>CM053582.1:371946801-371969603 GCA_028627135.1 Pseudochirops cupreus | reverse complement strand
GTGGGAAGGAAGGAGATGAACATCATATGATAGTTACTTTCATTGGTTCTGATTTAAAGAGGGATCAATACAAATGGCTAAATTTAGAATCTAACACAAAAAGACACAAAAACTCATAACAATAGAGGGAAAAGAAGGAGGGAGAGGAGCACTCCTTATACAGCTTTTAGCTAATTAAATTTTAATTAGAACCAATACCAGAGAGGAATCACAACTCAAATAAGTAAATTTTTATTATTTGCTAGCACCTTTATTAAAAGGAACTGATGGGGCAAAACTCTCAAAACTAACGGCTATAAAGAAGCTTAGGGATCATCTGTTTATTTCCATCATTTGTGCTAACTATGGCTCCCTATACTGACAGATAATCAAGTAATCTATCTAATCAACAATTCATGATTTATTAAAACAAAACACCAGAACCGTGTCTCAAATAAGTGGTGGAAGACCATGATGGGCAGAGCCCCTTACTTCATGGCTGAATTAACATTACAAAATGATGTGATTGCTACTCCCTGCAAAATCAATATACTGCCATTCAAATTTCAAACCATCTGTTGAAAATGTCAAACAAGAAAAGTAACAAAATTCTAATCTGGTAAATAAGGGAGGCAAGTACAATGATTGAATTAGTGAGAGTAAGTGACAACAAGTACTTACATATTAGTTCAAAGTAATTTTTATCAAGGGAAAAAAAAGATTAGTTTGTAACCTTATCTAACATCCTACCGTAGCTGCTGGGGGTTTTCATGGATGCCAACTACCCAGTAGTGATCAGATTTTCCTTTGCAATGTTCTTTTGTATTACATATGGGTGTCCACGTATTGCCAAGTCTTCTGTTTAACATTCGTACGATGCCCTCTGAATCCACATAACAAGGGGTACCTATTTAAAAATTAAAAAATCATTTTGTAACAGATGAAATATAGATGTGGATATTTATTAGGCAAGCAATATATATTTAGGAGACAGGTTTACATTTGAAACTAGAAAAATAAAAGAGGCAAAAAAGCTAATAATTCGATCCTCGTTATAAAACAGTCACATTTAATGACAGATGGTAGTTATTTTCCTATAACAATGCCACGTATCATGATATATTTCCTAATATCTATTATCTATCCTGAAAATACACAAGGGAAAAAACAGTGAAAATTATGCCACCTGCTGGAAGAGAATAACCTCGTGCTTCAAATTTTATACAGCACTTTTTTCCCAATAATTCTCTGAAGTCCACAGCACAACCAGAGGGTGATAAGCAGTGCAATGGTACAACTGCTACTAATGAAGAAACTGAGGCTTATAGAAGTTAAGGTGATTTGCCCATAGTCACCCATCTAGGAAGTGGCAGAGATGGAAGTTGAAGTCATACATCCTGTCTCTGAGTTTTTCCACTAAAACTTGCTAAATATTTAACAACAAAAATTTCTATTTATCTAGTACTTTCCTTATAACTGTCAGACAGGTAATTTTAGAAAAATTCTCAGAGTCAAACCTTAGAAAAAGCAGATGTTTGACTTTAGTGTCCCCATCACCACACACACACCTCTTTACAAGTCCCCTGTCCTTCTTCCTGGTCAGCCAACAGCCTGTACCCTTAACTCCATGAAATCCCAATGTAACTAAAATCTTCATATTTGGTTAAAGCTGTCCAGTTCTCTACCCAAACCTGCCCTCCATATAGAAAATCTAAAATTCTCTCTTCTCCCAAAAAATTCCCATTCCCTTGCCATCCTGAATTCAATCTAATAAACTCTTGTTATAAGCTAAAAGTTACACAAATCCAAGGTATCATTAGTTCACAGTACGATGTTAGTTACTAATAACAACTCAGTGAGTCTTCCCAAACCCAAAGAGTTATTTACATTTCAGAAAAAGATAATATATATCAAGAAAAAAAAATTGTTGACAGTAGAATAGCACGTGTGCCTGGAAAGGAGGACATATTTTAGGGTAGGGAGACCTGTGAATCATAACAGAATAAGCAAAGGGCTAGTATATCTAATCAGAAAGCTAGACTTGAAAATGACCTGCTTAAGGTCCGTAACAGTGACAATTTTAATAATCATTCTAACGTATGTTGTGTTTCAGCAGTTTCTGAGATAAGGACTTTCAGGTAAAAAGCATTGCTTATCTTTGCACTTTTCTAAGACTTTGACGAGAGCTGATGGAATCCTAATAAATCTGGCGCTGGCCCCAGCTCCAACATTCTAACTTCCTTATGGGCCCCAATGAAGAGCAGGGATACCCTAATGTGACCACACAGTCTAGCTTTCACCACACCACAGTCCCCCAGATTCATTCATAGGCCTTACTAAACAGCAGGCCCACTGCCCCTACATGGCCACTGTCCTCCCACTCCCAGCTCTTAACTGCCTCCACAGGAATGTCTGTGAACTCATATTTCTCATAAAACAGTAGGCATGTCCATGTGATGGGACACCAGCCACTGCCTCTAACTAGCCACTGACTCCAGATCCACTCCTCATACTTCCCACTGAAACAACAGGTGTGTCAATGCCCTCAACCACAACCACATCCATCTAATCTCAGACAGGACCACAATGGCTGGCCAATCAGAAAGCAGCACCACTAGGATGCTCAAGCAGGATGTGGACCCCAAAATAATAGAAGGGACTTTCCCTAATTAAGCACTTAAACAGAACTGACCTAGAGCAAATTTATGACACAGAGAGGTTTATCATAATATCATTATCATATATAACTGCCCCCCCTATGGATAATCCCATGCCTAGTTTCAGAGGCTGGGCCCCTTTTCCCATCATCTAATTCCTTAAAAAACTCCTCCAGTCTTTTTAACGTTCATAATTTCTGTGGTGCAGTCAGCATCATTACACCCTAAATTTGCCTGCGTTGTCTCACTAAGTTGCTAGTTCCTCTTGGATCTCAGCCCGTTGGAGGCGTCATTCCCAATAAATACCTGTACTTGGTTTAGAGGTGGTCTGAAGACCATTCTCTGAGACGCTCTCACTGCAACAAACCATGAAACTGCAACACACTGAGTCCTCAAAAACTGACTGAATAATCGCTGAAGCATTTCCACCCCTTTCCCACTCCTGAAAAAAATGCATTTTTTTTCAATTTCTCAAGATACTACTAAGGAAAAAAACCATTTCAACCAAGTAAGAATATTAAATTTAAGGAACCTTGAACCAACAAAAGTAACTGAGTAGGAAGCAGTCATATAGCTCAAATCTCTCCCAAAAAAAGGACATTCAGAACACCAGACCAAGTAGTGATCAGAAAATCCAGGAAGAAACCAAAGTGGCTCATTAACAGGTAAATATGTTTGAGCAACTGAAAGGGACTATATAAGGATGGAACGTTTACCTTCTAAAAGGGGAGAAAAACAAATGTCCCTTCAAAACCCCAATGTCATCAAAAGTCACAGGAGTTAAATAAGGCAAAGCACTTGGAACTAGAGGTTATGTTTTGATGATCTTAATGGAGGGGAAAAGTCATGCACTAAAGAAATGGTAAAGAAAGGAGGTGGAAGAACAGGAAGGCAAAAGGGAATGCGCCAACCTTACTCTCACTGAATTTGGCTTAGGGAGGGACTGACATACACTCTAAATTGGGCATCCTGGCCTACAGGAGAGTAGGGGAGAAGGGGATGAGAGAGGGGAGGATGGAGGGAAGGACAGGTTGGGGGGGAGGGTTGTTAGAAGCACACACTTCTGTAAAGGCACAGGGACAAAGTAGAGAATAGAACGAGTTGGGGCAGGATAGGATGGAGGGAAATATAGTCAGTCTTTCACAATATGTCCATTATGCAGATGTTTTGTGTAAATACACACATTTGGCCTGGATTGAATTGCTTGTCTTTCCAGTAGGGGTGGTGACAAGGGAGGAAGGGAAAGAATCTAGAATTTAAAGTTTTAAAATCAAATGTTTAAAAAATTTATATATAATATATATATATTTATTATTATTATTATTATTATTTACATGCAACTGGAAAATAAGATATACAGGCACCAGGATATGGAGATCCATCTTGCCCTACCAGAAATTCAGAGGCGTGATGGGGGAGGATACAAGGGAGAACAGATTGGGGGAGGGGGAATACAGTGGGATTGTTGTTTTGGAGCGGTAGGTAGGGGAAAGATGGGGAGAAAATTTGTAACTCAAAATCTTGTGGAAATGAATGATGTAAACTAAAAAATAAACAAAAGTTAATTAAAAAAAAAGAAAGGAGGGGTGAATTCATATTGTCTGGATATGTAAATAGAAAATTATATGAGCAAGGAAGAAGGAGTAAAAGAATCTTTGATTGGTATCTGGGTGAATGAGAAGAGAACAGAGGCAGATTTTATCAAGTACATATCACTAGTGCTAACTACACTCCTTTCTCACCACCCTTTTCATCTTAGTAAAGAAGGGAACTAGTGACAAAGAAAAGGAAAAGCATAACAGAATTAAATGCAAGGAAATACACAATTAATGATAAAAAATATGAACACAAACAGAGAAGAGAATAGCAAAGAGGACTGGAAAGCAGAATCTAACAATATGTTCTTTACAAGAAATAAATCTGAAACATATAAATTCATACAGAGTTCAAATAAAAGGCTAGAGCCAATCTATTACGCTTCAAATGAACTTGAAAAAAGAAGGAATAGTAATCATGATCTCAGATAAGGCAAAAGCAAAAAGAGACTTGGATAAATGAAATAAAGAGGAAAATTTTATTATGCCTCCAGAATCATGGACATCGCATTAATACCAATACTATAAGTATACCTACATATCTATCTCTCTCTCTCTCCACACACACACACACACACACACACACACACACACACACACACACACACACACACACATTGAATGGCAAAATATGTTAAAGAAAAAATTAACCTAATTACCAGAAGAAACAGAAAGGAAAACTCTAATAGTTAGGGACTTCAAAATATCCCTTTCAGACCTATACAAATATAATTTTTTTTTGTTGCTTTTTGGAGGAGGGGAAGGCAGAGCAATTGGGTGACTTGCCCAAGGTCACACAGTTAATAAGTGTTAAATGTCTGAGGCTGAATTTGAATTCAGATCCTCCTGACCCCAGTGCCGGTGCTCTATTCACTGCACCACCTACCCGTCCCAATAACTATAACTTCTAAGAAAAAAGAAAGAAAGAAGTCAAGCTTCTAAAAAGAATTTTAAAGTTAAATATGCTAGCTCTCTAGTGATTACTGAATGGAAAGGAAAATGGTATATATATATTTTTCAATGACACATAGCAACTTTACAAAAAACTGACAGTATAAAAAATGTTACAAATATGTCCAGGAAAGCAGAAATATTAAAAACCTCTTTTACTTGGCCACAATGCAATAAAAATGGTAGTAGTAAAGGAACAGAGAGAGAAGGATTTAAGATTAATTAAAGAGGACTTTCAGCGAAGATGACTTTCTGAATAGAGACAGACCACACATCTCTCACAGACGTACTCCAGAAAAACCCTGAAGTTCACATCAAACTGAAGAAAAATTTAAAAATCCAATGAAATGTAAAGTAAATGACTTACTACATCCCAGAACAGCATAAAAGTTCCATCAGAAGCCTAAGAGGGGCACCAGCAAAATCAGTGCTAGCAAAAGCTAGCAGAGATGAACCATGACAGGTGTAGCCCGCAAAGTTCCCTCTCAAGAGGACGCAAGAGTAAAGAGCTCTCCAAGAAAGCCTCAGGGCAGGAACCCTGGAAATCTCAGGATGTGACAGAGGGCAGTAGAAGACAGCAATTAGCAAGATGTTACAGATGTCAGACAGGGACATCAGACAGGCTTGGGTGCTTCGAGGTCTGATCTGAGAAATCAGAGAGGACACTAAAGATCCAGGGCTCTGAATCGCAATAATACAGAAGTGATTCACCTTGGGAGGTACTTCAGTGCAGAACCCAGGTGACTCAGGGGGAGACTTAAAAGGGCCAACCCTCCAATCCAAAATTGCAACAGTCCTGGGACAGCCAGAAAGTCCCAATTCAAGAACTAAAGCTAAAAAGATAAGAAAGACACAGAAAACATTGACTAGTATAAAAAAATGATTATGCCTAGATATTCTAAGAAGTAAGGAACAAGTTAATATAGTAACAACTGCAAGGAGATACTCAAAGGAAAAGATGAGGCTTCCCACAAGGACAATACGAATACCAAGATATTAAGCAAAGATAAAGATAAAAAATGAAATAAAAACTCTCAAGGAAGAGGAAAAGGAAAGAGGGAAGGGAAGAGGAAGGAGCGAGCCTTTATACGGTACCTGCTATGAGCCAGGCATCGTGCTAGGCAGTTTGACAAACACCTCATTTGATTCTCACGTCACAACTCTGCAAGGCGGGCACGCTGTCATCCTCATCTTACAGTGATAAGGAAACTGACACAAACAGAGGCTCAGTGACTCGCCCAGGTTCACACAGCTAGTGAGTGTCTAAAGCTGGATAGGGATTCAGATACTCCTCACTCTAGGCTCAGCACTGTGACACCAGTTACGTAGGAAGAAACTGGAAGGGTAACTTAGAAGAAAGTGTGGCAAACCTTCCCAAGAAATGAATTCCCTGAAAAGTAGAACAGAAACCAGAAACCAATAGTTCCAAGAAATATTAGAACAAAATCAAAAGACAGAAAAAAAGAGAATATAAGATCATTGATATTTTCTAAAAGCATGGTTGGAAAGTTCAAGGTGAAATAATTAAAAAAATCAATGATCTCCCCGAAAATCATGACCTTAAAAAACAGCCTGGACACCACATTTCAAGGAATCATCAATGAAAATCCTCCAATTCTATTAAAACCAGAGGATAGGGGCAACTAGGTGGTACAGTGAATAGAGCACTGGCCCTAAAATCAGGAGGACCTGAGTTCTAAAACAGCCTCAGCCACTTAACACTTACTAGCCATGTGATCCTGGGCAAGTCACTTAACCCCAATTGCCTTGCCTTCCCTCCTCCAAAAAAAAAAAAACAAAACCAGAGAACAAATTAAAGACAAAAAGAATCTACTGATTGCTTCCTGAAAGGCACCCCAAAAAGTCTCAGCAATATCATAGCCAAGGCAGTTTTTAAAGGAAAAACTTCAAGCTATCAATAGCCATATTGAAAAAACTGCAATTAATAACTAGAGAACTGCAAATTAAACTTGATGTGTTACTTCGTGTCCACCAGATTAACAAAAATGACAAATGTTTAAGGGAAAATGGATACATTAATGTACTTCTGGTAAAACTGCGAATTGGTCCAGTCCAGGGATGAGGAACCTGTGCCCAGGATTTGTTTTATGAAGTTTAGATTCCGTCAAAGGGCCACACTTGAGGACCTAGAGAGCCACATGTGGCCTGGAGGCCACAAATTCCCTGCCCCTGGTCCAGTCATTCTGGACAGCAACTTGGAGTTATGCCTCCAAAGATACTAAGTCGTGCATATCCTTGGGCCCTGTGATTCCACTACTAGGCTTATAGCCCATCCCTCAAAAAGAATAACGAAAAAAGGAAAGGACTCATATTTGCAAAAACTTCAGCAGCTCTTTTTGTAGTGGCAAAGAACTAGAAACTGTGGAGTGCCCACCTATTAGGGAATGGCTAAACAAATTACAGTCTAACAATTATAGAACATTGTAAAAACAATTCTGAAAGCTTTAAATAATCAATTTCTGAGGAATGATAGTGAGTATGCTACCCGCCTCCTGAAAGAGAGCGGAGGGACTTGGGATACAGACGGAGACACGCATATTCTTTAACGTGGCTAAAAGAGGAATTTATTTCACTTGATTGTGTGTATTTGCTGGAAGGGCTTTACTTGTATTTTTTTTTTCAAATGAAGCATGGAAGAGATTGGAGGAAGAGAAGATTAATGCTTATAATTAATTGAAAAAGCAAGGTAAAAGGCAGTTAAAATGTTTAATTAAAGAATTATGGTATTTTAATATAACAATATTGTTGCACCGTAAGAAATGATAAAAGGGAGCATTTCAGAGAACCCAGAAGCCCTGTATGAACTAAGGCAGAGTGAAATTAGAAAAACCTAGAGAATAATTTGTATACTAACAGGCATCAGCGTCTCCATGAAGCCTTTCCTGATCCCAACAGTCACCTCCCTCACAAACTGCCTTGTGTTGAAGTATTCTGTACACACTTTACTAACTTTGTATTTATGCTGCATATATTTTATGTGTTTGTTGTCTCTCCCATTAGAGTGGAAGCTAGCAAAGATCATTCCACTCTATTTACTGGGATACCTAGTAGTATGTGGTACGCTGGTGCTTAATACATAGCTGCTCACCAATTAATTGATGCACAACTTGGGAAGACTTCAGAACTCTGATCAATGCAGTGAGCAATCATGATTCCAGAGGACTGATAAAGCAGGCCACCCTATTCCCAAAAGACAGGTGCTGGACGTAAGGTGTAGAAGGATAATAAACATCATTCTTATGTAGTACTCTGAGGTTTGCAAAGCACTTTACAAATATTATCTTATTTTAGCCTCACAATAACTCTAGAAGAGAGGTGATGTTGTGATTCTTATTGTACAGATGAGGAAAAGGACACAGACAGTGGTTAAATGACTAAGTCAGTGTTCAGATGTTCAGTATCTGAAGCTGGATTTGCGGGTCTTTCTTGCTCCAGGTCCAGAACTCTATTGACTGTTCCACCTGCATTTTTGAATATGATTAATACGAGAATCTGTTTTGCTTGACAATACCTATTTATACAAGGGCTTTGTCTGTCTTTTTTTTTTCATTTTGGTGCCTGAGGGATATTGGGAAGGAGAGAAAACAAATATTTGATATTTGACGATAAAATAAAAGGCCAAAGAAAATTAAGTAAATTTATCTTGCCTTCAGCAGAAAACCCAATCCATGCCAGATGAGACTTCCTTGTAAGAGGAAGAGGGTCTCCATGCAAAACCTGCTTCTTCTTTCTCCCTAGCTCCAGGAGCTGTATTCCAAGGCACTGATCGCCATCAAATCCAGTACCTATCAATGAAAGATAGAAATCAAAATTATGCATCAAAGGTTATCAAACTAAATAACATAACAGTTATCTGTGACAGTTTCATACTACGAATGATTTTTGTAACTATAATATTTAAGATTAATATCAGATTTGTTGTCTAGCATCAAATCCATATATGACACTATTCAGATCTTAGTCAGAAAGATCTATAAGTAACACACATATGAAAATACATACATACATATTAAATGTAACTACAGAACTTCATATATGTTGCAACAGTGATTTCTACAAAGTATATGACAGGACGGTTCTATATTGTTTTGAAAACCCATTAGAGAGTACAATTATTTTCTTTATTTCTGCAATCAACATCAAATAATAATTATAAGTACCCAATATGCACAAAGCTGCTCACTGGTCAACTTTAATGAGCAAAATCCCAAACCTCAAGCACTATACATTAAGAAAAGGTTCTAGGGGGCAGCTAGGTGGCACAGTGAATAGAGCACTGGCCCTGGAGTCAGAAGGACCAGAATTCAAAACCGGCTTCGGACACTTAACACTTACTAGCCGTGTGATCCTGGGCAAGTCACTTAACCCCAACTGCCCCTCCAAAAAAAAAAAAAACAACCCCTTTCTGGATTAAGTTTTAGGAATGTTTGGCTTCCTACACTACACATTTATTTTTGATAAGATAATCTACAACAGAGGGGCCAAACATAGGGTTCATAGGCTGCGTGGTCCACATGTGGTCCACAACATTCCCAAGTGTGGCTTGAACCAGATTAAAATATAAATGAGAAATATTTAACAAAATAAATCAAAATAAAACATAGATAATATTACATTTTAAAACTAAGTCAATATGTAGCCTTCAGGAATCCTTATATATGGATTAGTGACCCCCATTTCTTTCAGTGATGATACTTGAATTTCAATTTTTCCTCAACAAAAGACAAACTGACAAATGACATGAAAACAAAATCCCAACGTGGAATGCTTTTGTTAATCCTAATAACCCTATAATTAGACTGTACTTTCACTAGTGGTAGTGAATACAATAGTACGCTGATTCTTAACAGTCTAAAATTCCAATTCTACCTATCCGAAGATTACTGTGGGATTAAAGAAAACAGAGACAAAATTGTATTATACATAATGACCAAAACAAAATCAATACTGAGAGGTAACAAAATTCTGATCAAATACAGTAGCCAATTGTATTACCAGACTGTCAAAGTTCAATGACACACCCCTTCTTGCTGTTAACATTCAATAAGCTATTTTGGGAATAATGTACTTTTTAGGGAGTTTTTTCAGGAAGTGTCTGATGGGTCAAAACAAAATGTATAAATAATTTTTTAAAAAAGATTACCCTTGTATAACAGCTAAAATAAAGGTAAAACTACACTATGCATTTAAAAGCAAGGAAAAAAATGTCTAGGTTCTTCTATATTCAATACCACACCACAGTGAAACTATAAAAATAGTAAAACCAGTTACCTCTGTGGAAAGCTATCAAAAGTTGCTCTCCATGTCCAGCCATTGACACAACAGGGCCAGGAAGACTGACGACCTCTTTCTGGACACCTCCTATAGAAAATATACGAAGCAGCAAGGCACTGGTAGCAGAAGCGGCCCATCCTTGACCAAGACAAATGGCTTTAATATCCTCATTTGGTGGCATGTCTACTGTCCACTCTTTACTTGAATCCCATGAACTAAAATGTAGGCAATGAAGCTTACTTAAAATGGAAAGGAAAAAAAAGAATAAAGAATTATTGAAAACCTTCATATTTAGACATGTGGTTGCTACATAAAATCCTGAAACTGACAATTTTCCCTTGTTATCATATGACAAACTAAAATTCAGTGGTTAGTGCATAATATGAATCTATGTAAATAACTGAATAGCCTTCCTTAATAATGACTTTTATAAACTTAAAATCTTGAAATGATGCAGTCACTATTACTACAGAGAATCAGAAAACTACTTATTTTTTTTAATAATTTAAGAATTTTAAAATAATTTTTAAGTTGTATATAAGAATTAGTAAGTTAAAAAATAAATTAGCTCAGACAATTTCAATGGACTACTGGAAGAAAATGTAATGCAAGAGGTTAAAAGGCAAAATTAAACTATAAGGCATTAATGTATATATTTGTTCACAGTATAAATTCTTCATCTATTAACTTTACCTTGCAAGTTCTGTGGTACTCTCACATGCCAACAAAATAGCTTCATGGGAAAGATCTGAAATTGTATAATTCAAAGTGTTTGACAAATGTGTTGCATGGTGTATAGATGTATCATGAAATTCCACATCTATAGCACTGTCCTGATCATCATTATAGCATCGAATAATTCCAATAGAATTCCAAACCTGAAAAAAATCACCAAGATTAAATTACTAGTCTTGATGAAATATAAGTACCTAAAATTAGTTAGCTTTTCTAACTATTACAATTATTTCATAATTAACTGAGACACAGAGATGATTCCATTGTGTGTATATAATTAGGGTACACAAGTAAACATCTATACGAAGAGGAGGGTATGGGGAAACAGCTAAAAGTTCAACCTCTCTCATCTGAATTGGTTAAAGGAAGGAAGAATATATACACACACATACAGAGTTGGGTATAGAAATATATTTCACTCAACAGAGAACTGAGAGGGGAAGGAGAGAATGGGAGAAAGGGACTTTGAGAGACAATAAATTAAGAAAAGGTTTAGTCTTATGCAAAACAAACTCTAAGCATGTATAAAAATATCATAGTTCTTTTGAAGTGGCAAAAAATGAGGATCTGAGGAGCTGGCCATAAACTGGGAAATGGACAAACAAGTTATGGTATATAAATGCAATGGAATACTATTTTGTTGTATGAAATGATAAAGGAGAATGTTTTCTTAGAAACCTAGAAAGGCTTATAAAACCTATGCTGAATAAAGTGAATAGAAACAGAAGGATGATTTACACAATGACAGTAATATGGAAAAGGCAAACAATTTTGAAAGAGTTAGGAACATCTATCAGCATAATGACCAACTGTAATTCCAGAGGACTAATGATGAAACGTGCTACCCATGTTCTAATACAGTGGTTCTCAACCTTCCTAATGCCACGACCCTTTAATACTCAAATGTGGGTGTATCTACATGTGGGCGGACCTGCCTGGAGACAGACAGAGGAGTGGTGTCTCAGTTCCTAAGACCATCAGAAATATGTGTTTTCCAATGGTCTTAGGTGACCCCTGTGACCCCTGTGGAAGGGTTGTTTGACCCCCAAAGGGGTCGCAACCCACAGGGTGAGAATTGCTGTTCTAATAGAAAGATAGAGGGCTCGAGTGCAGAATGAGACCAATTTTTTTTTAAATGGTCAATATGGAAGTTTGCTTTTACTGACTACGTCTATAAAAGAGTTTATTCTTCTTTATTTCTCAGGGCAGGAATGGAGGTGGTTTGGGGCAGGGAGGGTTAAAAGGCAGATTTTTTGCTGATAAAAAAAAATAAAAATTTTTAAAAACATATAGCTTAATTGATCAATACAGTTACAAATGCCAACTCCTTTTCTGTTTATTCTAGTATTTGATTTGTGATACAGCAACAAAAATTTAAATTAGGGTTATAAAGAACAAAGCATCAGTAGTCCTTGTAGAGCGCTAAAGCATTTATTAAGCACTCACTACATACCAGGCCCTGTGCTCAGTACTGGGGATGCCAACAACAGCAAGAAAAATAGTCCTTGACATCAAGACATTCCAATGGAGAAGACAACACATGATGGGGAATGGAAGGGAGGGAGAGGAGGCACAACAGGGCAGCAGCATGGCTGGAGATGTCCATTTAGTGCTGAAGAGACCTGGAACTAAGTCATTTAGGGTCAAAGCAGGCCTATCAAAGGGCAGGGCGTTCTAGGTGCAGAGTCCAACTTTTTGGAGGTGAGAGAGTGGAGATGATGATGGCCTGGCTGGAAGCTTTTATCTTCTATCAAGAAGTACTACTGGCTTATTGCAAGACATTTAGCCATCATACAATATGCATTTAGCAAGCATCAGGCACTGGGGATGGAGACAATGCTGTTATGTAGATATCAGACAGACACAATCCTGCCTTCATGGAGCTTGTATTGTGTCAGGGAGGTAACATGTGCATATATTAGTGTATACAACACACCCAATAAATATGAAGGAGTGCAAGAGACACTAGGAGCTGCTGTTGTCTGAGCTAAGTTTTGCACACTGAGATGCGGAGATAAGGAAGAAGTGCACCCGGACATGGGAAACAGCAGGCATAGAGGTACGGGGACGTGCCTCTTCTACAAATGTACCTTCTTCAAAACTCAAAATGCATATATTACACAATACGTAATGGCCTCATGAGTAATAACAAACAAAAGTTTCAAAAACTTTTCAAAATAAAATATTGTCCCTGATTTTTAAATATAATTCATCTCAGATCTATTCCATCTAAAAGAACCATAAGCTGCACACACTAAAGCCTTGATTAATAAGCATCCAACTATGTGAACTAATTTCTTTCTGAACTCCACTTTCAGGGGAAATAGGCAAAAAAAAGCAGGAATTTATCCAAAGGCCAATCTTTAAAAAAATCCTGAGGTCAAGACAAATGAAATTTCCTTTTCCTTTCATAGCTATACTAATGCACAATAAAAAATATTCTAAATGAAGACCCTAATGCACTGGAAGGGATAAAATTATTGAAAAAAGACGCAATTATGTTCAGTATACCATATTCTATAAAACAGTAAGGTAGAATTATATATGTCAGAATATTTTCTAACAAGATTTTAAAACTTTAATTAACCAGGAAATTAACTTAACTACAATAACCTATTTCAGGTAATCAAGGTTTTCTATTGTCTCATAACAGTGAGGATAACTGCTGAACATAACTGAAAGACTTCTGATCATTAAATACAAACCTCCTGTTGAGTCTTACCATGAAGCGATGGGTGAGGTGTGCGGGAGTAGAACCAGACTGGAACGGCTTCTGCTGCGGAGATGGCATTGGTCCATCGTAAAAAGGCCTTTGGGAAGTTGTAAGTGGCATAATATGAGTGCTACTACACTGCTCACCTTTCTCCTCCTCTTTTTCACGATGAGAACCTTTTTCCATTGATGCAACTTCTAGAATAGAAAGTCTTTTAATCAGAGAATCATAAATCAAGAAAATAAAGAACACAAGCTAAGAAGCTGTTTTGAAAATAAAGACCGATTTCTGATTATCTCATACAAACTATGCGCAAACTGACAGCTAGTGAGGAGATAGTCCCTTGGCAATACTGTCCCACTGATCTTAGCACAATGGACATTTATATACTAGTCAAAGTACAAAAGGGAACATCCTAACCAAAGGGCAGGCCTAAACCTCATGACTTCTTCACTACGACAAGAGAGCACCTGGTGGTTTTAGAAGCAAAAGTAAAAAAGGCAGTTGCTTAGGCAAAAACAAACCTATGTAACCTCTGACTTGGGCTGATGATGGAGTCTCTGATACTAAACTAAACCTAGCTCTATACAGTATTAGGCAATCTGCTGGCCTAAAGAGAGATAAAATAATTTTTCTTGTATTGCTATACATCTGGAAACCAAACTACAAACAAGGAATTTTCTAAGATCTACTTTTTAAATGTAGCCTTATATCCAAAGTGAATATACTTGTGGAATTTCACCTTGAATATTCAAATATCTATTTTTTTAGGCTGTAAAATAACAGAACAATAGAACTGGAGATAATCTAGTCCAAGCTACTATCCAAGATATTCCTCTATAAAATCCTGAAAGGGGGGTGGCTAGGTGGTGAGTGGTGAATAAAGCACCAGCCCTGGAGTCAGGGGGACCTGAGTTCAAATTCAGCCTCAGATACTGAACACTTATTAGCCATGTGACCTCGGGCAAGTCACTTAACCCCAATTGTCCTGCCTTCCCCCCTCCAAAAAAGCAAAAAAAAAATCCTAAAAGTTGTCCAGCCAATTGAAAAAAATACAACCAATCATTATAAACTTACTACTTCATAAAAGTTGATTGCATTCTTGAACAGTTCTAAATGTTGAAAAGTTCTTTACACTGACAGAAAATCTGTTTTCTTAAGCTGGATCTGGTTCTGCCCTTGGGAGGACCCAAAATACATTTGGTCTCTTGTTTCAACATCTGTCACCAATGTTAAACTGAACAACTTCTTTATCAAGTCAAAGAGTTCTAGAATGTTAAGAATGGAAGGGACCATGGGGATAATCTTATCCATCGCACTCATTTTAGAGAGACAGTAGGAAAAGGTCCTGGATTTAGAATCAGAAGGCCTGGATTCAAAGCCACAATACGCCACTTATTGTGGGAACAAACTCTCTAAGCCTACATTTTCTCTCTTATAAAAATGGGATGACACTTGTGATGAAAATGCTTTTAAGACCCAAAATTAAACAATTTACTTCACAGACGAGGAAAACAAGGACCCCAAAGGTGAAAAGACTTATTACCGAGGGTGCTTCATTCCTTTATCTGATCCTCACATCGCAGGCTCACCACACTTATCACTCTCCTCTGGAATTATGTCAGTTTGTCAATGTCCTTTTAAGGACAGTGCCCAATAATCAATCATAATTGTTTATGAACCATTTTTAACTACTTGAATTATTAACATTCAGGGAATGGTTAAAAATGATGCAGTACTTCATGCTATAGTACTTGTAACTGGTAAGAATGGCAAGTATGAGGGAATATAATATTTAAAAGCCTGTACAAAACAATGCAAAATTTTAAAAAGTCAAATAAAAAGTACAGTTTGCATCCCATGACAACTTCATTTAAAAAAAAAACTATACATTTATAGGTATGAACTAAATTAACTCCCATATACGCATACCAAAAAAAATAGTATCTCAATTAAGGGAGGTAATATATCCTTTATGTTCTACATTGTTAAGATCACATGTGGAATATTGTGTTCTATTTGAGTGACTTCATTTTCTTTTTACATTATAAGTTCATATAGCTTTACAGGAAAAATAATCTATTATATATTAAACTCTGAACTTGTTACTATTTTGAAATGTATTTAAACTACTAAGAATGTCAACTTGTGGATAACTCACTCTAAATCTCTGCCTCTCCCATAAATAAATATATAATACCAGTAGGAAGGAGCTAATTTAGTCCATTAATTTCACTAGTGTGGTTATCTCCTGATAGAAACTCCATCAATGCAGATCAACAAATCATTTATAACTTAAAATCTTAAAGCATTTCGAAGGCATTTAAACAATAGATGATTTGTCTACCATAACAACATATATCAGAGGTAGAACTCAAACCAGGTCTACATGACTCCAAGGTAGCACTCTATCCCCTACATTTCTTTGATTAGAGGAGCCTTTTTTTGGCAATTATTGTCATAGTATTGATCCCACCATAAACAAAAGGCCCTAACTTTTTCACATAAAGCCTATAAAGCCATATGGCCCCTAGCCCATAACAACAAACTTTTCTAAAAAACCTTTTTAATGTAATATCTGAAATTTATTCCTACGAAATTTCATCTTATAAAATGTACATTATTCCAACCAGCTGGGAACTTTCTGAATATGGATTCCATTATCTAATACATGAGCTTCTCTTCTTTACACTGTGTCATACACAAATTTGAAGAGACCTTCATTCAAGTCTTGATGTAAATGGAAAACAGGACAGAACCCTAGAGACCTCCTTCAAAACTAGAAAAAAAAATGGCACTAATACTTTAATCAATATTCTTTGTGTCTGGCTACTCATTAATTACAAATACAACTAGCTGTGACATCACCTCCCTGACATTTCTCTATCTTGTCTACAATAACATCACAAAAGACTATCAAATGCTATTCTGAAATCAATAGGCACTGTCTCGGACACTTCCCTGACCTGACATATCAAAAATGATTATTAAGAAAATTTCAGGAGTTTCATAATTACTTCAATTAAAATTTAAAATAATTTGTCATCATCATGGCCGATCACATGTACATTGTTAGACTCTTACCAACTGAACTGTCGTCATCTTCTAGGATGTGACTTCTGTGTCTAGGGTACCCTGAAGCCAACATGAGATCATCTTCATCGTCTTCACACTTTGCTCTTCCTTTTGGAGTTAATTGGAACTCCATATTTTCATTTAAAAAATCACCATTGTCAGCATTATCACTATCATCATCTCCATCAAAAAGATGATCATAAACTTTGTTTCCTATGCCAGAAACCTTTAAAAAAAAATAATAAATCTCAGGAATTTTTTTAGGGAATCTTAATTAAACTGAAGTTAACTTAAGCAATTAATAATCAGTTGAAATATATCTATTCCCTTCTACAGCCACTAAGTTATCTATAGCACTTATTTGGTGATTAAAAATTACTGCCTTATATTGTAATTATCTTTTGTGTACATAAATCTTTCCCCAACTAGACAGCAAACTCTCTGAAGGTTAGGGTATGGGCCCTGTTTTTAATTATATTTTTTAGAAGAAATGTTACAAACTGTATGCCAAAGACTAATGTTATGGCAGAAAAGAATATTTGTGAATTAGAATTAGAATTCTATCATAGAAGTTAATCGTTGACTATGTCTTTCAAGTATCACCACAAGAACATGCTGCGAAAATTTAAGATTACACGATTCAAACAGTTGTTGAATTTAAAAACATTTTCATTTACTTATTCACGCTAGTGATATTGGTAGGGAGGCAAGTAAATGACTATAATTGACAAATGAGGCACAAACAGAGGACTAATTCATGAATCTGTCAAATGCTCTTCCTTACAATATATATATTAACTATATCTTAGGGGTGAGGAATCTGCGGCCTTGAGGCCACATGTGACCTTCTAGGCCAGCAGTTCTCAACCCGTGGGTTATGTTCAATTGGTAACAATGAAAATACATCCTGCATATCAGATATTTACATTACTATTCATAACAGTAGCGAAATTACAGTTATGAAGTAGCAACGAAAATAATTTTATGGTTGGGGCTCACCACAACACGAGGAACTGTATTAAAGGGTCACAGTGTTAGGAAGGTTGAGAACCACTGTTCAAGGCCCTTGGCTGTGGCCTTTTCATTGAATCCAAGTTTTACAGAACAAATCCTTTTATTAAGGGGATTTGCTCTGTGAAGTTTGGATTCAGTCAAAGGATTGCACTTGAGGATCTAGAGGGCCACATGTAGCCTCAAGGCCACAGGTTCCCCACCCCTGGCGTAGGTAAATACATATGCATAATTATCACTAAAAAAAAAATCAAATTTCTATAGTATTACTTTACTATGTGACTTTGTTCCATCTGTATCACAAACATTCTCCAGCAGTCCCAAGTTTCCTTCAGCATCTGTATATGCAATTTGCCTAGAGGTAGGGTGCCATGCCAGGCCACATATCGTATAACCTTTCTCATGTTTCACCCTAAAAACAAAAAACAAAGGTTGAATTTAAAACATGATAAACAAATTCCAACGAACATAATTCTTTCAGTAAATTCTAGTTAGAGGAAGTCAAACGAATTTTTCAAAACCAAAGAGGAATAAGACAATATATACTCAACTCTACCTTTCCATGCAGTCTTTGGTTTCCACATTCCAAACTACAATACAACCATTTACACTCCCTGCTGCCAAATATTTTTCACAAGGAGACCAGGTTACTACATTGAGGGGCTATCAAGAAAAGCAGATAATAAAACAAAGGCAGTTTTAGATGTGTCTTTTGATACACATTTACACACACAGATATGTTTTTAGATAAACATTTTGATTTAGCAACTAGGTGACACAGTGGATAACGTTGGACTCGAAGTCAAGAAAATCGAAATTCAAATGCTGCCTAATACACCTGCAAGCTGTGTGACCGTAGGCAAGTCACTGAACTTCCCTCTGCCTTAGTATTCTCATCTGTAAAATGAGGATAATAGCACCTCCCTTTTGGAATTGTTGTGAGCATCAAACAAGATAACACTATAAGCACTATATAAAGGCTAGCTGCTGTTTTTATTCCATAAATGTCATTATCCTAGGTTCCAGGAGACTTCTAACAGTAGGGATACAACAAACATTCAATTATTCTTGGAAAATATTACTTTGGCTATAGGTTTGAGAACAAAAATTAACAAGGCAGAAAGTTTTTTTTTAAACCTGTTACCTCATTCAGATCTGAGATCATAGGATTCTATGACTCAACTTTGTTGTTGTTCAGTCACGTCTGACTCTTCATGATGCCGTCTGAGGTTTTCTTGGCAAAGTAGATTGCCATTTCCTTCTTCAGCTCATTTTACAGAGGAGGAAACTGAGGCAAACAGGATTGAGTGATTTGGCCAAAGTCACAGAGGTAGGAAGTGTCTGAGGCTAGATTTGAACTCAGGTCTTCCTGATTTCAGGCCCAGCACTCAATTGTGATAAAAGATTTATCATCAAAAGCCAGGGTACACTGATATATTGTTGTTCAATATTGAGTGAATTCCCTAATGAGAAGCAACACTTCAACTATAACAAAAAGTGAATGATATTTCTACCCTTCTGGAAGGTCTACCACCATTGAAGAGTTAATGAAATCTGGAAGAAGAGACTTTTGAAACCTAGATCCGATCATAAATAAATTCACCTACATCCTTCACCTTTTCCTTTGTGTGTTCTTTTGTTTATTTGTGATAACTGAAACCTGGTTTTCCCCTGAAGGTATTAGCTGATAGAGGACAGTTAACTACTTCTCCCATTTCCCCAGGCCAGTACAGTAGTATTTCTCATATTCACATCCAGACCTTTAATCTGCCCCTATTATTCAACGGCCTCTCTTTTGGTTCAAGGCAACCCATCATGGCTCTCCCTCATTGTTGCTGTCATCTACTAACTTGAAAGATTTTCCTCTACGTTTCTCAGTCTATTCTGTACTTTTCAGGAGGAATTGTGGGAAGATGCAATGTAGATGCATACTAAATCCACGTCCCACACCAACACTCCAGTAAATCCCTAAAAATCTATCAGAAAAAGCAACAATAAAGAAAATCAAATAGCTATAAGTTACTACATTAAGTTCGGGACTATACAAAATGACTACCAGAATCCTTTAAAAGATCTGACTAAAGATAAGACAGAGGAGGTTGAAGACAAAGAGCCTAGAACAAGACACAAGGCCAGGCTAGTGACAAGCACAGGGTGGAGACACCCTGTCTCTGAAACACAGAGGAGACAGAGGCAGAGCAAGTGAAAAAGTCAAAAAAATACCCAGGCAAAAGATTTCCCAAGCATAAGCCACACCAGGAAACAAGGTCAAAACAGTGAATAGGACGGGGACAATCAGACCAGTGATAGGACAATGGCCAGGGAGTCCACAGGCAGAGCCAGAACATGAGATAGTGCTAGGTGAGGCCCTGGGAAAAGTATCTGGGGTCTTACGAGAAGCCTACCAATAGAACAAACAACATCTTATTAGTGCCTGTCAGACTAATAATAAAAAGTCAAGTCAGCTCCAGGCTTAAGACTGTGCAAGAGGACAGAAAAGAAGCCAAGGCCAAAACCTAAGTTGAGCCATCAAGAGACTGAACCAAAACCCAGGAAGTCTTGCAGAAGGCAGGGGTTAGTCTTACCAACTTCATTTGGAATCAATCAGGGTTCCCATATCCAAGTCTATGTGGAAGCAGAGTCTGACCATAGCACGAAGTCCCAATCTAGAAACCAAAGCTGGAGATATGAGTAAACAGAAGAAACTAGGAAAAACAATGAAGAGATACTATGGACTAAAAGAAGACCAAGAGATAAACTCCCAAAATAGAATAACTCTAGAAGTCCAAGTAGAGACTAAAAGAAAAGAACAGCCACAAGGACTATTAGAGTATCTAGAAGAAATATAGCAACAGATACAAAAGGTAAAGTTAAATGAAATGATAGATGGAGAGGAAGAAATGGAAAGGCAAATAGCTTCAAACAGACAGAGGAAAATTTTACACAAGTAAAGGAGCTGAAAACTAAGAATGAAGTGAACAGAACGCAGTAAGACATGAGACAATAAGAAATATAATCAAACGAAAAAATGTAAGGTATATATACTACAAAATCAATTAACCTGGGAAACAGATCACAAAGAGATAATATTAAACAAAAAAAAAAGGCTGTATATTGTATTTTAAAAAGTCACAAATAAAAACTTCCTAAATCCATTAGGACCAAAGGTGAAATAATCTATCAACCTCCTGAAAGAAAGCCCAAAATGTAAACTCCCAAGTACATGATAGCCAAAATCCAGAGCTTCTAAGCAGGAGTTCAAGAACCTAAAACCCAAAAGATAAAAAGTCTTCCCACCAAGAACAGCCCATCCAGAGAAAAAACAAGTAAAATCCGACAGGGTGGAAAATGGACATTAAATGAGAGGAAACTTCCCAATATTCCTCCAAGAACCTGATTCTTGAGGGATTATCTTTTCCCTGCCTGTTTTACCAATGACTTCATACACTACAAGAAAGATATACCCAACTGGACTTTATAACAAGGGTTACTCTAGGGAATGAAAGTGCTACCAAGTCCTCCCAGTAGGCTAAACTGCAGGTTACATGACTGCCATGTAAGAAAGCCTTAAGGGGTGGGGAGGAGAAGGTCTTCATTTACACAGATTGCAGGACAGTGATCTAAAAGCAAACAAGACTCAATCTGTTGATGTCTTCTCCTGCATGGTTGCTCATGGGGTATGTTAGCACACATCAGAACCAGCAACCAGACTGGAGCTATTACAAGAATGGCTGATGTTAGAGGGTGGGTTCATTGACAATCTGGACAAGGTAACCGTTATATCATACTGGGCATGGGACTATGTGATCTCCCTAAGGAAAAGATAGCTTCCGCACAACTGGGTTCCTTATGCTAACTGTAGCATCCATCAAAACCATGTGGCCCTGAACTTGTCTCAACTGGCAAATTAGCCCTCTTATTCCACCTCAGGGTAAGAGGTTTGTTCTAACTCATCAACAGTTGCATCATTATGCCGCTCACTGCCCAAGTCACACCCAGAAGTCATATCCATGATGAATCAATAGCACCCGAAGAAGGGGGAAGAGAATTCAGCAGTTTCTTGGATCCTGTTTCCAGGAAAACTTAGTGGATAAGAATAGATTGTTTTTGAACAAAGAACTAGCTAATCCTCTTCAGCCTTTTCTATTTTTTTAAAAAATAATAATTTATTTATTCATTTTTAGTTTTCAACATTTATTTCCATAAGATTTTGAGCTACAATTTTTTCTCTCCCCGTCTTTCCCCTACCCTACTGAATACCCCTACTAAATACCCCTTCCCCCAATCTGTTCTCTCTTATATCCTCCCCCTTCACCACCCTAACTTTCCAGTAGGGCAAGATGAGTTTCTATACCCCAATACCTGTATATCTTATTTCCCAGTTGCATGTAAAAAACAAATTTTTAAAACTTTGAGTTCCAAATTTTTTTCCCCTTCTTCCCTCTTCACCCTCACCCACTGGGAAGATAAGCAATTCAATACAGATTGTACATGTGTAGTTGCCCAAATCATTTCCACAGCAGTTATATTGTGAAAGACTAACCATATTTCCCTCCATCCTATGCTGCCCCCGATTTATTCTATTTTCTCCTTTGACCCTATCCCTTTTCTTTTTTTTTTAAATATTACCTATTATTCATTATCTTTTTTTAAATTTTATTTTAGTTTGCATCATTCATTTCCACAAGATTTTGAGTTACATATTTTCTCCCCCTCTTTCCCCCACCCACCGCCCCAAAACAACCGTCCCAGTGTGTCCCCCCTCCCCCAGTCTATTCTCTCCTATGTCAC
>CM053582.1:371834248-371946301 GCA_028627135.1 Pseudochirops cupreus | reverse complement strand
TATATATTCCCTTCAGCTATCCTCATGCTGAGAAAAGTCTAATGAGTTACAATTACCGTTTTCCCATGTAGGAATGTAAATAGTTCAGCTTTAATGAGTTCCTTATGATTTCTTTTTTCTGTTTACCTTCTCATGCTTCTCTTGCTTCTTATATTTGAAAATCAAATTTTCTGTTCAGCTCTGGTTTTTTCATCAAGAATGCTTGAAAGTCCTTTATTTCATTGAATGACCATATTTCCCCCTGAAGCATTATACTCAGTTTTGCTGGGTAGGTGATTCTTGGTTTTAGTCCTAGCTCCTTTGATCACCAGAATATCGTATTCCAAGACCTTCAATCCCTTAATGTAGAAGCTGTTAGGTCTTGTGTTATTCTGATTGTGTTTCCACAATACTCAAATTGTTTCTTCCTGACTGCCTGCAGGATTTTCTCCTTGACCTGAGAACTCTGGAATTTGGCTATAATATTCCTAGGGGTTTTCTTTTGGGGATCTTTTTCAAGAGGTGATCAGAGAATTCTTTCCATTTCTATTTTGCTCTCTTGTTCTAAAACATCAGGGCAATTTTCCTCGAGAATTTCTTGAAAGATGGTGTCTAGACTCTTTTTTTGATTATGGCTTTCAGACAGCCCAATAATTTTTCAATTATCTCCTAATCTATTTTCCAGGTCAGTGGTTTTTCCAATGAGATATTTCACACTGTCTTCTATTTTTTCATTTGTTTGGATCTGTTTTATAGTATCCTGATTTCTCATAAAGTCATTAGCTTCCAAATGCTCCAATCTAACTTTGAAGGAGTTATTCTCTTAAATGACTTTTTGAAATTCCTTTTCCATCTGACAAATTCTGCTTTTTAAAGTATTCTTCTCCTCATTGGCTTTTTGGGCCTCTTTTGCCATCTGAGTTAGTCTATTTTTTAAGGTGTTATTTTCTTCAGTGTATTTTTGGGTCTCCTTTAGCAGGCTATTGACTCGCTTTTCATGATTTTCTTGCATCATTCTCATTTCTCTTTCCAATTTTTCCTCCACTTCTCTTACTTGATTTTCAAAATCCTTTCTGAGCTCCTCCATAGCCTGTAACCAGTTCATATTCTTCTTGGAGGCTTTTGATGCAGGAGTTCTGACTTTGCTGTCTTCCTCACGCTCCATGCTTTGGTAGTTTCTGTCCCCAAAAAAGGATTCTATATGTTTGTGCTTCCTGTGCTTGCCCATATTGGTGGCCAATTACTTGACTTTTGAGTTCTTTGCCATGGTACAACTCTGCTTCCAGAATGAAGAGAGTGATGTCCCAAATCACTAGGGTTTTTGCAGCTTCCAGAGCTATTAGATGGTGTCCTCCCTACAGCCCCCACATGCTCTGTCTCACTGGTCACACACCCCAAGACCACCACCCAAGACCTGATCCAGATCCAAGCAGGTCAAAGCAAGAGTGATTACCCTCTGAATGGTTGCTTGGTCTCCCTACAATTTACAGGCCAGGGGCTCTGGAAGCAGCCATGCGGCAGCGGCTGCAGTGACCACACCTCCACCGCTTGCTTCTCACCCCAAGGGTAGCAGCCAGACCACACTGTCCTGTTCCAACAAAGCTCTACACTGACCTTTTACTTTGTCTTTGGCATTTATGGATCCAGAAGTCTGGAAATCGCTACAGCTACTGGTGATTTACTATAGTTAAGTCTGTTCCAGTCACATACTTGTTGGGGGGCAGCCCTGGGACCAAAGCCACGGCTCAGGCAGGACTGCACTAAGCTCCCAGCACACTGCAATGGAGCCTTCCTGCCAGCCTGCTGGGATACCTTCAGCAGGAGATTTGTTTCTCTCTGTCACTTTGTGGGTTCTGTAGCTCTAAAGTTTGTTTAGAGCAGCAGTTCTCAACCTGTGGGTCACGTCTCCTTTGGGGTTGAACAACCCTTTCACAGGGGTCACAGGGGTCGCCTAAGACCATCGGAAAACACATATTTCCAATGGTCTTGGGAACCGAGACATCACTCCTCTATCTGTCTCCAGGCGGGTCCGCCCACATGCAGATACACCCAAATAAGAGTATTAAAGGATCACAGCACTAGGAAGGTTGAGTACCACTGGTTTAGAGTCATTTTTTAAATGTATTGAAGGAGGTGGAAGGTGGAGCTGTGTGGGAATCCTGCTTCTATTCTGCCATCTTGGCTCTGCCCCACTCTTTCAGCCTTTCCTTAGTCCTTCCCCAGTCAGTCACCTAGACTTTGAGGTCCTTATCACTTTAAAGGGCTACACACACTCTGAACATTATCTCAGGTCTTCCACAAATGACAGACTTCCTTTTCTCCGTGATGGTTCAGACAACTTTCCAGGAAAGGGCTCAGGAGACCAACAAGTCTATTGTTTAGAAGTACCTTGCTTTTTAACAGCAACATGGGAATGGTAAAACTATTTTTATATAACAAGAATGGATGTATATTCACATAGAAAAAGGGGGATCACCTGGTTGACTTGATGGTAATCCTGAGACCCTGAATGAAAGACAGGGAAAATAATTATCCAGTTCCTACAGAAGAATAGGGCAGCTCCTCCCCATTGGCTTCAAGAGGAGCAAAGATGTGGTATCATAACCATAATGGGAGTGAGCCAGGAAATACTTACACAGGGGGAAACTCTTCAGTATCAACTTAGATCCTGGTTCAT
Source organism: Pseudochirops cupreus (assembly GCA_028627135.1). Classification (NCBI taxonomy): domain Eukaryota; kingdom Metazoa; phylum Chordata; class Mammalia; order Diprotodontia; family Pseudocheiridae; genus Pseudochirops; species Pseudochirops cupreus. Next base: position 371,943,645 of record CM053582.1, on the reverse strand, counting down.
GTTGAACACAAAAGACTTGTGACCTCTTATCTGTAAGGGATGTGGTGTAGTCCTAACACTGTCCCTATTCACTGTCAACACCTTAATCTAAAGACACTCCTCACCTCCCTCACTCCCCCACTCCACCCCCAACCCCCGCCCCAGAACTGCAAAGATCTGGCATTACCCACCAAAGATGGTCCACGTCAAAGGTAGGAGTCAAAAGATAGGATTTTTGGTCTTAATTTTCTTCTACATTTCTGACCACTTCCTCCAGGTTGGGTAGGAATTAAAAATTTTTGTTGAAGTTTTGTTTTAGTTTAGGTTTTTTTCCCCCTTTATTACTGCCTATGCCAGATTCCTCATATGCAAGAAATTAGGATTGCCCCTAAGGCATTTACATGGTAGAAGAGCCTTTCAAAGATACTCAGGACCTCTTCACCAAGAGGTAGTATGTAATAAGATCACTATCTAAATTAGCATTCCTCCTCTCCCTCCCTACCCCCACCCCAAACCCATATTGGTTAGGTAGATTCTTTCCCAGAAGTAGGAAAGAATATATACATGTTTTTCCCATCCTGAAAAAAACGTTCACTTGATCCTTCCATCCCCCACTAACTGTTGTCCTATATCTCTTCTGCCCTTTATGGCTAAATTCCTGAAAACAGCCATCTACATCAGGCACCTACATTTTCTTTCCTCATTCTCTTCATCCCCTACAACCTGGCTTCTGACCTCATCATTCCATTGAAACTGCTCTGTCCAAAGCTACCAATTATCTTTTAATTGCCAAACCCAAAGGCCTTTTCTCAAATCTCATTTTTCTCAACTTCTCTGCAGCCTTCAATGTTGGTCATTATCCTTTCCTCCTGAATAGTTTCTTCTCTCTAGGTTTTTAGGGAACCACTTTCTTCTGGTTCTCCTACCTATCTCAATCTCCTTTACTGGATGCTCATCCAGATCACACCCTCTACCTGTAAGTGTCCCTAAGGGCTGTCCTGGGTCCTCTTTTTATCTCTATTTTCACTTCACTTACTCATCTTATGAACTCCAATGGATTTAATTACCATCCGTATGCTGATAATTTACAAATCTCCCTAGCTTGCCCTAACCTCTCTGCTGACCTTCACTCACATATTTCTTGCTCCTAAACCCTCCCCCTCTTCCTAACTTCCCTATTACTATGGAGTACAACATTATCCTTGTAATCACTCAAGCCTACAACCTAGATATCATCCTCAATTCCTCACTATCTCTCACTCCCCCAAATCCCAAGGACTATTGATTTCACCTTTGCAATATTTCAAATAGGTCCCCTTCTCTATTCTGACTGCCACCATTCTAGTGCAGACCCTCATCAACGCATGCCTAGACTACTATTGGTAGGCCTGCCTGCCTCAAGTCTCTACCTACTCCAATCCATCCTCCATTCATTCATTAAAATAAATTTCCTAAAAAGCAGGTTTGTTCATATCACCACAGTACTCAATAAGCTCCAGTGGTTCCCTATTGCTTTCAGGATGAAATACAAAATAATTTTTGGTGTTCTAATCCCCATATAACCTACCACTTCTTATTTTTCCAGTCTCCTTACCTTTTATTCCCTGCCACATTCTCTTTAATACAGTGACATTGGCATCCTGGCTATTCCACAAACGAGACACTCCATCTCTTGGTTCTAGATATTTTCTCTGTCTGTCTCCCATGTCTAGAATGCTCTCTCTCCTCCATTATAACCACTGACCTAACAGGCTTCCTTTAAGTCCCAGTTAGAATCCCATATTCTACAGGAAGCCTTTCCTCACCTCTCTTTATTCTGGTTTGTATGTATGTCACTGCTCATTGTCTACTCCATTAAACTGTGAACTCCTTCAGAGCAAGGCTGTCTTTTGCTTCTTTCTGTATACCTAGCACTTAGCACAGTGTTTGGCACTTAATAAATGATTAATGATAAATGATAAATCAATTAATGGTAATGATAAAGCTGTTCTCTAGAATTGAACAGCAGGCTGCTTAGGCTCAAACCACTTCTCAGTTGATGTAGCTTCCTACTGACCTCTGACCATACTGGCAAGGCTTCCAGGTCACCTAAAGTAAAAATGCCCAGCCACATGGGGTTGGGGTCCCTCAGATATGGTGAATGTCCCAAGGCCACCACAAGTCACCACACCAGAACAATGCTGATCAGAAGCATTGCGTGACTACTCAAGCTAAGTGCTACAGTATTCTTGCTATGCTATAACTAAGGAAACCTCCTTTTGCTAACTATCGAAATGCATCATTTTAATATCCAACCCAAACTAAAAGAAAACCAGGTTAGGTTAGGTCAGGTCTGCCCGTTGTAAGGGACAAATATTTAATCCATCAAATCTAACTCTCAGTGGGGAATTAATTGGACAGCGAATTCTTCTTTATGGAGCAAAGTATTTCTAACTCCCCAATTTATCCACATGAAAAAGGATAAAGAAGAATCCTTACCAGAAGCCTCCAATTGATTCCAGTGATTTTACAAAAGCAAATCATATGTAAGTTACCCAAGACGAATTCTACAACTGACAAATACTATGAGACTTTTCTTGCAACTATCCATGCTCATTATTAATGCAATATAATCCACTGTCTCACTCTCATACAAAAAGTCACTCCCTGAAAAGTAGTATTTGGAAGATAAGAATGGGAAGAGCACTAGTAATAGAGGAAGCCAAGTACTATTTTGACACCTGATGGAAGGAAGGTAGGCATTAATCAAAGTTCTAAAGCCTTCCAAAGTCGTTTTTCTCTATAATGTTGTTGGCAATGTATAAATTTTTCTCCTAGTTTGCTCACTTCATTCTGTATCTGTTAACTGAATTCTTTCTAGTTTCCTCTGAAACTGTCCATTTCATCATTTCGCATCATCAATAAATATTTATTTAAGTGCCTACTATGTGCATGGCACTGTGCTAAGCACCAAAGATACAAAAAGAAACAAAAGACAGTCCTTCCCCTCAAGGAGTTTACAATCTAATGTGGAAGCCAATACGCAAATAAATATATACTATGGAAGAGAAATACAAGGAAAATAGGAGGTGGTGCCAAGATGGTGGAGTAAAAGGCAGGAACTTACTTGAGCTCATCACCAATTACCTCTAATACCTGCAAAAATAATTCCAACCAAATTTTAGAGCTACAGAACCCATAAAATGACAGAGTGAATACATCTCCAGCTGAGGATAGCCTGGCAGGCCAAAAGGGTCTATTGCACCGGGCTGGGAGCAGAGTACAGTCCTGCTTGGGCCACCTCGACACAGACCCTCAGCACAGACTTACGGGGACCAAATTACTGGCAGCTCTGGTGGTTTCCACACTTCTCAACTCAAAAACGTAAAAGAGAGAGTAAAAGGTCAGTGGGGGATCTCTGCTGGATCTGGGTGAGAAAAGAGCGCAATCCAGCTCCTGCTCCCAGGGCAGGCGGAGGTGGCAGCAAATGCAGCTGCTTCTGTAGCAGCTGCTTCAGGAGCTCCAAGCCCAAAGATAGTGGGGGGACCCAGCAGCTAACAAGAGGGCAACTGCAGGAATCTCTCTGCTGGTACTGAAGCAGGATTCTCTTGCTCTGCTTTGTTTGGATGTGGGTTGCAGTCTTGGGTGACAGTCCTGGGGTGAAGAGTGCTGGCGTGGCAGAGCTTGTTGAGGCTGTGTAGAGGCAGTCCTCCTCACAGTAAAGAGGCAGGTGCCTAGAAGAAGCTCTGACAACAACTGCACAAAACCCCAGAAATTTGGGACCGAGCACTCTCCACTCTGGAAGCAAAGTTCTACCTTGGTAAAGAGCTGAAAAGACAAGTAATTAGCTAGGGAAATGAGCAAACGGAGGAAGAGAAATCAGACGATAGGATCGTCTTTGGCAACAAAGAAGATCAAAACATAGAACCAGAAGAAGACAACAAAGTCAAAATTCCTGCATCAAAAGCCTCCAAGAAAAATATGAATTGGTCCCAGGCCTTGGAGGAGCTCAAGGATTTTAAAAATCAAGTAAGAGAAGTAAATGAAAAACTGGGAAGAGAAAAGAAAGTGATGCAAGAAAATCATGACAAATGAGTTCACAGCTTGCTAAAGGAGACCTAAAAAAATACTGAAGGAGATGACATGTTAAAAAAAAATAGACTAATTCAAATGGCAAAAGAGGTCCAAAAAGCCAATGAGGAGAAGAATGCATTAAAAAGTAGAATTGGCCAGATTGAAGAGAAATTTCAAAAACTCACTGAAGAGAATAATTCCTTCAGAATTAGATTGGAGCAAATGGAAGCTAAACTTTATGAGAAATCAAGATATTATAAAACAGATTTAAAAGAATGAAAAAACAGAAGGCAATGTGAAATATCTCACTGGAAAAACCCCTGACCTAGAAAATAAATTCTGGAGAGATTATTTAAAAATTATTGGGCTACCTGAAAGCCATGATCAAAAAAAGAACCTAGACACCATTTTTCAAGAAATTATCAAGCAAAATATCCCTGATATTGCAGAACCACAGGGCAAAATAGATACTGAAAGAATTCACCAATCACCTCTTGAAAAAGATCAACAAAAAGAAAACTCTAAGGAATATAGCCAAATTCCAGAGTTCTCAGGTCAAGGAGAAAATATTATAAGGAGTTAGGAAGAAACAATTTGAGTACTGTGGAAACACAATCAGGATAACACAAGATCCAATAGCATCTACATTAAGGGACTGAAGGGCTTGGAATATGATATTCCAGAGGTCAAAGGAGCTAAAATTAAAACCAAGAATCACCTACCCAGCAAAACTGAGTATAATGTTTCAGGGGAAAATATAGATATTCAATGAAATAGAGGACTTTCAAGAATTCTTGATGCAAAGACCAGAGCTGAACAGAAAATCTGACTTTCAAATACAAGAATCAAGAGAAGCATGAAAAGGTAAACAGGAAAGTGAAACCATAAGGAACTTATTAAAGTTGAACTGTTTACATTCATACATGGAAAGAAGATATTACAACTCATGAGACTTTTCTCAGTATTAGGATAGTTGAAGGGAATATATATGTACATATATATGTATAGATGGGTATACGTGTATAAATATATATGTGTCTATGTGTATATGTATGTAAATGTATACAAAGAGGGCACAGGGTTAGTTGAATATGAAGAAATGATATCTAATAAACAAAATTAAGAGGTGAGAGAGGAACATATTTGGAGAAGGAGAAAGGAAGAGATAAAATAGGGTAAATTATCTCACATAAAAGAGGCAAGAGAAAACTATTATAATGGAGGGGAAGGTGAAAGGGAATGAGTCAACCTTGCTCTCATTGGATTTGGTTTACAGAGAGAATAACACACACACTCAATTGGGTGTCTTACCCTACAGGAAAGTTGGGGAGAAGGGGAAAAGAAGGTGGGATAATAGAAGGGAGAGCAGATTGGGGAGAGGATAGTCAGAAGCAAACACTTTTGAAAAGGGATAGGGTCAAACAAGAAAATAGAATAAATGGGGGGTGGGATACGATGGAGGGAAATATAGTTAGCCTTTTACAATATGACTACTATGGAAATGTTTTGCATAACTACACATGTATAACCTATATTGAATTGCTTGTCTTCCCAGTGAGGGTGAGTGAGGAGGAAAGAAGGAAGAGAATCTGGAATTCAAAGTTTAAAAAAAAAATGTTTTTTACATGCAACCAAGAAATAAGATATACAGGCAATGAGGTATAGAAATCCAACTTGCCCTACAAGAAATAAGTAGGGGGAAATTAGAGGAGATATAAGAGAGGACAGATTGGGGAAAGGGGTATTCAGTATGCTTGCCATCTTGAGGTGGGGAGTAGAGGAAAGACTGGAAGAAAATCTCAAAATCTTTGGGAAATGAATGTTGAAAACTAAAAATAAATTTAAAAAAAGAACCTAAAAAAAAACCTGTTAAATCTATTAAACAAAATTCTCTATGACACATATGCCTGTATAGTGTTAGTAACATATGAAAATATAAATAAAATAATGTTTTGGTTAACTTAAAAAAAAACAAACAAATGTTAAAAATTTGTTGTTACATGCAACTGGGAAGTTGCAAGATATACAGGCAATGGGGTATAGAAATCCATCTTGCCCTACAAGACAGCAAAGGAGAAGGGGGTTGGGGGATGGGATGAAGGGATATAAGAGAGGGCAGACTGCGGGAAGGGGTAATTAGTATGCTTGCCATCTTGGGGTGGGAGGTTGGGGAGATGGGGAGAAAATCTGGAACTCAAAATCTTGTGGAAATGAATGTTGAAAACTAAAAACAAATAAATTCTGAAAAAAAGAAAAATAGGAAATGATTAGAAGAGGGAAGGCACTAGAATTAAAGAGGGTTTCTTTCCTAAAGAAGATGGGGCTTTAGTTGGGACTTAAAGAAACTATGGGAAGTCAATAGTCGGAGTCTTGGGAGAGAATGGTCCAGGAATGTGGGACCGCCAGAGAGAATGCCTAGTACAGAGAGATAGAGTGTCTTGTTTATGGAATACCCAGGAGGTCAGAATCACTGGCTCTAAGAATACGTGTCAAGGGATAAGGTGTAAGAAGACTGGAAAGGTTAGGAAAGGGCTAGGGTATGCAGGGCTTTGATAGCCAAACTGAGCATTTTTTATTTGATCCTGGCAACAGGAAGCCACTGAAGTTTGAGTGTGTGTATGGGGGCTGGGGGAATAGGAGATGATATGATGAGATCTGCACTGCAGAAAAATAACGTTTGTGGCTGAATGGATGATGAATTGGAGTGGGAAGAGAATTGAGGTACACAGGCTATTGTAATAGTCTAGTTGTGAGGTGATGAGAGCTTGTACTAGACTTGTGACAGTGTCAGAGGGGAGAAGGAACTGTATTTGGGAGGTATGGTGAAGGCGAAATCAACAGACCTTATAAACAAACTGGATATATGGAGTGAGAAATGTCAGGAATACAGGAATAATATGATAATATTCCATTACATTCATATGCCACAATCTTTTTAGCCATTCCCCAATAGAATGACACTCCCTTAATTTGCAATTTTTGACATCTCCAAAAAGAGCTACTTTAAATATTTTGTACAAGACTTTTACCTTTATCTTTGACCTCTCTTTGGAGAATTCTAGTAAATGGTATAATGGGGTCAAAGGGTTCACAAAGTCTTGTTACTTTAGAGGCCTAGTTCCAAACTGCTTTCCAGAATGTCTGGACCAATTCCTGGAACCAGAAAGATCTACATTCAAATCTGGTATCAGGATGACCTCAGGTATTTCCTAGCTCTGTGACCCTGGTTAAGTCTGGACCTAATCTCCTTTTGGCTCAGTTTCCTCAACTGCAAAACAGAAATAATGATGGGGTCATGGAGAGTTGGACACGATTGAAATGACTCAACAACAATTATTATATATATGATCTATGATCATTATGTAATAATTATAACTGTAACCTGGAGATTTGGCAAGAAAAACAGAATTAGAGCATCAATAGCAAGAATAAAATAAAAAAGACAACTGAGTTTATCCTATCAAGTTGGGCAGAGTGTGCATTAAACATTCATCTCTCTCTCTCTTGAAAAAGCAATCAACAAAACCTACCAGAGTGACGAAATTATCTGAAAGATCAAATTCATTTCTCCAAATTTCTCTTCTGTATAGCTTGATGGTGTTTCCTACTGGAATTGCCAATAGCTGTTAAGAAGATAAATATTTTAAATCAAATTAAACAACTTTGTGCTAACTTTAATTTAGAAAAAAAGTAAACGAAAGTTGTAATCATTAGAGCAATAACTACACTGAGAAAAAAAGAAAGTTATTTATTACTAATTGAAACATTTTAAATATGATGTCATGCAGAGTCTATCCTACTCTTCTCAACTTATTACACTAAGGCATTGCCTTATGATATTATTACTTTAAACCTGGCAACTACTATTTAAAAAAATGGATGTCCTAACAGTAGGTATACTTTGAAACGGTACAATTTGTCTCCTCTGATGAGGATGACCTGTGAAAAGGAGATATAGCAACAGAATGGCCTTAGAGAGGAGACTATTATCCATCTTCAAAAAACCTAGAATTTTTTCAACATTTACAAAGTAGCTTTTGGTTTTTAAACTTTACAAGAAAAATTTCTTATACATTTCCAATTACTAACATATTGATAGAAAGAATAATACATATTTCTAATGCTAATTCCAAAATCCAAAACAAAAATTTACATGAAAAACACATCAACTTTTATCATTTCAATGTGGTAAAAAAATTATTTAGAGAGTAAAAATTTTGATTTTTTAATGAAAGAGAAATAAAAATTGCGGTTTTTTAAAAATGTAGAATGTACAATTCTTAAACTGCCATTTTAGTCTTAAAACACTTCAGTAGAAAAAAAAAAGTCTTAAATTATTTCCATGTTAACTTTGATTTATTCTGAAGTTTCTGAGTATACTGAAGGCCTTGCAAACAAAAGTTGACAGATTTGAGCAAAAAATTAAAATAAAGGCTAAAATCTTTTCAAGTTTTACTCACCTTCCCACTTTCTGGCTGCCAAGCAAGTCTGCATATGGATTTGGCATTTATCACATCGTTACACTTTTGTAGCAATGGCCAACTAATAGCACATGTCTGATTTAAAAAAATTAGAAAATTATTTTCCTTTGTGAAAATCTCAGAAAATTATGCAGAATTCAAATATATAGGTTTTGAAGCAACATAATATTAGTTTTTCAGTTGAAATGTTGTTTTTAAATAATCAAAAATTCTCACAAAATGACAAAGCAGCAAATTTGTTTTAATTATATTTAAGTTCATCTTTTAAAAATTATAAATATGTAAAATATTTGTTTAATATTTTGAGTGCTTCTGGAAATAGGGTACAAATTTTAAATCATTGTTACTATTAATAATATATATGCTATATATAGATAGTATGCATTCATTCATCCAAAAGCATTTGTTTTATGAGCCAGTTTATATTCCATTAGGGAATATAAACGCACATATATTGGTAAATACCTTGAGAACTGACACTTTTACTTTTCTCTTTGTAAACCCAGTGCCTAGTGCATGAAAGGCATTTAATAAATGTTAGTTAATTCATATAAAGGAATATATAAAGTAGAAAAAAGGTAATTAATTACTAGCTGGAGGTAGGAAGGGGAATGAAAATCAGGAAAGGCCTGATTTTCAGGAATCAGGAAGGTGGTACTTGGTCTGAAACTTGAAGAAAACTAGGGATACTAACAAGCAGAAAGGAGGAAATATATTTCACGCATAGAGAGAGGAGACGGATCATTGTATACGAGGAAACACATAACCCCGTACGGCTAGACAGTAGCGTGTGTCCAGGGTACAAGTAATATGCAATACAGCTGGAAAAATAAGCTGGCACCAGGACTTGAAGGACTTTAAATAACAACTACAAGGGTTTATATTTTATCCCTGAGGAAATAAAAAGCCTCTGAAGTCTTTATAAACATAACTCCAGGCCTTTGTAAATATAACTTACTTATATGTCCCTCTGATCTAGTATGTTTCTATATAACACACAAATACGTGAATAGACAAAAAGTCCATCTAATGCCACCCAGCGACGAGCAGAACAGACAAAAACCTACTCACCTCAGCCGTTGTCAGGCTACTCAGACTAATGACATCGTGCAATATTATAAGCAGTAAAGATCTGAAGAATGAGGAAATACACGCAAATATTTAAATTGAAATGGATGTTTACCTGATCTGAGATTTGCCATACTTTAACTGAGCCATCACAACTTGCTGATGCCTGAATGGGTAAACAAAAATTAAAGGCACATTTCTATTCATAAGCCTTATCCAAATCGTAAAAGAAATAGCAAATTACAAAATTTTATCAAATCAAATTTATCAAATTGTGTATAAGTTTCTCCCGAATTTTTCTCTTACAAATCTAAAAAACACACATTTATAGTGAAGAATAAATGAAAACAATTAAAAAATTACCAGAAAGACATCCTTTGGATCAAAGGAAACACTTAAGACGGGGGCATCATGTCCTCGAAATGTTTTCTGTTGACTACTATCCATCACATCCACAACTTTCACCATAAAATCCCTGTAAACGATGAAATGATTATATATGAATAAACAGAAAAATAGAAAGCCTTTTTAAAAACCATGACTCAGATGTAAAATATACTTGAAAATATTAAGTATTTTAGCAATATCTGATTTTTACTTAATTGAATTTTTACTTCTGCTTACACAAGTAATCTGAAATTGCATGTCTAAAATCCTAATAATTTAGTAAATATGTGCACTGATTATATGTTAAACTTTTCTACACTTCCAATTTTAAAAATTATGAGGGTACCACAGCTATCACTGAACCTGTCTCCAAAGGAAATCATAATCTTCCCAATCCCTAATAAACAAGAGAAATTTCAAATAACAGAATCTGAAACTTGGTTAACTTGTCCAGCCTTCAACAAAAGTATTTTAATAAGATTTTAAATGAAAAAATCATCTTTATATCCTTATTTTTTCAATCAAAAACATATACTAACAATCATCTATGAACTAATATGCTAAAATTTACTGTGAAGTTACAAAGAAAATAGTTCCTGCCTTCAAGGAGTTTACAATCCAAAACTAATTTTAAAACCCAGAATAATGTGACATAGTTAGCAGATATAAAAAAAAATCTGGGGGTGGAGTTAAGATGGTAGCATAGAAACAGGAAAATTCCATGAGCTCCCCCCACAACCAACTCAAATACCTATAAAATATGATTCTAAACAAATTTTACAGCTACAGAACCCACAAAGTGACTTAAAGAAACAAATCTCCTGCTGAAGCCAGCCTGGCAGGCCTACAGGAAAGGTGCATTCCAGGGCACTGGGAGCCAGGCCCAGCCCCGTGAGCTGTGGTTTTAGCCTCAGGGTAGCCCCGACCAGCAGCGGCCAGAGCAGACTTCAGGAGAAAGAATCACCTGTAGCTGTGACAGTTTGAGACTTATCAAGTCATAAATGCCAAAGAGCAAGTAAAAGGTCAGTGTGGAACTCTGTTGGAACTTGGGGGATGGGGGGATGCAAGAATGTGGTCCGGCCGCTGCCCCCCAGGGCAAGAAGTGGCAGAGGTGGGGCGTCCCAGAGCTCCTGGCCTACAGATCACAGAGGGACCAAGTGACCATTCAGAGTGTAAACACTCTTGCTTTAACCTGCTTGGATCTGGATCACTGTCTTGGGTAGAGGTCCTGGAGTGTGCAGCCAGTGGGCCCGAACTTGTGGGGACTTCAGAGAGGGCACCCAACTAATAACTCTGGCAGCTGTGAAATCCCCAGAGATTTGGGACAAAGCTCTCCTCTTTGGAAGCAGAATTCAACTGTGGCTAAGAGCTCAAAAGTCAAGTAATTAAGTGGCAACATGAGCAAGCAGAGGAAGCAAAGCAAGCACAGCAATCAAACCTTACATTCCTTTTTTGGGGACAAAAAGGATCAAAGCATGGAAAAGGAGGAAGACAGTGAAGTCAGAACTCCTGCATCAAAAGTTTCCAAAAAAAATATGAACTGATTACAGGCCATGGAGGAGCTCAAGAAGGATTCTGAAAATCAGGTAAGAGAAGTAGAGGAAAAATTGGGAAGAGAATTGAGAATGATGCAAGAAAATAGAAAAGCAAGGCTGAGCCATCTTCTGGTCCAGGGAAAAAAGAAAACAGAAAAGCAAGTCAACAACCTGACTGAAGAAAATAACACCTTAAAAAATAGATTAACTCAAATGGCAAAAGAGGCCCAAAAAGCCAATGAGGAAAAGAATGCCTTAAAAAGCAGAATTTGCCAGATGGAAAAAGAATTTCAAAAGCTCACTGAAGAGAATAATTCTTTCAGAATTAGACTGGAGCAAATGGAAGCTAATGACTTTATGAGAAATCAAGATACTATTAAACAGATTCAAACAAATGAAAAAAATAGAAGGCAATGTAAAATATCTCACTGGAAAAACCACTGACCTAGAAAATAGATCCAGGAGAGATAATTTAAAAATTATTGGATTACCTGAAAGCCATGATCAAAAAAATTACCTAGAAATCATTCTTCAAGAAATTCTCAAGAAAAATTGTCCTGATATTTTAGAACCAGAGGGCAAAATAGAAACTGAAAGAATTCAATGATCACCTCTTCATAAAGATCCCAAAAAGAAAAGTCCTAGGAATATTATAGCCAAATTCCAGAGTTTCCAGGTCAAGGGGAAAATACTATAAGCAGCAAAGAAAAACAATTTGAATATTGTGGAAACACAATCAGGATAACACAAGATCTAGAAGTTTCTACATTAAGGGATTGAAGGGCTTGGAATATGATATTCCAGAGGTCAAAGGAGCCAGAATTAAAACCAACACAGCAAAACTGAGTATAATGTTTCAGGGGAAAATATGGTCATTCAATGAAATAGAAGACGTTCAAGCATTCTTGATGAAAAAACCTGAGCCGAATAGAAAATTTGACATTCAAATACAAGAAGGTAAACAGAAAAGAAATCATAAAGAACTTATTTAAAGTTGAACTATTTACATGCCTACATGGAAAAAAGATAATTGTAACTTATGAAACTTTTCTTAATATGAGGATAGGTGAAGGGAATATAAATGTATATGTACATATTTATGTATGTATATTATGTTTACAAATATATGTTTACATAATAGGGTATATGTGCATATAAATACATATGTGAGTGTGTGTATATATGTGTACATGTATTACATAGACAGAGGGCACAGGATCAGTTGAATAGGAAGAGATGATATCTAAAAAATAAAATTAAGAGGTGAGAGAAAAATATAATGAGAAGAGATAGGGGCAGACAGAATAGGGTAAATTATCTCATATAAAAGAGGCAAGAGAAAACTGTTATAACGGAGGGGAAGAACAGGAAGGCAAAAGGGAATGGGTCAATCTTACTCTAATTGAATTTGGCTTATGGAGGGAATAAAGTACACACTCAATTGGGTATCTTACCCTACGGGAAAGTAGGAAGGAAGGGGATAAGAGGGGGGATGATAGATGGGAGGGCAGATTGGGGAGGAGGGTAGCTAAAAGCATACACTTTTGAAAAGGGATAGGGTCAAAGTAGAAAATAGAAAAAGTGGGGGGGCAGGATAGGATAGAAGGAAAAATAGTCAGTCTTTCACAATATATCCACTATGGAAATGTTTTGAGTAACTACATATATACAACCTATATTGAACCGCTTATCTTCCCAGTAAGGACACATGACGAGGGAAGAAGGGAAAGAATCTGGAATTCAAAGTTTTAAAATCAAATGTTTAAAAAAAATTATTATTATTTATTTTTCTTTTTACATGCAACTGGGAAATAAGATGTACAGGCAGTGGGATATGGAGATCTATCTTGCCCTACTGGAAAGTTGGAGGGGTAATGGGAGAGAATATAGGAGAGAGCAGATTCGGAGAAGGGGTATTCAGTGTTCAGCTGTTTCGGGGTGGTGGGTAGGGGAAAGACAGGGAGAAAATTTGTCCAAAATCTTGTGGAAATGAATGTTGTAAACTAAAAAAGAAAGAAAAGAAAATCAATACCTTAGGTATGCAGATTAAGTTTTAAAAAAAAATTTTAAAAACCATCTAGGTCACAAGATTATAGTATCAGGGATCTAGAGCAGAAAGGTACCTCAGAGACTCCTTATCTTATAAATGAGGAAATGGGCACAGTGAAGTTAAATGACTTGCCCCGAGTCTCACAGGTAATAAAGATGAGAGTAGGATCTCCAGGTCCTTTGACTCAGAGCTAGCATGGTATTTTTTGTTGTCTGTTTTCTGGAAGCATCACTACGTTTTCAATTATTTACGATTTAATTTCTTTTTGGTGATCTTTTTGTTTACACTGTGATAGTTACTATATATACTGCTCTCAGAGGTCTCCTTACTTCTCTATACCCTAATTTATACAAATCTTCCTTCTTTCTCTGAACTTCTGAGCCATTTCATACTCTACGTTAATATTTCTGGTACATTCACATACCACAGTTTTTTCAGCTATTCCCCAATTGATGGACAACCACCTTGCTTCTAATTCTTTGCTAACACAAAGACTAAATCTATAAATATTTTGGCATATAATGGATCTCTATCTATCACTGAAATCCTTGGTGTATATGCTCAGCATGGGCTACTGAGTTGCTTTTCTTGCCTAATTAGGTCAAACTAAAATCCAAAATAACTGAACTAGTTTAAATAGCACATCAGCATTCCTGTCCTTCCACAATCACTCCAACACTGACTGTTCCCAATTTGCGTCAAGGTCATTTTATACTAAATTGTTGGCTTTTCCAACTTCAAACATTACCCAGATCCAGCAGCAATTTTGGCACCATCTCTATCAAAGACCACATGGTTTGCATTTGTAGTGAAGCGAGTCAATATACCATCTGGAGTTCCATTAGGGAATGTATGAATTTGAATGGTATTATTAGATACTGAGGTGACCAATTTTCCTTTCTAAAAAAAAAATACACACCAGAATTAATTACAAAATTGTAAAATGAAAAATGTTTGACAGGATGAATCAAAACTGACCCCAAATTTTTCCATATTCAAAACTTCAAACATCTATTAAACCTCCTAAATATCAATTAAGCACCTTTGGAATACTTGAAAATGTATAAAACATAATCTGAAAACATGTTTCCACTTCTCCAATAAGCGACAGATCATTAAGTTAATTATGTAGCACAAGACATTAGGAAATATTCAAAAGGTAACATTTTAAAATTTGATTTATCATTCTTTACCCCAACATTTAAGAAAAGGAAGGACACAGTAAAGCTCATTTTTAAAGGGAAAAAGATACCTTTATCCTTTATTATTTTAAGTTGTTGGATTCTAACATAAGTGGTCCCTTATACAAGAAATATAATTTAACTTTTAAAAATTACTTGCAACCTTTCCTTCTTTGCAGAGATGTGGAGGCATAAATGTTGAGTGCTGAATACAGTATTAGATTTGATGCTTTGGTTGTGTTTGCTAAATTGTTTTTCTTTCTTTTTTTTTTAACAAAGCATATAGGAGAAAGGAAGGGAAAATATTCAGAAATGAAGGTAATACAAAAACAAAAAAATCAACAAAAAAGTTTGAAAATCATGTTACTGAATGTATTCAAAAGTTAACATTTTTCATTCCTTGATGCTTTTATTTCTTAAAGAGTAGACAAAGGGAGAGTAGGTGGCACAATGAATAGAGTACCAGCACAAGAGTCAGGAGGACGTGGGGTGCGACTTTGGGCAAGTCACTTAACCCCAATTGCCCTGCCTTCCCCTCTCCAAAAAGAAAAAAAAAGTAGACAAACAAATATATACACTTTTGAAAAAGCATTAGTTTGCCAAACTATGAGATTCAGACTACTAAGCCAGTATCTTTCAACAAAAAGATCTCATAATCATTTTTAATACCTTTAAAGCACATGAATAAGCCTTATCTCCAACATTAATAGACTTAGGATCATCATCATCCAGGTCTTTCCAAATTCTCACATCACCATCACTTCCACAAGTTACAATACAACTGTTTAAAAAAAAAATCACATGTATATACATATATCTATGCAAATACACAACCCACACTCACACAAATACATTACAATACTCATTTAGCTTTTCTGATAAAAAAGTATCACACATTGTAACCATTTTTATTCATGGATTCAAGCTGCCACTTAATAAATTTACTCACATTTCTCATATTTAAACAAAGGATATCATTAACTTCCTTCAACTGTTATAAAAATTAAAACAGGTGGTAAATGGGACAAGATTCTTGCTCTAAATTTTAAGATGCTATGGTTATTCATGATCATTGAAAGAAAAATATCAGTGAATAAGTAGCATGAAAAACATATGAGCTCATTTATTCAGTTGATATGATTTGTGGCATATAACATACAGGTCACATTTATGTAAGACTTTGAGGTCCTACCTCTTACTACAATCTCTCGCCTCCTGACTGAGCTCCCAGAATCCCTAGATCATACCTCCTTCTGGTCCTTCAGGAACTCCCAGAAAAAAGTGATACATGCCATCTGCCTTGACGTCAGGCTCTGAGGGACATCTTGAACTATCCTGATATGGATATATCTTGAAAGTTCTTCCTCCAAATGACTCATCTTCATTTTCTGATATTCTGCCTGGATTCATTCACCCTAAATCCACTTCCCAACACCAATTTTTACTGCTTTATTCCCATCCATCTCCACTCTATCCAGAAATATCCTACTCCAAATCTGCCCATCCATTTCTTCACGCTCTCTTCCTGCATCTTAAACCTCTTCCTCTCTCTCTCTCTCTCTCCTACCTACCTCCTGATGACACTGTTTCTTTGGTCACCCTTTCCAGCACTGGCTACACCTTCTTTCACACCATTCCTCTTATCATTCACTGGTGGAAGAGTTGCTTCCCACTGCCGTTTCCAGACTCTCTCATTACCATAATAATAGTAACAATCACTTAAAAACCTCTCTTCCTTTGAAGTTTACCATATACAAATATTTCACCCATTTCAGATCTTGGTGGCAATCATTTACTGACAATCTTGCCTCCTTCTTCAATGAGCTCTCTATCTACCTCAAATCCTACCATGATAATGGCAGACTTCAACATAGATATTGATGTTCCCTCAAATACTCCAATTTCCAAGTTCCCCAACCTGATCAATTCCTATGACCTATTCATCTCCTCTACCCTACAACCATACACAGGGAGTAAGACACTTGGTAATTTCATCACCCAAAAGTATATCACTGCTGTGTTCAAGAACTCAGAAGTTCTTTTATCTGATCATAATCTTTTTCATTCCAGATTTCCCTATGCCGTACTTCCCCAACTCTATTCTTTAACCTCACCACTGACTCTAACCTGTCTCGTCCTCAGAACTTTCCCAGGCCACCCTCATACTGGCTATAATCTCTTCCCTCCCCAATCTTGATGAACCCTTTGATGAACCAGTTCAACTCTACACTATGCTCTTCTTTCAAATCCCTTGCCCCTTTGTCCTATTGCCAGCCACATACCCTGCTCAATCACAACCCTAGATTACTTCCATCATGCACTTCATTCAGTTTTAGTCGTGTGCAGTCAAATGGGTCTTGGAGAAAGTCATTAAAGTACTAACTGGCTCAAATTCATTACTGTTATCTAATGTCAACTGTGCTCTCACGCCAGCAAGGCAATCCTCCTACTCACTAAATTAATTTCTATCTAACCAGCACAACTCTGAATCTTCTCTTCTTACATCAAGTCTCTTGCTACACTTCTCTCCAAACCTCTCAGGAGGAACTCATCTCATATTTCACTGAAAAAAATGAAGTCATTAGCCAAGAGTTCCTTCTTCTCACATCAATCCTCACTATTTCCTTTTTGTCCACAGTATCTAAAAGAATTAACACTCCTTATAGATTAAGAGAAGGAGAAAGGGAGAGATAGAATAGGGTAAATTATCTCACATAAAAGAGGCAAGAAAAAGGAGGCAAAGAGCAGAGAGGTGAAAGGGAATGAGTCAACCTTACTCTCACTGAATTTGGCTTAAGGAGAGAATAACATACACACACAATTGGGTATCTTACCCTACAGGAAAGTAGGGGGGAAGAGGATAAGAGGGGGGGATGATAGAAGGGAAGGTATACTAGGGGAGAGAGTAGTCAGAAACAAACACTTTTGAAAAGGGACAGAATCAAAGAAGAAAATAGAATAAATAGGAGATGGGATACGATGGAGGGAAATATCGTTAGTCTTTCACAATATGACTACTATGGAAATGTTTTGCATAACTATACATATATAACCTATATCGAATTGCTTGTCTTCTCAGTGGGTGGGTGAGGAGGAAAAAAGTGACAATCTGGAACTCAAAGTTTTAAATAGCAAATGTTAAAAAATTGTTGTTACATGCAACCAGGAAATAAGATATACAGGCAATGGGGTATAGAAATCCATCTTGCCCTACAAGAAAGTTAGAGGGAAGGAAGGAAAGGGGGATGAGGGGGATAGAAGAAAGGACAGACGGGGGAAAGGGGCAGGGAGTAGGGGAGAGATGGGGAGAAAATTTGTAACTCAAAATCTTGTGGAAATAAATGTTGAAAACTAAAAATAAATCAATAAATTGTGAAAAAAAAATAGACCTCCTTTTGAATCACCAAGGCAATATTCACAGCACTGACAGCAACTATGAATATGCCAGCATAGTTCCAAATCGCAAAATATAACAGACCTTCCATATAGAAGACAGAGCAAAACATTTATTCAGACACCAGAAAGCCAAATCCCAACACCAGAAAACCAAATCCATCATAGCTAAATAGAAACTAACACACCTTAACACTACAGGAAGTAATACTATACCAAAACCTTACCCCTGCTCCCATCTTCCCACAAATAACTCACAATCCTAGGCATCTGCTTACCTGCGTCCTCTCCTCCCTCTGTTCTAACTGCTCTGGCTCTTTTCCTGCCACACCCCTTCCTGCTCCACATGTTCAGCAAACTCCTCCCACCACAGGCTCTATGTGATTATATGCGGCCTATTAAGGGGCAGGGAAGATCTTCAAATTCCCATTCCCATTATACTTTGTCAAGTCTAACACCTCTATAAGCATCTTTGATTCCATCCTTCTATCTTCTCCAAAAGACTGCCCCCATTACATATTCTTCATTCTTTCCCTATTTATTTGCTCCTTTTCTGTCTACAAATATGCCCGTGTTTCCCATAGTTTAAAAAAAAACCTATCTATTCTACTATCCCTATTAGCTAACCTATAATAACATATATGTGCATTTATACACATACACACAAACTTATAGATCTTCTCTCTTTTCAGGGTTGCTTTCTACCTTTGGCATCCACGTGATTCACTCAACTCTCACCTGTAGCTCCAAGAAGCTGTAGCATGCAGCAGCCACATCCCAGTAAACTATTTCAGCAGATGGGCTAAACCAGGTTGAGGGTAACTGAGAGTTTTCAAATCTTTTTTGTGAGTTACGAAGGTGTCTATACTCAGGAACATGAAGATATCACCAGGTGGAATGGGTGAATGAGAACAATATGTTCCAATGGCCATGAAGGCAGTTAATGCAAGCACTGGGGAGCAATTAGAGCTTTGTTAGACATCAAAGATGCCAAGGTCATCCACTAAATCCCAAGTCATCACTAGTTGTCTTGTTTTGTCTTACCACTGGACTCCAATGACTCTGGAAGACAGAGAGAATCCGACGACTTCCCACAAATCCATTTTATGGGTAAGTCAAAGGACAACATCTACACCATTTTACCATTTTTACCTACTTCAAAGACCGGTGGCAACAGGAAAGTGACAAAACAGCAGGTTTAGATAACACTGAGAGGTACAGTCACAACCCTGCACACAAGCAGCCCAGGATATAAGGTTGTCTTCTCACTAGAAGAAGCAGCAGTGGAATTTGGCAGCCCCCTGGGCATCTGAGCAGCCTTTTTCAAAGACTATATTGCTCACCTCCTGGCATGAGGAAAAGGCTAGAAAAGGTGCCCTAAAAATTGTCTGCTTTACCTAACCTAACTCTGGCTTGCTTAGTGCAGCAAGTGAGGATTCTATCCTGCAGTCAAAACATGAAAAAATGTACGAAACCTTCTGCAAAAATGATTCCAATCTCCATTGGTACATGGAATGTGTACACACTTAACAGACAACACAAAATCTAGTAGACCTGAAAAACAAACAGCTCTTGTTGCAAGAGAACTCAGCAAGGATCACAGCAGTAAGTGAAACAAGGCTGGCAAATGAAGGTCAGTTTAAAGAAGTCCTAACTGGATGCATATTTTCCTGCAGAAGCCATAGCAATGGGGAGCACTGTGAAGGTGGTGCAAGTTTCAACTCCAAACTTCTTTCCAGTCTTAGTGGATAAGCTGCTTTTTTTTTTCTTGAACTAGAGTCTAAGATGAATAATAGAATCTTCTGAGGAAGATGGGAATGGGTGATTGCCAGCTACTGACTACAAGTTCCACTTTCCCAGTATGCTTTCTGGTTACGAAAGGTACCACCTATATATATATATATATATATATATATATATATAGCAAGGACTTCTGGGGAAGGATCAGGAAAGTCTAGGAGAAGCTAACTAGTCAGGTGATTTGCCTTGTCCAACTGAATCATGTTCAAAACAAGTTTCTGTCATTTTTTAATTCCTCTTTTCTGTTATAAAAATCAGCTCTGTAAATCACTCCAGGTGTCTGACATCTGAGAAGTAAAATGACCTAATTTGATATGCAAATGCTAGTTTTGCAAATTAAATCATAGATACTAGGTAACTTTGTCCTCAGTTTCCTTTTATTTCAGGTAATTAGTTTTAACAGAGAAACAGGTGTTATTACACCTAATTCAGCAGTGAGAAACTGACATTCGGGATTTCCTGAGTCTAAAACA
Source organism: Pseudochirops cupreus (assembly GCA_028627135.1). Classification (NCBI taxonomy): domain Eukaryota; kingdom Metazoa; phylum Chordata; class Mammalia; order Diprotodontia; family Pseudocheiridae; genus Pseudochirops; species Pseudochirops cupreus. The sequence goes on along the minus strand of CM053582.1, from coordinate 371,923,245 downwards.
GTTCCAAAGTCTGTGATTCTAGACATTCAGTATTATCTATTATATTACTCCTTTTTGAGTAAAACTGTGGATCAACTTCATATTTAACACACAAAAGTATATTATAATTCTTAAAGCTTACACATGTAAACATTATTCTATTTACTATGCTAATATTTCACATCTGCATAAAATATCAGGAAAATACTTACCTCCCAGAATCATCAAAACAAACATCTGTATGTCCCTCTGGATGTCCATATCTCATTGGCATTTGAGTAGCAGGCATCTCTTCTTTTTGCTATCCAAAACAGGTTTTTCTAAATACCTACCTTAAATTTTAAAATATAAAAAATTTAAATTAGCTAATAAAAACTAGATGATAAATAAAGAACACAGTTCAATGTAATGACAAACCTTGACTCTAGAGAACTAATGAAACTGTATTACTGCCTCTCAGCAGAGCTGGTCTACTACAATGAAGCCTATGTGCTTTTAGCCAAAATCTGAGCTTGTTTTTATTTAACTGTACATCTTGGCTATGACGGAGAGTTCTGTGAAGAGCTGATTATTAGGAAAGGAGACCTATGTTTTTAGAAAATCAATACACCATTTAAACATTTTTTAAAAACTAGCTGATAACCTGGACTCCTTGATTTCCTAGAATACTGCTCTTCCGATCTGGAATCTCTACCCATTTTCCCGCCCTCGCCCTCCTCCTCCTCCTCTTCATTAATTAGATCAGTACTAGTCCTACACCTGCCCAATGTAAAATAACAAATAATTCCACCTCCTCCAAGAAGCCTTCTCCAGCCTCTCTTAATCGCAGTGCCTTCCCTCTATTAATTATTCCTAGTTATCCTGATAAAGCTTGTTCGTATAGATTTGCCGGGATCTTGTCTCCCCAGAACTGTAGGCTCCTTAAGGCTGCCGGGGCTAAGGGGGATGTCTCTTTCTGCACCCCCTTAGCCCAGTGCCGAGCACGTAGTAGGGTCCTAACGAATGCTTGTTGAATTGAATGTATCTAGCTGAAGAATGGGGATAGTGGGAGGGAAAGAACGACTTAAGAGGAAATTATCAATTTAAAACAACTTCCAAGAATTGTTTTTCAGAGGAAGGAGAGGGAGAGAGGGAGAGGAAACGTAGAAGAGGAAGGACAGAGACAGAAACAGAGGGGAAACGGTGACTCTTACGGTACTTTACGGTGGGACCCGGGGGCCCGTGGAGAGAGCTGTCTGACACCCGCGCGTGGGTCCTCGCCCCCGGACACGGAGGAACGTGACAATCACGGAGCTGGAGACGACGAGGTAACGAATCTCTACATGGACAAAAGGGCAGAAAACCAGAGTCTCCGTGGCCGCTACTCACCGAAGCTAAGCCGAGAAGACAGCGAGGAAGCGCCGACAAACCAGTCAAGCTCCAGTTTCCCGCGCTCTGCCGTCGCGCAGATGACGTCTCCAGCGCGTCGGTCCCGCCCCCAGGCGCCCCGAGGCTCGGGGAATTAGGTCACGGGATGATGGCGTCACCACCACGCAGGCAGTTGCTAGGAGACCAGCCGGCAGGGAGGGGAGCGGCTGAGAAAGGAAGAGAAGGAGTCGCACTCGGAAGTGGCGGTGTCGACCTAGCGGGCAGGCGGGCGGAAGAGGAGACGGCTCCGGCGGAGACGGAAGCCGAACGAGAGCCCAGGGGAGCCAGTCTGAGGAGGCGGAGGAGGAGGGGTACAGTCTGGGCGGGGCTGCCCGAGGAACCGAAGCGGCGGGCCTTAGTCTCCTCACCCCCCACCCTCAGTGGGCCGAGGAGCGAAAGGCTTCGGCGATGGAGGCGGCTCCTTGGACCGCTCGGGTCAAGCTACGCCGCGGCAGGTAAGCGAGGGAGGGGAAGACGGGCGGCCGCGCTCCGGCTCCGGCTCCGGCTCCGGCTCCGGCTCCCGGCTCTCCCCCACACCCAGCGGCGACTGCCCCCAGACCTGGCACTGGAGGAGAAGAAAGCGGTTCCCTCACCCTCCCGAGCGGACCCTCCCTCCTCCCGGGGCAAAGCCCTGGGGGATTAAAGGAGGAATTTTTTTTAAATACTTTCCCAGCCCCGCGCCTCTCTTGGGGGTAAGTGGGGCGCCCCGTGGTGTTCATCTCGCTCTCGGCTCGGTTCAGCGCTCCTGTCCGAAGGGGACATTCAGTCCCTGACCCCCTCGTGCGCGCAGCACAAAGAGAGCCTCGGCGCTGGTCCCTGCACAACCCGGCCGGCCGGCCCCGGGCAGCGCGCTGCTCCGTTCACGCTCCGCTGCCAGCCTTCGGCTCAGACTTTTTCTCAATGACTTGCCCCGCATTCCCGCAGACAGCTCCGTGGTTTAGAGAAACACTCCTTTGGATGCCGAGTTCTCCCGGTGCCTTATCTTACTCCGGTCTTAGCCTCGCTCCCTTTTTATCCAGCGCTGTAAGGCGGACTCATGGTATCTCGGCTGATCTTCACCGCAACCTTGTGGCCATTATTCAGGAATACTGCCTGCTTCCGATGCGGTTCCTACCCCCTAGTTAATTTTTTTTTAATTGTGAGATGCTTAAAAACAAATCACAATATAAAGTATGATTTTTTTTTTTTTTAAGAATCCATTTGGCAAGTGACAATGACTTTTACACATCTTAAAGCTTCAGTGACTGGTTGGCAACCCACAGTGGTTAATTGTCAGGGAAGTTGGAAAAAGCCTGATGAGTTCTGACAAAGTAGAGCTACCTAAAACAGTACTGTAATTATTTAGGGACCACTAATATAGTGAATAGAAACATATTAGATTATCTCTTCATTAGTCAGTTTTGTACTTCAAAAATTAAACTGAAGTGCAGTAAGCTTATTCCATGGAATTACTATACTAGTTTTTGAAAAATTAAGCTTTGCAAGAATCTGCATATTGGAAAGCAATAGTTTTAGTTAGAAATTTTCCTAATAATTAAATGGATCAGCTGTCTTTGTACTTTTTAAAATGTTTTCTTTTCTGCCCTCAGCTTTATCTTTGTATTATAGAAGTTCGTCTTTGACAAATTTTTAAAAAGCAGAATTCAAACAGTTTCTTTTAAAATTTGTTCTTTGTTGTCATAGTCTTAGTGATCTTTCAATTTAGATATAGATTTTAAAACAATATTCCAGTTGGCCATTTTTCATGTTGATTTTGCAGATACCTCAGGAAACTGATTTGCTTGTTTGTATGTAGATTTGAGGGTTTTTTGTTTGTTTGTTTTTAAAGTCATTTTGGTACAGATATGATTTTGTGAGTGATGGGGAACTCCCAGAAACTCCCTCCCACAGTTGGACAGCTTGTTCTGCAACATGTAGTTTTAGAGAACTAACTGAAGCTACATATGCGGACTCACAGCTAAGATTTGTCCAAGATATAATTTGAACCCATCTTCCAAACTCTTAAGAATCTAGTAAACTGTCCACTATACCATTCTGCTTTCGATGATTTGATTATTTGCTTTGATATGTTAATGATAAGTAAAATAATGTGGGTAAACTATATTCAACAAGCTAGCAGTCAGCTAGCATCTTTTAAGTGCCTACTTTGTGTCAGGTATTGGGGGGTGAAAAGGATGAAAATTAAACATTCTGTACCCTCAGGGAGCTTACAGTTTATCTACAGAAACAGTAGATACATATATAAACAAATAGAAAATATATACAAAGTAAATAATTTCAGGAACAAGGCTGGCAGCTGGGGGCAGGGCTGATAGATTTAAAGCTGGTGGAGATCTTAGAGTCCCTTCCATCAAATCCAAACTTTTCATATTATAGAAAGGGATATTATGGGGGCAAGGGGGAGAGAGAGGGGAGAAAATTTGAAACTCAAGGGATTCTGGAACCGAATCTTGTAAACTAAAAAGTAAATAAATCAGTTTTTAAAAACTGGATCTTTAAAGTTGGAAAAAAAATAGAAGGGGTTATTGAGGCACAGAGAAGTTGTGATTTACCTGTAGTCACATAGCTAGTAAGTATTTGAGGTAAGATTTGAACCCAGATCTTTCTGGTGCCATCCTGTATCCTATCTGCTATACCAGACAGCCTCCTAATTTTACAGATAAGGAAACTTAGGTGCCAGGAGGTTGAATGACTTGTCCAAGGTCATACTGGTACTGTCAGAGCTGGGATTATATCAGCAAGTACCCTAGCATACCCAGGGTGGCTGCTAGCACAGGTTCTTATATCTGCTTTTCTAAAGGAAAGCAACTCAAAATGGGTTAACAATCTTACTTTAATCAATCAAAACACATATCATTTACCTAGTTCAGGGGGAAAAGTCAGCACCCTGAACTTCAGAGAATACAAACAGAAGTTACAACAGAAAATAACACAATTTAGCAGACAGGGCTTCCAGCCGTCTGACCATCACATGTATACCTAGTTAGTTACCAGAGAAGGAAGCACCAACATCTGGGTTTTTCAAAGGGGGGGATGCTCAACGGCTTCCCAGAGTCTTGTCTGGCCAAATCACACAACTCTTTTCAAAGTGAGTCCCAAAGCAAAACCTCACATCAGGGTATATATAGCCTTCTCCTGGATCAGAGAATGTCTCAGCCTTCTTGATCCACTGCCCAATCACAAAGCAATAAGGCATGGGCATTCCGGAAAAACAAGCCTCCTTCCACAGGCTCCATGTGACCACATTCAGCCTATTAGGGGGCAGAATATATTTTCAAATCAGTGACAGTTCTCAGAGGCACTTAAGCAAAGGGCCTAGGGTCAGGGAAGATCTTCAGATTCCTGTAACAGGGGTATGAACCCAGCTTCCATGACTCCACAACCAAGTTTACTTTCCACTACACCAAGGCTACCTCTTGCTGAAGAACAAGCTTAACATAGGAGAATTGAGCTGAGTTGTAAAAGAAACTAAGGTCTTTAAGAGGCAGAGGTGAGTCGAGGTCCACATCTGTGCTCAGAGGACAGCTTGCATTGAGGCACAGAGATGGGGAAATGTCATGTCTTGTGTGAAGGACCACATGTGTCCAGTTTAGCTGGATCAGAGATTAAGTAAAAGGTACCTAATATGTAATAAGCTAGAAAGTGAAGGGCTTCAGTGACAAAAAAGTGGAGTTTGTGTTTTGTTCTAGCTGCAAGGGGAACCCCCCAGAGTTTCTTGAGCAGGGAAGAGGCAGGATCAAACCTGTGCTTTAAGAACATCACTTTGACTTTTGAGGAAAATGTTTTGTACAAGCTCTTCTTACTATATCACTTTAGTAAATGAACAAGAAAAGTATCACCTTGGTCACTTAGTGGGACATGTAGAGTTTAGAGCAGTGCTTCTCAACCTGTGGGTCACGACCCCTTTGGGGGTTGAACGGGGTCACCTAAGACCATCGGAAAATACATATTTCCAATGGTCTTAGGAACCAGGACACCGTTCCTCTGTCTCCAGGTGGGTCCACCCACGTACAAGTATTAAAGGGTCTCGGCTTTAGGAAGGTTGAGAACCACTGGTTTAGAGGCAGGAAGACCAGTTAGGAGGTTATTGCAGCGATGCTGGTGAGAGATGATGAGCCACATGTGGCCTAAGTGAGAAGAAGATGTGGAGGTAAAACTGGCAAGACTCGGCATCTGGTGAGATATAAGGAATGAAAAGCTGATCATTAAGAGTATGAAGCTGGGGGATTGATGATTGAAGAACAACACCACCTATTTAAATTTTTTAACTTAATTACTAGAATCAATCCAAAGAAATGGTTTTTTCCTGTACTTGGAGGAAAAGCTGCCGTTTGGTTCAGTTTTTTATGTTAGACAAACACTTAGTAATCTCTGTCAAATCCAAACACTCATACAACTTCTACCAGTTCATTAGCGCCTCTTCCTTTTTTTTTTCCGGAGGGGGAGGGTAGGGCAGTTGGGGTTAAGTAACTTGCCCAAGGTCACACGGCTAGGGGTGTGTGTGTGTGTGTGTGTGTGTGTGTGTGTGTGTGTGTGTGTGTGTGTAAGTGTCTACGGCTGGATTTGAACTCAGGTCCTCCTGACTCCAGGGCTGGTGCTCTATTCACTGTGCCACTTAGCCACCCTAGCACATCTTTCTTTTTAAACAGTGTCAGCAAGCATGTGAAATTTTTTTTTAATTTATCCATTCCCTGTAATATATAATAATTGGTATTATAAATGTCTCTTTTTAAACAGCTAAGCCAGGGTGGGGAACCTGTGGCCTGAAGTTCACATGTGGCCTTCCAGGTCTTTGGGTGCAGCCTTTTGACCAAGTCCAGGTTTTACAGAACAAATCCTTTTATTAAGGGGATTTGTTCTGTGGAATTTAGATTCAGTCAAAGTGCTGCACCTGCAAGACCACATACATGTGGCCTTGAGGCCACAGGTTTCCCATGCCTGAAGCATCATCCTTGGTTTTCAGTATAAGGGAGTCAGCTAGAAATAAGCCATATATTAATTATAAAATAGTTATATTGATGTGGAGTACATTGTGTACAACTCCATCCACTGGAGCAGACCTGGAGAAATCCCTATAAATGATTTGTTCTGTGATCTTAGACTGAATCCTAAAGCTCATCTAGCAGTGCCACTAGGGCAGCGGCATGAGAGGGTATGGATGAAACTTCAGCTGTAATCCATTGCTAAAAAACAACTCAATGTATGGTGGAACAGTATCATCATCTTAATATTTCAAAGAAGAGCATTATGAAGTCTTTTAGTACAAAGTCATCCGATAGGCATTTGTGTTTTTTCTGCCATCTGTGGGCAAGTGAATGTGAGCTGCTTGAAGCCAAGGATAGGGTTCTTGCCTTTCTTTGTCTCCTTACTGCGTAGGAGAGTGCCAGGAACATAATAAGTACTTAATAAATTTACTTGCTGGTTAATCTTTGGGAATAAAAAAGGTCAATTCGTTGAAATGGTTACCTGATCGACAAATCCTAATGGAAAGTGTAATAGCTAGAAGAGGAAGAGAATACAGTGACATGGCAGGTGGTAGAACACCTGAAGAAAATGTTCAGGGGCCGCTAGGTGGCACAGTGAAATAGAGCGCGGACTCTGGAGTCAGGAGGACCTGAATTCAAATCTCATCCTCAGACACTTAACACTCACTAGCTGTGTGACCTTGGGCAAGTCACTTAACCTCAATTGCCCTGCCCTCCCCCCTCCAAAAACAAAACAGAAAATATGCAGGTTTCATTATCTCTTAATTGACACATCAGAGTGGAAAAGACCATCTGATGGTCTTTTTCTCAGTTCTCACTCTTTTTGACCTTTATATTGCATTTGACCCTAGTGACCACTCTCTCCTCCTGGTTTCTCTCTCTTCTCCGGGTTTCTCTGACACTCCCCTCTCTAGGCTGCCCTACTGCCTATCTTAGTAGTACCCAGGCTCCTTTGCCATGTAATTCATGATAGCTGTGGATGTTTCTACATTAGTAGATTATGAACTCTTTGAAGGCAGGGACTGTCCTTTTGCCTTTTTGTATCCCCAGCCTGGACACTTCCTCAAAATGGAGGTCCTAATAGGAATTGACCAGTCAGAGGAAGAAACCATTGGGTCCGAGGAATCTTCCAGAGTGAGAAGGGTTCTGGGACATGGGAGAGAACATCCAGATTCAGAAGCAGAACCCAAAAAGGAATGAATGAATTCCTTTGCAATACTCTATGGTCAGGTTAAACTGGCATTCCCTTGCTTTCTTCCATCCAGCATTCCATCTCACGTCTCTTTATCTCTTGTCTGTGACTTTGCACTGGCTATCATCCATGCCTTAAATGCATCCTGAACTTATAGCTCAAGCCCCACTTTCCACATGAAGGTTTTCTTGATCTCCCCAACTCCTGATGATCTTCCTAAAACTACCTCATATTTTTAAAATGTATTCTCTTTACAATGAATTATTCTGTACGTACGTATAAACTTGTTTCCTCTTCTTGAGACCAGCAAGTTTTTTGTTCTTTTGTATCCCCAGCATCTAACACATTTTCTGGCTGATAGTTGATGCTTAATAAATGTTTATTAATTGACTGATAACATATTACCTGTACAGCTCCAGATTTGAGTAGAGGAAGAGAGAAGATATTTAGTGTTAGCTTTCTTCTAGTCATATATCCTATAGTTGGTGAGCCTGGTTTAAAGAGTTTTTAGTTTTAGAGAAACTGTACTGATAATTGAGCTACTGAGATGTGGGTACCATAGCCTAGAGAGAGAGAGAGAAAACGTGTTCGCTGAATGTAGTCTGCAGTACTATATTTTTACTTTATACCCAGAAGCCAGTGAAGGTCAATTTCCAGGGGAATCTCTTCAACAGCTTTGGAGATTCTGCACTTCTGTTCTATCTCCAGAGCAGCAGGGAATCCTCAGAGGTCTCATGAAATAGAAACTAGAATTCCTGTCTGTCTTAGATTTGCCAAAGCTATGTCAAAGAAATTTGTTTCAAGTTCAGTAGGTAAAATTGGGGGAAAGGTGCTCTAGTAAATATATTATCTTAATTGCCTGTCATAGTCAAACATTAAATACCTCACTGGATCCAGATGGCTCTGGATTAGAAAGTGAGGCTGGTGACCTTACACAGCCATAGCTCACTCAGATCAAAGTCAACTGCAAGTCATGTCATCATTTCCCTGATGCCGTGGTCCTCTTTGAAAACAAAGGACAAGCACAACAACCTGTATACAAAATGTTATGTCCCTCGTCACAATAAATGTATTCTGGAAGATGAGTTGTAATTTTCCAGCTCTTTTGCAGGTTCATTAGAGATGTCTTATGATGGATAACATCTGCTTTCACTTTTCATTGTTCCTGTTAAAGTGAGAACTATCCCCAGAGCTTTAGTAATTTAAGTTAGTTTTCAGATACCTCAAACCTTGATGCTTCTCATTATGCATGGGGGAGGGGTGTGTACTTTTTTCTCATTGTTTGTATCTTTAAATTCATCCTATACATCTGTGCTTCTAGGTTTGATTGCAGTACAGGGAATAGGGATCACACAAAACGTGGGACTTAAGTGATCTGTGGAAACTCATCCTAGTGTCTTCTGGGATTTGTGTTTGTCCAGCAGTTGGCTAATGTATAAGAGTAAATTAATAGACTGTGGCAGAATGACCAATCATTCTATACCAACCTAATGGTCTGTTTATTTAACTGATGTCCCCGTTAGGGGTGTTAACATATTAAAGCCGTATTTGCTGAACTTGGCAAAGTATTATTGGTATTTAATGTATAAGATGGAGTGTGTCAGTTACTGTAGTGGCAACATTGTAAATAAGGATGGAGAATGGAACTACTAATTCTCTAAATTTCAAGAATTAATCTTTAAAGTGAATTTGTGGCTTGATTCATGAATTGATTAAATTGAAAAGAAATCAGTTTCTTGGGAATTCCAGAGTTAGACATCCTGAGTTTGTTAGGGTTCTCTTTGTGGCATGATGTTCCAGGAGTAGAAATTCCTGGAGAATAATAAGGACTTATGAATGTCAGACTATGTCCTTTTATTTATTTCTTTAAAAATGGAGAGGTTTTCAAAGTAAGCAGAGCAGCTTATAAAAAGAGATGAGAGAAAAGGTACATGATTTCTGCCCCTAAAAAGATTTGGGCACAGTGGTCTTGAGGACAAGGGAATTACCTAAAAATAAAGAGTTTTTCCAGGGATGTAGAAATTTGCTCTTGGCAAGGGAATCCATCACTATAAATGTTTCCTGGATGGAATTATGTGTTTGGGTGAAGAAATTCTGGAGTAGCAATAATCTTTCCTCAGCTTCTCTCTTTATTTTTTACTTCCTCTACAACTGTTACCTTAAGAAAATAATCTTTTGAACATGGTGATTTCTTCAAAGGAAATGGAAACTGAGAAATGGTTAAAATACTATATAATGATATCTAGTGTATATGTATACATATATATACTGTATTATAGTTAGACTTCTGATTACACCTGATATTTTTAAATACTTATGTCAAGATTTTATAAAAAATTTTCACCCTTGGTAGAAAAAGTTAATTCTCATCCATTATGTTGCTATTTATAAAAATCCAGCCGTCCTTCTTTTCATAACTAGCCTACTTCTTCAACCAGCTTCTTCCACTTTTCATTTGTTGAACTTAAGTAATGCAACTGTACCTTAGTATTAGCTTAAACACGCCTTATCTTACCAGCAGTTTTCCCTCATCCCTCTAGCAGAGAATTAAAGAGAAGAGAAAAGGTTTGAAATAACCTCTGTAAGAGAGTACAATAGAGAATCATTTTTTACACTGTATGTGTAATTTCATTTGCATAGGAAACTCCCTCTACTTATACAGTTGTCCCATCCCTTAATCTTAAAGAGTTAGTTGCAACACCAAGAGGTTGCGACTTGTCCAGTATGTGCCAGAAGTGAGATTCGATCCCAAGTCTTCCACACTTCAAGACTGGGTCTCTGTCTTCTATGCCACTGACTGTCATTCAGAGAATCAGTGAGGGAGGAGTAAAAAGACTGCCTTGCTACCATGAGGGGCCAGTTGTAATTAGATAACCTAAATTGTGGTAGGTCCTCGCATTAAGTTTGCAAATGACTTCCTCCAGCAACATTCAGCAGCATTTAAGTAGGATTTGGAGGAATTAAATGACAGAAGTAGTTCATGGTTAGGGTTTATGTAGTATGAGCCAGGTGAATGGACAGGGGAGCAAGAGAATAGGCAGTATAATACTGGACTGGCTAATTTTATGAACAACATTGTTAAGGGAGAAGAGTGAAACTAGAGCTATAGTGATAGTTTGGGAGAATACTGAGGTAGAGAGAGATAGGAGATCAAAGGCAAAGAATAAATTTAGAATGAAGGATGAAGAGAGATGGGAACAATAAGAAGTTATAGGTAAACAAAGAATTTTAGAATTCTTGGTCACGGAAGAAGAAACTTGTTAGTGAGTTCAATGGTATGACTATCCCTGTGTGTAGCAATAGGTCATAAGGATTGAATTACTCAGAAGGCAGAATGTTTGAGGTGGTATATTGAATTCCCCTAGTAAAAGGACAAGGATTAATGCGTTGAGGAAAAATATGATCTGGATACAGGACTCCTTGAGGGAAGGGAAAGAAATGACCTTGGAGCCGAGCCAATAGATAGCTTACATTAGGATCTGATTGGGCAGTCTGTCTGGATAGAATAGACCTCAGAGGAGAAGTTGCTGAGTGATGGTGGCGGGGGAATAGTGATGAGGTATAAAGAATATACAGATTAACCCCTCTAAACCTTGTGTGTCAGAGGATACAAAAAGAAAAGAAGGCCAGGGGTACAATGTCTTCTGACAAATGCCAAGTCTCTATGAAGACTAGAACATGGGAAGAACAATGAGGGAACATTTAACAATAGAATGTTGATCCCATTGGACACAGTGGAAGGGGTTGAGCATGATGGATTGAGATTTAGGAGGCATAGGAAGGTATCAGGTGAATGGGAATGAAAGAATGGGAAGCAGTATCAGGGGAGAAGGATGGCTTTTGCTCATGCACCCTGGGAATTCTCTATCATTGGAATTGCTTTCATGTAGCTCTTATCCATACCTGTCTGTAACTCTTCCATAGGGGATCTACTTAAGGCCTCAGTGGCTTTCCTCTTGTGTTTCTAGAAATGACATGGGTACCATTGCAGCACTGTGGTTATACCTTACTTTTGTTTCATGAATGATCTTTTCTGGTCATACATCTTCAATATCTTTTATGCAGTTTTGCTGATCAAAAGTCTCTTTTGAATCTTTCAGGATCTCTTTTGTTACTTTAGCATAGACTTGAAAGATAGCTATTTGATGACAGCTTTTAAGGCATCGTTTTGCTCCATGGGATCAAATTTTTATAGTCAAACAATGAGAACAGTGCATTCTTGCATTCAGTAAGGTACAGTCAAAAATTGTTAAGTGTTGAGTCAGAGAACATGGATATTCAAATCTCAGATTTACCACTTATTACCTCTGTAACCTTGGGCAAGTCATTTAACCTGTCCTGGCCTCATTTTCTCATCTGTAAAAAAAAGGAGTTGGATTAAATGGTCTCTGAGATTTTCTAGTCCTAAATCTATGATCCTTTGATCTATACCTTTCAGTCAGTTTTGTGCCTGTAAAGATGTGATATGCTAGAAAAAGCTTTTTGACAAGATGCAAGATTCACTATAAAGTATAGGAAGAAACAGGACTTTCCTTAAAATGATAGGTATTTTCTGGCTAAAACCAAGAACCAATATTATCTGTACTGGGGATAGATTAGAGGCGTTTCCAGTAAGATCAAGGGTAAAGCAAGAGTGTCTGTTATCATCCTTACTATCCGTTATGGTGCTAGAAATGCTGGCAATAACAGCGACAGAAGAAAGGAAGTTGTATTTACATCTGTAAAATAAACCCTCATTTCTGTATATTAAACATTCAATAGGAAGAAGTAGAAACAAAATTCCGTTTAAAATAACTACAGATAGTAGAAAATACTTAGAAAGGTAAATACAAGAACTATGTCAGCACAGTTATGGAACATTCTTTACACAAAGACAGAACTGAATAATTACAGAAACATTAGTTGCTCATGGGTAGGCCAAGTCAATATAATAGAAATAACAGTATGCTTAAATCAATTTACTTATTTGGTGCCATGTCAGCCACATAACCAAAGGATCGCTTTAGAGCCAACGGAAAAAACAGCATTCATCTAGAGGAGCAGAATTTGATCAGGAATATCAAGGTAATTCATGAGGGAAAACAATACGCAGGAAAGGGGCCGGCAGCACCAGACCTCAGACTGTACTGCAAAGTAGTTATCAGAACAACTTGGAACAGATTGTGGGTATGGCGTACAAAGCAAACGAGCACGGCAATGCCCTGTGTTTGAGGAGCAAGAACTCGCTATTCAGTAAAAACTGTTGGGAAAACTGGGTATAGACTTAATGTCTCGCTGCGCACCAAGACAAGCTCCAAATGGATACATGCATACAGAGTAAAGTCGTAAACAAATCTGAGAAGCGAGTAAGAGATTACTTATCTGACACATGGATAAGGCAGGAGTTCATGACCAAAGAAAAGACGGGGAGGTTTGCAGGAGAAGTAAAATGAACAGTTGTGATTACATAAAATTTAAAAGGTAGTACAGGCAATAGAGAGACTTCCAAGAGCCAAGAAGGCAAAGTAAGCAGTAAACCACCATAACTCTCCCCTATTCACCTCCAAACAGTTGTAAAATAGAGCCCCCAAATAAATCCTGGAACAGGAGAACTAGCAAAAAGACAAGGTGAAACAGTCTTTTTAGCCTAAGAAACTTGGAAGATCAGCAGGAAAGGTCTGTCTCAGGTAAAAGGGAAGCAAAGTCCAGGACAGGAAACAACACAACAAGCCCCACCTCAGCAAACCAGCAGGATATCCTGCTCCCCATGGTGGTGGAGCAGGCAAACACCAACACCAGGATCCGCATACATGCCTCAGAATAGCCAGGGGAACTAGCAGACTCCAGCTCTCAGATCTACCATGTGTTTCAGCCTACCCCTGGGCAGAAAGGCAGCCTCCATCAGCCTGACTGCCACATGCTTTAGTGTAGCCCCAGGGAAATGCAGAAACATCTTTCCAGCCTCAGTACACACTAGACACCAGCATTAGGAACCCCAGCTCAATACCAGGTAAGCTGTCAGACCCCCTAAGGCCTCCAGCAGTGCCTGCCACCTTCACAGTATCCCCTCAAGGCAGTTCCAGACAGAAGGGTCTCCTGTGGACCTCAGGGCAACATCGTGCAGCACCAGGTACATAGCCAGGGCCTGCAGCCCCTGGCATAAGAAACCTGAGAGACTGCTTCTTCCACCCTGGGAGCAGAGCTCAAATTTAAAAGAATGAGGAAAGGCCAAAAAAGATAATCAAAAAAAGACCATGACCAGAAAAAGTTATTATGGTGACAGGGAAGATCAAGACACAAACTCAGAAGAGGACAACAGTGTCAAAACACCAATGGGCAAAACCTTAAACAAAAATGGGAAGTGGTCTTAAGGCCAGAAGAACTCATGGAAGAGCTCAAAAAGGGGCTTAAACAGTATGTTAGCACTGAACATTCAAAGGAAGGGCCCCTGATGTCTTCGCCTAGTTCCTCTGCCTGGCATGTGACTTTCCAGAATTTCCAGATTCAGGCCTTTAATTTGTCCGGTGGAAACTTCTCCTGTGCCAGTGACTACGCCAGCTTCTTCTCCCCTGGCATCTGGATGGGGCTGGTCTCCTCTCTCATCATGCTTTTCATCTTCACCTATGGGCTGCACATAATCCTTAACCTCAAGACCGTGGATTGCTTTGATGACCACAAGGGGAGCACACTCTCTGTGTCCCTGATGGAGTGACCCCCCCCACCCTCAGTCACATGGGGGGGGGCCAGAAGGGTTGGAGGTGTAGTGTTGACTTTGCCTCCTCCCCTTGGAAGAGCTGCCAGGCTAATACTCATTTGTGGTTCCTCATCAGCTAGGCCGCCCTATACCTGTTTCCTCTTGCTCTCACCCCTAATTATCCCAGAACCTGTTGTTACTCTTCTCTACCCTGTCCATGGTAACAAAAACCAGAGTCTGCCTCTGACCAATACCCCTAATGAAAGTCTTGGAGGCTAGGAGCTCAGCCTCTGAGATACCTTGAGGCAGTGCCCCAAGGTGGGGAAGGAGTATCCAGGCCACTTTCCTTCCTGCTGCCTGCCTACCCTTATTTATTCTCTCTAAATCCTGCCCTCAGGTCTAGCTGCTTCTTTGTGTGAGATGTATTCTGGAGATTAGTCCTGAGGTTGCAAGGGAACTCTAGGTGGGGAAGGGGGAGTGGACTTGAAACTTACTGTTTTGTCTTGTTGTTTGCTTATTGTTTTGTCTTTTGGGTTTTTGGTGATGCTAAAATTGGATGTGATAAGAAATTGAAATAAAATTTTAACTAAGCCTCCATGACCAAAAGGGGGGGAGGGGCACTTAAAAATCATATAAGAGAGGTAGAAGAAAAAATGGGAAAAGAAATGAAGAGTGATGCAGGAGAATTATGAAAAAACAGTCAACAGCTTGCAAAAAAAAAATTGCTGAAAAGTAGAATTGGCCGAATGGAGAAGGAAGTACAAAAGCTTACTGAGGAAAACAGTGCTTAAAAGTTAGGATTGGGTGAGTGGAAGCTAATGACTCTATGAAAACTCAAGAATGAAACAAATTCAAAAGAATAAAAAAAATAGAAGTAAATGTAAAATATGTCATGGGAAAAACAACTGGCCTGGAAAATAGATCCAGGAGAGAAAAATGTCAGAATCATTGGACCACCTGAAAGCCATAATCAAAAGGAGGATCTGGACAGCATCTTTCAAGAAATTATCTAGGAAAACTGCTCTAATGTCCTAGAACCACAGGGCAAAATAGGCATTGAAAGAATCCACATATCACCTCAGAAAAGAGATCCCAAAATATATCCCTAAAAATCCCAAGGAACATTGTAGCCAAATTTCAGAACTATCAGGTCAAGGAGAAAATACTGTAAGTGGCCAGAAAGAAACAATTCAGATATTCGGGAGCCACAGTCAGGATTACACAGGATTTAGCAGCTGCAAAATTAAAGGATCAGAGGTCATAGAACATGATGTTCCAGAAGGCAAAAGAGCTACAACCAAGAATCACCCACCCAGCAAAATTAAACATAATACTTCAAGGGAAAAAAATGGTTATTCAGTGAAATAGAAGGATTTCGGGCTTTCATGAGGAAAAGACCAGAATTAAAACAGTTTATTTCCAATATCAAGACCTAAGAGAAACCTAAAAAGGTTAAAAAAAAAAAAGGGAAATAAAAATATAAAGGATTCAATGGAACTGAACTGTTTACATTCCTACATGAGAAGATGATATTTTTAATTTTTAAAAATTGTACCACTAATAGTTAAACTAGAAGGAATATACATAGAGGGTACAGGTATAAGGTATATTTGAGGGAATGAATAAAAAAATAAGAGATGCAAAAGAGGAGTACACTGGGTGCAAAAGTAAGGCAGAGGTAGAAGGGGATAAATTATTTCATGTGATGAGGCATGAAAAACCTATTATAGTGAAGGGAAAGATGGGAGGGTGGGAGATGAGCATCACTTGAACCTTGCTCTCAACAGAATTGGTTCAAAGAGGGAATAATATACACAATCTGGTGAGTATAAAAATCTATCTTGCCAGACAGGAAAATAGGAAGAGAGGAGATAAAATAAAGGGTTGGAGGGTGACAGAAGAGAGGACAGACCAGGGAAGGCAGGAGACAGAAGCAGAACACTGTTGTGGAGGGAAAGGATGAAAGGAGAGGACAAACAGGAGAAAAAATGGATGGAGGGAAAGTACACAGTAATAATAACTCTTCATGTGAAGAGGATGAATTCTCTCATAAAACAGAAGCAGATGGCAGAGTGGATCAAAAACCAGAATCCTCCAATGTTTTGTTCACAAGAAACACACTTGAAGTAGAGAGAACACAGAGTAAAGGGACTGGAAAAGAATATTATCCTTTAGCTGAAGTTAAAAAAAAAAAACCACGCAGGAGTAGGAATCCTGATCTCAAAGCAAAAGCAAAAATATCTCAACCTAAAAAAAAAAATCTATCTTGCTAAAAGGTACCATAGACAATAGAGTAATATCAATACTAAATATACATGAGGGCCAACTACATGGCGCAATGAATTGAGCATGAGCTTTGGAGCCAGAAGACCTGAATTCAAGTTCAGTCTCAGACACTTGACTCTTACCAGTTGTGTGACCTTGGGCAAGTCACTTAACCCCAGTTGCCCTGCCTTCCCTCCTCAAAAAAAAAAAAGTCATCTAATACTAAATATACATGCACCAAATGGTATCAATACCAGATCTCAAACTATATTGTAAAGTACAAAAATGGCTGGGAAAACTGGAAAGCAATAGGGCACAAACTACATATAGACCAGCATCTCACACCATATTCCAAGATAAGGTCAAAATGGGTACATGATTTAGACATAAAAGATGTCTAAAAGCATATTAGAAAAGCAAGGGATATTCTACTTGTCAGATCTATGAAGAAGAGAAGAATTCATGCCCAAACGAGAAAGAGAGTATTAAGAACTGTAAAATAGATCATTTTGATTATATTAAATTTAAAAGCTTTTGCCCAAACAAAACTGATGTAACAAAGATTAAGAAGAAAGCAGAAAGCTGGGAAACAATTTTTACAGCCACCGTCTCAGATAAAGGCCTGATTTCTCAAATATATGGAGAACTGAGTCAAATTTATAAGAATTCTAACCATTCCCCAATTATTTTTCAGTTAAAGAATCCAAAACTATCTACACACTTATGAAGAAATGCTCCAAGTCACTTGATTAGAGAAATGTAAAACAACTCTGAGGTACCACTTCACACCTATCAGGTTGACTAATGTGACAAAAAAGGAAAATGATAACTATTGTAGAGGATGTGCGAAAATTGAGACACTAATGTACTGTTGGTGGAGGTGTGAACTGATCCAGGTTCTGGGACAATTTGGAATTATGCCCAAAAGGCACCAAATTGTGCATACCCTTTGATCCAGCAGTACTACTACTAGGTCTATATCCCAAAGAGATAATAAAAAAAGAAAAGGACCTACTCGTGCAAAAATATTTATAGCAGCCCTTATCATGGTGACAGAATATTGGAAATTGAGAAGATGCCCATCATTTGGGAAATGCCTGAACAAACTGTGGTGTATAAATATAATGGAATACTATTGTGCAATAAGAAATGATAAACAGGCAGATTTCAGAAAAACCTGGGAAGATTTGTATGAACTGATGCAAAGTGAAATGAGCAGAACCAGAAAAACATTGTATACCGTATCAGCAACATTGTGTGATGATCAGCCATGAATGGCTCAGCTCCTCAGCAACGCAGTGATCCAAGACAACTACAAAGGACTCAGGAAGGAAAATGCTATCCATATCCAGATAATGAGCCAATGGACTCTGAATGCAGAGGGAAGCTTACTTTTTTCACTTATTTTATTCTTTTTCATGATTTTTTTTCTTTTTGATCTGTTTTTTTCACAACTGTGACTAATACAGAAATATGTTTTACATGATAGCCCATGTATAACCTATATTAAATTGCCTACCATTTTAGGAAGAGGGGAGGGGAGAGGGAGAAAAATTTAGAATTCAAAATCTTGTAAAAAATGAATGCTAAAAATTGTCTTGACACGTCATGGAGGGAGAAAATACTATTTTTTAAAATGAGGCAATAAAAAGTAGTACGTAGGCAAAACCAATGCAGTCAAAATTAGATGAAAAATAGGAAATCGAGGGGGAAAGCTCTACAGCAATTTTCTCTGTTAAAGACCTCATCTCTATAATTTATAGAGAACAGTCTAATTTTAAGAATAAGAGTCATCCCTCAGTTAATAAACTGTTCAAGGATATGAATAGGCAATTTTCAGAAGATTTCCAATCTACCAGTAGTTATTTAAAATGTTCTAAATATCACTAACGGTTAGAGAGATGCAAGTTAAAACTCTGAGGGACCACCTTACATCCATCAGATTGGCAAAGTTGACCAAAAAAGTTGAAGGTCAAATGCCAGAGGGACTATAGAAAAACAACTATATTATTGCACTGGTGGTGAAACTGAACTGATCCAGAAATTCTAGAAAGCAATTTGGAACTGTGACCAAAAAGTTATTAAGCTGTTTTTTCATTTTTCATTTTTTATTTTATTTCAGCACTTTATTTAACTCAGCAGTACTGCTACTGGATCTTTACCCTCAGAGCAATCAAAGAAAAAGGAAAAGGACCCATATGTACAAAAATATTTTCATCTGTTCTTTTCATGGTGGTGAAAAGTTGGAAACTAAAGGGGTCCCCATCAGTTAGGGAATGGCTGAACAAGTTGTAATATATAAATGTGATGGAATATTATTGTGTTATAAGAAGTGATGGAGATGGTTTCGGAGAAACCTGGGAAGATTTGCATGAATCCATGTACAGTAAAGTGAGCAGAACTAGGATAACAACAACATTATGGAGTACTTAGGACCCTTGCTCAGAGTACTGAAGAGCTGCAGTTCTAGAGGAATCTTTATGAAGCTGCTACCCACCACCAGAGAGTGTAGATTTTGACTTCCTTCTCCCTTCCCCTTTGGGGCATGGCTAATGAGGGAATTTGTTTTGCTTGACTATAAGTATTTGTGACAGGTTTGTTTTTTTTTTCCATTGGTAAGAGGGAAGTGGGAAGAAGAGAATTTAGAGCTTAAAATTGAATTTGGTTTTTAAAAAATTTGAACATTAGCAAGGGAATCAAATGCATGGACATCTAGAAACAAACCAAGAAAATCAGAATGTAAGCTATCTTCTTAAAATCCTATTTAATTCAGTGAATTTTCTTAATGCTTCAATACTTTGTTCTACCCATGACCTCATCAGTGCCTATATTCTTTTCATTAGTAGAGATCCCAACCTTTTCATACCTTCTGATTCTGTGCGACTCTTGTTCATCTTCTTACGAATACTGCGCAAAGAATCTACCCAGCTTGCTGGAGACCTTTCTGTAGATCTTTGTATGTTTTGTGAGTAGTAGTGAGGATACTTGAGGTAGCATTATATTTATCCCCAGCTCTCACCACATGACCAGCTTACCTCTTTTTCTGAGCACACATTTCCTTGATAATGTGAAATTGCTATTACTGCACTCATTTCTTTCAATAGCATGTTTATTTGGTACCTGTTATATAGTCATTGGACAAAGGCTAAATATTTATTGAATCTACATTTAATGCTTATAGATGATTTAAAAATTTTATTTCTTAGAATCTTTTGTCCCCTTTCTGACCATTGTCACGTCTAGAAGAGGAAGGTGGTTTCATAGTACTATTGACCCTTAAAAAATTGTTACTTTAGGGTGGCTAGGTGGTGAATGAATAGAGAACCAACCCTGGATTCAGGAGGACCTGAGTTCAAATGCAGCCTCAGATATTTAACAGTTACTAGCCGTGTGATCTTGGACAAATCACTTAACCCCAATTGCCCTCCCCCAAAAAAAGGCCAAAAAAAATTGTTACTTTTTTCATGGGTTGTCATGGTCAAAGAATGTATCGCCTAATAGCCAGCATCTTGACAGTGAGCTTCCCCATAGCTGAATCTGCTCAGAAAGATGACACCCAGCCTGTTACAAGACAGGACCTAGCAGTGCTTTGCGTAAGCAGCACAGGCCGGAAGAACTAAGGGCCATCCAACATGCCGTGATGAGCCACCTAAGTCAGCTTCGTAAAGGGAGCTGTTTTTTCTAATTAAAAGTGACTCTTTTATCCTGCTTCTGTTACATGGTTTTAAATAGTAAGTAGTAATAGGTCTATATTATTTTGACCATTTTGTGGTATATAAAATGCCAGATATTTCAACCCCAGAATATCATAAAAACTGAGGATTTTGGAAAAAACTATCTGACAGAGTCTCGTTTATTTTTAGTTTTACTTTGTTCAAAAGCTTTTCTAAGTTGCTCGTCTTTACATTGTCACTGTTATTGTATAAATTGTTTTGATTTTGCTCAGCTCACTCTACGTTATTTCATCATACTGGTCTTCCCTAGTTTCTCTTGAATGTCTTTTGTCATTTCTTATGTCATAAGAAAAGAAGGATTTTTTTTTTTAGAAAGTAAAGTTACTATAGTATTTGAACTATCTTTTTAAGAAATATCTCATTAACTTCTAAATATATATAGTGAATGTATGTATGGTGAATATATATGTATATGAGGAAATGTATATATGAGGGAATTGTGGATGCAGAAAGAAACCAAGGAGGAACATAACAACTCAGTGAGTCAGGCAGTTTATTACTTACACAAATGCACCTGTGAGTGATTGTCTCCTCCTTCAGACCCCCCAGGCACACGGCAGTGGTGGTTGGTCATACAGCAGCTTTTTCATCCCATCAGGAACCCAGATGTGTCTCTGCCTTTATTTCTGATTGTGATTGCTGCATAGATTCACAGAACTACCTAGGAAGGGGAGCCTCAGTAATAGTGAGTCAGCAGGTTGTGTATAGAGCAACAGCCCCCTCCCCTCGTCTGCCACAAGGATGCTGTGATTGGTAAGCTTTGCAGATTGCATACTTGGATTTAGATGAAGTTTGCTAACCTTGCATTCCTAACCCTACATGTAGCTAACCAAGCCAATTGTTGAGTACAGGGGAAATTCCCAATATATAGGAAAGGCCAATCATGATTTCTTTTTGCTAGAGCATAGCAACACGCACGTATGTATGCATATTAGAAAACATACACATGTATAGTATGTGTATTTATGTAGACATTTGTATACATATATAGAAAAGTGAGGAATACTACTATATAGACAGTTGTGTTGTATACATGTATACACACATACACGAGGGATTCCTCATTTTTTCTTTATATCCATAGACTACTTCAAAGAATGAAACACATAATGTCAGCCACCTACTCTACCTATCTCCAGTAGTCAAGTTAAGTACCATAAAAACAAAAATGTTCACTGATTTTTCTCTTCCCCAGACTAAACATTCCCAGTTCCTTCAACTCATCCTTGTATTACATGTACTGAAGGCCCTCTACTATCCTCATGACACTCTTCTGATCACATTCCAGGTTTTCAGTGTCCTCCTGAAAGCATTGTGCACATGTTGCTCCAGACTCAGTCTGAGCAGGGCAGAGTACAATGGGACTCTCATTTCCCTTATTCCTGGAAGCCAGGCCTCTCCTAATTTTGCCCAGGGTCACATTAGCTGATTCTCATTAAACCTGTAGCCCACTAATTCTTTTGTACCTAAGTCTGACTTTATATTTACCTCAGTTAATCTCACTTTATTAGATTCAACTGAATGCCATCTTGTCAAGATCCTTTTAGTTCATTACTGTGTCATATAATCAATCAAACATTTATCAGGTGCTTACATTGTGTCAGACACTATGATCAGTGCTAGGGATACAGAAACAAAGGGGAAAGTCTTCTCCAGGAGCAAGGGAGACAACACGTGTGTTATATGTGTGTATGTTTATATAATACATAGACAAAGCACATGGAAAGAAACCTTGAAGGGCAAGCAGCTAAGAGTTGTAGGAGAACAAGTAAAGCCTTCCACTGTAGTTAGTGCTTGAGCTAAGTTTTGAAGGAAACCAGGGATTTCAACAGGCAGAGAGGTATAGGAGAGGATTGCAGGCATGAAGACAGCCCAGACACAGATCTGGGAAATCCAGTATGTTAACTAGCCCTTGGTGTCACATACACATAGTGTCATAGTATCAAACAGATGCATCATCTGCTTACAATAGCTTTTTGTATTCTTTGACCTGCTTTTGAGGTTCTTATTTATTACTGATTAACAGAATTTTATCAAATAAGCAAAGCACCTCTCTTGTTTAATACACCTTGTTTTATAAGGACCTTGACAAGCTAGAATATGTCCAGAGGAAGTTAATCAGAATGGAGGAAATTGAAAACATGCCATACAAGGAACCTCTGAAGGAATGAAGTATATAGTTAGCCTGGAGCAGAGAAGTCTTAAAAACACATGATCCTTGTCTTCGAATAGTTGAACATTTATCATGTAAAGGAAGAGGGTTGATTTGTGCTTCTTGACTTAAAGGTGCATAACTAGATCCAATGGGTGAAAGGTTCAGGGAGAAAGATTTCAGTTCAGTATTAGGGAAAGCATCCTGCCACTTAGAGGTAGCCACAAGTAGGGTGGAGTGCCTCATAAAGCAGTGAGTTCTCTGTGACTGGACATCTTCGTTTAGATGTTAGATGATTCCTTTTTGGAGATGTTGTAGAAGAGGTTTATGTTTCAGGTGATTGTTGGCCTGGATGATCTTTGAGAACCTTTGAGACTCTGTGAATGCAGTATGAAGGTACTATTAACTGATTACTTTTCCCTAAATATTAAAAACATGGAAGCATATTAAAACCTTTTTTAGTTTATCTAGAAATACTAAGAAATAATATTTTCCTTTAAAGACTTTTCCAGATACCTGATTTTCTTAGGATGATGAATTAAGGGTGATACAAACCTTATAACTCTTGCGTTGTTTACATCATTGCCTACACCTAAAGTGATTGGCATTAGGACCCATCCTTCTCCATTGAGAAAAGATTTAAGTAATGATGGAAGGGAGAAGGTCCCTATGGTTAATTCCGAAGAGAAATAGGATAGTGGGTTTTTCCTCATTTCTGAGAAGTCAGCCCAGACTGTTTTAAAATATTTTTTCCTTGCTCAGGATTCCTATAAATGTTCCCTGAAAGCTTAGGACAGAGAGTTCTATGGACATGGAGAACTATGCTGGTTTGGATCTCTCTCACCAAGCGAGAAATCAAGTCAAAAACAGGCATTTGTTAACCTTCTCCTATGTGTTAGGCATTGTGCCAAGATCTGGGGATACAAAGAAAAGCAAGAAGACAGTGTCTTCTCTCAAGCTTTTAATCTAATGAGGGAGGCCATGCAAACACCTATGTACAGTCTCTCTCTCTCTCTCTCCATACATATAGATAGATAGATAGATATATACACACACACATACACACCTACATATATACATACATACATATGTGTATGTTAGGAAAATTGGAGGTAATCACAGAAGGAGGAGGCACTAACATGAGGAAGGACTTCTTGTGAAAGGTAAAGTTTTATCTGGAACTTAAAGGAAGCCAAGAAATCCAAGAGATGGAGATGAGGACAGAATTCTAACCATTTAGGATAGCCAGAGAAAATAGTCAGGAGATGGAGTATTTTGTGCAAAGAACGGCAAGGAGATCAATGTTACTGAATTGTAGAATATGTGGAAGAGAATAAGGCATAAGACAATTGGAAAGGTAGGAGGGGACCAAGTTCTGAAGAGTCTAAAATTTGCCAAAGGGGTTTTATATTTAATTCTGGAAGTAATAGGGAGCCACTGGAGTTATAGGGCAGTGATATGATCAGACCTGTGTTTTAGGAAGGTTGGTTTGATAGCTGAATAGAGAACTGGAGTACAGAAAAACTTGAGGCAGGGAGATCAACCCTGAGGGAGTTATAATTTATCAACCGTGAGGTAGTGAGGGCTTGTACCAGGTGACTGCTGTGTGAATGAAGAGAAGGGGACTTAGATGTGAAATTAAAAATGATAGGACTGGGCCACAGATTAGATAAGGTTACCATCCTCAGTGAGTGGAAGAATGGTGTTTCCCTAGACAGTAAAGGGGAAGTTGGGAAGAGGAGAGGGGTTAAAGGGAAAGATGAGCTCAGTTTTAGATATTTTGGGTTTAAGATATTTCTAGGACATCCAATTCAAGATGACCAGTTGGTAGTTGGAGATATAAGGCTGGAGTTTTTGAGAGAAGTTGGAACAGGATAAATAAAACTGAGAATCATGTGGATAGAAGAGATAGTTGAATCCACAAGAATTTATGGACTCGAAGCAAAATATTATAAAGATAGAAGAGAAGATGACCAGCATAGAGCCTTGTGGAACACCCAAGATTAGTGGCCACAAATTCAATGAAGATCCAGCAAGGAAAACGGAGAAGTAGTTGGACAGATGTGAGGGGTCCCAGGAAGTATTCAAGTGTCAAGAAATTCCAGCTAGAAAAGGGTGATCAGTAGTGTCAAAGGCTGCAGAGAAGTCAAGGACTGAGGACTATTTAAAAACCATTAGATTTAGCAATTAAGAGATTATTTGGAGAGAGCACCATCAGTTGAAGAGGTCAGAAGCCAGATTGCAGAAAGTTTAGAGGAAAGGAGATGGAGGCACTGATTGTATGTCCTTTTCAAGGAGTTTAGCCACTAAAGGAAGGAAAGATATAGGATAGGAGCAGGCTGGGATAGTCAGTCAAGTGACGTTTTTTTGAGGGTAAGAGAGATGTTGGTGTGTTTATAGGCAGTAGGGAAGCAGCTAATAACAGGGGAGATCCTGAAGATTTTTGGAAGTGGTGATGATTTAGGGAGACAGCCTGGAGATGTGTATCACTTGCATGTGTAGAGCAGTTTACCAAGAAGAAGGGCCAGCTCTTCATGTGATAGTCCCAGAATGCTTCCAAGTCATGTGGATGTGAGATGCAGAGAAGAGGAAACTGTTGGCCAATAGCTTCAGTTTTTTCAGTGAAATAAGAGGCAAGGTTCTCAGCAGTGTAGAGAAAACGAACAGGTTTTGAATGGCCACTTGGTGGTGAGAAATGACTTTGAATTTACAATAATGTTAAATGAAATGGTTTCTCACACACTTAAGCCTAAATCTCAGTATATGGTATCAGTATTAATATTTTTTCATCAACAGAAATAATTTTTACCTTGACAATTTAAAATGATTATGCAGAAATAATTTGTAAACTAAATCACTGAGGCTAGAGGCAACTTAATGGGTGTGCTAAAATCAACATAAGAAATATAATCCAGTTCCTACATAAGTATTTTATTTTGTGTAATGGGAATTTTTTATTTCCTTTTATCTGTTTTTATCATTGTAGACTCAGTACCTTCTGCAACTCTGATTAACTTGAAAACCTATCTTCTGTTAACATTAACTTCATCTGACCAAAACCTGTCCCATGGGATGTGAAAATTTACTTAAGGCCTTCTTTGTTTTATGAATTACCATCACCCAATAATTTAGCACCATGATCAATCTGCGGTAATAATACGCTCTGTACTTGGGCTGTTTCCTGGATAACAGAGTCAGTCTTTTGCTGGCAGTATGCCTAGAGGAAGAATCTCGACTACCCCTGACTTCTTGGCACCATATTCCCATCTTTCTCCTAAAATTAACCTATTTATGAACCCTCTAAATGTAGTTTAATCTGTAACTTGATTTGTTTTACCTATAAAGCCTGTTTAACTAGGTTTGTTTTTATATGGGGTTATGACTTGTTTAATTTTTTTCAACCTTTATAACCTCGAAGGAAGCGTAAGATTTAGGATCTGTCTTTTTTCTTAACTTACATGGCCTAAGAGGAATATATGAGATTGCAGTATGTTAAAGAATTATTTCTCTGTCACTCTGACCTAATTTTGCCTATAAGAGGCTTTGCTAGAATTCTAATGATCAGATTTCTTGTTTTCTCTGAGGCATGAATCTGTGCTAGAGCATAATAATAAACCTAGATTCTTACCTCAATCATTTTAACAGTTACCACATTGAACTTAGAGAGGAGACAGTTCTCCTGTCACATTTGACTGATATCTTTATCAGAGATTCACATTTTTAAAGTACATAAAAAGCTTAATTGATTCATATCTGAAACTGGGAACAGAATCCCAAGTTACTATCTACCTATCTATCCCTATTCTGTCAGTTTGTAAAATTACCTTATTTTCAAAAAGATTTTGAAGAGATGAATAGAAAAGGTCATATTTGAGGCATAGAGCTTTTTCCTCCACAGAATCCCATTCTGATATCTCATCATGGAGCAGAAGTGACCTGAGGTTGTTTAAGGCTGCCAGCAGCTCATAAGCTTTGATGGATTCTACCCTCTTGAAAATTCTTGAGGTACATTACCAGCATAAGACTGACTCTGTTATCCAGGAAACAGCCTAAGTACAGAGAGGATTGTTGCCAGCAGATTGATCAGTAGGTGATACATTATTTGGTGATGGTAATCCAAAGAAGAAAGGGAAAAAATAGGACCTTCAGTCTCACGTAAATTATTATTTCATCAGTGGAGAGTGAATACCCACATGAATGAGATTTCCATTTGTCTTGTCATTCCACCTGAGTGTTTCTGTAGATTTCATTGACCCTTAAATCTCTGAAATCTTTAATTGCCCTAATACTAATATTGTACTACCCATCACCTTGGAAAAATAATTAAACAATCACATTCTCGGAGTTCTGCTCTGACTCATTCCACAGGAATGGATTTAGCAATACACTGTAGAAAGAAACAAGCTGAAAGACTTTTCCTTGATGATCTAATTTTATTTATTAGAAGACTAGAAGGAAGTAAGCAGTGCCAGATACTTCATTCAGTCTTTCCCTCTATAAATGTTTCTCAGACTGACTGGCAACAAAATTTTAATATGACTAATGATTGAAGTCAGTTGGCAGAGCTACTTGGGAAAATTTGCTTGTTACCTCTTCAGCTTTGCTTACCAGTGGTATCTGGGAAGTTTTAGATATTTGGGTGGGAGGGTTGTATGGGGTTGCACTGAGGGACAGACTTGCCTAGTAGATAAAGAGTGGACCTTAAAGCCAGGAAGACCTTAGTTCAGGTTCTGCCTCTGATAGGTAAAGCTAACTGACTCTGAGCAAGTTACATGATCTTTCTTTCATTGTTCTAAGTAATACTAAAACTTATAAATTGTTAAAAAAAAAAAAGTCACCGTTGGTAGAATTTCCTTATGTGGGAGTTCCTTATGCCAGTGAAATCACAGGTCTAGTTCCTATCTCATAATGGTACTTAAATCTTTTCAGAAACTTTCTGGAATTTGAAACAGATTGTTCAAGTAACATTTACAGTATATCTTGTTAAAATATTTTAAAATCTTTTAAAAATAGTAATAATAAGCAACAGAAAGGGAAGAAAAAATGAAAGGAAGCATATTGAGAAAGTAAGGTATAATTTCAAATAAAAACAAACCTAGCTGGATAAAATAAATACTTGTTTATTATACTTATGCCACCAAATGATCACTGTAGCCACTATTTTTATGCTGTTCTTTGCTGTGGTATTTTCCAGGTCTACTTCTTTTCCCCTTACTCCAGTAATGATAGAATTGTCAGTGTTTGCTTTACTTCATCAAATCAGATTATTATTGAGAAAATGTAAGGTCATGTACTTATTCAGTAAATATTCATTAAGCTCGTGCTACAGAATATACTAGGTACTTGATGGAGATAGAAAGTTTAGATAAGACATAGGACTTGGTTCTCATGAAGCTCACAGGAAATAATACACAGATAATTATAATCTATAATAGTTCTTGATACACACATTAGAAAATTACAAAGCTATGCTAGGTAAGGTCTGAGGGAGACACTTATTAGGAAGGATCAGAGAAGGATGGGTAGAAATTCAGAGAAAAGGGGAGGAGGGAGGATTTTGCAGGTACGCAAATAACCTAAGCAAAACCATAGAAGCAGGGTATGTGTTTTCAGGACAAAAAGTAACCCTGATTTAGTTGGAATTTTAGAATATCAGAGGGCTGTAATATAGAATAAGGGTGAAAATATAAGCTGGTGCCAGATTGTGGCTGAAGGACATTTTGGAACTTCACTGAATAGACCATTGGGCGAGCTACTAAAGATTTATGAGCAGATCAGTGCATAAACCAGATGTCTCTTACTCACTACCTCTGCCAGAGTTCCCTACTACATATTTAAAATGGAGGAACATTGAAGATGCATAGCATGCAAGTAGAAAATACTGGTGTTTACATTATGGCTAAAAATAGAAGAGTTTGACTGTTACTCAGCTGCACCATTCTCTGAAGTTATTAGTTTGTGCAATAAAAACAATTTGTATATATTGTTTATATATAAATCCTGTAGCTGCCCTCACATTCATTCCCTACTGTACGTCTGTCTTTATAAGAAATGATCATTTAATTCAGTAAACACTTACTGAGTGCCTCTATTCAAGGTACATGACTGTGTTTTTCCCAACTTATTCTCACCAGAAGTTGGTATTTAACATAGACTGTGATGACTATATGACACATGGTTGATCAACATTTTTGTTTGTTTTCCTAGATTCTTCCATAAAGGGCCTAGAAGAAACTTCCTCCTTGAAAGCCTGAAAAACCAGCATATGTAACACCTGGACTTGTGGATATAGTTTGACAAAATGGCAGAAAATAATAGTAAAAATGTAGATGTGAGACCCAAAACCAGCCGGAGCAGAAGTGCAGACAGAAAAGACGGTTATGTGTGGAGCGGGAAGAAGCTCTCTTGGTCCAAAAAGAATGAGCCCTCTTCTGATACTGACATGCCAGGTGCCCCAGAGAAAGCTGACGTCCCGTTAGGGAGCCCAGAGAGGAAGCACAGCTGCTCATCCATTGAGTTGGATTTAGATCGCTCATGTGGGCACAGGTTTTTGGGCCGGTCTCTTAAACAAAAACTGCAAGATGCCATGGGGCAGTGCTTTCCCATAAAAAATTGTAGCAGTCGACACTCTCCAGTGCTCCCATCAAAAAGAAAAATTCTTATCAGTGAACTCATGTTAGATAAGTGTCCTTTCCCACCTCAGTCTGAGCTGGCCTTTCGTTGGCATCTAATTAAACAACACACTGCCCCTATAACTCCAAAATCAGATAACCACAGAAGCACAGAATTATCTGAAAGTGATATGAGGGATGCCCAGCCGAAGGAAAGAGGTAACAGGGAAGAAAGCGTAAACTCTTTTTCACATACTCAGGTTCAGCCGTATGACACAACTACTGACAACCATTCCCATCAGTGTGATCCAAAGACTGATTCTGTAATGAACCTGGTGTCTAATAACAGTGTAGAAGATAGCGATATGGATTCAGATGATGAAATTTTAACACTTTGCACAAGTTCTAGGAAAAGAAACAAACCAAAATGGGAAACTGATGATGAAATGCTGCAGTTGGAAACACCTCCCAAATACCACACTCAGATAGACTATGTTCACTGTCTTGTTCCAGATCTCCTTCAGATCAATAACAATCCATGTTATTGGGGAGTAATGGACAAATATGCAGCTGAGGCGTTGCTGGAAGGAAAACCAGAGGGAACCTTTTTACTCCGTGACTCCGCACAGGAAGACTATTTATTCTCGGTTAGTTTTAGACGCTACAGTCGTTCTCTTCATGCTAGGATTGAACAGTGGAATCACAACTTTAGCTTCGACGCACATGATCCTTGTGTCTTCCATTCTCCTGATATTACTGGACTCTTAGAACATTATAAAGACCCAAGCTCTTGTATGTTCTTTGAACCACTTTTGTCCACTCCTTTAAATCGGACTTTCCCCTTTTCCCTTCAGCACATATGCAGGACAGTTATTTGTAACTGTACAACTTACGATGGCATTGATAGCCTCCCAGTTCCTTCATCTATGAAGTTATATCTGAAGGAATATCACTATAAATCAAAAGTTAGAGTACTCAGAATTGATGTACCAGAACAGTAAGGACAGGGAGGGTGAGTGGCATTTGACTGACTGATCACACAGAAGCTTTTTCATGGCTTTTCCAAGTTGGGGGTCTTTTTTTTGCCATTTTGAAATTTTCTATAAGGTTAGAATCCAGATTAACTTGTACCCTGACCTTTATTTCCAGGTATTTTTTGGGGAGAGCTGGTGTTACAGACTATTATTTTAATGTTACCCACTAAGGTTTTATGATAGGTCTTCTGAGGTACCTTGTACTAGTTACCCTTTAGACTTGAAATTTTATTCCTTTTAAAATTTGTAATTGGCATATCTGCAGACTGGCTTAAATCATCCTGTGAATGACACACTAAAAGTTGAGTATTTTCTGTTTTACACATTTTTTAATACTAATGCAGCGCCCACCATGTAAAGTATAATTCTTTGTTAATCTAGGTCTGCCATGACTATTTCTTTACGTAAAATAGTTTTTCTGGCCTCTTTTTAGTTAGTGCTTTCTCCATTCTTCCTGTAAGATGGACCATCCTGTTAATACTTAGAACATGTTTCAGACTAACATAGCAGACCTTCATAATTTATTAATAATGGTGTTAAAGACGACAGCAAACTTACCTGTAGATCTAATGATACATCTGATGGCATAAGAAGCTTACACAGCAGCTGTCTGCATAGTTTCCAGTCTGTTTGTTACTATGGATTCCATCATCAATTTCCTGTCTTTTTCACCCTGCATAACTTTCTAGACAGAAGCCTTTTATCTAAGAATAAAACTTACACTGTATTTTCATTTTTAGAGGTTAATTTGAAAGAACTAAATATCAGAGGTTTAACAAACTAAATAAGCTTTATTCTGCCAGTGAGGATGAAGCAAAAACAGATATATTTTAGAGGTATTTTTTACTATTTAGATATAATAGTACCATTTAATATACTTGAAGAGGTCGTTTTCTAAGTGTTCTGAAAGAATGAAACAATAGAGATCATGACTGTCTCCCTGGAAGGCCTCATAAATATCCATAGTCACAGAGTAACGGAGTCATTTTAAAATGAATCCTCCAGCTTCAAGCAGGCAGTTCTTTTTTATTAATTCTGTACTATTTAAGGTTTGGGACAACATTCATTTAGGAATTCTCATTAGAGAATACCCTGGACCTATTATTTTGTGCTAGATTCTACCCACATAACTGCCACGGATTTTCATGGGGGACCAAATAAGGCATCCAATTCATTTTCCATTATTTTAGATTGGATTCAAGTCCAAGTTCTGAGAATTAGATAGCAGGGTACTGTTGTCTGGTATTTTAAAAGAAAAAAAAATTGATCTACACATTCCAAATATAATTGTTCCTGTCTTCAAAATTGATGTAAATCTTTAATGTGGCCTTGGGCAGGGAGAGGGAGCCAAAAAAAAATACATTGACCGTGGTCACTAATTTGAACCCAACCTCAGGCACAGTAACCAGAACTAGCTACGATGGCTAATGTTGGTAATATTTTGAATCCATTATTGCAAGATTAGGAAGCAGCTTATAAATATCATTGGATTCGGGGTTGAGGAGAAATATCAAACAGTATTCCATTTAAAGAACTAATTGAGAAATTATGTTTTTATTTGGCCTTCACTATGCATGCATATAATTCCTTATCTGTCTTCCAGTGAGTTGGCATTTTGCATTTATTGGCTAATTCATGTAGCCAGTCTTATTTCCTTATTTGTGGCTTTTTTTTTTTTTAGCTTACAGACTAACTCCTTCTCTGGGGTCAAAGAAATTCACTTCAGAAATATCCAGAATGAAAGAAATGTTGATCTATAATCAATGTGTTGTTTATTTTAAGAGTAACAGTTCTGCATTTTATCCTTTGGCTAGGAACACTAATACAGCATCTTGGAATGATAGCTTCAAAATAAAAATGTTAAAGCAGTCACCACAAAATCAGAAACCAGAAGAATAACTAACCTTTTAAGATACCTTACAACTAGTGACCTTCAGCTTGGCAAGGAACCCTGCACAAATATTTAGTCTTGAAATGAAGAGTTGCTTTCAAAATAACTGAGGCCAAGAATCATTTTAAATATGGAGATACGTAAATTTACTGTCAAGATAGCCCCTTCCAAATACATGTTGCTTTGGGTAACAGTAGGAAAGTCTTGTTCATTATCTCATCTGTATCATGAATCTTTTATCACTATATAAGAAACCCTGCTTACTAGCATAACATTTCTAAATACTCACTTTGGAGAAAGGGAAGGGGGAAAGAAAAGCAAATTGCTGTTCAAGGGGAAGTCTCCTTCCCATCCCCAACTTAACTTATCAGAATTTGATAATGAGAATTTCTGTTTCTGTGAAACAATCATTATTTTAAATATTTTTCTTTTAAAAACTTTTTATCAGTACAGATTAACCTAATTGAAGACTCGCTAAGGGGGAAAAAAGCATGGATAGTTTTGTAAGGAAATACAGAATCTAATTCTGTCAAGTCTTTTGTAATGGGTAAAAATTAGTGTTTATAAAGAAGTCATCTTCTAAACATCTTCATAATTTTGTTTAAACTATGTTGTGATACATTTTCTGTGATTTTCCTGTTCTTTCAACACCTTTGTGGTACTAACAAATGTACAGTCATATTAGTAGCCATGAAGTAGTTACCTGCGACAAAAAAAGAACAGGAAAGAGATTGATCCATCCTGACACATTTTGCATTTTCCCCCTTTATGTTCTTCAGTAAGAAGGCATTTAGGAAGTAGTAATACAAAGTCTTGATGTTGGTATGGTAGTGATACAGGCAAGGATGAGTGAGCGATTGGTAGATGCAAAGAATGGCATATTCAAGAGAGAATCCTTTGACTTTGGTGAACATAACATTTAACAGACTGTCCAGTGTTTAGGCTTCACCTTCAGAATATAAAAATCAAAGGAAGTTTATAGATGTATAATTACGTGAGTGTAGAGTGTTTTAGGAGAAAAGATGCAGGAAGTTAAATATAAATAATTTGACTAAAAAATAACCCTGTAAGCATGAGGCAGCTATAGCAAACCATTAAAAGGTACTCTTGAGAAAGCATTTAACGTGGTGGGTCTGGGTAGAGCTTATTTGGCAAGGGGACGAAGCTAAAAGAAACAAGATAAAATATTTAAATTAAAAATTTAGGCATTACCTTAGGGAAATCTTGACAGTGAGAGGGAGTCGCTTAATCACTAATAGCTCAGCTGGACAAGACACTTAACTCTGGTTTAGGAAGAATCTTTGCCGGAATTCAAGCTTGGCTTTCTATCAGTTTTTCAGGACATCCTGAAAAAAAGATTTTGCTTCATCATATGCTTTTGAAAAAAGCTGCTCTGGATTTTTAGCTTCTTTGACAAATTGTATGAAACAATCATACATGGTCTTCCTCTAACCACAATGTGCACTTAAATAATTCAAAGAGAGAGTGCTTTAATTTAAAGAGAAACCTAATGGGAAGAAGGTTGAAGGAAGCTTTTAGTCAGCTTTGGGGCTAGAATTATCGATTTGATGATCAATCCTATGTTCTTTCCTGAATTTGAACTAATGGCCAACTAGTCCAGTCAAGTCACTTTCATTTAAAGTTTGAACCTTGGCAGGTAATGTTTTAGTAAATAGTTAGAAATCTTTTTTTTTAATCTTTTTAAAATAGAACAGATGTGGAATACAGGACTTAATTTTTTGTCATACAAATTCCTCTTATATTTTTGTCCCTACAAGTAAGATACATACATTATTCATGAGCCAAAACCATTAGGAGGATAAATCAAATTATCAGCTTCCTGTCTCTCTTTAGTTTGAATCACTTTATAGATCCTATAATAGAAAGACAGCTTCCTTCCTATGGGGAAAATTATGACCTATCTTCTTTCAAAACACTTCCTTTCCATTTAAAAATACATTCTCATGTTTTTCTTGTCACTCTTAGTTGTAACCAGAATCTAATAAGAATCTTTTTATATTGATAAAATAGTGTAGATTTCATTGAAAAATATTCTTTAATTTGGGGGTAAAAATTTAAATGACAAGTAAATTTTATAAAAGGGAAATTGATAGTAACTTTTAAAAAGCTCATATAAGAATGAGCTATCCAAAGTCAACATTTGAAGCTGTTTCTTTTTTCACTTGGAAAAAAATATCCTCCTTAATTTCTCAGTCTTACCATATTCAAATCAAAATCATCATCTTATTCCTCAAAATAGCTGAAAGCACAAGAATATATTTTAAACTGGGCACACTGGATTACTGAAGAACAAGTACTGTATGATGTCTACAGTATTCATTATAAGTGGGGCTAAATTTTTTTTTTGTATCCATGGTTGACTATTGTCATAGCCATGAAAAGGATTGAAATTTCAACTTATGGGTAGATTTTTAATACAAATACTGGGCAACCAATAGAAATCTTTTTTAAAAAAAAATACTACTTAGCTGACAAGAATTTGTGCCAATTAGCACGAAAAGGGGAGTTGAGAAAAATCCTAATCCCCACCCCATGTTTATTTTACTATGTGACCTTGGTAAACTGAGCTCTTTACCTCTACTTCCTAAGCTACAATGTTAGTCAGTACTTGCTATCTAGTTTCCTTAATTCTTTGGTGACATTGTGAACTTCTTAAAAAGTAAATACTGTGTGCAACTGTAAGTTATAATATGTGTAAGTGGTAATATGATCAGAGATGGGCAAAGTATTCCCTGAGTGTTGAGCAAATGGAGAATCATCCTCCATTATTTCTAGACAAGGTTTATCTTAATTTGATCGTACAAATTAGGACACTAATTTTAATTTGACCCTGAGGATCCCATTATCACTAAAATAGCAGCTGGTTATATTTAAATTCTGTCTTTAGAAGAACAGTAGCAATTTGGCGCCCACATGAGATTTTACAGAGATTCAATTTTTGAAATAATGATGTTCTGATTATCTAATATTTTAAAAATTAGTTATTTAGGGAAATAAAAACAAGGTTACATTGATTATAGTTGAATGAAACCAGAGCCTTTAGACTTGAGCCACAGTGTAAAAGTCAATTCTTGTTTACTTAAAATCTATGCTGCCTTTCCTAGAATTGGTTATGATTTTGAGTGATATATGCTTGGTGAAGAATATTTAAATAGTTACTTCTTTTAACTATTGTATAGTCTTGTTCACCGTAGACTTTTTCTGTTCCCTGTCTTCTACCAAAAGAAATATACTGTATTTCCATTTTGTCTCCTATTCTTGAATAGTTGAATGAGTATTAGATCATTTTACTATTGGAAGAGTATTTAAGTTTTAATTTCTTAATTAAAATTTGGTCAATTTAACCTTCGTATTGTTTGTGTCAGAAAAACCGTCACTAATCAGTCAGTAATCATTAAGCTCCTATTGTGTGCCTGGCATTGTACTGAGGCAAAACACAGTCCTTAACCTCAAGGACTTTACTGTCTAGTGGTAAAAACTACGGGTAAATATATATGCAAAGCAAGCTCTCTACAGCATAAGAAAGAAATAATTAACAGAGGGAAGGCACTGGAATTAAGAGTGGTTAAGGAATGCTTCTTATAGAAGGTAGAAATGTATTTGGGACTTTTAGAAAACCAGGGAAGTCACTGTTTTTGCTACATCTTTAACAAAATGCAGTTGTTAAAAGTAGGTCACATGCTTTACATTATAATTTGAGTTTTCTAACTATTTTGATTTTCCATGTTGACACAGCTCTTAAGAGGCACTGTGTAAAAAGCTGGTGACTTGAGAAGACTGGGATACAAATTCTGTCCTGCCACTTGGCAGCATTGTGAAGATATGCCCTGAAATGTGAACCAATTTTCTCATCTCTAAAATATGATGCTTGTACCACTACTACTTCATAGAACGTTTGTAAGGTAATAGGATGCTCTTTGCAGACTGTAAAGTGGTATGCAAACCTGAGCTATACTTAGTCTCTTCTCTGTGAGGACTTTTGAACTTCTTAGAGATAGAAATCCAGTATTATAATTCAAGCAAATTAAGCATGTGACCTTATCCAGGGGAAAAGAGTATTGAACCTAGAGACTGTTGACATCTAAAAAGGTTTGGTTAAAGGAAACAAGCAAATAGTGATATACAGTTATCTCATTTTATTCCCTTAAGCTAGAGACACTTGCACAAGGAGTGCAGGACTGGAGTCCTGACTGACTAAACAGATGAATCAGAAGAGTTTTTATACATTTCAGAACCGTCCCAATCCAGGATGACCATGACTTCCTTGTTACCATCTCTGTGTGAAAAAAAGTTAAATGCAAATTGACAACCAATGGAGCAGGGTCTATTTACACTTTATGGTCCCAGGATATCTGTTTTTCTCCCAAGACAAGGGGAAATCCTGTCTCTAGCCCCATCTGGTTTCTGGTGTCTTGCTGACACAGAAGTCAAGGGAAAGCAGTTTGTGTGATTAATTCAGACTTTGGCCAAAATATTTAATGATTATCATTTCTGCCCTTTTGGTCAAAGAACAAATTTATTAAAATTTTGTTCCTTTAGACCAAAGGAGGTATATTTTTAAAACTCTTCTTGGTAGCTTTCCCAATATCCTTGTCTAGGTGAATTCAGGTTTTTCCCAATCACTTCTTGAAATAGGGGGGCACTAAGGATAATAGTTGAACAGTTAGATATCCCCAGAGATATAAGGCAATCACAATATAAGCAAAAGGAGCAGGCAAGGGGGATCAAGGTAGTGCAATGGGAATACAGAAGAAATAAGCTAAAGCTGTAGCAGTTCTTATGCAGGCCTGGTCCGGGCTCTTGGGAAAGCTGTCTGCATCTGATGTCATCTTTTTCAGGTCCCTTGGCTCACATGTTCACTCAGGAGCAGGGGTATTCTTTTGGATGCCACAAGCTGGAATAGTCGGACAAACCTGACAGGGGCTCCCA
The DNA here is from genome assembly GCA_028627135.1 of Pseudochirops cupreus. NCBI lineage: Eukaryota > Metazoa > Chordata > Mammalia > Diprotodontia > Pseudocheiridae > Pseudochirops > Pseudochirops cupreus. The sequence goes on along the minus strand of CM053582.1, from coordinate 371,886,372 downwards.
GAAACATATAATTTGATACCAGAGGCACATAGAAACGGTTCAGTTTCCCAGCCATGCAAGGCTAGGTTCAGGCAATATAATAGATGGTTTAGTTTTGTAGCCACACAGGGCTAGGCTCAAACAGTACAATAAAGTCTTCCTCACGGTTTACAAAATTGCATAATTACATTAGGTCAGGTACAGATTAAACTACTTAGGTGGCTCACAATAGACTAGTTTTGGGAAGAGAGATTACATGTCAGCCACATAACTAGGCAAACTTAACACATGAACCATATAAACTAATAGAATCATTATTTCCAACATTAATTAACATCAATTCTGTGTATCCCAGTGACCTATTCTCAGTATTCATTTAAACAGCACCTTTTTGAATTTCAGATGCCTCATGTAAGTTAAACAATTCAAAAAGGGAGTTCTGCTCTTCTGGTTCAGATCTAGAGCTTACCAGATAATTCTGACTTAATATAAATTAGTACAATCACTTAAAATTGTTTCCACCTTTTTGAAACTTCATTTATTTATTTGTTATTTCTGTCCTTACCTAAATACTGTACCTGGTATAGGAATCCTTTAAAATGTGAAGATCTATCAAAAAATGAGTTCATCTGCCTTTTAATGTTATCAGACAGATACTTTAATAAAGAAGAAATCATTTAACTTTCTTATACAATTTTTGTGCAAAAATCCAAACTTGAGATCTTATTGTCAAACATGCTTAAAGTTTGAATTTCCATGGTAGAAAAAATTTTTGGAAGCCAATCTTATACATCTGTATATAGTTCTTAGAGCAGCAGTTCTCAACCTGTGGGTCATGACCCCCTTTGGGAGTTGAACGATCTTTTCACAGGGGTTGCCTAAGACCATCGGAAAACACATATTTCCAATGGTCTTAGGAACCTAGACACTGCTCCTCTTTCATCTCCAGGCGGGTCCGCCCACATGCAAATACACCCACATACCAGTATTAAAGGGTTGCGGCATTAAGAAGGTTGAGAACCACTGTCTTAGAGGAATCAGTCTGATCCTGTCGTTTTCATCAAAATTTGCTATTCTCTTTACTTGATCTAATCATTTCCTCCTTTGGAGGATGTTATCTCTATTTTTATTCATTTGGCCATGAATATAACTTCTTGATAAATTTGCTATAAAAGAAAAAAGAGAGGCAATGTCATATAACAGAAGGAAAATCTCGTTAGCTCTGTTTAATTCCAGGCATGAATCATCTCTGATAGGCAATCACCTAGCCACTAGATGCTGAAAGCAGGGCTTAGGAGTAGGTGGGGAATTCTGCAGACATCCACCTTTTAGCAGTTCTCAGCCTGCAGCCCATGCCATTCCATTAATTACAGAGAGATCCCAGGTCCCAGAGTTAGCTTAAGGGAGTTGGGGACTTCAGCCAAACCAGTGGGGGTCCTTTGGATGCTGGGAATAGAAGAATTTACCAACTCCATCAAGGTTAAGATTCCAGGAAGAATGAATCCTGAGGCACCTGAATCATTCACTTTGATGAAGTGAGGTGCTGTTCAGTCCATTCAGCAGTTCCAATCTGATGTCATGGCACCACAAACCGTCCACATCTAAAAAGGTTTGGTTAAAGGAGACAAGCAAATAGTGATACACAGTTTTCTCATTCCCTTAAGCTAGAGACACTTGCACAAGGAGTGCAGCCCTAGAGTCCTGACTGATGAACAGATGAATCAGAAGAGTTTTTATACATTTCAGAACCATCCTGATCCAGGATGACCATGTCACAAAACTTTATGACTTCCATTTGTTATCATCTCTATGTGAAAAAAAGTTAAATGCAAATTGACAACCAATGGAGCAGGGTCTATTTACATTTTATGGTCTCAGGATATCTGTTTTTCTCCCAAGACAAGGGGAAATCCTATCTCTACCCTCCTCTGGTTTCTGGTGTGTTGCTGCCGAAGAAGTCAAGGGAAAGCAGTTTGTTTGATTAATTCAGACATTGGCCAAAATATGATACTTAATGATCATCAAGACTACAAACCTGGATTTGAATCCAGACTCTTAATTTACTAGCTCTACGATCATAATGAACTTTATTTTCCTTATCTGTAAAACTACCTGCTTCCCAAAAGAGTTAAGAAGGTACTTTGAAAACCTTAATATGAATGTGTTAAGTTCCCAGGATGTTTTACTTGTGTCAGCTTTAGGATGCAAGGGGAGTTTGCCCAATATTACTATTTTTTGCCTACCCTTGTATTCTCAGTCTCGTGCCTAACAAAGCAACTAGCCAAAAAACCTCGCAAGACATGTAACCAAAAATGGATGAGCATCTGCATTATAATCCTAGATTATATCAAGTACAACCAATGTGGAGTCCAGTGGATAGTCCCCCCAAGTTATTCTATGATCATGTCTATAATGAGGACATTTAATTTTTTAACATTTAGAAATATAGGTAACTAGATCTGGCTTCTACATTGTCAAACCAACAAATATTTTTAGGTATGTTACCAATTCCAATAATATTTATTAAGCACTTACTATGTATAAGACATTGTGCTGTGAATCATTTCCTGCCTTCAAGAATCTCAGATGGGTCAGTGTGCAGGTAGAAAATGAGGGGGTGGGTGTAGGGGCTCAAAGACCAGAAGTCCACAGTACTCTGTGAATATTTGAAGAAGAGAGCATTTACAGCCGGGGATTGGGACTAGGGGTTAGAGCAACGTGGGGGACAGGGAAGACAGACCTCCGGGACAAAGATGGCACATAAAGAAAAAGAATTCTGAAAGGCAAGGAAGGAATGTATTCTAGGCAAAGGACACACATAACCTGTAGAAAAATATAAGAGGAGATGGCATGTCAAGTTTGGAGAAATATTAATACCATTTACAATATGAAATAAATTTGAAAAAAAAATTAGAAACCAGATTGTTGAAGGCCTTAAATGCCAGACTTGAGAAGGAAAGTGTCGGGATATGATCTACGTGGTGGGTAGATTATTTTGGCAGCATTGTGAAGGATTAGGGAGGGGAGATAGTGAGGCAGGATTAGGAAACTTGCTTTAGTCCAGGATAAAAGTGATGAGCTGAACTGGGGAAGATGTAAATGGAAGGTGGATGCTAGATGGGATAGAACTAACTATTCTTTTTGAAATGACTACTATTTAGATACAGGAGTGAGAAAAGAAAGTTGACTCCGAAGGTTTCACCCTGGATACTTTTTATTACATGTGGAAAATGATTCAGGATACAGGACAATACAAAGACAAAGAATATCCCTTCCCTCCTGAGGCTTATAAACAAAATTTTATAAACCAAATATAGGCATATCCTCTGTCAATAACATAATATTGCCTTGTTTAGTGCCATTATAAAAATGCTAAAGATAATGTTAGCAATTGAATCCTAAATGCCCCTTAAGTCTGTCCTGCAGGGCAAGTACAACTCAGTCCTGATGACCACGTGGTTCTTTAGATGGATTGTTAAAGAGCTGTTTAAGCCCTTTCGAGTAAGAGGTTCCTTAAATAGCCATTCCATTGTCAATGGTAGCTCTATTCACAAATAAAGGTGTCCAGTTAACGATCTTGCTTAGCTCCTTCTGAAGTACAAAGGCAAAGCTAACTGGAGCAACACCCACCCCACACAGTCTAAATACGTTTTTCCCTGAGAGGAAATGAAAGCAGCTTCAAGATTTGAATTGATCCAGGGGCTGCAAATCTAATCTTGCCATAACTTCCTGGCTGCCTTCATAGAAGAGCTCACCATTATTCAGGGGGCAACTCTGTCGACTAGGCACATCACAATAGCAAATGGGCAGGCAGGGAAGTTGTGCCCAAGTGCTACATCCTTGCTAAATAATTCTTCACATGCTATTTGCTCATTAAACTTTTTTGATAAACAGTGGGTGAGTGTTTCACTTTGCTCTGATCCCAAACCTGAAGCTGCGAACTGGCCTGAGATCTGGCCCAGAATTTTTAGCTTTATCAGAAGGATCAGAATGACCTGTGCTGAATGGACTGCTTGGGACTCTATATGGCATTTAGGAGGTAATTAAATGTTGTAATGTGAATTTTATGAGACTTTAATGCAAGACTTCAAGATAAGCCTCAATGGAACCGAGAGAAGGTCCCCAAAGGTCCCCAAAGACTCAAAAGGATTTGAATGGTGGGTGTTAAAGTAGGTAATATGGAAGATAAAAATAAATAAAACATTTAAGTGCACACAAATATATGCATATAAGTCCTCACTTTCAAGAAGCATACATTCTAATAAAAGAAAACTACATGTAATGGAGAACTGGAAAGTGGGTTTATGACCACATGGCTGCCACAGCATGGTTTGGAGCTGGTAGCCAAGGAAATGAGGCAGAGGTTTGATTACTGTAAAGGTAAGGCAGAGCCTGCGATGGTTTCCTGAGCAGTGTCCAAGATTCCACTGAGGAAGATGGCCTGGGGAGGTGGCAGAATGGTTTGGATCTGTTGTCTTGGGGAATATTCCCTGGTTGTTGTTAATAATGCTAAAGAAGCTTGATTGCCACTGCTTTGATATGTGAAGAAAACCCTCTCCAGAAGGAACTTTGGGTGCGGCTCCTGAAACAGGGGACTGACAAGGGAACTGTCAGTTGACAATTTGTGGGGGTGTTAGTAAAGCTACCAGGACATCTAACTCGGAGATAGTAAGGTACTTCAGCCCCATCCAAACTTAAGGTGTTCCCCTGCTCCACTTGGATAGAAAGGGCTACTGGACCTTGGCAGTCAGGCTATTATACCAAGGAACCGCCAATAGGATCATCAGTTTCCATGGGGAATTGTGGGGGATAGGCTGCTGAGGGAAAAGGCATCATGACCAATACAGGCCCATTTATCAACCTCTAGGCCCATTATTGTGGACAGAGCCAAATAAAAATCCATGGAGTTGTTCTCTCATAATAGGAAAAAAAAGTTGTGGGTGAGGAGCGGGGAAGGACTGTGTGAAAAATTATTTCTTCCTTAATGATGAACATGAAGCCCAGAGTCCTTTTACATCAACTCCCCCTTATAAGGAAGGCAAACGGCACCTGGAAGCTCACAGTAAACATCGGGGAGGTGAATGAAGTTGTCCTGCTCATAGCTGCAGCAGATTCTGACCTCTATGTGATGGATCAGGTAGCCCACCTCCAGTGAGTCTGTCAACCCTACTCATACCATGGTCTCTGTTCTTACAGCCAGGACTAGTCAGAAGCAGTTCACATTCACTTGGGGAAAAGTCCAGTATATCTTTACTGTCCTTCCCCAGGCTATCTGAACTCTCCTCTATACTTCCAGAGTCTTGTAGGCAGACCTGACAGAGACCCAACTTCCTGAAGTCCATAATAACCACCGTTACATCAGTATCCTAATTTTGACCAACCCAGATGAGACCACAAAGATTGAAGAAGCCCTATATTAGGTGGTGGGTATATAAGGGGTAAGGGATGGGAGGTCAACTGTAAGAAAATCCAGGGACCAGCCCCATCAGTCAAATGTGGAAGAATACGATGGATAGGGAGAGGCCAAGTGAATCTAGTTCAGTGGTTCTCAACCTGTGGGTCGCAATCCCTTTGGGGGTTGGACAACCCTTTCACAGGGGTCACCTAAGACCATCGGAAAATACATATTTCTGATGGTCTTAGGAACCGAGACATGGTTCCTCTATCAGTCTCCAGGTGGGTCCGCCCACATGCAGACACGCCCACATATGAGTATTAAAGGGTCCCGACATTAGGAAGGTTGAGAAACACTGATCTAGATGTACCTCAGAACAAGTCACTGACATTCACTTCACCGAAGTCTAAAAACAAAGCCTAGATGCTCATTGAATACTGGGTTTTGGAAAACCCCCACTTGCCTAAATATCCTAATGGCCCCCATTTACGATGTCACCTACAAGTCTTCCTTCAAGTGGAACCCAAAATAGTTTGCAGTCCTGGAAGACTTCAAGTGAACCACCCAGCAGTCTTTCCCTCCAAGCTCTTAGGACCCAATAAGGACTATGTTTTGGAAGTTTTCTATCCATAAAGACCAAGTTAAGTGGAGTTTTTGGCAAATACCTTGGGGTGGCCAGACCAAATGACCATCTGGTTTCTGTAATTGAAAATTCCCCAAAGTAACCAATCACTATATCACTTTTGAAAAGGAACTGCTCACCTGTTACTGGACTTGGTTATTGAACAGGTGAGGCAAGGTCATAACTTCACCTAGAGCCGATCTAGAATTGTCTCTTATGAGTTGCAAAATTGTCCTTCTAGCAAGATATGTAGGCTATAGGAGGCTTCTGTTGTTAAATGGAGCCGTTATATTTCAGACTGTGCTCAGCTAGGTCCCTCTGGTCTATTCAAAATAGCTTTCTGGTGCTATTCACAAACAAGACGATACCTGTAATCTAGACTTCCTGGATGGTCCAGGTAAGGAGCAGCAACAAGGGAATGACTTCATGGAGCTCTGGCAAGTCAGGCCAGGGCTTGGGCTCCTTTTCTTGTTGGTAGTTGTGTCTTAATAGGGGTTGAGTAAGGTTTGGGATCCCAAAGGACAGTACATGGAAGGATAGAGCACTACAAGAAAGTCAGCAGAGACAAAACAAAGCAAGTCAGCTTTATGGAGGGGAAATAGAATTAAAGAAGGATAGTCGGACACAGTAGAAGTAAGGTCAGATCCGCTGAGGCCTAGTAGAATGGGGACACCAACACCACAAACTGGTGGGTTTTATAGGGTTTGTATCTGGGTTGAGCAGGACCTGACATTGGGGGAAGAGGGCAGGGATTCTAGATCTTGACATTAGTGATGATTCTTTCTCAGGTCGGGGTGGAGGTGGGGGGACGCCTGGGGAATTGATAGCTAGTCGATAATCATACTCTCTGTAGGAGAAGACAATGGCTAGGTTTGGTTGGTTTTGGTTTTTTTTAAGTGTAATGAAGCTGCCCTTGAGATTTAAATGGCTAAGAGGAATAAGACTCGAGCTGTTAATGTGGCCTCTTGATTGACCACCACTCTCTCTCCATCTCCATCACTTTGCACTAGTTGTCTGCCGTGAGTGTAACGATTTGACTCCTCACCTTTTCTTCCCAGTTTCCTTGGCTTCCTTCAAGACTCAGGCTAAATCCTACATACTCTAGGATGCCTTCCCCAGTTTCCCAGATGCTAATGCCTTCCCCTTCCAAAATGTTTTCTTTCTACTTCATGTCTATCTTGTTGTAACGATTGAACTGAGAAACTAAATCCAAGCAAAGTGATTTATTTATTGTCAAAGGGATTTAGCTTACCACAAGTCAGATCTTTAGCTCCTCAGTAAGCAAAAAAAAAAAACAAAAACAGTTCAGGGCTTACAAATGTCTTATAGTTTAGGAAAATTAAAAAACAACAACAACAAAATAAGATGTAGGTAGGATATAGTATCAATTTATCTAACTTCGATTGGTGGAAAGGATGAGAGTTTCTTTCCAGTCTCTAGGTAATGTTGTTGGTTGTGTCCACTTGCATCCTGCAAGGACAGCTAATGGTACAGAGAAAACATGTTTCCTTCACATAAAGGTAGAGAACAGTGATTATTACAGGAAGACTGAACTTCTGAACTTAACTCAGAGACAAAGAAACATGACTTGGGCAGTTATGGAAAATGTTGGAAAAGATACAAAATGGAATAAATTCAAAATAGAATCAATTTGATTTTCTAAATTTCTCATTGTTGTCTGTTAGCCCTTCCCCATTAGCCTTGTTAGAATGTAAACTCCTTGAGGACAGGGACTTTTTATCTGTCTTCAAAACTTCAGACAGACACATAGTAAGTGTTTAAGACATATTAGTAAATTCTCAATGATTTGACTTGACTGAACTGTGTGTTAGGGGTGGGTCTGACTCAGACCAGTACTGCTTAAGTTCAGGTACTATACTGAAACCAAATGAAGTCACTGAAGAGTTAACAAAAGAAAGTTGATTTAGCCCTAATATAGAAAGGATATTCAGCAAGGATACAGTAGGACTTAGCTGAAGTAGACATAGCTCTTCCATATGAAAATTTTTGATCAGCAAGGCAAAATGTGCTGACTCCCATTGTCTTGGGACACCTACGAAATCTGAAGGGCTCAGCTGTGGGCCTTTATTATGCCTTTAGATAACCAGAAAGTTATACTAATACACTGAGAAGAACTGGGGTAAAGGGAGTTTGAGCCTTACCCCATACCCAGGTCAATTAAGTCCCATATTTGTTGCCTTTCAAAGAGAAACTAACCTAACCTGTATTTGGTGAGGTGAGAGAGAGAACTCAGGTAGAAATTGTTCCTATCACACTGTGCATATCCTTTGACACAGCAATGCAAATACTGCCCAAAAAAAGATGAAGAGAAAGGACCCTTATGTATTTATATAAGCACTTTTTGTTATAGAAAAAAAAACTGGAAAGAAAATGGGCGCCCATTAATTGGGAAATGGCCAAAAAAATTATGTGAATGTACTGAAATTATACTGTGTAGTAAGAAATGACAAAAGGAATGGATTCAGAGAAACCTAGGAGGACTTGTATGAATTGATGCAGAGTAAAATGAGTAGAACCAGAAGAATAGTTTATATAATGACTACAACATTATAAAGGAAAACAACTGTGAAAGATTTAAAATCTATTATCAATTCAATAACCAATTGGAACTCCTGGATCATGTTTCTCACCTTTTAGAAAACAATTTAATATACTACAGACATATATTTTTAGACAGGAGTAATGTGTAGATTTGTTTTCCATAACTATGCTTATTTGTTACTCAGGCTTTTATTGGTGGAAGGGATACAGGATAGTCATAACGATGCTTTAAAAAATAAGAAGAGTGTCAATAAATTATTTTAAAAATTCAACTGAAGAAAATAGAAGGAAAAAAAAGAAAGCAGAAGGAAGTTCAGAAAGGGGAACCTACAAGCTGGGCAGTTTTGGAATTTCCAAGTTAAATTTTAAATAAATAAATAAACATATATATGCACATATATATAATATCAAGCTGTACTTATGTATAGAAATTCATGTGCAAGCATGTAATTCTATTTATTTTCCTTATTTGTACAGAGAAATGTTTATGTTGATGTTTGTCAGGCACATGTAAATTCTTGGAGCATCCTTATCCTAATTCCTACTCTCATAAATGAGTTACATGTCTAAAGCTTGGCTACATCTCTCCCTCAGGATTCTAGGACTACCCCTGAGAGGTTAGGATGACTGCTATCGGCTCAAAATCCTGCTGTTCACGCTTTCCTTCAAGATTATTAGTTGAGAATTATTTAGTTAGCCTTACATAGTTTTTAGAAAGGGATATTTACTAAGGTGGTACAATAAAAGCAACTGGTATAAAATATCTCCCCAAAGGTTTGTAATAACACTTTTCCACAAGTATATACAGAGTTTAGGTAAAAGTGGGCTCAAACTTGGTGATCCCAGGAGGCAAAGGGGTGCCTCACAATTCCTGATGTCTGGAGGTCCTTTTCTCCTATTAGTAGCATGCTGAAGAAATGACTATTAAGCATGGTGAATCTGAGTCTGTCCTTGGCTCCTAATAGAGACACTGCCACTAGCTTGTCTAGAAGTGCCATTTATAATACAAACAGGAAGATGGGAAATCCAACATCTTTTGGACCCAAGGAAACTGGTAAGTCTTCCTTTGGTCAAATTGGGAAGGGGAGGGAAGGACACCTGGCTGAGGCAAAAACAAAGGTCTCTCCTTCTCCCTGCCCAAGGCAGAACCTTATCAGGGGGTATAAGTATTCACTCCAATTTTTTGCTCACTCCAATTTCTCAAATTCTCCATTCCACCAAACTTGATGCTTTTATATGTACCCAGAGGGTATAACAAAATACCCCACTCAATTGGAACAGACCTCTTTAAGTTATATCATTTCAGTTCTTTGAATGGATTTCAGATTTTTTCCATTTGGTTTTAAGGCCTATGATTGATGGATTCAGATGTCTTTGGAGTGAGTTAAAGTATCAAAGCTAAAATGGGGGTAAAGTGGTTTCAACTCCACTCTTACATTTAACATTATGTTAATTAATAATTTCATAATTAATTATGAAATATTAAATAACTAGTAGTATGTTAATAATGATAAAATATTTAATTGAATTAGTATACAAATGAAACCAAAACGATTCAGCTATCATGAGAAATACCCAAGAAGCAGTTTTTTTCTGATGGTAGAAAATTTGTGTTTCAGATGATAATGTCCCAGTTTGCTTTCTGGATATTTCTCCAAATAACAAAAATAGGCAGTCACAGAATAGCTTTTGATAAGAAGGCAACTGCCACTGCAAATATGTGCGTGTGTATAGGTCTGTGTATATGCATCTATATGCACATACGTAACATGACATAGATCACATGTAACAATATAATATTTTGTTATTATTCAGATGTAGCAGGATATGAGATTAATGTTTGTTGGTGGATATAAAGTCTCTATCACCTGTGTATACAGATTCCTGGAACCATGGGGCCAAGTCTGAAAAGAGGAATGAGATCTCATAAGAGGGGAAAAGGTGTGAAAATATGAAGAGGTAGTCAGGGGCCTGAGAGCATGCTGCCACAACAATGAACAAGAGATCTGGCAGTCATGATGGTATGTGGAGGCAGAGCTGCTGAGGCTAGTCCTTCCTTCCAACTCCTCCTCACCTTCCTACCACTACCACCTCCATGCTCAAGAAGCTAAAACCACAGGGGCACCCTAAAGCCCAGTAGTTGTCAGTTTCCCAACAGCTCAATCAAAACACATGGGAGGAGCTCCTGGGACTTTGCGACACTAATGCTACTAATGATGCTGACATTACTCCTGCCATAAAGGATAAGATCCTTGGGTACACTCTCCCATAAGTACACATAGAGTCCACGGGAGGCAGAGTGGGCACAAGCTTGCAATATAATTGTGGTAAAGCATATGTGCAGAGAATACAAGTGACCAAGGTAACTCACAACTCTGGAACTGTAAGGCCTCGATGTCCTTTTTTTTCCAGAGGGCTTTCTTGAAGTTTGATATAGGGCATGGAGTCAGTATCTATGAGTCTGTCTACTGCTCAGCTAGGCTTCCTACAGGAGTCGCTGAGTTGGTCCGTTGCCAGGTTGGACCAAGTACATTGCTTATCTGTGGAGCTGGCTCCTCACTGAATTCAGCAGTTGCTGGGATATACTACGCAGGTTGCATGTCCCACAGGCATGACCAGTGCCAGACTGGGCCAAGCAAGCCCCTTTGCTGTTGTGCACAGCTGCTTCCAGACTGGGCTGGGCCAATTGCTATCCCACTGGAATGCTATGGCCAGACTGGATCAGGTAAATCATTTAGTCACCGGACTTTTCACAAGACGCAGCTTCTCTAATGGACAGGTCAATCTGTTGGACTCCTTAGACTTGTTCTTCGATGGATAGCTGAATTATTCACCACCTCTATTCTAGTTTGGCTTGGTGTTATAGCACTCTTTTCAACAGGAGTTCTACTGCACTTTTTCATCAAGAGCAATGACCTTTAGAGTAGGATGAGTAAAAGTCTCTCTACTTGGATTGTCTTAGAATCTCAGCTTTGTGGTTCATGATCTCTAAGAGGGAGGTAGAAGAAGTTCATGTCTATGAAGTCTATGTCTGCTGGTTCAGAGATACATTTCCTCAGTGAAGGCTCTCCATTCGATGTTCAGTCCATTTAGATTTCCTTATCAAAAGACTCTGTTGAATCTTATGTAGATGAGAAGCCAAGGACAAAAGTATTAAATGCTGTGTGCCCTAGGGGAAATGATCTCACTAGCTTCCTCATACATGATTGAATTTTTAAAATTTTTTCTTTATTTTTTTAAAGTTCCAAATTTATCAAACACTCCTCCCCCAATGAGCATTTCCATATACAAAGAAGAGCAGATAATGATAATTTATGGAGCAATGAAACTCAATGAACCTTGCTTTACCTCTTAGGTATATAAAAAAATTCAGTAAGTTACTTTCGAAGTTGCTCTGATCATCTGTTTCCTTCTGAACTTGCTTCTGTTTGCTTCTGTGCATTTTAAAAAATGTTTCAACGGTTCTTTTTTTCTTCTTTTTTTAAAATAATGTCAATCCCATGCTCCTCTTCCTTCCTCCACTCCCAACATTCTCCCTGCCATCTCCTTGAAAACAAAAAAAACACAAAATCCCTGTAACAGATATACATAGTCAAGCAAAACAAATCCACATCTTGACCATATCTGAAAATGTGTACTGTACTTTGGGACCATCACCTCTTTGCAAGGAGGTGAGTAGTATAATTCCTCATCATTCCCCTGGAGTCTTGGTCAGTCATTTCTTTGATCAAATTTCTCAAGTCTTTGGAGGTTGTCGTTTACAACATGTTTGTTATTGTATCAATGTTTCTCCTGGTTCTTTTCACTTCATTCTGTATCATTTTATAGCCTAATTAGATTTCCCTAAAACCATCTCTTTCATCAATTCTTGCAGCACAATAATATTCCATTATATTTGGATCAGGCATTTGGATCATGTGATAAAATGAATACAGTACTGGACGTGGAGTCAGGAAAACTCCTCTTACTGAGTTCAAATTTGGTCTTAGACACTTAGTAGCTGTATGACCGTGGGTCATACTTACCCCTGTTACCTCAGTTTCCTCATCTGTAAAATGAGCTGGACAAGGAATGGCAAACCACTCTGGTATCTTTGCCAAGAAAACCCACAAGAGGTCATGAAGAGTTGGACTCAACTGAACACAACAATAACAGCAATATTTGTACCATCTATTCCCAGAGAAACCCTTCCTTAGTTTCCATTTCTTTGCTATGACAAAGAGAACCTACTATTAATTTTTATGTACATGCACATACATACATATGGATCGTTTTCCTCCTCTTTCTTTGGTCTCTGGAGTATAGAATTCGTAGTGGTTCTGCTAGATATAAGAATATGTACAATTTAGTGACATTTTAGGTATAATTCCAAATTGCTTTCCAGAGAGAGTAGACCAGTTCACAACTCCACCGACAGTACAAGACTGTGCCTGTCTTCCTGAAGTCTCTCCAATTATTATAATTTTCTTTTTGTCATCTTTGCTAATCTGATGAGAGTGAAATGGAAACTTGGAATTCTAATTTGTGTTTCTCTGATTCTTACTGTTTGGAACATGTTTTTCATATGTTTGTTCATTGCTTATATTTTCGATCAGAGAAAATTGCTGCAAAGATTTTTTTCTCCAGTAAATACTTTCCTTGCTAATATTAACTGCATTGATTTTGTTTGTGCAAAAACTCTAATTCTATAAAATCATAATTGTCCGTTTTATTTTCTGGGACCCTTGTCCTTCTTGTGATTCCTTATTTGGTCATGTACTCTTTCCCAATCCACATTTGCAAAAGGAATTTCCTATCTTGCTCTTCTTATTTGTGTTGGCCTTCTATATGTAAGGGTGGTATCCATTTGGAACTTAGCAAGTTATGTGGTGTGACATGTTAGTTTAAATGTAATTTCTGCCACACAGCTTTTCAGTTTGCCTAGCAGCTTTTGTTGAACAGAGATCTTTGTGTTTGTTACACATTAGACTAGTAGGTTAATTTGTTTCTTTATATGGTACATTTAATCTATTCCACTAATCAACCTCATTACTTAAAAAAAAATAAAGTTTACCACTATCTGTTTTAAGTTGTTACTTCTTTTCATTCTTTCTTCTCTAGGTTTTATTTTCTTTAACATTATATTTTTTATCTCTTGTCTCATTTTGTCTAGTATTCTTATAATGCTTATAATTCTATTCTCTAAGCCTCTACTTAGATTTGTAGAGTTTTTCCTCTTCTTTCAGATTTGCCTCTTGGCCTTTTTCATTTTGTTTTGTATTTTCTGAGGCTCAGAAAAATTATTCGACTTATCTAAGGTCATACAGTTAGCGACAAAGGAGTCAAGAGTACTTTCCACTATACCACAGGCTACTTCTTTCATCTACATTGATTCACTTGAGAAAGAAATTGACTAAAGACTCAAGGTAAAACTATGCACCTACTGATAGCTACTGGAACTGCAGGCACAGCATGTAGGAGGAAACAGTGCCCTCTATTGGGTTGTCTGACAAACCTAAGTCTATTAAAAGCACAAATGTTGTTCTGCTATTAGTCATATTCTAGACAGTCCTGATGAATCATACTGATTTCACAGAAATCATAGTTTAAAGGACACTATGCATACTCAAGAATGTATATTGGATCCTTTAATAATAATCATTATATAGGGCTAGGTGGTACAGTGACTAGAGCACAGGCCCTGGAGTCAGGAGGACCTGAGTTCAAATCCGGCTGCAGAGACTTACCACTTACTGGCGGTGTGACCTTGGGCAAGTCACTTAACCCCAACTGCCCTGCCTTCCCCCCTCTAAAAAGCAAAAACAAAAAAAATTCATCATCATCATTATGAAAAACTCCTTTAAAAAAAGGTCACTTTGAAAACAGCCCTACTTCAAATTTAACTTGGGACATATCTTCCCTTTTCTGTAGCAATGAAAAGTCAAGATATTTTCCTATTTTAAGATGTGCTAATGGAAGTAATAAGTAGAGAGTGCCAATGTCTTTGCAATTACAATCATGATTTTATAATGAGTAACAATGTTAGGTAGGAAGACTGCCTATTACTGCTGTTATGTTCACAGGAACATCCATCAGTTATGCCTTCACTGTTATTTTCCTTCTCCAAATTTTCCTGCTTAAGACCCATTTCCCTTATTTCATCCCTGTTTAAGCTCTGAGGTCTGGAGTTTGAGCTCTGAATATACAACCTTCCTCCTTATTCCCTCTCTGTGATCTGCAGACAGGTCTACAGTCACAAGTATTTTTGGACTTTTCCTGACAGACTCCAAAGAGGTTTGGGGACATGATTAGAAGCAGAATGTTCATGCCTATGTGAACTGCTTCTGCTGCTGAATATATGTATGTATATGCCATATAAATGTGTATATATTTGTATATATATTATACATGTGTGTATATATATATTATATGTGTGTGTGTATATATATGTGTATGTGTGTGTGTATATGTGTATTCAGAGGAAGGGATTTTATTTTCATGGGTGGGGTAGACATTTTTTTTTATTTAAGTTTTATTATAGTTTGCATCATTCATTTCCACGATTTTGAGTTACATATTTTCTCCCCATCTTTCCCCCACCCACCGCCCCAAAACAGCCATCCCAGTGTGTCCCCCCTCCCCCAGTCTATTCTCTCCTATGTCACTTTTTGGTAGGGCAGGATGGATCTGGTGGGGTAGACATTTAAAGGGCAGTAATGATAATGATGCCAAAAAAAGAAGACAATAAAGAAAAGAGAATTAGAGAAATATTTCAAAAACATAGAAAAAAAGGCAGAAACACATTAGCCTTGGCCTTGTGTTCTCCCTAGGTCTTCTTTGCTCCAAGATAAATGCCTGGTTTTCATCCTCACATGGCATGGTCACTTATACCTCTATTTGCTCTGTTTCTCCTTGTCCCTTAGGTAACCTTTTCTTCTGCTATACTGATCTCTCTCTATACTCAAGTCATATTCCTTTCTTTCAAAGAAAGGAGAACTATCTCTTGGTTCTCTTTCTATCTGGTCACTCAGCATTCTCCTTTGCTGGATCACCATCCATATTGTTGTGCAGGCAACTATGGGAACTCTGTCCTGGACCCTCTTCTCATCTATTTCTATATACTCTCTCAGTGACTTTGCCATGTTCTATACTTGTCATTTATGTGCAGATGATTCCCAGATCTATATACCCAGCCCCAGTCTTTCCTGAGCCTTAACCCTGCATTACCAAATGCCTATTGAACATTTTGAATTGGATGTCCTAGAGGCATCTCAAACTCAGCATGCCCCAAACAGAACTTATCTTTTCTGTCAAAACTTCTCCCTCTACCTTGGTCCCAGACCTTGCATGCCAGATCCCATCCTGGGGTCTTAAGTTTCTGAGTAGTGAGACTTCACCATACATAGCCCACCCCAGAAGTAACACCCTGCTCTCTGGCCATCTTTCTACCATGCTGTTCTATTTCATCCTCTGCCTCTGCCTTGGATCCAAACCCAGAACTCTAGTTCCTACTAGACCCTGGGTTTCTGACTGGTCTTTGCCAGTTCCATACCTACCATACTGCTTTCTAGCCACTTTCTGTCATGTTGCCTTGTGCTTAAACTATTCCTTCCTCACCTCCAACTTCCTACTTCTAGCTTTGGGAACAACAATCGGAAGGAAAGACAAGTGCCAGCGTGAATTCTGGTGAGAGAGAAATTGGAGGGCATTCTATGAACGGACCCCCATAAAGGAACCAAAAGCTAGCCTGACCTTTAGGAAAGGCATACTGAAATATGAGGGCAGTTTAGAAGGTGTTCAATAGCACCATTCCAATAATCAGGGGCCTAAAATCAGTGGGTTCTGTGCTTTGAGACAACAGAAACAGGTGACAAAGGCAGCCCCGTATGACTTAGGGGGCTGTAGAAGGAAACAGAGACAGGTTATGCAAACCTCTGAGTAATGGAGTGATAGGACTAATATTTATCAGCATTTCCCTGGTTTAACTTCCTCCTCCCACCCCCTCAAACCATAGGGTAGGCCCAGGACCCTCCTTGCCTCTCCTGACAGGTTTAACTTTTCTTTAAAGAAGATAAAGCTGTCCCAGAGATCTGATGTCAGTTTCTCTGTCACAGCTTCCTGGCCACCTAAAGGCATAAAATGCCTGGAGTCTGGGCTCCTAGGACCATTAAAGTCACTATGTCCTTCATTATATCCTGCCCTGATGACTTTCTACATCAGTGGTTCTCAACCTTCCTAATGCCGCGACCCTTTAATACAGTTCCTCATGTTGTGGAGACCCCCAACCATAAAATTATTTTTGTTGCTACTTTATAACTGTAATTTTGCTACTGTTATGAATCGTAATGTAAATATCTGATATGCAGGATGTATTTTCCTTGTTACAAATTGAACGTAACCCACAGGTTGAGAACTACAGGGAGATGAGGGAGGCTTATATCCAGAGAAAATCAGTGCTACTGTATCCTTTTGCTAACCTTGCTGTGTTAAGGCAAAGTAAACTTTTGTTTTCATCCCAGCATTAGAGTGTTGTTAGAACTACTCTCAACAACTGGGAAATACGGTAGAACATAAGGCCAGCTCAATGATTGGTATGTACTAGGAAGCCTAACAGAAGGGCTAAGACTAGCATGATCTTCAAAATCTGATTGGGGCCTGTCAGGGCCACAGCAAAAGGTTGGAACTAGTTCCCTTTTGGGGACTATGCCAGGAGAAAGAGAACTGAGCTGAGGCCAGTGTCCATATTAGGCAACTAAGAGACTAAAACAGAAACTAGGGATTGAGGCAGAGACATCTCATCCAGAACTACAGAAGAATTCCTAGCAGTGTCCAAACTACAAAAGGGTCAGAACCAAATAGGACCAACCTACCCCACCCAGAAATGCAGCAGTGGGTAGCACCGTGACAAAAAGTGCTAATCAAGTAAATGATATCTATCTAAAACCAAGAGGTAGCTTTATCTATAAGGAAATACAAGCTGGGATAAAGCAAGGATGTTCATTCTCAATACTGCTATTTGATATAATTCTAGAAATTCAAAAGATTGCAATTAGACAAGAAAAAGAAATTGAGAGAATATACAGAGGGAAGAAGGAAACAAACTTATTGGGTTTTTTTGCAAATTACTTGTTGGTTAACTTAGAGAACTCTAGAGATCCAACTGAAATTATTAAAATAAGCAATCATTTTAGGAAAGTAAAAGAATATAAAATATATCCAAACATCGTCAGCCTTTTTTTATAAATAGCCAATAAGACCCTTCAGGGAGAGATAGAAAAAAAAATTCCATAACTACAGACAGTACCAGTGGTTCTCAACCTTCCTTTAATACTTGAATGTGGGCGGACCCACCTGGAGAGGGATAGAGGAGCAGCATCTCGGTTCCTAAGACCATCAGAAATATGTGTTTTCGGATGGTCTTAAGCAACCCCTGTGACAGGGTCGTTTGACCCCCAAAGGGGTCATGACCCACAGGTTGAGAACCACTGGATAAACTACCTGGGAGTCCACCTACTAAGAAACACAAAGGAATTGTATCAATACAAAATGCTCTTCACTATAATAAAACCCTAAATAATTAGAGAGATATTAATTGCTTTTGGTGAGGCTGTGCTAATAAAATGACAATACTACCTAAATTTATTCTCAGTATGAAATCAATCTAACCAAAGATTACTTTATAGAGCTATAAAATAATAACAAAAATAATTATAATAATTTGATGATAAAATAATAAAAATAAAATTATGTAAACACATAAAACAGAACAAATATCTGGAGAACAAAGAGTTTCAAGGGAAATTGTAAATCTATATGCATGTGTTTGTATATGTGTATATGTGTATATGTGCACATATACATAAGTATGCACATATGCATGCATATGTACACACATATTTAGAGGGAGAACTTTTATTTTCAGGGGTGGAAGGGATATAGAGGGGGCAACAGTGATAGTGATGCCCAAAAAAAAGACAGTAAAGAGAATTAGAGAAATCTAGGGGGAAAAAAGCAGAAACAAGTTCAAAAAGAGTTACAGATAAGGAAGGCAGTATTGATGTTAAATTTAATAAATATGTAATGGGGATTTAAGGTCAACTACTCTTCATATCATTCATGTTGGGGCATCACTTTTCTCTTTATCTGCTGCTGGTCCATTTTCCTTAGTCTTATTCCAGGTTTTAAGTTAATCAAGGAATATATTATGATATTTCCACCTCAATTACCAAAATTGCTCAGTTCTCTTGACACCAGTCACTTTGCACTGTCTCCCCACTGCTGCTCTGGTATCTAGAAAGGTGAAGAAAAGGGGAGGAAGCTATTTGCCGTGGCTACAGTATCTGCAGACCTTTTAACATTTGTAAGTTTGATGCCAAAAGAAGGAAACATCCAAGGGAAGCAAAAGCAGCTAGGGGTTCCAGTATAAGCCCATTGAGTTGAGTCCCATCCTCCATATGGAAAGTGGTGGTTCCTGCCAACATACTGTCAGGTTAAGAAGGACTATCTTCCCCACCTCAATGAGATCACATCTTGTCACATGCAGGGTGGTATGCAAGATCCAACCAATAATCCAATCCAATAAACATTTATTAAGTATCCACTAAGTACCAAGCACCATGCTAAGCACTAGGTATACAATTAACAAAAAGAAAGAGTCCCTGCCCTCAAGGAGCCAACAATCTGAAAGGGAAGGCAACATACAAAAGGAGTTAAGATGGGGGGGATGGGGTTGGGATGAGGGGAAGGGAGATGGGATACCACAGGGCACCCAAGGTAGCTGTTCTGTGGAGTTGAAACCAGGCAGGGTAGCCAATGCAAAGTGAAGTGATCTGAGAGTCCATTTTATGCCCTCTATAAAGGAAGGCATTGGGAAGAGTTTGGTACTCTGCCCTCCAACCTTCCAAACACAGGGGAAAGGAGGCTGAGGGAGGGGTTGTCAAGAAGCCTTGAGTTAGTAGCATGTTAGTGAGTTTAGAAGTTATAAGCTCATCCTGAGAAGGGCATCTTGTTCCGTGGAGTTGAAACAAGGCAGTGCAGCAGATATAAAATGGAGGGGACAGAAACGGCCTTCTCTTCTCCCAGGGGCTACCCAGTATAATCAGTTCTTCCAGCTCAGCAGCCAAAGTGATACATAGCTAGAAGCTGGCTGCTCAAGTTCCCACATGATCTGGGGGAATTTTGGCTTTAAATACTGGAGAGGAAAGAGGGGAAAGCCATGTAATGCAATAGAATCATAGATTTAGACCCAGAAGGGAATTCAGTGGCCGTCTAGTTCATTCTTCTCATTTTACATGGAACCCAACTTCCACTCAAGCCTGGGGGTTTTGCATGCTTCAGTGGAAGACATGACTCCTGACTGACTGAGAGAATGCTGAGCAAAAAGTTGTGGATATATTTGGGTTGGTTCTAGACATGTCTCAGAGAGATTATGAAACAATGAAAGTCTTCGAATAGCAGACTGCAGCCCTCCAAGCTGCAGACACTAGATGCCAGTCCCATCGTGTTTCTTGATCTCTAGGGCTTACAAGTCAAGTCATTAAATAATAATTAAGTAATCACCAACGATGTGCCAGGGCACTGTGCCAAGCACTTGGTGACTTCTGAGATAGGACATCCCCTTTTAGTTGAAGTGAGATCTTCTCTTACTCCCAGCTGAAGAACTGCTTTATAGATAGTTCATTCTTGACATAAATTTCATAAGGCAAATATGACTCCCAGCAGGCAATAGGACTCCAGACTGCCTTGTTTCAGACTCCTGGCAGCAGGGGGGCCTGCACCCAGGCGCTGAAGTCAATTGGGCTTCAAGGTGCAGGGCCATGCAGAACCTGAAAGAGGAGTGGAAAGTCTGCTGAACCATCTAAGAGACAACAGTCTGCACTTTGGTGTATTTACTGGTATAGCTTAATCTACAGAATTTAATGGGTTGCTAATTATTTACTATTTTTGTTTTTAAATTTTTTTTTGGAGGGGGGAAGGCAAGGCAATTGGGGATAAGTGACTTGCCCAAGGTCACACAGCTAGTATGTCAAGTGTCTGAGGCCACATTTGAATTCAGGTACTCTTGACTCCAGGACTGGTGCTCTGTTGATTATGATTATGATGGTCTTTTATGTAACTAGCATTTGTTGGAGATAGGCTAAGCTGGTGAGTATAGGATAAGGGTTACCTTCCCCAATAACAATTATTATTATTATATGGTGCTTTAAGGTTTGCAAAGAGCTTCATAAATATTATCTCATTTTGTCCTCACAATAAACTTAGGAGGTTCTATTATCTCCATTTTACAGATGAGGAAACTGAGACAGAGAGAACTTGCCCAGGATCACACGGCAAATAACCGTCTGAGCTCAAATTTGAATTTAGGTCTTTCTGACTCAAATCCTACTGAGTCAGTTTGAGTGACCCCATTGATTCCAGTCTTGCTTGTCTTCGTGGTATGTGTCAATCAGTCTGTTGGGAGAGGTCAACCAGTCTCTTGGAGAAAGGAGATATGTACTTTGATTTGGACTCCTCATCCTTTGGATTACATGCTAGTCATCAGGTAGCCACATGTGCTTTCATCCCATTCTCTTTTGGAAACATACATACCAAGATTGTCTTGCTCTTATGTCAAAAAGCTGTCTATAAAAGCAGCAGGGAGGTTTGAAATAGGTACCCGGACTGTACAATGTGTTTACCTCCTGTGCTATAATAAAATTCTTTTTTTTCTTTTTTTTTGCATTTTCCTGAGCTTGTCTGATTCATTAGGGTGAAGCCTTGAGATTTTCTTTCAACATAACATGGCACTTATTGGGTATTTGAGGACTAGCAGATGGATAAAATTCTACTCAAATACCCATCTTGGACACTGAAGGAGAAATTGCCTACCTTCTGGGTTTATATATCCTACCTGCCTTTCCTCCTTTCACTTAGCTAAGTGCTGGTGGTACAGGCACAGCCTTTCTAGTCTCTGACTATGGGACCAGACCTCAGGAAATATCTCCTATGCCATCTTTGGAAAGGTTGTTTTTATTTCAAAAAAAATTTTAAAGTAATTTATTTTTAGTCTTCAATGTTCTATTCCATAAGATTTTGAGTTTTAAATTTTTCTCCCCCTTTCTTTCCTCCCCCCTCTCCAAGAAAGGCATGCAATCTGATATAACTCTACTTGTACATTCATATTAAACATTTTTTAACATTAGTCATGATGTAAAGAATTAGAACTAATGGGAAGAACCACAGGAAAGAAGAAACAAAACAAAACAACAAAAGAAAAGGAGGACAAATAGTTTGCTTCTGTCTGCATTCAGACTCCAAAGTTCTTTCTCTGGATGTGCAGAGCATATTCCATCCCGAGTCTTTTGGAGTTGTCTTAGATCCTTGCATTGCTGAGAAGAGCTAAGTCTATCAAAGTCAATCATCATACAAGGTGGCTGTTACTGTGTACAATGTTCTCCTGCATCTGCTCATTTCACTCAACATCAGTTTATGTGAGTCTTTCCAGGTTTTTCTGAAGCCCACCTGCGCATCATTTCTTATTCCATTACATTCATATACCACAACTTGTTCAAGTCATTCGGGTTTGATGGACAACCCCTCTATTTCCAATTCTTTACCACCACAAAAAGAGCGCTATAAACACGTTTGTACATGTGGGTCCCTTTCCCGTTTTTATGATCTCTTTGGGATACAGTGAAAGGTTATTTTTAAATAATCCCCATAAATTATCTTACATGTAGGCACAATTTCTCACCTTATAAGTGAAGAAGGGAAGTTAAGGAAGAAGAATCTGAAGGACTGACTGCCACTTCTTTTGTGGAGGACACCCATTTCCCAAACTTAGGTATGTGCCTCTTCAAGAAGGAATAAATAATGTGTCATAGTTGAAAGAGTCCTGAATGTAGACACTGAGAATAAGATAGCATCTATTCAGCACTTTGAGGTTTGTGAAGCACTTGACTTATGTAACTACCTCATTCAAGTGCTATTATTATTTCTCATTTTACAAATGAGGAAACTGAAACTCACAGAGGTTAAGTCACACGGCTAGTGTCCAGGGCAAGATTTCAATCCAGTTCTTCCCGAATCCTAAATCCAGTCCCGCTTGCATGGCCAGCTGGTTCTGAATGCAGCGCTTTGGGGGATCAATAGGTCCACTTTGCAATCAACCACGGGAATGGGGTACCAGGACTTAACCATGCCCTCTGATCTGATTTGACCTTACAGCACACCATTCAAGGGTGGGCTAAATATTTAACCAGCTCTCCAAAAACAAACAAAAAACACATCGTACTTTAAACACACTTTTCATTTGCGCTAATATTCCTAAGTCCGGACGATCAACAAAACAACGTAATTAAGACCTGAAGCGTAGCCCTGATTTTCAAGGTACAGTTGCACATTGAAATTTTAACAATGGCTTTCCGAAAAGCCGGTAGGAGCCGGTTCCAGCATAGCCCAAACTGGATTTGCAGACTGTCCCGATTAGGGCAGGAATTTCTAGCCCCACCCCTCTGAGGAGCCCGGCCGGAGGCTCAGGTGGCCCCAGGCCAGGCGCACGCGCGTTTTCTGCCTCCAAGCCGCTATAGCCCAGCGCGCTGCCCTGACTCCCAGCTTCCAAGCCCTCCCACTGGCCTCCCGGAGGAAGGCGGGGGGAGAAGAGTGAGTGAGACGAAGGGGGCGGAGCCAGCGCCGGCGCCGTGCGGGCCGCTTCCTCTTCCGGCCGAGGGGGAGGAGTCGTGCGCTCCCGCTGCCGCTGCCGCTGCTGCTGCCGCCGCTGCCGCCGCTGCCGCCGCCGTTTCTGCTTCCTCTGTTTTCTCGCGCCCTCTTTTTTTTCTCCTCCGTCATCAGATCCTCCTTCCAGCCGTCGTCACTTCTGGCCGCTCGGTCTGGGGTCCGATCCCGTCTGGTGAGGCCGCCTCGGAGCTAGGTGGGGGTGGGGCGCGGGGACGGTTCCGACCGGGCCGAGGGGGCAGCCCGCACTCGAAGGCGGGAGGCGCGCGGTGGCTGAACTCCATCCGCCCCGCCTCTCTTCCCTCAGCCGTCGGGGATGGCGCTTCGATTGGATTTCGGGGCCGACCTGCTCCCGCGGCCGAGGTGGGGCGGGGGAAGGGAATTAATGGTGGGGCAAGGCGGGGTGGGGGCGAACGGGGGAGGGGCTGGGAGAAGCCTGGGGGGAGGGGAGAGGTGTCACGAGCGGTGACGTTCTAGCCATCGTGACGTCAGAGGCACGTCTAGGCGGAAGGGCCTGAGCAGGTAATTCCCCCTCCCCCCTCCCCTTTAAAGAGTCCGTCGGGTAAGGGGCCAGGCCGAGCCTCCGGACTTGCCGCTCTCCTCTCCCTTTACGCATACTCTCAGGTATCTTTTGTTTATTCCTCTTTATCTGGGAGCGGGGGTGGGGGGATGGGGTGCCTGGTGAGTGGTGTCCTTGCCGTAGCACGGCTCCCGTGCTCTCCCTTTATCCATCGCCCTTCCTCATGCGCAGATGCACCCCAGGCTCAGATTCTTTAGCCAATTATAAAGAGAAAAGGGGTCGTTCTGGGAAGCAGTTTTTTAAAGAAATTTTTCGACTTGTTCCCTAGTGTAATTTCTCTTAAGATGATTTAATAACTCATTGCCATCAACAAGTGCTATGGTCTTTTGATACCCTGTGTTTGTGAGACTGCGTTAAAGGCTAGGGGAAAACAACTTTCAGCCTTATTGTCCCCCCTGGGATTTAAGGGTTAGCAATCCCAGTTTCTCAGAGTTTAATCGTTGGTCTTTTTTAACTTTGTATATAGAGCACAGAGAAAAATGTTAGTGGTATACAGGGTTTACCATAAGTCTTCGTGTAGTTTTAATCTGTTGAAGGGAATGAAACTGTACAAGGACTTTTGGTAAACAGTGAGCATTAAACCAGGGTCTTATGAGAATGTCATATGTTTGTGGGACTGGTGGGTGCCAATGACGGTGTTTAATGTTTATTGTCATTTTTTTCTGCAGCTTCCAAATAGATTCCTCTACTATCCCCCCCATTGGTCAACCCTTACAACAAAGAATAAAAAAGAAAAAGAATGAGCAGAAGTGTTTTAAACACTTAAACCAAGCCTAATATTTCATGCACAGTTCCACACCCATAACTTTTCTCAATCTTCCCCCCCCCCAAGGGAGATAGGGGCATTCTCATATTTACTCTTTGTGGCCAAACTTTGTCATTATGTAATTTAACAGAATTCAGATTCCTTTGCTATTCCTTCCATTGTCCTATATGTTATTTTCTTGGTTTTGCCTACTTCACTTTGCATCAGGTCATACGCCTCCCTTGGCTTCTCTATGTTCATGATATTTTTAAAAGGTAGTTACATTCATGTACCCCAATTTAGCCATTCCTTAATCGCTGGGCACCTTGGTCCCAGTTCTTTAATAATCTGAATGCTGCCATAAGTAATTTGGTGTTTATGGGATATCTGTTTTTATTACTTATTGCTATGTCTTTGACCACCTTCTGGGTCAAAGGTCCAGGCCTGGTTCTTAAATTCATATTGTCTAAACTAGTGTGCCATAAGCTGTATTCCACAGAACTCTGGGATTCTGCAAAGAATAAAAGCTTTGAGAGAGATTAGAAGAAGTGACATTAAACAAAACTTTATGCTTCCAGCTTGCATCAGGGTACATGCAATTAGAAGGTACTGAAAAATTAGTTTCTAGTAGTATTAGGTCTAACATTTGACTCAAATCCAGCCTCAGATACTTAATGATTGTGTGAACCTTGGGAAGTCATGTAACTGTTGTCTGCCTCCATTTCCACATCTATAAAATGGGGATAATAGCACCTAGCTTCTAGGGTTTTTATGAGGATAAAATAATATTTACAAAGCACTTTGTAACCCTTAGAGGTCTGTGTAAATGCTTACTATTAAGACATTTACACTGTCAGTGTCTTGACTGCCAAAGTAATTGTCTGTTTGTATTCTGTACATTTTAGCACCATTGGTCATTGTGAACAATTGAGCATAATTTGGAAGCCACTTAAAGAGATAGGAAAGCAAAAGTGTTAATAGTCGAAGCTCAGAGGATGAAACAAGCACCCACCATTTTCATTGACCCAAATACAGAACAATGCAAACATGACAACAAGTGTCTACTCTTTGGAAATCTAAATCTCAGAATAGGATGTCTTATGTTACTGCTTTTTACAAAAGTGCTTAAAAATTACAAAGGCATTTAACTAAAGAAAAACATGAATTAAAAAACGTTCGTGTTGTTCAATTGAAAATGTGACAAATGAAAACAGTCCCTCAGACTACTGAAAATTATTGTAAAAGCATCTTTCAGAGAAGAACGACTCCATCCAATATTGTTCCTAATTACAAAACACTGTTAACAAACAACCACATCCTTTTCATTAATAGTTTCTGTACTTTGGTTAGAGTGTGAATAAAAATGAATCTGAAAGTAATTTTTCCCCTATCTTTTTTTTAATGCTTCTTGGTATCATTAGTAACATTTTTTAGGCCATTTTATAAATCCTGTCATAAAAGTTTCAGCCCAAATTTTGTTTTAAAGTAAATGGTTTTGATGCTGCTGAAGGATCAGGACTAGTGCCTTAGAGTACCACTTTGTATTTAAAAGCCTCTCTAGGTTGAGGAAAGTAATTCTGTCTGGATTCCTTCTTCTCGGAAGGGAAATCTTTTTTTTTTTTGGCAATGTGTTCTTTTTTTTATTAATTTATTTGTTTACTTTTAGTTTACAAGATTCAGTTCCATATTCCTATGAGTTTCAAATTTTCTCCTCCTCCTCCTTCCCCATCCCCCATGGCGGCATGCAATCCAATACAGGATCTGCAGGTACCTTCATATTAAACATTAGTCAGGTTGTAAAGAAAGATTATACTATGGAATGAACAATGGGAAAGAGGAAACAAAACAAGAAAAAAAAAAGCAGGTAGTTTGCTTCAATCTGCATTTGAACTCTGTAGTAATAACTCTTTCCGAGTTGTCTTATAACCTTGCATTGCTGAGAAGAGCCCAAAGTCCGTAATTATGTACAGATTTCTACTGGTTCTGCTCTTCTTACTCTATATCAGTTCATATAAGTCTCTCCAGGTTATTATGAAGTCCATCTCCTCCCCATTGCTTATAACACAATAATATTCCATTACATTCATACACCACTACTTGTATAGCCATTCCCCAATTGATGTGCAGCCCCTTGATTTCCAATTCTTTGCCACCACAAAAAGAGCTTTGTAAGGAATTCTTAACCATTTTTGTGTCATGGACTTGTTTGTCAGTCTCGTAAAGCTTTTGGACCCCTTTTCAAAATGCTGTCCTTAAATGCATAAAATATATAGGATTACAAAGGAAACCAATTTTATGAAATAGAGTAATTAAAAATTTTAAAAAGTCCATGGACCTCAGATTACCGACCCTGCTTTAGGACTATTTTAGTTTGAGCTCTCATTTTGACATTATTAACTATACTGTTGAAGATAGATTTAGAGTACAGCTTAATATGTAGTAAGTATGAAATTAAAATACTAAGAAAGCACAATAAAAATGCTGAAATAATTCAGTTAAAAACAATTTAGCAGACTACTCTTAAATGCCTACTAGGATCACAGATCTAGAGCTGGAAGATGGCTCAAAAGCCATCTAGTCCAACCCCTTCATTTTACAAATGAAGAAACTGAGGACTCGGAGTTTAAGCAGCTTGCCTAAGGTCACACAGTGAGTAAGCATCAGAAGTGAGATTTAGATGCTAGGGACCATCCCCTTCCCCCCCACCAAAAAAATCCTTTTCTCCAAGGAGCTTTTAGTCTGCTAAAAGGACATGAATTTACAAAGGTATATGCTATGGTATATACAAGGGAATTTGAGATCATTAACAACTAAGAGGATTTGGAAAGGCATCAGGCTTCTTCAGCTAAACTTAAAGGAAGCTAAGGATTCTCAAAGGCCAGGGATTATTATGTAGTCACAGCATGGAGAATAGGCCCTTAATCACCTCATCTGGACTATTGCAATAGCTTTCCGTCCACTCTGTCCATCCTCAATTCAGCTGCCACAGTGATTTTTCTAAAGTATAGGTCTGACCATATCACACCCTTGCTCAGTGAATTCCAGTGTCTCCCTGTACCCTCCAGGATCAAATATAAACTCTTATTTGACATACCAAGCTCTGACCCCTTCCTATTTTTCCAGTCTTGTCACAGTTGACTTCCACATATTCTACCATTCAGATACACTGGCTTTGACCCTGACGTTGCATCTTCATCTGCCCCTGATGCCTGGAATGCACTGCCTCCTTACCTTTGTATGTACCTGTATATTTATGTGCTGTCTCCTCTATTAGAATGGGAGCTCCTTAAGGTTAGGGACCTCATGTTGCCTTTCTTTTTAGCCCCAGCATTTAGTATGGTTCTTGGCACATAGCATTTAACAAATGCTTGTTGACCAACCTTTGTGGAGTCAGGGAGGTAGGTGATGACATGTCCAGTAAAATGTAAGGTTTCTGAGAGTTGTATTTGTGTGCCTCCTGCCAAATACAGTGTGACACATAGAGTAGGCTTTCAGTCAGGGATGCCGTCTCCCATAGATATTTGTGGATGGAGTGATGAATGCCGTAGAAAGGAATGTCTTTTCAACTATGGGTTGGAATAGATGACTTCTGAGATCGCTTTCAAGTTTTACAGTCTAAAAATTGTGCCCCCAAAACAAAAGAAAACTAGAGCTATAGTGACACTTTGGAATACCCATAAGTAAGTAAGTGTATTTATTGGTATGTCATCATAATATTAAAAGAAATGGTGAGTGGATTATCATCTCTAATCTTAGTGCAACAGGAGTTTTTAATGTTATGCGTATATAGTATGTTTATATACTATATACGTATAACATTATACATATATGTATATAGTAATGTTGTATGTATATAGCATGTTTCAGAAGAAATTTGGATTGTCTTTCTAACTTAGTCTCACTGAATTTTTTCTTTTAGGTAGTGAGGATTTTTTTAAAAATACCAACTGCCGCGGAATAGCGACTCTCCTACCCTGCGAGCCCCCATAAAACCCTTTGTTAAAATACAAATACTCATAGTCAAGTAAAAGAAATCGTCTATGTTTTCCACATCTGAAAAATCTTTTTCATTCTACACATTGAATACATCACTTCTCTGTGAGGTACACAGCATGTTTCCTCACTGGAATAGTGATGAAATTTCCGCAATAATGATAAAGATATCAGGGTTTTTTGTTTTTTAAGTAGTTTTTCTGTGTGGTATTATTGTTATTCTATAGAATAGAATTGTATAGAAAGATTATTCTACAGGTTCTAGGCATTATATAGGCAGTATATATCTAGGCAGCTATATCAGTTCATTCAACTCTGAACAAGTTTGTTCCAAAAAACCATTTCTTTACTCCTTTCTTGTGACATAGAGTTTAGTCATATAATATCTTTTTGTTGTTTAGTCATTTCAGTCATGTTCCACCCTTCATGATCTGCTTTGGGGATTTTCTTGGTAGAGGTACTGTAGTGGTTTGCCTTTCTCTCTTCCGGCTCATTTTACAGATAAGGAAACGGAGACAAATAGAGTTAAGTGACTTGTCCAGGGTCACACAGCTTGTGTCTGAGGCTGGATTTGAACTCAGGTCTTCCTGACTGTACCCAGCATTGTGTCCACTGTACCACCTAGCTGCCCGTTATAATTTTGTAAATTTATAATTTGTTTGGCAGTTGACAAGCATCCCCTTAACGTCCAATTCGTTGCCACCACAAAAAGACTGCTATACACGTCTTTGCAGCTAGTGGTATAGCTGGGTCTCAAAGGGCATATACAGTTTGGCTATTTTGGGAGCAGTATTTCCCAATTGGCTTTCTAGATTGGGTAGACCAACTCACACCTCATTCACTGCTCCTCCCCCAACAGTGTATTAGTGTGCTAGTCTTCATTTTGCACGTAACATCAACCAGCTGCCAAGTGGAAGAAGTCATGTTTAACTGTCCTTCTCTTATTTCCATTGGTTACTTCTTTGATCAAAATTATTAAATCTTTCAGGTTTTTTTCCTTTCCATTACTGTGGTCATCAAATAAATTATTCTCATTTTGCTTTGTGGTATATCTTCCCAAGTTTTTCCGGATTGTTCATATACCATGATATTCATATACCACAATTTTTTCAATCATCCCTGAATTGATGAAGCACCAGCTTTCTTCCGAGTATTTTCCTAATACAAAAACTATTACAGATATTTTTGCATACTCAAGATTTTCCCTCTGGCTTTGTCATTTTGGGGGGGGGGGGAATGCTTAGTGCTGGTATCAATGGATGAAAGAATGTTTTTTAAAAATGACTTTTTTGTGTAATTTGACATTATTTTCTAGAAATCATTGGGCAACTTCACAGATGTGTCAGTATCATTTGTATGTCAGTATACACTTCAGAAGAAGAAAAATAGTCTATGCCGCATATAAAAATGTTTACTTCACTTGATTAGAATTTTTTTTTAAATTTTGAACAGCACATTTCACTACCCTACCTTTCCATTTGTCCATTAATGACTGTTTCAGAAATATCTTCATCCAAATGTTCATCTAGCATGATTGGTGTTGACGTTCTAACTGGAGAAATCTACTTTGTCCTAAATTTTTATGATATTGACAATAGTATAATGATGACTATCTTTAGAATTGAATTAGAACAATTTTTATAATACCCAGGAAACTTAGGTTGCTTGGAAAGGCGTAAGAGTTATTTGACATTTTAGCTAGTGAAAATGTTGACTATTTTCCATTCTTAGGTGCTTTGGGGAGTGACTTTTTTGCCGGTGATTTTACAAAATGCTTTTTAAACAGAATAGGTATCAGAAGTCCCCTGTGATGTCAATATGCATAGAGTTATATTTAACCAGCACATGGCTTTAACTGCTGGCATGCCAAGTTGATCATAGTACTTGCTTTTTTTTTTCTTTCCAGTCAAAGACAATGACTCTTTAAAGCTCAAAGAAGAAAGTATGGAGTCCCCTCAGTGAATTCTTTTACCTTTTCCAAGTTGATCAGAATGAGAACTAGTCTGAGAATCTCTTAGACACATTGAGAAATATTGTGGTGACTTTACTCTAAAAAGTTTCTTTATTCAGCATTAAATACTTTTAATATGCACTTTATTACTATCATACTTCATATATTCAAATAAAACTGTTAAGGATAACTATTTTTTTTCTGTTAGTATTTGGACATTTAGGTCTAGAGGGAAGTCACAAATGTGCTCCATGTTTTGGAGTTCAGCTTTTTCTGACTTGGGGGGAGAGTGAAGGGGGACTGACAAAATTTATGTCTTTTCCCAAAAGATACTTGCAGGGCTTTAATTTTTCGATTCCTAAAAATGACCCTTGATTAATGAATATAGGACTAATTTATACACAGGGGTGAAGTTGAAGGATGGGATTTTCTCCTTAATTCTTTCAGATTTTGTAGAATAAATTGGATTTCCAAAAATAGATAAATCAAGGCAAGTTAATGATCTTTTTATTTCTTTGAATGTTTCATATAGAATTCCTGAGATTGTCATACTTTTCTGTCTTCCATTCTTTTGTGTGGTTGTTGACATCCTTCATTTCTTGTTTTGAAAACTTTCTCTTCCTATCATTTGACCAGGATTGTATCTGTACTGATGGTGAATGTGTTTTGGCAGATTAACTCTAGTTACGACTTTGTTATTTTTGAAAGGGAATTCCCTTTCTGTTCCCTTATGGATTTCATTACTGCCATGTATAAATGGTTTTATTTTTTGTAGTAGTAGTTTTGTTTTGTAACCTGCTACCATATTACTAAAGCTAGTAATTGTCTCAGTTTATTTGCTTGTTCCCTGTGATTTTCTTTTTTTTTTCTTTTTAATTACCTTTTGTTTATTTTTAGTTTACATCATTGATTTCCACAAGATTTTGAGTTACAGATTTTCTCCCCGTCTCTCCCCTACCCACCCCGCCAACCTATGATTTTCTAAATAAACAATTATGTTATCAACAAATGGGAACACTTTAGTTTTCTTTGCCTGTCTTTATGCTTCTGATTACAGTTCTTGTTTGGCTTTACAATAATGTTGATATTGTATAAATTGTTGCCCTAGTTCTTCTCACTTTATTTTGCGTCAGTTCATACCAGTTTTCTCAGGTTTCTATGAATTCATTCCCTTCATTATTTCTTAAAAGAACACTTGTGTTTTATTACATTGATATACTGTAATCTGCTTAACTACTCCCCAGTTGATGGAGTTACCAGATCTTTGTCAACACAAAAGACTGCTATAAATATTTTTATACATAAGTCATTTACTTTGATTTTTTTAGGAGTATAGACCTGGTGGGTCAGAGGGTAGTAACTTTTGGGACATAGTTCCAAATTGCTTTCCAGAATTATTAAGCTTTTTCACAGTTGCACCAGAAGTGCATTTTAATATATTTTTTTTCTCAAAGTTCCTTAAGCTTTTTTTTTTTGGTCATCTTTGGTGATCTCTTGGGTGTGAGAGGTGGAACCTCAGCATTGTTTTAATTTGCATTTCTTTATTAATGACTTGAAGCAATTTTTTTACATGGATATTGATAGTTTTAATTTTTCCTTAGAAAGCTGCTTGTGCATATGTTTTTTAACCACTTATCAAAATACTAGAAGAAAGGAAATGAGATTTTTAAAAATCTAAATCTAATCAAAAATCTAAAAACTAGGGGAGATTTCTAGAGGAAAGAATGAGAGACTTGTTAATACAGGACATGCCAGGATTGGGGAACCCTCACAACTTTAAGGCCACATGTGGCCCTCTAGGTCCTCAAGTATAGCCCTTTGACTGAATCCAAATTTCACAGAACAAATCCCTTTAATGAAAGGATTTGTTCTTTAAAACTTGGACTCCATCCAAAGGCTGTACCCAAGGACCTAGAAGGCCACAGGTTCCCTGTGCTAAACCTTACCAAAGTAATGACTCCCTTAAAATTAGACTGGACCAAACAGGAATCATTAAATAACTCCATAAAATAAGTCTGTTGAGGGCATGAATAGCTTTTATTTGAATAGATTTGAATCAGGCCCCTGTATATTATCTTAGAAATGAAACTTTTATCAGAGAACTTGCTCAAATTTTTTTTCTCACTTGCCTGCCTTTCTTCTACTGACGTATCTTTTTAAAAAAATGAATATAACTGAAGAAACACTTCTAAGCCACTTTCACTTTCTTTTCCCCATTTTAACAGTCCTTTGTTTTTGGAGGCACAAGTCAAAGCAGAATCAAAAACTCTGGCTTCTTATCTAGTGAGGAGGAGCTAGTTTCATCCAAGACAAACAATTCATGCCAAAAAGGTCCTCAGTTTCTGTTTCCATTTCATTTACTTTAAAATACATTGGAGGAGAGAACATTGCAGCATCTGTTATAAGGCAGAACGAACCTTAACTAAAGCTTTAAAGAACTGATTTCATTATGAAATGCTTAGTTGTTTCAAAAGTATAAAAATCAAGTACTCAGTCAGAATAGAGGAATAAAATAGTCAGCCATAGATACAGTCACATATGTAGGTGTTAGTTTTAAATGTGGGGATGGACAGCACTCATTGCATTAACATCACAGGGTGGAATTTTTGGTGAGGTTCTTATATCCATTTACTGTTTTTATGCAAATTGCATTCATAGTAAGACTACCACAGCCCCAGTTAAAGTGACACTCTGCAGCTTCAGAAAGTCTCCTGGTCTGTGTTTGACTGTTACTACTAAAGGTGTTTGCAGAAGGGCCTTTGGTGGTATTTGCCAAGTGAAGTCTTAAGCTTAAGCTCTCCCACTTAGGCTCTTCCTGCAAGCAGGCTGTATGTAGGATCATGTAGTTGCAACCATGGCACAGTATAACTGCAGTGAAGGAATTGGTTGTAAGGTAGATTTTCTTTGTGTAATTTCTTTTGCAAACTGGATACGCAAAGCCTGTATTAACTTGTTTCTGAGTTACTTTTACTGTTGGAGGAGATCATTTGGGGAAAGCTCAGAGTTTTCCAGTGGTCTAAGAGCTATGTGATGATGACGCCTCCCTGACACCAGCCAGGCATGTGGTCCTCTGGTTGGAGTGTAGCATCTCATTCTATGAAAAACAGTGTGTGGTTCCTGGAATTGCCCTGTAAAGATATGTTGGGCCTGTCAGGTCCAGAACTCCTCTAGGAGCTATATTCCTTAATCATTAGCTGTCTTAGCAAGGTACAAAGATAGCCGTATGGGCTTAATGACCCTGTTGTCTATCACTACTGTCTTAGTCAAGTGAATTGCTACTTAGAAATTATCTAAAATCTGGAGGGGAAATTGTATAGTCTAAAGCGTCTCAGAACTTTGCATCTTTTGAAGTGCTGTCATCTATCCCATATAGCCATCCCTTTAGTAAAAGCCTGATTCACCCCTGGGACAAATATAAGGCAGCTTAGGGCCAACCTCAGCAGTGGCAAAAACAGCAGTGTCTATTTGGTTCAGGTGGGTGGCTGGTACCCTCTGTAAGAGGCCAGTATCTGGTAGGACTGCTTTGGGTTGCCAAACCACTCCTCTCCAAAG
Source organism: Pseudochirops cupreus (assembly GCA_028627135.1). Lineage (NCBI taxonomy): Eukaryota > Metazoa > Chordata > Mammalia > Diprotodontia > Pseudocheiridae > Pseudochirops > Pseudochirops cupreus. The sequence goes on along the minus strand of CM053582.1, from coordinate 371,852,302 downwards.
ATTTTTAAATGATCTGTTTCCAGGTCACTATAGGAGATAAAACATTCAGAAAAAGTTTTCTTTTTTCAGTCTTTTAATTTTGTTTTGGTATGTCCAACTGTCTGTGGAGTTGTGGATTTCCTCTTTGGTACACTCTAATTTTTAGGATGTATCCTCTGCTGTATTAAGTGGTTTATTTTCCTTTCCATTCTTAACTCTAGAATTATTATTAGTTTATAATAATTCTTTTTTCCCCTTAAGTCTCGTTTAATTTCTTCCATTCTTTTATCTGAGGCCTTGTTTGTAGTTAAAGAGTTATTCTTTTTTTCTGGATTTGTGTCCTATAATTATATAATTTCTTTGTATATTTTATTTACTTATATTTCTATCCTTCCTGAATTGGGACTTTGTGTTAGGGGTAGACACCTTTGGATAGAATGTTGGGGCCCGATTTGTTCTTGATCTATATTACCTGAGTTACTGCCACCGACTTCTTATAATTCCACTAGATTTGTGGCTCAAAGGGTACTGACATTTTTCTTGCCTTCCTGTATCTTCCAGATTCTCCAAGGCGCAGGTTAGCTCCCTTGAAACTTTGTGAGACCTTAGGGCATTACAGCTACTCTGCCTCTTCTTCCTGCCTCAGCTCTCCTAATCCTCAAGGCTCCTATCCCCCCACATCAGAGTATCTGACTGGTATGGGGCTTTCTCTTCAGGGTACTCCACTCTTCTGACTTTCTGATATTCAGTGCTGCAGACTGTCCAGGTGTCCTTATAATGTTGCTGGTCTATATTAGAAGACTGCAAAGCACTGCTCTCACCCCATCTTTGCTGTCTGGATCCCTTCCTTAACAGCTTCTACCTTACAGGGTTGTTGTGAATAGCACATGAGATATTTGTAAAGTGTCTGGCACAGAGAAGGCACTTAGTAAATGCTTATTCCCTTTCCTCCTTTTCTTCAGGCTAACTCCTGCTGCAAATATGGGCTGGATGGGTATACAAATAACGTCTTTTTTCTTCGGATTTCTTGGTCTTTATTTAGCCTAATGCTCTTACTAAAATCTTTTCTGTAGTATTAATTGGGACCTAGATGGTGCTGCTCCTGTTCAGTTTCTTGTCATTACTACAAGTGTCTGTTTGTTGTGAATTGGTTTTTATTTAATTCTCTTAATGTAAAAAATGCCTTGAAATTTGGGTCACTGGATAAGTATGCTTAGGTAAGCATCAGGTATCACAAGATCATTTTGAATTTGAAGGGAGCTTCTAAGTCGTTTAGACCAACCTCCTCAACATTGAAGATGATCTCATTTGTAAAATTTTACAACTGGCCATCTTGGGTGTTTTGAAATAGTAAAGAAAGATACAAATGATAACATCATTTAATAGATCTCATTTTCATATTCCTTAAGACCACATCTTGAAATTTGGAGAACATAGTTCTTACAATAAGCAAATCATATTTATAAAGCAAAATTAACCTCATAAAATTCTACTCTAAGAATTGTCCCTGAAATATTTTTCTTTTGTTTTTCAGGAAAATGTCTGATGAATTTTCAGTAAGTTTATTTATCTTTTATAACATTTTTTTAGTAATTAATTGAGCTTCCTTTAAAAATGCATTATAATTGTGACTTTGAGGCCATCTAAGCATTTTCAAAAAGGTGTTTTATTATTTTTTGGTCTTAAGTTAAAAAGAACTAAAAGATTTCTCTGGGAAATTTTTACTTGAAAAAGCACCTACTGTGTTAAGATTTTTAATGTGGTGGTGGTGGTAGTGGTGGTGTTTTTAAACAATTCTAGTAATGTAAATACCTTATAGCTTTAGAAGGTGCCATATGCAGGTTTTTAGTTGATGGGATTTTTTCATTGTTGCATTTATCTATTGAAAAAGATCGCAAAAATAGCTTTGCTTTGTTTTCTAGTTGGCAGATGCTCTACCAGAACATTCACCTGCAAAAAATTCCACTGTGAGCGGTACGAAATCTGGTCAACCACCACAGGCCTGGCCAGGTTCCACTCCTTGGAATAACCCAAGTGCTCCACCTTCTGTGCCATCTGGACTTCCACCAAGTGCATCACCCTCCAGTGTGCCTTTTGGACCTACACCCACAGGAATATATCCTTCAGTGCCTGCTGGACCACCCCCTGGACCACCAGCACCCTTTCCTCCCTCTGGACCATCTTGTCCTCCACCTGGTGGTCCTTATCCAACTCCATCTGTGCCAGGTCCTGGCCCTGCAGGGCCATATCCTACACCAAATATGCCTTTTCCAGAGCTTCCAAGACCATATGGTACGCTCACAGATCCAGCTACAGCTGGTCCCCTAGGGCCATGGGGATCCATGTCTTCTGGACCATGGACACCAGGAATGGGAGGGCAATACCCTACACCTAATATGCCATATCCTTCTGCAGGGCCATATCCTCCTCCTCCCCAAGCACCAACAACAGCACCACCACCTATTCCATGGGGAGCTGTCCCACCTGGAGCATGGGGACCACCAGCACCGGCTCCATTTCCTGCACCTATGGGATCGTATCCTGCACCAGGACTCTATCTTACTCCTAATAATCCTTTTCAAGTGCCTTCTGGACCTACTGGTGCTCCACCCATGCCTGGTGGTCACCACGTGAGTATTTAACTTAATATTTGATGATGGTTACAAGGAAGTAGTTGAAGATTACTTCTTCTCCAGACAGTGATGGAATTTTGGGTGGGCAATATTTAAGAATCCTGGATTTATTTATGGGATGGGTTAGGAGAAGCAGGAGGCAGAGTATCGTGACTGGAAGTCTGTACTGTGCTGTTACCTCTCCACTACAAAACTAGAGAGGGGGGGGAGCAGGTTCCCACTCTTGGGAGGAGTGCTGCCTTTCTCGTGTTAACAGTGTAACTAAAAGAAAAATGGACTAAGAAAAATCAAAATACTTTTTATTAGAAGCATTTAATTGGAAGCCAAAATAGCCTGGTTTCTATATTTTAACTTTTGTGTCTCCTGGACTTGATTGGAGGCAGGAAGAAGATAGAGATGGCCCGAGTCTGTGATTTCATCTGCCAGTCAGTAGACATTTACTCAGCGCCTACTATGTGGCAGGTACTATTCTCAGGGCTGAGGGGGTATAAAAAGAGGCAAAAGACAGTACTTGCCCTCAGTGAGCTCACAATTGATGGGGAGACAACCACCAAATATGTATGAGCTATATGCAGGGTAGGTATAAGGAATGGAAAGAGGGAAGATGCTAGAATTAAGAGAGTTGTCGATTCCTGTAGAGGAGTGGGTTTTAGTTATTTATACTGTGCTCAGCTACTTATCTGCTGGCTCTGAGAAGGTAAGTGACTTTACCTCTGTCATGTAGCTATTCCTGTCACATGGAGAGCCCATATCTTCAAAACTCCAAGGTGACGGTCCTTCTGGTCACCATACCCACCATGCTGCCTTTCATGGGCTTCATACAGGGAATGTTGTATTTGCTCACACAGTAGTGGTTTTATCACTAGAAAACTTAGTGTTTGGCAACTGGCCCACTGCATACTACTGCGTTAGATCATTCCACACTTGTACCTCCACCCCATCCCCAGTTACTCCCCCCAAAATAGAAAGGAAAACCCTAGTCACTGGATTTTTCTCATTAATATTGGTGTTTGATTCCACTTGTTAATTGTCAATATATAGAGTAAATCCATTATCGTACATTTTTTTAAGCCACCCAAAGTGGCGATGTTGATAACACTAACTTAAAATCTGGAATTTGACACCTCCCCCTTTTTTTCTTGCAGTCTTACCATTGAGTTTTTGATGGACAATGAGACGACTCTACTTTCCAGAGTGTATGTGTTTGTGTATACGGTATATATGTGAGTACACACACACACACACACATTAAAAATTCTGGTTTCAGTGCTCTTGGGACGTTTCACAAAAAGGGTCTCGGACAACTCAAGAAGACTCAGCTCTTGGACCTGGATATACACTTGGAATAATTAGAGATAAAATCGTAAACTTCAAAATTATTCATATGTATTTTTCATTTGTTGTACTAAGGGAAATCAAAGTAATTAAGTATATTGACTAATTCTTGGTAGAATTTGTGGAATATTCACTTTTTAAAATTATGAAACCACACATTTAAGAAGTCTATGTTGATGTGGATACTAATTACCTATAACTTGTTGGAAATTATTTCAAATATTTCCTTTGATATCTTTGTTTCCCTGAATAAATATATTTCTGACAAATCATTTTGCCATATGTTTAAAAAAAGACCAAATAAATGCTTCTGAGCATTTTGAACAGTATTGTCTACAGAGTAAATAAATAAACTTTGTGCTCCTGGGTTATAATTCTGGAGTAAATGTTTAAAAATATGAGTTATGAAGTAGTGCTTATCAAGTCTTGAGAGTGTTTTTGCTAGTGTGCATATCTTTGAACACTGAATATTAAATATTCTTGCTTTCTACCAGCTATCATTCTGAGTTATTTTAGTTTTGTTTTTAGTAATTTGAGTTGTAATTTTAAAATTAGTCATCTATGGACCCTGCCAGAAAGCTTTGTTTATTCATGCCAACATATCCAGTGACCTGACCTCTGTGGTGACTCTTGATTGTGTGATGAGTTATCCACATTATTGAGGATGAAGAGCTCAAGAAAGGGAGGACCTTTATCTCTCCTACCTTGTACCCAAAAGAAGAGCCCTGGAAATTGATTTGCAGCAGCAGGTTTTCTCATTCCTACAGAACTTTGATGGTCCCTGGGGATTCCTTTAGTTTCAAAATGGAGCTTCCCTTTGTACCTTCCTTGATCTGTAGAACTGGTGACATTCTTGACATCTTCCCCAATAATGTACAGCTAATTTATCATATTTATAGAACCTTATGTATTGAAGACATATCAATTCTTCTCCCAAAGTCTCATAAATACATATCAGTTTCCTGCGAGGTGTTTTAGTTCTCTTTATAAAATACTTGAGGCAAAAGAATTGAGTGCCTTTCCTTGAGAGAATGGTCTCCAGATACTCATATCAAACATACTTGTATATGTAGAGTATATGAGACATGGAAGTAACCTTCCCATTTGATATCGACAAATTCAACAAACATCTATTCTATATGGGGAAAACTGCAGGCTGCTACTCTGTCTCAACCACATTGCCAAATTTGGATTAAACTTGTTTGACAGTTGAAAGTGGACTTCAGTAAGTGTATTTGTCAGACCATTTTAAAAACTTAATGTTCATCATTTAGTAATGAAAAGAGCTATTGAATAATTATTGGAAAAAGACATGCATGCTGGGGCACTGATAACTTCTAAAATCTAGATACTTAAATTACTCTTAAAATTTTAAGAATGCCAAATGCTGCCAATTTAACATTATAACTACCTCTTTGAAATAAAGTAGATTAATACCTTTTGAGAATAGCTTTCAGTGATCCCTTATTTTAAATAAACTATATTTAAAAAATTTCAAACATTTTAAAATAAGAATGAAGTAGGAAAGTAATTTGTTTGATACAACATGAAGCCTAGAACTTTATGTATTTTCAGACCGGAGTGCATCATGTATTAGGTTAGGGCCAGTAGCTGTTCTAAAATGTGTTAGAATTATACTTTTCACACCTTTGCAATCCAAAGTGATAGAGGCATTTGAGGAGCCTTCTGGCAGTAACAGTTGGAAAATCTAACCTATCTAGTGTTCTGAGTGAGAAGGAATAGGAGATAACTTACTTCCTTCAATCCTTCAGTTTACTGAACTTTTTCAAAATGCCAGTACCTCTGTAGGGAAGTCTCTGCTTAACTAACAACTAAAGTATTAGCTTTTAACAGTTTAAGCAAGAATAAGATAAGGGACTTTATAGTGGAGGGTAGAACTAGGTAAGATGGGATAATAGAGGAATGAGGAAAGAGGTTAAGGGAAGTGGGAGGACCTTAAAGATGGTTCCCCTTCCTCATTGGGTCTTAAGACTGATTACTACTAAAAATCGTTTGGGTTTGTCGCCTTTAGATATTTCTACACACATTTATTCCTTAGATTAGCTACTGACCTGTTAGGTAAGTGTGTAAATACCCAGTTGAAGGAAGAATGAAGAAAGCGTGGGTAGCTACTAGTGGAGAGTCAGAAGATCCCCAAATACGCAACAGATGTTTGGTGCCTCCAGGGTTTATTAGCTTGAAACTGAATAGGTAGCCGAGATTCCCAGCTCTGTTTCACACTAAGTATACTCCTAGTGTTCTGCATGGGCATAGTTTCCCTTCCTCATCATGGCTGTTCCCCTTGGCCTGTCCTTTTTTGTGTGTGAGAAGAGAGAGCTCCTTTACCCTGCAGATGCGCGGAGAGGTGGGGTTGGCTTGGCAGTAAGCGGTGCTGGCCGTGAGGGACGTCTGTCATCATGTCAGTGCACTCTCTGAAAGTATTGTCCAAAAGGGAAGCTCAGAACTTGAACGGGAAGACAGGCCAGCAGATGTGAGGGAAAGATTGGAATTAAGGAACAAGGGAGATTTGTTAAAAGGAAGGAAATTGGAAAAATGATATTTTCAGAACAATTACTTTTAGGCAGTAAGTTGGGATATAAATAGGGCGTATTAAACTAATGAGTATCAAGAGAATGTGTTTAGAGTCTGGGAAATTCGATTTAATTGGCATTTGGTCTCAAAGGCAAAGTTTTTAAAAAGCATGAATGCTGGACTATTCCATAGTTGATAGGGACAACGACGATGTTAGGTGTGATGTCTGGAATGGAATTCCGAATTTGGGAAGAATTGTACAAACATTGAGTTTGGAAATGATCAGATAACCCCCCAAATGACGTAAAATTATAGAAAATGATTTTTCATTAAAGTTTTAAAAATTGTTACAGCATGTCTCGTTAGGCCAGCCCATATAAACCTCAACTCTAAAAGGGACTTCGGTGTATTAAAGTGTGTTTGGAAAGGACTGTTTTCCCTAGATAGGACTCAATCTAGCATCCTTTAGTATTTGTGAAGGGAGTATTTTCAGCCACCCTGTCCTATTGTGTGAAGTCATTTGTTGATTTATTGGGAATTCATAATAGAGATTGGAATTAGCTATCCTTATTATAGAGAACAGACCAGGTAAAGTAGGTGTGAAATTTTGCTGTTATTTCCACTCATGAGTCTAGTTTTTTGAAATAGGAATTTTTTTGCCTATCATTTTACCCTGTTAGTAAAACATTCCATTGACAAAATATGCAAATGAATATAGTAACATACGGCTTAAATTTAAAACATAGTCAATACTATGGTGCTTAACTTGCATAACTCTCGGTTCCCTGTACTTCATGATCGTCTATGCCAATGTTTCCTTCACTCTGAATAATAGAATTGGATTTAATTTCACAGTTTAAAAGTAAACACTCTAGTAATTAATCACTGAAGAATTAAAGCTATTTTAAAAGCATCAGCCTAAAATCGGGTGAGTGTATTTGCATGACTTATCTATTCAAATAATATACTCTATTATGGTTTAGTTTCAAGGAACAGTGTATGCATAATTATAACTAGTTTACTATTTTATCTTAAGGAAATATTTAGTGTTAAAGACAAACACTGTCTTACCTGGATAATTTCAACCAAATACAAGATTGCTAACAGAATATTTGATGAATAGTCACCTTGAAAGTAGACTGTGAAATTAAAACTCCTCTGATTAAAGTTAATGTTGGTGTAAGGGAAAATTTCCTAATGATTAAAACTGTCCCAAAGTAGAACGGGCTGTCTCGCAGGGTAGTGAGTTTTCCATCACTGAAAGTCTTCAAGTAGAAGTTAGATGACCATTTCTCAGGATGCTTACTTATCAGGGAGGTTGGAGAGGGAATTCCTATTCAGGTCTGGGTTTAGCATAGTTGATTTTTGAGGTCCCTTCCAACTCTAAGATTTCTTGAAACGGTAACATTTTCTTTCCCTTCATTATTGCCTTGGTTGCTGATGACAAGGATGACACTGATTAATAGGTTCTAGTTTGTCATTATGTAAACACAAGTTCTGAGTATATGCCCTATAAAAATCTTATGTATTCTTCTTGTATTGTGATTTTTATATTTTTTTTACATCAAACTTACTGTTCAGTTGTCTACACATTTTGGGTTAAACCACCTGAGATGTGATTCGAGACATACTGCATTCGTTTGTGTTTGAAATGTAAGCAATCACAGCTTGAAATGGTAGATGTTATCACTTGCTGCTGTATCGTCTGTAAGCAAAGGCAAATGTTGCTCTAAAGTAAGAAGTGATTATAACTAGAAATAGGCTGTAGTAGATGTGATACTTCGTACTTTTAAAGATAGATTTGTTTTGCTTTTGTATATTCTTGAAAATTAAAAAATGTATTTTCATGATTTTTTCGTTTATCATTTTTCTTTTATTTTCTCCAGAACTATTTGGGTCACCCACACCTCTTTCGTACCCACTGGCTTTGGTTTTTCCTTCCAGGGACTTGGGATCAAAAGTTGTCAACTGGTGCTTTAAAAAAAACAAACAAGCTCCTCACATACATATATTAGAGAGAGAGAGAGAGAGAGAGAGAGTTGGCGCTCGGGCACGGGGGAGGCTGCCTAGGCCTATTTCTTCCCTTTGTCTCTCCTTGGACTACAAATTGCTTGCTCTTTTGAAATATTTGGCATTTACCTTTTAAAGGCTGGCTTGGTGATTATTTTGTATTTCACCTTTATAAAAATATTAGAAGTAGAAACTTACAGAGATTTTGTGTCAGAATTACTGTATTGATAACTTAATCATGGAAGCGCATTGCAGAAAACGGTTACCAAGTACGACATTAAATTCTCGTTTAGCACCCACCGTGATGCTGCCGACTTCGCTGATAGCTTCAGCTGCTGCCGTTGGGAGGCCGCGCAGTCTTAAGAAAGGCGGTTCTTTTCGCCTTAGGGATTAGAATGTAACGTAATTGTGTGTTAACTTTTTAAAGTGCAGTACGCCCTTCGCTGTAAAATCCTGGCTTAAATTGGTTCTTACGAGTGAAAGTTGAGGAGGCGTGCGGGTCAAGAAGAGAGAGAAGCAGGAACAGCTTCGCTCGGGCCGGGAGATGTCTGTCAGCTTCGCTGTCGTAAGTGGACGACATGGAACAATCCGGGTCTCTTGTGTTTGAAACAGATCAGTTTTCAGAGACAGCCTTTCCCCTTCTCCTGCCCAGGAATACTTCTCTTGTAACAAAGATGAGGAAAAGATAGGGTAGTTGATTAGTTCAGCAAGCCCAGCCACATTCATGTCATAGACAATTTTCAGTTTCAGTGAGGGAGGGGAGGCGTGTTTTTTCAACTCTGAGTTAAAAACTCAGTCATTATACAACATTTTTATCTCATTGTTCTTTTCCATTGTTGGCATGTGTATTGTTTTCCTGGTTCAGAGTATACAACTGATCACCCATGCAGAACTAGTAAATGAATGATGGGTTCCTTGAAATAGATCACAAAGCTGATCCAGATGAGTGACAGACCTCTGGTATGAACAATTTGGAGTTCTCTGGTAAACGCAGAGCGGCTTGTAAATTCATTTTGCTTCAACAGTTTCATTTTTCAAATGATGGAGGAACTTAACTAGGGGTGTTATTCTAGACCTGATTCTAACTGAGAAACAGGTACCTGAAATAGAACCTTTAGAGGAAGTGGTAGATATGGAAAGAAAAATAAGATGTTGTCTAATGTACACTGTCAATTTTGAGAGCCAAGGTCCAAGTTCAGAAAAATAGGCCTCTGACCTACAGAATAATTTTGCTCAGAAGAGTTGAAAGGGACTTAAGAGACTGTAGTTCAAGCCTCATTTTGCAGGTGATGGACTGAGGGCCACAAAGGTTAAGTAACTTAGTAGTAGTAAATGACAGCTGGGATCCAGACTGATGTCCTCCAACCAGATCCAGTGCACCCACTCCCTTCATGCTTTCCGTGAGGATGTGCAGTAATACTTGGTGTTAGTACAGGGATTTGTGGATTATAACACATGATGCATTTCAGCATTTCGTGGCATCCTCACAGCAGCCATAAGCAAGCAGCTGAGTGTGTGTTATCTCCCCAGTGAGGACAGAAGCTCCTCACGGTCATTGATCTTGCTTTCCTTTTTTATCTAAAGTCCTTGTTCAGTTGTTTTGGTAGTATTTGGCCACGTGACCCCATTTGGGGTTTTCTCGGCAAAGGTACTGAATGATTTGCCATTTTCTCCTCCAGCTCATTTTACAGATGAGGAAACTGAGGCAGACAGGGTAGTGACTTGCTTGAGGTCACACAGTGTCTGAAGCTGGATTTGAATTCACCACAGTGAGTCTTCCTGATCAGTGTCTGCTGTCTATCCGCTGTGCCACCCAGCAGTCCTGCCTCGCGTTCACTAAGTGCTTAATAAATGCTATTGACTGACTTCTGACTAGATTCAGTGTTTTTCTAGCTACATCACAACTTCCTTAGATGAGGGAGGGAAAGATAGGGCATGGATGCTGTTCTAGTCTATTGCAGCTACTTGGGAATGAACAATGATGGAAGGAAGAGGTCTTTATTTAGAATATTCTAACTCACAAAAGGAAAGGCTTAAGGCAGAGGTTCTCAACCTGTGGGTCACGACCCCTTTGGGGTTGAATGGCCCTTTCACAGGGGTCACAGGGATTGCCTAAGACCATCTGAAAACAAATTTCCTAGGAACCTCCTCTGTCCGTCTCCAGGAGGGTTTGCCCATGCAGACACACCCACGTACAACTACTAAAGGATCGCCGGCATTAGGAAGGTTGAGAACCACTGGCTTAAGGCGAGAGGCCTATATGGGAGCACAGAGTGAGAGGAATGCTGAGGGAAAGATTCAGTTAGAGTAGTAACTGACCAGCAAACTAGCAGTAGCCGACACTTGCAGATCAAGGCGGGATAAGTCCAGGGCCTTGAGAATGATGATCTTTTTAGTCTGGATTGACTACATTGTAATGTGAGAGGTCACCCTGGACTTAGTGCATCCAAGTTATACCACGGTCTCATCGTTCCAGTTTCCTCGGTGGGATGTCTGGATCCACTGTCACTGCCCACAGAAGGGATTCAAGTGGAAGGGCAAGCAGGCTCTTGTGCACACCATTCTCATTGGTTTCCCACCTCACATATCTACAAGGAAGTGCCATTTGGAGAGGTCATACAGGTCGTGAAGTTTCTAACACAGAAAGCACTAAGTAAAGATTTCAGAAATTGGAGAGGCTGCCAGATTAGATGGGGAAAGCAGAGATAGCTTGCTACAAAGAGAGCCAGGCTCAGAAAAAGAGACTTTTTTTCATTATTGTGGCCGGGCATCAAACTTACTAAGTGATTTAGATTTTTAAAATACAGGTACAGAAGATAGGAATGAAGGCAGTTAAGTGAGGCTAAACATAAAAGAGTCGCATGATCTTTTAAGAATTGTATATGAAATGGAAAAATACAGAATGAACCAAGGTTAGCAACATTCCAAGGACAAGAAGGCATTTTTACCGTATTGAAAGAAAAGGAAAATCAAAGAACACATGGAATATATGCTTCTTGAGGGCCAAGACTGTTGGTTTTGTCTTTGCACCTCCAGCACCTGGCATACTGTAAGTGATTAATAAACCCTCGTGATTTAATTGGTAGGATTGCTGCCTAAAGTGAACTGGACAATGCAGAGAAAGTAGAAGCAGTCAACTCTTCATTTGTTTCTGTTTCCTCTACTAAAAAGAATAGCAACCAGACTGAGATATGTTAGAAGCAAAAAAGCAGAACAGATTACAAAAGATACAATAGATCATTTTGATTAGGTAAAATTAAAGCAATAAAATAAATGCAGCTGAACGGAATGTGTTGAATAAGAAAAATATCTGATATTTCTGATAAAACTCTAAAGATATATAAAGAACTGGGGTGGCTAGGTGGCGCAGTGAATAGAGCACCAGCCCTGGAGTCAGGAGTGCAGACACTTAGCACTTACTAGCCATGTGACCTTGGGCAAGTCACTTAACCCCAACTGTCCCTCCAAAAAAAAGCAAAAAAAAAAAAAGATATATAAAAAACTGACATATAAGATTAAGAGCCAGTTCCCAATAGATAAAACAACAAACCAACATTTACATATTGCTTTAAGGTTTACAAAGCATTTTATGTATGTTGTGTATGTATGTATGTATATATGTGGATAGATAGATAAAATTTTATTTTATCCTCATAACAACTCTGGGAGGTAGGCACTATTATCCCTGAGGCCAAAGGAGTTCAGGCTAACAGCAGCTGGAAAGATTTGAACTCAGATCTTCATGATTTCAAATCCAGGGCTCTATCCGCTGTGCCACCTATTTATTCCCTTTGGGAAATAAATAAGGGCATGAAAAGTCCTCAAAAGAATTGTAATCAACAGCCAGTTGAAAAACTGCATTATCACTGAAAAGAGAAATATACATTTCTTTGATGTAAACCACTCTGAAGTTTTACTTCACCTTTTCCTGTTCCCGCAAAGAGATAGAGATGACAAAAGACAGAATAGTCTATGTTAGAGGAACACTGTTGAGAAGCTGTGAATTAGCATAATCATTCTCAGAAATAATTTGAAATTATGCAAGAAATATTACTCAACACCTATACCCTTTGACCTCGCAATACTACTCTTGGGCATATACCCCAAAGAGGTCAAGGACAGAAATAAAGGTCCGCCCAAATAATCATGGCAGTCCTCTCTTTAACAAAAATGTGGAAGACCCGTGCTTGCACGTGAATTGTCGTGGTGGGCAGTTAGCCCTCGCTCTCCATCTCCACTTCCTGACTCCATCTTCCACATCATTTAGTAATCTGTCCGACTTTTATGTTCATTCAAAACATTTATGACCTTTTCAAGAATCTGATAGCAGTTATTTACCACCTTCCAGAATAATCTTTCCACCCCAACTCCGGTCCTCATAGGAGAGAACTTCAACATACATAGTGATATTCTCTCAAACACTCTACCTTCCCAGTTCCCCAGTTTACTCACTTTCCATTGGCTACTCCTCCGCTCCAGAGATACAAGACATGGTCATATTATGACTTTATTTTTTACGATTATAAAGCATTCATTTTCTCACCTTCCCCCACCCACTTTTTTTAAAGAGAAATAAACTCATCATCACTAATATTTATAAAGTACTTATTATGCTAAGCACTTTACAATTATTTTCTCATTATATCCTTATAACAACCCTGGGAGGTAGGTGCTATTATTATCCCCATTTTCCAGATTAGGAAACTGAGGCAAAAAGAGGTTAAGTGACTTATTCAGGGTCATACAACTAGTCTAAGGTCAAATTCAACTTCAGGTCTTCCTGGTTCAGGCCAGGTACTCAATGCACTGTACCATCTAGTTGCATAAGCACATAAAACATAGTCAAGTAAAACATTCCCATTTTGATCATGTCCAAAACTGAATTTGTATTCTTAAAATATTAGCACATGATCTCTCTGTCAGGATGTGGGCAGCATTCTTTATCAGTTCTCTGGAACGCTAGACCTCTAGTCCAGAGAGATCAGAAGAAAAAGAAAAAGGTCCTTAACACACACTTTATCTTAGTCATCATCTCAAAGTATTCTACTTCCGTGTTCGTGAACTTTGAAATTCCTTTATCTGATTATAATCTTTTATTATGCCATCTTTCACTCTGTGTTTTGACATCTAATCCTCACCAGGACGACCAACGCCTCTTCTCCCCACCCCTGAGCTGGCTGTCCTCCCCTACCTTCCCTATCTCAGTCCCTTGTTGAACCAATTCAGTTCTGTATTATCCTACACACAGCAGTCCCTTGCTTGCTTATCCTGCCAAGTCCCCACCGTGGATTACTCTCACTATCTATTACTTTTGCTTCTATCCATGTACTGATGAATAGATCTAGAGAAAATCATGAAACTGTGTTTACTGGGTCACTACACATTTGTTACATCATCTCAACGGGGCCTTCTCTGCAGCAGTTACTGATTTTTATACTTACCTCATCCATTTCCTGTTCCATTCACCATATTGGCTATTCCAAGCTTTTTCATACCTCCTTAACCCTCCTATACAAATCCTTTCTCTCACCCCCTTATCTTAGAACCTTGACTTCTACTTCACAGGAAAAAACGGGGCTATTTGTTGAGAGGTCTCTTTTCTCCCTTCCTTATTTCACATCACTCAGATTCCTTCCACCACTTTTTTGTCCTTCACCCCTCTCAAGGAAGAGATGGCGTTTCTCATGCCAAGGCAAACTGTCTACATGCACCCTTGATCCTATCCCATCCAGTCTTCTCCAGCAAATCATCTCCTCTAACACCCCCATTGCCTCACTAATCTTCAATCTACCTGTCTTCCGGCAGCATCCCATCCTTCACTTCATCTGGTCCTTCCTGACAGCTGTCTTCTTATATCTCCTCTCCCTTTTATGGATCAACTTGAGAAAGCCATACTTCCTTCTAAGGCCTCTGCAGTCTGACTTGTGACCTCTCCACTGAAATGAGAATGCTCTTGCCAAATTTACCAGTGATCTTTCAGCTGTCAAATATAATGACTTTGTCTTAATCTTCATCCTTCTTGACCTCCCTGTTGCCTTTGACACTGTCAAACACCTTCCCCTGGATACTCTCTTCCCCCTAGGTTTTCATGGCACTGATCCCTTCTAATTCTCTTAACTGTCCCACTACACCTTCTTAGTGTCTTTTGATGAATCTTCATTCAGGTGACACCACCATCAGTGGGTATGATCCAAGGCACTTTTGTTCTTTGTCCTCTCTGTACGCTCTCTAGCTTGGCGATCTCATCAACTTGTGTGGATTCAGATATCGTAATGGTGGCTAAGTGGTATAGTAGATAAAACACTAAGCTTGGAGTTAGGAAGATCATAGTTCAAATCTGGCCTCAGACACTTGCTACTTGTGTGATCTCTAGCAAAACACTAACCTCTGCCTGCCTCAGTTTCCTCATCTGTAAAATAAAGATGATAATAGTATCTACTTCCCAGGGTCATTGTGAGGATCAAGAGATAATGTTAATAAAGATTTTAGTATAATGCCTAGAACATAGTAGGCCCATATAAATATTTAAAAATAACCATTCTCAGACTTATTTATCCAGTCCTAACCTCTTTCTTGACCTCCAGGTTCACAATAACAATTGCTTATCTGTTACAGGATGTCGTATAAACATCTCAAACTCAGCATATGAAAAACAGAACTCACTATCTTTTCTTCTCATGTAGTGCCGATGCAGTATTCACAACACCAATGGCTACTATAAATATTCCAACATAGATCCCAATTGCAAAATATAACAGACTCTCCATACATAAGACAGAAGCAAAACATTTATTCAGAAACCAGAAAACCAAATCCCAACACTAGGAAACCAAATCCATAATAGCAATATAGAAGTTAATACACTACAACCCAGCCGAGAGCCGCACCATCCTTTAGCCTTCCCACAAACCAACACTCACAAGCCTAATGGTCTCCCTGGGTGCATCCTCTCCTCCCACCATCTAGCTGCTCTGACTCCCAGCTTCAGTGGGCTCTGCTCCACCCTTCAGCAAGCTCCTTCTGCCACAGGGCCCATGTGATTACATGCAGCCTATTAGGGGCCAGAGAAAATCTTCAAATCAGGGAAGATCTTCAAATTTCCATTACCATTACACCTCCCCATCTTTCCCCTCTTCCAAACTTTCCTATTACTATCAAGGACACCACCATTCTCCCAGTTATTTGAGCTAGCAACCTCATTGCTATCTTCATCTCATCACTCACATTTATTTATCCTATATATCCAATCTGTGGCCAAGTCACATTATTTCTACTTTCACATCTTTCCACTCATTCATTTACCATCCTGATTCAGGATCTTATCACTTCATACCTGCACTATTGCAATAGCCTTCTGGTTGGTCTCCTTGCCTCACATCTATCCTCACCCTAGCCCATCTTTCACTCAATTGCCAAACCCATTTTACTAAAGGATAGATTTAAAGCATCTTACCCCTCTACTCATTAAATTCTACTAGTTCCCTGTTACCTCCAAAATCAAGTGTAAAATCTGTTTAGCTTTTATAGCCCTTAACAATCTGGCCACTTCTTACCTTACCGTCTTTTTACACTTGACTCTCTTCCACATGGTCTGTGACCCAGTGACAGTGTCCTTCTTGCTATTCTTCACATACGACACTCCATCTCTGGACTCCATGCCTTTTTATTGACTGCCCCCTATGTCTGGAATGCTCTCAGTTTTCATCTCCATTCCCTGGCTTCCTTCAAGACATAGTTCAAATTTCCCTTTCTCTTAGAAGATTTTCCTTCCAAGATTATCTACCATTTTCTCTGAATATATCTATATACATAGCCGAATCATCTGTTGTTTTCCCTATTAGAATGTAAGCCCCTTGAGGGCAAAAATCATGTTTTTGCCTTTCTTTTTATCCGCCATGTTTAGCACAGTTTAGCACAGAGTAAAGGCTGAACAAATTGTTGACTAATTTGAATGCTTCTTTCCCTGCCAGAATTTTAATACCACCTGGACTTTTCATCTGCCAGGAAATGAACCCTTTTATGTGTTATCTCTTCCAATTACAGTGTCAGTACCTTGAAAGCAGGAATTATCTCAGTTGTCTATTTGTATCCCCAGAACTAAGCACAGTATTCTGCTTATAGTAAGTACTTAGTATTTTTCCATTCCATTCCATTATGACCATAATGGAATATTATTAGCTATAACACATAATGAACATGAGGAATTTACAGAAACATGGGAAGACTTGTATGAAATGATGAATAATGAAATAAGCAGAATCAGTAAAGCAATATAGACAGTGATTACAATAATGTTAATAAAAACCATAACAGGCATCTGAGCAGATTAATCACAATAATAAATCCTGCTATCAGAGAATCAATGGTGAAACAGAAACATACTTTCCTCCTCTTTGTAAAGAGGTTTGGGATTATAATGCTAAATGTGGGACATACTGATGAGAACCAAATGGTATCACCTGCTCGCTGCAGAGACTTCAAGTATACCTCTCTCTTCACACTCAAGGCAAGTACTGATTCTGCAAAGCCTTGGGAGGAGAAAAAATGGAATCATCCTGCTTTCTGTCTGAGATGGCCCCTATGTTAGGATCTCCAAGGGCTGCTGAGTTTCTAGCCTAAGCATTTTCCATGCCCTCCATTGTAGTGGCAACCACACTGGCATACCCAGGATGGCTGCTAACACAGGTTCTTAGATCTGCTTTACTATGAAAGATAGCTATTCAAGGAGTCAACAATCTTTTTTTTTAACTTTATATTTTATTTTTTTAAATTAACTTTTGTTTATTTTTAGTTTACATCATTCATTTCCACAAGATTTTGAGTTACAAATTTTTTCCCCATCTTTCCCCTACTCACCACCTCAAAACAATGATCCCACTGTATACCCCCTCCTGCTGTCTGCTCTCTCCTATGTCCTCCCCCATCGCCCCTCTGACTTTCTGGTAGAGCAAGATGAATCTCCCCACCCCAGTGTGATGATACTGGGATTTGGAGATCTTCCATGCCCCTTGAACTTGCTGATGTAGCAGGAAGGGGTGGAGCAAGAGAAAGCCAGAGCCAAGCTAGTGTCCATGCCATGGTGATTGGAAGCAGCGGCAGCAGCAGTGGCTGCGGCTCGAATTCCTTTTTCTTTGAGCCTGCTAGAATCTCTGCTAAGGACTCCGGCTGAGGACTTCCAGGGACAGGAACTGCAGGGGGCTGGAGCTGCTGGGAGCAAGTTGCCTGGACACTGAGAAGTTGTCGTGAGTGAGGAAAGGAGGATCTTTGCCTGAAGTAGCCTGTCCTATTTTGAAGGCTTGAGAATGTGGGTGTTTACCACACTAACTACATGTACCAATTTCATAACTACTGTGTTGGCTTTGACTTTCTGGTTTTGGGACTCAATTTTCTGGTATTTGAATAAATGCTCTGGCTATATTTCCCATGTAGAGAGCCTGTTACATTTTGTGATTAATAACCATATCAGCATACTTATAGTTACTGTAGGCACTGTGAATACTACATTGCTGATACACCCAGTGCCTGTATATCTTATTTCCCACTTGCATATAAATAATAATAATAT
>CM053582.1:371818202-371833748 GCA_028627135.1 Pseudochirops cupreus | reverse complement strand
TTTTCCAAGTCAGTGGCTTTTCCAATGAGATATTTCACATTGTCTTCTATTTTTTCATTTGTTTGGATCTGTTTTATGGTATCTTGATTTCTCATAAAGTCATTAGCTTCCAATTGCTCTAATCTAATTTTGAAGGTGTTAAGTCTCTTCATTGAGATTTTGAAATTCCTTTTCCATCTGGCAAATTTGGCTTTTTAAGGCATTCTTCTCCTCACTGGCTTTTTGGGCCTCTTTTGCCATTTGAGTTAGTCTATTTTTTAAGGTATTATTTTCTTCAGCATATTTTTGGGTCTCCTTTAGCAGGCTGTTGACTTGCTTTTCATGATTTTCTTGCATCATTTTCATTTCTCTTCCCAATTTTTCCTCCACTTGTCTTACTTGGTTTTCAAAACCCTTCTTGAGCTCTTCCATGGCCTGTAACCAGCTCATATTTTTCTTGGAGGCTTCTGATGCAGGATGTTCTGACTTTGCTGTCTTCCTCCTGCTCCATGACTTGATCATTTTTTTTGACTTGATCCTTTTTGTCCCCAAAATAAAATTCTATGGTTGGTTTGTGCTTCCTCTGCTTACTCATATTGCCAGCCAATTAATTACTTGACTTTTGAGCTCTTTGCCATGGTAGAACTCTGCTTCCAGAATGGAGAGAGCTTTGTCCCAAATTGCTGGGGTTTTCACAGCTGCTGGAGCTATTAGAAGAGTGCCCTCTCTATAGACCCCACAAGTTCTGGCTCACTGGCCACACACCACAGGACTACCACTCAAGACCATGATCCAGATTCAAAAAGGTTAAAGGAAAAGTGAATGCCCTCTACTTGGTCCCCCAACAATCTTCAGGCTAGGAGCTCCTGAGGCCACCACACCTCCACTGCTTCTCAACCTGGGGGCAGGGGCCAGACCACACTCTTCTATCCCCCCTGTTCCAACAGAGTTCCACACTGACTTTTTACTTTATCTTTGGTATTTATGAGTTGAGAAGTCTGGAAACCACCACAGATGCTGGTGATTTACTGTCCTGAAATCTGCTCTGGCTGGATCACACAGGACTGTGCTTCGCTCCCAGCTCACTGCGATAGGCCCTTCCTGTCAGCCTGCCTTCACCAGGAGATTTGTTTCTCTCTGTCTCTATAATGTTTGTGGGAAGGCTTTGGGATGGTGTACTCTCTGAAGTGATAAGGTGCATTGACTTCTTTGTTGCTATGATGGATTTGACTCTCTGGTGTTGGGATTCGGCTTCCTGGTGTTGGGATTCAGCTTTCTGGTGTCTGAATAAATGTTTTGCTTCTGTCTTCTATATGGAGAGTCTGTTATATTTTGCAATTCAGAATTACGCCAGCACATTCATAGTAGCTGTTGGTGCTGTGAATATTGTGTTGGCACTACATCAGGCAACAAGGATGGGATTGGGAAATATCAGACCTCTCTTTGGAGGCAGAAGGGCTTTAGAAGAAGAAATGAATATCCCAGGATGGGAGGATTTACCTTACTCTACCCTAGCAAGGGAATGGGCTGAAAGTATAGGGTTCCATGAAAACTAGGAATTGAGGCTACAGAAGGGAGAACCTAGAGATTTAGAAATATGTTTGCGAGGTATACCAATAAAACCAGGGAGAGAACTGGAAGGAGTGTGTAGAAGAGGCTGGATTTTACTGACAGGTTATTGTATTATATGTAAAAGCAGAGACAAGCTACTACAAGAAAAAAGCTCAGATAGAAACGAAATTAGCTGATTTGTATTTCTGTGTTACAGCATTTGGGCTCTCCTTTAGAAGAGCAAGCTGAAGGATCTCAAGGTAGAAGAAAAAATCACGAATTTAGCTAAGAAAAAGCAAAAAACTAATAAAAAGAATGTGCATGTAGCTCAGGCTGAACCTAGTTGCCATGATGATTACTCCCAGGAGAGTGTGTGGGTGGAAAATGGAGTAATGTTAAATGAGGAGGCTTTTACAAGGGCATAAGTTAGCCCCATACTAAGAAGAAAGCAGAAGAATAAGGAAGACCAAATAAAGTTCAGGGATATAATTGAGGATTTCACTCAGCAGAAGGTTACTGATATATTAAGCAGATTCACCCAAAGAATGAGAGAATTGTTAACGTCTTGGATGGTGAGAATCAGTGATGAAGGGTCTGGAGGAGTATGGGTAGATAGCATGGATTGCTTGAAATTTATAGGCATTAGTCAGAATCCTTTTGTACAGCAAGTTTTTAGGGATTATCATATGCAAGGAGGAAACAGTATAACCAATCTGTCAGCTTTAGCAGCCAAAGGATGCAATAAAATGCATCCCACTGATTCTGTGTGGCTCCCTGCTGCGCTATGGCATATTAACTTCTTTGTTGCTATGATGGATTCAGTTTCCTAGTGTTGGGATTTGACTTTCTGGTATCTGAATAAATGTTTTGCTTCTGTCTTCTATATGGAGAGTCTATTATATTTTGCAATTCAGAACTGTGCCGGCATATTCATAGTCACCGTTGGTGCTGTGAATATTGTGTTGGCACTACAGAGAGGAACCAAAATTCCTATTTTTCACAGGAGGAAATGCTGGAAAGGGAAAGAAAAAGCAGAGGTCCTGATCTGTTTGAATTATAAATCCCATTAAGTGGTAAAATGAATTCAAGTCACATTATTTAAAGTTATAATTATGTTGTGGTTGTTCAGTCATTTCAGTCATGTCTGATTCTTTGTGACCCCATTTGGGGTTTTCTTGGCAGAGTTACTAAAGTGGCTTGCCATTTACTTTTCCAGTTCATTTTACAGATGAAGAAACTGAGGCAAACAACCTTAAGTGACTTGCTCAGGGTGACAAAGTTAGTAAGTGTCTAAGGCCAGATCTGATTTCAGATCTTCCTGACTCCAGACCTGGCACTCTATCCATGGTGCCACCTGGCTTGCCCCTATGCCAGTTAGCTTCCTCTACTCTATTTTACTTTGCTCAAAAATGTACTCTGTCCCCTCCAAACAACACAGGCACTAGAGCTCTAAGTCCAAGTGTTCCATGACTAAATGAATTTGGCACTCATTGCCTACAGCCATATTTTAGAGTTGTTAATCTGGGTGTTGGCCAGCGTGTGTGTGTGTGTGTGTGTGTGTGTATGTGTGTGTGGTGTGTATGTGTGTGTGTGTGCAATAAAAAGTTCAAAGTCAGCTTTGAGAGTTAGGAAAATTTATACTGTTAATTATAGAACTATATCATTAGCTGAGTTCTTATGGATACACACCTCAAACTATAATAATAAAGTTCAGTACCATTAAGATTAGCACCTATCAAGAACCTGAATAATAAAAATACATCCAAATTTAATACTTATTCTCTTTATGTCATCCACACTCAGCATAGTTATTTTACTTTCCAACTTGATCAATAAAATACAGAAAATAAAAACAGATGAACATGTTTCCTCTATCCCTTTGCTGAAAGTCTGAGGGTTTTCTTTAATGACACATGAGACAAGATTATTAAAAAAATAACTGTATTTTGTTCTTTTCTCAAAGTATCATACTATGTAAGAATTTTAAAATTCATTTACAATTATTTCTCTGTATTGTTCTTCTATACCTAGGCTCAAAACTTTAGAACCAGAGAATCCTCAGAAGTTATCTGGTCCAATCTCCTAATTTTACAGTTGCAGAAACCGAGGCCCGGGGAAGTTAAGTGAGTTGGCCAAGGATACATAGGTATAAAGTATTAGAAATGAGATGTCAGGTCTTAGCAACTACAATGTTTTTAAAAAGCAAAGAAACTGAAGACAAAATGTTAATATTTCATGTCTCTTAGTAAGCTAAATGACTCAGATGTTGATTCAGAAGATGCCATTTTACATAGTCACTATGCAAATTGAAGCCACATTTTAACCAAGGAAACTTAAATTTTCAATCAACATGCACAAGGATTACTATGTTGTTTTGTTGACCTCTGAATTTTATATTTCTTTTAGGAAAAAGTTTCTAAGTTTATTTTGGATGCAAATCAAAGTGAAAAATTTCAGAACTTTTTCTAGAAACCTTACACTAAGTTAAAGTAAATATATTCCCATTTGCCTAACATATTTCTACCTATATCTTTTTCGGATGAGTGATTTAAAGAGCTAATCAAAACAAAACGAAAAAAGCCCCTCATTCCACAAAGACATCACGATATGAGGGAAAGAACCCTCTACCTGGAGTAAGAAGACTTGCGTTTCAACCCTGGCTATAGAAATGTGACTTCAAACAAATCACTTGTCTGGGTTTCAGTGTCCTTACAAAATCAGGGGACGGATGGATGGTCCCTAAAGTACCTTCTAGTCTGAGATCCTATGATTCTAGAAATTTATCCATGTAAGAATTTTTTTTTTCTAGGCCTGGGACCTAGCAATGTGTTTCAGCAAAGTAATATCTGTTTATAGAGACATCATGTGGGGGAAGAATATAAGGAAATCACATGATAATTCTGTGTAATTTTCAGATAAGGAAAAACAAACATGAGTCAGAGTCAGAAATCTTTCATTTTAAAAAACTCAATTGCCAGGTTCCCCCTTTAATAATAAATACTTCTCTGTAGTATGATGCAAGCCTTTGCTTGCCCAGCAATTACTATTTTATCCTGGTCTTTGCATCTCATCCAATTACCTGGGTTCCCGAGAATATTTCTGTAACTTCTGCCCTTGAAGAAGCCTCTCTACACTTTATAAAATACTGTCAGAATATCCAAAAGTTCCCTTCAATGTACTTCCCCAGAAACCCAGGGCCAGAAACCCAGGGCCTTACTCTACTCCTCCTCCCACCAAATAGCTTCAAAATTCCAAGTCACAATAGAGATGTTTCTACTTCATTGCACTTGGTGGAAACAGAGAGTTCCTCAAAGAAAGTACAAAGAAATGAAAAGAGATAAGGATTTAGATAAAACAACTTTAACTCTCTCTGACCCTAAACAGTTTTCAGTCTGGTAAGGAGCCATGATACATACACAAATAAATATGGTACATAATCTGAACACAGGATATAGACATAAATGTGAAAGCTAATTTAATGTAACTTTCCTTTAAAAAAAAACTATTAAAAGTAGTGATAGTAAACCAGATTTGTCTTCTCTTTCTGACAAATGCTGTTTCTTGGGGCATTAGGGACTTCCTTTACTAAGTATAAGGATGTTACTGAGTGAAAAGACAGCAGGACTTGTTTTGTACGTAGGCCAAACTATATTAGAATTATGTAACAATTCTCAGTGCTGGAAACGAATTAAAAGACCCAGGAGCAAGAGACTCTCCTAACAGACAATTTCCACCAGCAAAGAGGACATTTCTGGCTCTACAAAAATGTAGATGCCAATAGAAGGCTGAGAATTTTTAAAGGATTTGTGAGTTTCTTTATAAGCCTTCTCTGCCATTTAGTGTAAGGGGGGAGAGGGAAGGAAGAGAAGCAGAAAAACAGAACAAAACCCCCAGACAGTTATTGCTCATTTTCATGTACTTTGGTAGCCTTCAATATTGAATTGTGAAACTCAGTAACTGTAGTTTTTAATCTTTAAAAAAATTTTTTTAGCAGAAAGCTTTTTATAAGGCACGTGAAAAAAAGGCTGCGGCTTTCAGGACATTATGTCCCTGAGACTAAGGGTGCGGTTCTTCAATCACTTCTTCCCAAGTTTAATTTAAAACCTTTTTATGAAAAGCTTGCTTGTATTACTGCTTTCACTGCACCACAGCACTCTCCATTTGTTCCTATGCTATTAGAACTTATTGATTGTGTGACCCTGGGCAAGTCACTTAACCCTATTTGCCTCAGTTTCCTCATCTATAAAATGACCTGGAGAAGGAAATGGCAAAACTACTCCAATATCTTTGCCAAGAAAACCCCATATGGGGTCATGAAAAGTTGGACATGACTGAAATGACTGAACAAAAAAATTTATGAAAATAGGTTCATGTGTTTCCTTCTAAATATACTATCTATGTGTAAATACGAGTATAAAAGAAAAAAAGAAAGAATAAAGTGGAGTGCTAAGTAGATTTTTTCCTTCCAGTAGGATCATAGGTTTTAGAGCTGGAAGCAACCTTGCATCAAGGCCAACTCCTTCATTTTACAGAGGCTGGGACTTCCTTGCCCAGAGTCACTATGTAAGGCAGTATTTGAGCTCAGGTCTCTCTGACTTCCAAGTCCAAAATCACTCTGTGGATTGTGTCTCTATCCACGCCAGTCCTGGTCCTGTTCCATTTCCTTCCCCACCCCCCACGACCCCACCCCAAGAAGCTGAAAAGCTAAAGAAGGAATTTAGAAGAGATATGGAAGTCTCTAGTAATCATGCAGAGATCTTCTGTAATTATACACTCAGAAATTTATGAATAGAGGCCAGTTCTGGTACTTGATACAAAGAACTATGTAGTTCTCCTCAGCACATTTAATAAACGTGTATCTAACTTCATCTAAGTGGAAAGATAATCTAAATCCATCAAAGGAGAGTTGATGTGTAAGGTCCATGAGTCTACAGGTTTATACAAGTCAATAAATATCAAATGATTAAGTTATGCTGCGCGTTAATTTTCTTTCAATTCAGGCTTAGTATAGAAATAGCTAGTGGTGATAATAGTACGGAGAACAGTTTGGAACTAAGTGCCACTGATTTCACCATAATTTTTGATGAATGTGGATCCCTACCTGCATTGCTGAGCATCATGTATATACTAAGCATTTATTACATACCTAGTACTATGCTGAACAAAATAAATTACTTAAGGATCCGTACTACATGTTGCAAGGTGTTTCATAAAGTTTGCTGATAAGTGAATTGGTCAGTTACATTAGCTAAGCCTTGATTAATGAAGCATCAGTAAATGACCCTATCATTGTACCTATTTTTCTACTATTTTTTTTTTCCTTTTGGAGGGGAGAGGACAGGGCAATTGAGGTTAAGTGACTTGCCCAAGGTCACGTGGCTAGTGAGTGTGTCAAGTGTCTGAGGCCAGATTTGAACATAGGTCCTCCTGACTCTAGGGCCGGTGTTCTATTCACTATGCCACCTAGCCGCCCTCTACTAAATATTTAAGGGAAATATTAGCTATAAAATCTTTTCCTTTTATGGTATATGGTATATCACATGGTATGGAGGAAAGAATGGAGAGATTTGGGACCCTAGAACTCAAATTCCAAACCTTATTCTGCTACTTGCTAACTTATGTGCCCTCTCTAGTTGTCTTCATCCCAAGTTAAGGCATTAGGATGAGACTGCCTTTAAGGTTTCGCTAAGTTCATCTACATTTGAACAACCACTGAAATTTGCCTTCTCAGGAATTTTTGTCAATAAAGCTAAGTGGCACAGTGGATAAGAGTCCTGGACTTGGAGTTAGGAAGACCTAGGTTCAAATCTGCTTCAGGCACTAGCTGAGCAACCCTGGGCAAATCTCTTAACCTGTCTTTCAGCCTCAGTTTCATCATCTGGAATATGGGAGAAATAATGGCACCTACCTCACAGGGCTGTTGGGAGGATCAAATAAGATAATATATGTAAAGAACTACATAAATGCTAGCTATCATTATTGCTAGCTATTAAAACCTCCCTTCATCTGCCACACATCAAAAATTCTCATGGCAGACAGGTACAGAGGATGAATCCTTAGCTTCATTAAAAATATGTCTTAAATTTTATTTCTAGGACCTAGGCATATGTCAAGCATTTTGGGAAAAGATCTAGGAAAGTATCCCCAACATATATACTTTTTGGTGACTTCTCCATTTCCACAGCTACTTTTCCTGCAGTAGACTCTTCTTGCTAGAAGCAGATAATTTACAAACTCTGGCCATGGTGCTGCTATCATTAACACATTCAGAGATACTGAAAGATCTGTGAACAGCGGTTGAATCCATTTATTCCTAAAAAGTTTTCTTTGGATTAAAGCAATTATTTCTTTGGATTTAAAAAAAACAACTACATATTATCCCTATTTGGTCCCAAGTAAAACAAAAATCTGGATTTTATTTTAGAAAAAAAAATTCAACACAACAAAATAACTGCTAGTTTCAAATGTGCTCTTCAATCAGAAGGAAAGCAGTAGGTCTAATTCTTTGAAGGATGAGGAAGAAGAGGAGGAGGAAGAGAGGGGGAGGAGGAGGAGGAGGAGAGGGGGAGGAGGAGAAAAAGTAAGATGACAAGATAAATGAAAATAGTTTTTGGTCAAAAGAATTTGTAGGCATAGCAACTAACTGAAACACTTAAGTCTTTAAAGTCATTTTCTGAAACTAAGGTCATTCTTCACAATATGGGAAATGTTAAGAACTCCCCAAGAAGATAAACCTGTATTTTAAAAACTCTGCAATTTGAGAAGAAAAACAGATAAGTTGTTTTCTGTTATGGAAAGGCTTCTTCTAAACTTGTAGAGAACTAGTCAGAATTTCAAAACGCAATGGTATTTTTTTTTTCTGCTGTCTGGTGTCCATGGGCAATACATGTGATTTGCCTCTCCCTATCAATATCACACCAGAACCTACGCATGCCCCATCTCCCCTCTCTCTGCTTCCCTGTCTTTGAGATTCTAGAAGCTACATTACTTCTGCTTTTTATTTATTTTTTTTTCAGAGGGCAATTGGGTAACCAATGACTTGCCCAAGGTCAAACGGCTAGTAAGTGTTAAGTGTCTGAGGGCAGACTCAGACACTCAGGCAGACCCCTGACTCCAGGGCCGGTGCTCTATTTACTGAGCCACCTAGCCACCCCTAGAAGCTATATTACTAATGTCAAGATGTTCTGATTTCCTTGAAACTTAAAATGGGAAATCATTTTATAGTTATTCTACAGTATCTTGAATAGGAAACTGAATACTTTTAACATCTGTTCAAATGGATGACATTGTTGTTGGGGGAAGTTAAAAGGAAAAGGGAGAATGAAAAGCATTGGGAAATAATACTTTATGGTCCCATACTTAAGTATCTGCCTGGATATTGGTATTTAGGAGCTTATGTCGGGTCTAAATTTAGAACTAAAATAATTTTACAGATGAGGAAACTGAGGTCAATAAAGGTTAAATGAGTCACTCAAGATCTCCTAGGTAGTCACTGGCACAGTCGGTATGTACACCTAGGTCCTCTAACTTAAGATCCACACCTTTCTCCTCTTTCCTAGCTCTTTCTCTCCTGGTAATTATTGCTCCCCTGCTCAGTCTCAGCATTTAACCCTCATTCCCCAGTTTGGGAACATTTTCAAATTCTATCATTTAAGAAAGAGGCCACAATTGTAGTGGAAAGAATGCTGAGCTTGGACTTAGGAACACCTGGGATTAAATCCTACCTCTAACATTTACTTGCTAGATAGTGAGCAGGTCATTTAACCTTTACATAAAAACTCAGACAACTTTTCTACTGAGTCAAAGCTTGGTGGGTAGAACAAGAAGTCCCCTATACTGAAAAAGAAAAATCACAGATTCTTTATTAATTCCTTTGAGGAACTGACGACTGAATAAACCAGAAGTGGGAAACCTGCATCCTGGAGGCCACCTTCTAGGTCCTTGGGTGAGGACTTTCGACTTAGTCCAAGTTTTACAGAACAACTTCTTTTATTAAAGGGATTTCTTTTGTGAAGTTTCGATTCAGTCAAAGGACTGCACTTCAGGACCTAGAGGGCCACATGTGACTGCCAGGCCAAAGGTTCCCCACCCCTGGAATAAACCCACGTACCTACTTTAAAAGTACCAGACCTAGCTTTCTCCCTCCTACTAGTCAAAGACTAGAAAGGCACCAACCCCATCCTCAACACAATGATTCATCACCTTTCACAAGGTAATCCTTATCCTGTTTCTGCTTTAGGCTACAACTGGATTATACTTGCCACCAATTCATTACTTTTAAATAGTCTGAGGAGGATCGAAGACTGTTTTTGTATATATGTTGTACATATTTGCATATATTTTTTTTGGCTGCCATGTTAAGAGCTGATGCTGAATCTGGTATGCACGAATTTGGAGAATTGTAGATTTAGAAATGCCAAGGACTCAGTAGTCTAACACCATCCTCCTAGCTGTGTGACCCTGGGCAACTCACTTAAACTTTGCCTCAGTTTCCTCAGCTATAAAATGGGGATAACACTAGCTCAGAGGGTTTTAGTAGGATCAAATAAGATGATATTTGTAAAATACTTTAGTGCAGTACCTGACACATAGTAGAAAGCTTAATAAATGCTTATCCCCTCATTTTACAGATAAGAAAGCCGAGACCCAAAGAGCTAAGTGACTTGCCCAAGGTCACACGGGCTGTAACTAGAACAGACAGAACTTGAACTGAGATCCTGCAACATCAAGTCCGGTGTTCTTTCTGCTACATCACTTTTGCCTCCCAAGTTAGGCAGCCGAATCTTCAGATAAATTAAGCCTGACAAAACTCACAAGAAAAATCATGTGAATCCTCTTCCCCATTCTCAAGTTTCAAAAGTAGTTCTACTTATAAGAGTCAACTGGATGTTACTAGGAAGATGTACTACGGGACTGGTTTTTAAGCATTAGATTTAATTTAAGCATTATTATCCTAATAGAACTTTTCTGTATCTTTCAGTGGGAGTGTGGGGGGTGGAGAGAGAAGGAATCCTGCATTCTGCTTTAGGCTACAACTGGATTATAGTTGCCACCAATTCATTACTTTTAAAGAGTCTGAGGAGGATTTTCCAGAAAGAGAGGGGTGGGTTGCAGGGGATTGTTTCACTAAGGTGAAGGGTAGCACGACACCTT
Organism: Pseudochirops cupreus; assembly: GCA_028627135.1. Taxonomy (NCBI): domain Eukaryota; kingdom Metazoa; phylum Chordata; class Mammalia; order Diprotodontia; family Pseudocheiridae; genus Pseudochirops; species Pseudochirops cupreus. Next base: position 371,823,065 of record CM053582.1, on the reverse strand, counting down.
AACAATCGAGCAGCTGTCTCTGTCCTAGGGCGTGTCCTGCCATCCAGCGCCTACAAAAACCTCTACCCTCCACCTCTAGAATTTTAACTGCAACAGCTTCTCTGGGAAGCAGGGATTATCCTACCAGTCTCCTGGCAAGTAACTGAGTCCTTGAGGCGAGGTCTCCTTAAAGAACATCCCCCACCTAAACCAGTGAAAACTTATCTCTACCTTATCTTGAACATTTCGAGCCAGCAAGGTGCCCCTATACTCTTTCCCTGTTCTGACTGTCTCTGCCTAGATGGCTCCCCATCGGGGCCCCATACCAGAGGCTACCAGGGAGCAACTCCTGGAAAATCTGCGTTCCAATTGGCTCTCAGAGTTGTCCTCCTCGCGTTCCAACCCTCTCCCGCCTTGCTCCCCTACTCACCTGGTGTGGTTTGGCTTTTGTCTTTGTCCTGGAGTGGCTGGAGCGGTCACTTGCCTGGACTAGACCAGCATCAGCTACGCAGTACAGATAGAACCCAACCCCACGTCCAAACTCCGCCCTGCTAGCCTAGGAAGCAGGAGTGGGCGGGAGGCGGTCCTGGGTGTGGACAGGGCCTCTGGGCACTGAGGGTTTCGTAGCTCAGTAAGTTACAAATCGTGAGCAAGCCGTGTTGTTCGGTTCTCTAGGGAGGGAACAGCCACCCCTGGCAGGGATCTGCCCTCGTAGCGCTGGAGAAGCTGTGATTCGGTGTTCAATTGAGCAAAAGCTAACTTATCTGCCGTTCAGTACTGAACTCCCCAAGACTTAAAGCAAAGTAGAAAGTCGAAGCCCACTCAAAAGAAAAACTCACTTTGGCGTGTTTTTAATTTGCTTTTGATTTCCCCCCTAAGGTATCCATCAAACCACGTTTCTTCACATTCATTTTCAGAGCTTTCCTGTGATACTTAAGTTTGACTGAGGGATCTCTGTCCCACCGTATTAGTCCCGTGAAATCTTCGTGATATGTCCCAATTTCCTTTCTTCTTGCATATGGTTTCAGAATTAGTTGAGTAACAACACCCAGATGAAAATAGTTATGCCTCTCATCAATTAGAGCTATAAATATGTTTAGTAAGGAAGAAAGGGTTATATAAATCACCTTGGGAATTACGGAGAATAGACAGATTGTGGACGGCTTTCATTAGGTATGCATGTGAAAGGACTTTATAGCTATTATGAAATATTTCTAATACTATCTGGGTGCATTTTTTGTGGCTGAGCAGGATGAAGTCACGAATTTGTGGATTAGTATTATTATTATTAAAAGTTTGAATTGCATTGGAAATACGGAATATTTAAGATGTAAGAGTTTGGAAATGTTGATTCTCTTCCGATTCACCAGATTGCCAGAGACTAAGGACAGAGTTTGCTCACTAGCAAAATGAGGAGGTTGAAGACTTCCTATTAGGGCAAGGACTCACTCTTCAACAAAAACTTCTGAGAAAACTGAAAGGCAGTCAGGCAGAAATTAGGTTAAGGTCAACATCTTACACCATGTACAATGATAAGTTCCAAATGGATACCAGACTTAGATATAAAAGGTCACATTGTAAATAAACTAGAAGACCAGAGAAGACAGACTTCTTGCTCTGGAGTAGGAGAAAACTATAACCAAAAAACAATAGGGAGAGCCAAACAGGGGATAAAAAGGATCACAGAAGAAAAAATGTATAAATTTGACTAAGTAAAATTGTAGAGAGGGGAGGGTTATGGATAGATTTTTTTGGTGCCTGGGTGCTCACACTCACACATGCACATGCAAGTACACACACAGGTACATACACACACACACACACACACACACACACACACATGCACACCCTGAAAAAGGGAAGGAAAGAAAAGAAAGAGGGGCATTGAAGCATTTTTAAAAAAATTATGCTGTAGAGAACAGAAGGGCCAGAAAAACAGACAAGCATAACAGTTTTGAAAGTTACTGAATTTCTCTTGAATTTATTAAGAGGTAAAGACAGCTGTTCTAATAAAGATCTGCAGTTTCATGTACAATCTTCTTTTTCTATCCAACTTCATAGATGGAAAGTTTCATTTTATCTGGCATTCACTTTAGCATTTGATTTTGGGGAATTTTTAAAAAATTTATTTATTCACTTTGAGTTTACAACATTCAGCTCCACAATCCCCTGAGTTCCAAATTTTCTCCCCCTCCACTCCCCTTCCTCCCCATCCCCCATGATGGCATGCAATCAAATATAGATTCTATAGATACCTTCACATTAAACATTGGTCAAGCTTAAAGAAGAATTATAACTAACCAAGTATAACAATGAGAAAGAAGGAACAAAACAAAACAAAACACTAAAGAGAGAGAGCAAGTAGTTTGCTTCAATATGCAGACTCTGTAGTTCTTTCTCTGGATATGGATATCCTTTTCCATTATGAGACTTTTGGAGTTGTCTTATAACCTTGAATTGCTGAGAGGAGCCCAGTCTGTCAAAGTTAGTCATCACACATATGTTGTGTCTGTAATTGTGTATAAAATTCTCCTAGTTCTAGTGTCCTAGCTCAGCATCAGTTTATCTAATTCTCTCCAGGTTATTATGAAGTCTGTCTGCTCCTCATTTCTTATAGCACAATTAGTATTCCATTACATTCATATACCACAAACTTGTTTAGCTACTCCCCAACTGATGGGAATGCCCTTCATTTCCATTTCTTTGCCACCACAAAAAGAGCTGCTATAAATATTTTTGTATACATAGGTCCTTTTCCCACTCGTATGATCTCTTTGAGATACAGCCCTAGAAGTGGTACTGCTAGGTCAAAGGGTATGCACTTTTTTATAGCCCTTTGGTCATAGTCCCAAATTGCTCTCCAGAATGGTTGGATCAGTTCACAACTCCACCAACAATGTATTAGCGTTCTAATTTTTCCACATCCTTTCAAGTATTTATCATTTTCCTCTTTTGTCATCCTAGCCAATCTGACCAGTGAGATGTGGTACCTCAGAGTTGTTTTAATTTGCATTTCTCTAATGAATAGTGACTTAGAGCATTTTTTCATATGCTTATAGATATCTTCATTTTCTTCCTCTGAAAACTGCCTGTTCATATCCTTTGACCATTTATCAATTGGCAAATGACGTGTATTCTTATAAATTTGACTGAGTTCTCTGTATATTTTAGAAATGAGGCCTTTATCAGAGACACTTGTAAAAATTCATTCCCAATTTTCCACTTCTCTCCTAATCTTGGTTACATTCATTTTATTTGTACAAAACCTTTTCAGTTTAATGTAATCAAAGTTAATTCATTTTACATTTCGTAATGCTCTCTATCTCTTGTTTGGTCATAAATTCTTCCTTTCTCCATAAACCTGACAGGTAAACTATTCCTTGCTCTCCCAGATTGCTTACAGTATCAGCCTTTATATCTAGATGGTGCACCCATTTAGACTTCATTTTGGTATATGGTGTAAAATATTTGTCTATGCTCAGTTTCTGCCATACTATATTCCAGTTTTCCCAGCAGTTTTTGTCAAATAGTGAGTTCTTATCCCAGAAGCTAGAGTCTTTGAGTTTATCAAACAGTACATTACTATAGTCATTGGCTACTGTGTCTCCCACGTACCCAATCTAATCCACTCATCCACTACTCTGTTCCTCAGTCAGAACAAAGTACTTTTGATGACTGCTGCTTTATAATACAGCTTAAAATCTGGTATGACTAGATTACCTTCCCAAGCATTTCTTTTCATTAATTCCCTTGATATTCTGGACCTTTCCTTCTTCCAGATGAATTTTGTTATTATTTTTTCTAGCTTGATAAAGTTATTTTTGGTAGATTGATTGGTATGGCACTAAATAAGTAAATTAATTTATGTAAAAATGTCATTTTTATTATATTAGTTTAACCTAGCCACAAGCAACTGATATTTTTCCATTTATTTAGATCTGACTTTATTTGTGTGAAAAGTGTTTGTTATTGTTGTGTTCATATAGTTCCTGGGTTTGTTTTGTGGGGTTTTTTTTAATGAAGGGGTTAGTTTAGCTAATCTCTAAGGTCTCTTCCAGTTTTTAACTTAATTATCTTATTGTAACAATAAGGTCCAATAGAGCTGTGTTGGTCACTCTATACCTCTCCACTAAAGTGGTCCTTGACTGCTAAGATATGCATAAGGTCTAGGTTCAATCCTAGGAAACCTAAACTCAAAAACTGAACTCTCTGGCTTTTTTCTGTTGTTACCCTAGAAACTTAAGGAGAATCATTTAAAGCTTAGGTTTGTCTCATGTTTTTTTTTAAATTTTTTTTAAAATTAAATTTTATATTTATTTTTAGTTTAAATCATTCATTTCCACAAGACTTTGAGTTACAAATTTTCTCCCCATCTTTCCCCTACCCACCACCCCAAAACAGTGGTCCCACTGAATACCCCTTCCCCCAATCTGCTCTCTCCTATATCCTTCCCCATCTCTCCTCCCACTTTCTGGTAGAGCAAGATGGATCTCCATACCCCAGTACCTGTATATCTTATTTCCCAGTTGCATGTAAAAAAATTATTATTATTATTATTACTATTTTTAAACATTTGATTTTACAACTTTGAATTCCAGATTCTTTCCCTTCCTCCCTCGTCACCCACCCTTACTGGGAAGATAAGCAATTCAATGTAGGTTGTGTGTGTGTAGTTACACAAAACATTTCCATACTGGATATATTGTAAAAGAATGACTATATTTCCCTCCATCCTATCCCGCCCCCCACTTGTTCTATTCTCTGCTTTGACCCTGTCCCTTTTCAAAAGTGTGTGCTTCTAACTACCCTCCTCCCCAACCTGCACTCCCCTCCATCATTGTAATACCATGCACAAGCAGCTTTCCAAAAGAATGCTACTGTGAA
>CM053582.1:371779175-371817702 GCA_028627135.1 Pseudochirops cupreus | reverse complement strand
AACAGCTTTTAAGGTTCTGATTACACAGTATAGTGAACACTCTATTTATTCCATAACAAATCAAAGCAAAACATTCACAGAAAATCAAGGTACAGCATTCACAATATTACAACTTATCACAGAAAATCACAATATAGTATTCACAACTGCTTATCATTAAAATGGCCACATAGTTTTCACCAAAGTGGTCACAATATTTAGAACAAAGAACAATCATCTGGTATCCCTAAGGAGGTTTGCCTCCTTACTCAGTCATTCAGTCTTCTCAGAGCACAATAGTCAGTCTTCCACTCATGGGACTACTAAGTTAACTCAATCATCACTTATTCAGCAATCAATTACTAAGTATCATTAATCACTAAGTACAATCATTAGAAAATACACAAACCTTCCACCCCTAGGTCATTAGTAAATCACATTATTATCACAGCATTCAATACCCAAGGAGAGGTCTTTTCATCTTGACCCGAGGCAAGGTCTCAGCAATCTCTGTTCCTGGGGAGACAAAGCTTAACAAAGCCACAACCTTAATTGCCAGTGTCCTCATCAATTCACTCTCTGCCTACAAAACAGTCTCAGGACCCCTGAAAACATCAGCAAGACCCTCTTCTAGGATTTCTGTAAATGAACAACAAGAAAATCCTTCTTCAGGGCTTCTGAGCCAACAGCAAGGTTCTAGGACCTCTGCAACAACAGCATTGTCCTTCACCAGCAGACAAATCTGGCAAAACAACATTAAAATAGACAGACAGGATACCGGTACCACAGCCATGCTTCCTCAGTCCTCTGGCAGTTTGGCTGGCCCTAGGACCCAGAAGAAATCCCAACTGGCTCCCAGAATTGAAATCACTCCTCCCATGTTTTCAAAATCAAAATAGTTTTCTCCAGTATAGGTGGGGCTTTCCTCTTCAGCCTTCCCAGCAGCAGCAACTTCAGCCTCCACAATTCTTGTCTGAAGAAAACTCTGACTCAGTTCTCAGTCCAACAGTAGCAGCCCAGGCTCCAGATGCTGCTGAGAGAAACTTTCTCTCTCCCTAGCAGAACAGCTTCTGCCACCAGGTTCTTGTCAGAAGAAATTCTGACTGTGCCTCTCTGGGGCTTTTCTCAGATACACACAACATCAGCCAACCCCTTCCTGTTACATCAGTAAGAGGACACAAGAGTTCATACCTTCTGTTTCCCCAACAGTGGCTTGATCAGTTACTAACTGCTAAGTACCTGCTACCTTTGCTTAATTTGAAACAAAGTGCTAAGTACCTGCTTACTTGTCAATACAAAAAAGGGGTAATTACCATTACAATGGTTCCCCCTCTCATCTCTTTCCCCCTACTCTCCCAAGATACCCAATTTAGTATCCCTTCCTAAGCCAAATTCAATGAGAATCAGGTTGACCCATTCCCTTTTGCCTTCCTGTTCTTCCCCTCCATTGTCACAGTTTTCCCTTGCCTCTTCTATATGAGGTAATTTACCCCACTCTGTCTCTCCCTATCTCCTTTCATTATATTCCTCTCTCACTTCTCAATTTCACCTTTTAAATATGATCCCTTCCTATTCAATTGATCCTGTGCCCTTTGTCTACATATACCTGTACATATATATATATATATATATATATACATACTCACGTATGTATTAATACGCACATATACCCTCCTATATAGACATAGATATTTATGTAAACATATATATGCATATATATGTGTGTGTGTATATATATATATATGTATATGTACACACACACACACATATACATACATTTATATTCCCTTCAACTATCCTCATACTGAGAAAAGTTTCATAAGTTACAAGTATCATTTTTCCATATAGGCCTGTAAATAGTTCAACTTTGCTAAGTTCCTTATGATTTCTTCTCCCTGTTTACCTTCTCAGGCTTTTTTTACTTCTTGTATTTGAGTGTCAAATTTTCTATTCGACTCTGGTTTTTTTCATCAATAATGCTTGAAAGTGCTCTATTTCATTGAATGACCAGATTTTCCCCTGAAACATTATACTCAATTTTGCTGGATAGGTGATTCTTGATTTTAGTCCTAACTCCTTTGACCTCTGGTCATATTCCAAGCCCTTCGATACCTTAATGTAAAAGCTGATAGATCCTGTGTTATCCTTTGTTTCCACAATATTCAAATTGTTTCTTCTTGGCTGCTTGTAATATTTTCTCCTTGATCTGGGAACTCTGGAACCTGGCTATAATATTCCTAGGAGTTTTCTTTTTGGGATCTTTTTCAAGAGGTGATTGGTGAATTCTTTCAATTTCTATTTTGCCCTCTGGTTCTAAAATATCTGGGCAGTTTTCCTTGATACTTTCCTGAAGTATGATTTCTAGTTTCTTTTTTTTTTTATCATGGCTTTCAGGTAGTCCAATAGCTTTTAAATTGTCTCTCCTGGATCTATTTTCCAGGTCATTGGTTTTTCCAATGAGATATTTCACATTGCCTTCTATTTTTCCATTTTTTTGGATCTGTTTAATAGTATCTTGATTTCTCATAGAGTCATTAGCTTCCATTGGCTCCAATCTAATTCTGAAGGAATTATTCTCTTCAGTGAGCTTTTGAGATTCTTTTTCCATCTGACAAATTTGACTTTTTAAGGCATTCTTCTCCTTATTGGCTTTTTGGGCCTCTTTTGCCATTTGAGTTTGTCTATTTTTTAAGGTGTTATTTTCTTCAGTCAGGTTGTTGACTCTCTTTTCATGATTTTCTTGCATCATTCTCATTTCTCTTCCCAATTTTTCCTCCATTTCTCTTACTTGATTTTCAAAATTCTTCTTGAGCTCCTCCATGGACTGTAACCAATTCATATTTTCCTTGGAAGCTTTCAGGAGTTCTGCCTTCATTGTCTTCCTCCCATTCCATGCTTTGATCTTTTTTGTCCCCAAAAAAGGAATCTAAAGTTATATTGCTGTGCTTGCTTTGCTTCCTTTGCTTGCTCATGTTGCCACTCAATTGCTTGACTTAGGGGAAAGCCTTGTCCCAAATCACTGGGGTTTTTGCAGCTGCCAGAGCTATTAAGATAGTGCCAGCTCTACAGCCCCCACAAACTCTGGGTTACTAGTCACACACCCCAGGACCACCACCCAAGACCACTATCCAGATCCAGGTAGGTTAAAGCAAGAGCGATTACCCTCTGACTGGTCACTTGGCCCCCCTACAATCTGCAGGCTGGGAGCTCTGAAGCAGCTACATGGAGGCAGCTGCAGGGCTGCCACATCTCTGCCACTTCTAGCTGCAGGAGCAGGGCCTGGACCTGCTCCTCTGTCCACCCTCCCCCCCCCCCCAGTTCCAACAGAGTTCTACACTGACCTTTCCCTTTTTCTTTGGTATTTATGGGTTGATAATTCTGGAAACTGCCACTGGTCCTGCTGATCTACTCTCTTGAAGTCCACTGCAGCACTGGTCAGGCTGCCTTGGGGCTAAAACCATGGGCTCACACAGGGCTAAGCTCCTAGCATGCTACCATGAATGCTTTCTCTCCACCTGCCAGGCTGCCTTCAGCAGGAGATTTGTTTCTCTATCTCTTTGTCAGTTCTGTAGCTCTAAAATTTGTTTAGAGTCATATTTTATAGGTATTTGAGGTGGTTATGGGGGAGCCACGGACTTTTCCTGCTTCTACGCCGCCATCTTGGCTCTGCCCCCTGATACAGGTTTGTCTTATGTTTACTCCAAAGGAGTTGGTATAAAGATATTCAATGTATAATATAAATCAGGTACAAGATTACAATAAATGCTAAAAACACAAAAAGCTGACAAGTGTTTGCATTAACAAATACCTAAACAAGAAGCAGCAATTTATGTTTTCTTGTAAGATTGATATTTAAAATAGTGAACTTGATGTTTTACGAATGCAGAGTCCTAACCCAGGCCTGCACAATTTATGGCCAATGGACTGCTTGCTGGTCTCCTGAAGGATTTTGGACAGCCTGGGGACATTTGTAGACCAATGTAGAGGATGTGAAAGAAAGAGCTGCAGCAAACTAACCATCCCCAGTCTGAATCTAGTCTCAGAGGAGTGAGAATCCTAACTTTTGACTGTATTTTTGATCATTATGGGTGTTGAACAGGGACAAAGTGAGTGCTGCCACATGCCTACACAGTATCTATGAGCAGCAACAACACAAGGGATTTTTACCCTCTCTCGATGCAGCCACCTTCCAAGCTACATGAGTCTCTGGTGTTTTCTCTAAGGTCAGACACTCAGTTCAATATTTCTGGGTATGTGAGCAGTTGCTGTGGAGATTTTTTGGTTCTAACATTCAAGTTCTGGGGGTGACTTTGTAAAATGGGTGATAAAAAGAAACAGAAAATCAAATCAGAACATAGAGTGTTTATAGAGTGGAAAAATAGATTCTTGTTTACTTATACAAGACACAAAATATTGTGCCTCAGAGAATAGCCGCTCAAAAAGAATACAATCTTCGTCACCATTTTGAATCAAAACATCCTGATTTAAGCCAATTGGATACTAATGAAAAACAAATCAAAACATCTAAATTGTTGAAAAATCTCAAGGGGGATCAACAGTTTCTCAAGAAAGTAAACTCAGAAAATGAGGCAGCTACTAAGATTAGGTTTCAGATCTCTAAAAAAAATTGCTGCTACCGGGAAGTCTTACTGAAAGTGACTTCACAAAAAAGTATTTGCTAATTGCAGTTTCTGGATTATGTCCCAGTTTTTAAAAAGTGTTTTTGAAAAACAGTTTAATCATTAATTATACCTTTACTTGGAAAGTGAACTGCTCAAAACCTATCTCCTGCCCAAAGAAGTTTAGCCTATTTAAATTTTGGCCCCTACCCCCTCCCAAGTTGTGCAGATCTGTCCTAACCTCACAAGGATTTATGGGACTTCTCTTGGTTCTCAGGTTTAACTGAGGTCCAAAGATTTTAACTTAACTCTGCCCAAAGAGTTTAGTTATACAAAATGTTATGAGATGTCCCAATTTTCTTTCCTTTTGCACACCAATGCACTTGGTTTCAGAATTGGTCGGGGACAATACCCAAATGAAAATAGTTGTGCCTCTCCTCAACTAGAACTCCAAATATCTTCAGCAGGCAAGAAAGACTCCCATGGAATTTACGGGACATGCTAGATCCCTATTTCAATTTCACCTTTGTTCTGTATGACTCAAACGATTCTCTCCAGGTCCATGCTTTCTGGCAAGCCAGGTTAGAGGTTGGACTCATCCTGTAATACATCATTTGACTGTGAGTTCCTTGAAAGCAGGAAATGTTTGTTTTGACTTGTTGGGTTGTTGGGTTTTTGATTGCGTTGGAATTTTTTTTCCCTTTGTTATATGTTCAGTGCTTAGCACAATGCCTGGCACATAGTAGGAATTTAGTAAATGCTTCTTGACTTGATTTGATCAAAGAAATCATCTTTTCCATTAGTGATGAAATTGTTGGGAACAGTCTTCCTAAAGTGCAGCAAGTGCTGATTGAGGACCCAGGAGCTCCCAATATCACCAACTCATGAGATTGACTGTAAGGCTGGAAAATATATCTCAGGATTGCTGCTCAGTCACCTATACTCAGGATAAACACAAAGCAGAAGAAGCATCTGAGATCTGAGATTCAGTCTCAGATTCACCTAGGAAACACACAAATTCACAGCCACCATGTTGCTAGAGTTAGGAAAAGTATACAATACCCCATTCCTCCAAGGAGAGGCTCAAAGAATTTTCATATATTAGGTACTTTGAAAGAGAGTCAGAGCCAAAGGGTAGAGCCACTTCCTCTATTGATTTAGTGGGCCAGCTTGGTGTCCAGTCCTTTGTGAAGCTGCTTTGATACAGCCTCCCTCCACTTTTAGCCATCATGGTGTGAGGTTCTTTTTAGAAAGGTAAACAATAATTCAGATAGAGGGTAGCTATTTATTTCCTCCAACACAAAAGAAATCTTCAAAACACAAAACACTCAAAAGCACATATTGACAAATCATGAAAACATGATATATTGTATTTAAAACATGACATAGTAACTCATTATTCCTACTGTGCTCTCCTGGATAGTTGTGTGATGTATGAAAAGCTCTAGAGACATAGTTTCTGGGTAATTAATCATTTTGTTAATCATGCTAGCAATAATTAATAAAAGGGGTCAATTACACTATTGAATGCCTAAGAACCCTCTTGGAACCCACTCTTGTCTTTGGAAGACTGGGTGTTCCTGTGGATGGCAATTGACTCTGATTGGTTAACAAATAATGAGACAATGAATATTATGATGAGAGGTGTGCTTATTCTAATGAGGTTGGGAGAATGTGACTCTGATCACTCAGTCTTGGTCAAAGAGACTTATCTCTTATCCAGATTACCTCTGCTTGCTTAGGGCAATCTAGACAAAAAAAACCAACGACATTCTACTCAGACCTGGCAGAGTGGAATACAATGAGCCAGAATTCACCTTAGATTAAATTCTTTATAAGGTTCTTTAGTTGGATGGGGCAACAACTCCCACCCAGGATGAAAGGCAAGTACCCTTCGTAAGTGAGTAATCTCATTCACCAACAATGTCTTGCAGATGCTGGCTTGGCCTAGTAGAGAACGAAGATCTAGGAAGAGAAAAATAATCCAGACCTCCCCAATCATTGAGTATTTAATAATCATTTCTCTCAGTTATCATTAAAACATGAGACACTTTGGATACTGTTGAACAGGCCTATCAGACCTCAGCTTTACATACAGTTGAAGGAGGCATCTCCTACTGCTAAACACTCTGATCTCTCAATGACTATATTATCAACTCTAACCTCTGAAGTCCATGAAGTGGCTGCCAAGGTTTAAGAGGATTACTATTGACTCATCTGTACTCAGGGAAAAAAATACAAAGCAGAACAAGTAGACAGAGCCCTAAAGTCCAGGCTCAGGCCCAGTCTGGGAAAACTTCTTGCTACCATGTGCAAGCAGCTACCATTGCTGCCAGCAGAGAGGCAATTCCTTCTTTGCCTCACTGGAAGTTGAAAGGAGAGTCTCATGCACTTGACAGAGGAAAGATAAAGTGAGAGGTGAGAGTCACTCCTTTTAATGGTCTCTCTTCCTGACTCAATAGCGAAGATTCTTTGATGAAGTTCCAGCAGTCACTAAGAAGGATAGATGAGGCACACCTAGACATCCACTAGAGCAGTGGTTCTCAACCTTCCTAAAGCCAAGACCCTTTAATACTTGTATATGGGCATATCTGCCTGTGGGCAGACCCGCCTGGAGATGGATAGAGGAGCGGCATCTCGATTCCTAAGACCATCAGAAATATGTTTTCTGATGGTCTTAGGTGACCCCTGTGACCCCTGTGACCCCTGTGAAAGGGTCGCGACACACAGGTTGAGAACTGCTGCACTAGAAGTTTCTGTTTGTATGTGTCTTTTATCAAGGGGCCGCCTGGAAAGGAGCAGAATACATGTATCATTATAGTGACCCCACGCCAGGGATTGAGTGTTTGTCACCAGAAAGAACCCATGTGACTGGAAGGAGTCCAACTCTAGGCATGATCTGTAGAAGGAATGGCCACTATTCCCTACCATTATCCAAGATGGAAATTTATATTAATAAGTGAAATGAAGTGAATTCATAAGAGACTTACATGGCATTACAATTCTAATCATTTAAAATCTAATTTACAGAAATAAATTTTTGGACCCAGAAGTCACTCCTTCTGGAAGGTCTCCTCTCTTTCTTGACACTTATTATGAAAGAAATACTGATTTTTGGAATAATCAAATCATATAGATAGAAGGAATCCTAGAGTTTATTTAGAACAATCCCTACTTGACTGTTAATTATTATTAATATTAATTACACTAAGCTCTTCTTCAGCATCTCAAACAAATGATAATTTAGCCACCAATAAATATCTCCAGTGATGGGGAACATACTGCCCCTCAAGACAAACCCATTCCATTTTTGAAAGTCCTAATAGTTGGAAAATATTCTACTATAATGAATAAATGCTGAAATCTTCCTCCTTGCAACTTCTCTTCTTGGTCCTGGTTCAATAAACAAGATAAAAATCTAATCCCTCTTCAGTTAAGAGTATAAATGTTTGAAAATAGTGGTCATCGGGTCCCTTAAGTCTTCTTTTTCTCCAAGTCAAACATCCCCATTTCATCCAACCATTCCTGGTGTGAAATGGTTCCATCAGCATCAATGTTTGTTCTCTGGATGTACTACAGCTTGTGTCTTACCCTTCTGAGGCAGACACTAGATCTGTTTCTGAAAAGTTGTGTGTCAGTGGAGTGAAAAATTGTTTTGTTAAACAATCATCTCCTCATTTGTCTTTTGTGTAAATCCAGAGTTCCACATGTCGAGATAGATAAAAGCAAGAATCCCTACAATGAGTTCTTAGCTCAGTCCCAATGTTCAGGAGTGCATGGGTTGCAAAGACCTTATGACCAGCCCAGAAGTTCAAGAATGTTACCTGATAGTGAGAACAACTCACTTCAGAATTCAAAAAGCACTTTCCTCACAATAATCCTATCAGATAAGTAAAAATAATTAATAATGATAATGAAAAGTTAATAATGATAATAAAAATAATGATAAATTATTGAGCACTTTAAGGTTTGCCATGCACTAATGTACTTATTACCTCATTTCATCCTCCCCAAAAACCTGTGGGATAGGTGCTATTATTATTCCCATTTTATGGATAAGGAAAAGCTAGGTTTTAAGTTCATATCTCTTGACTCTTAGACCAGTACTCTTTCCCCTACACTAGTTTTGTCCACTCTTTCACACTGCCCCTCATGTTTAGTAGTCAGTATCCTGTGCTTATATAATGGACTGAAAACAAATGTCCTCCCCACGATAAGGGGAAAAAACACCTTTTTAATTTGGAATAAAAGGACTTTAAGGTCAATAGGAATGGGCAAGCCTTTTTTTAAAAAAACATTTAGTTTTTAATGTTTTTTTACTCACATTGATTGCTTGATACCAGAAAACCTGGTTAAAACTTAAAAGACGAGTTGATCAGTTATTTCATCTAAATGATGCAAATAATCAGGTGCCTTCATCCAAGGCACTGAAAAAAAATATCGTACAGCACAGGACCAAGCATGGATCCATGGACCTCCTGCTAAACTGACGTTGAACCTTTAACGACTACTCATTGAGTCCAGTCATTTGGACAGTTCCAAATCCATCTAACTATATTATCAGCTATCCTACACATCTCCATGTGTAGTTTGAGATTCTTTATCAATGCTTTGTTAAAATTTAAACTATATCAGTAGTGGTACCCTGATTTGTTAGTCAAAAATGGAAATAGTTTGACACTGACTCTTTGTAATCATTGTTTCTTTGTCTAACTGTTCACTGTGTCGTTGTTGTTTAGTTTTTCCAGCTACGTCCATCTCTCCATGACCTTATTTGGGGTTTTCTTGGCAAAGATACTGGAGACACGTTGTTAAAGGTCAGACTCATTTTATTTTTTCACCAAGCTTTTGAAGAGACTGGAGATGAGTTGGAAACACAGTCCAAGGAACTATGACTATGGCTGGGAGACTAGACGCTCTGAAAGTCCATATGGGCAACCAAACTAGACATCAGACTCTAACATTGTGTATGTCAAGGGTGCCTGCAAAAATAATGGAAGGGAAGGAGCACAAGGAGGTATTGGTGTCTGCTGGGGACCAGGCCATGATCTAAACATAACTGATACACATTCTGGACAACAGACAAACCAAAGAGCATCATTAGAAGCAGCTACCAAAGGGATTGAGCAAAGGCCCAAAATAAGGACAGACATACTGTGTACACAGATAATCACCTTATCATCAAAGGTATTGATGGGGTCAGGGATGCTTTTGTCTGTAACTTCAGTTTGTAAAATCATATTTTTGTGTTCGGATTTCTCTGTAACATCAGTTTGTATCAAGCCTGTGCAATTAAGTTGTAAAAGTCACACTTGCCCCCAGCCATAAAGGCATTAACTCTGCCTCTCCCCTGCCCCCAGCCTAAAAGTCTTTTCCCTGAGCCAGCAATCTGCCTAGCAACAGTTCATTAATTGTTTAGCTATACCTATGAATACATAGTTCCTTTGTTCTAAGTGGCCAGCTGCATCCGAGATCCTTGAACAACATTATCAGAAGAGATAACTCCCTCCCAATATGGTGCCTCCTGAATCCCTAATCAGTCTAGCTTCCAAACTTGGACAATCAAACCTATCCTCCCAACAGCCACATTGGACCTATCTCATTCATCCTTGACCAAAAGTAAACTCGTCATGTGTTGAGGCAAAAACCACACCTCTTGGTAGCCTCCCCTTGGGCTTTCTTCCAGTGAATTATGGGCAATATGCCTGCACAGTTGATATAAAAAGTGCATGTCCCTTTAAGCACTGATAACTCCTAAACTCCTCCCAAACTCCTCCCTAACTCCACCCTTGCCCACCTAGGTAGCATAATTAACCTTTGACGGACAGTTTTATGGCTTTAAAAACTGTATCTCTGGCCCCTGCACTTTGCAGGTCCCTTTAACCTTATCCTGACTGCTGCAAAGTGTAATATTGAACTTTATAACTCTGCCTTAGATCCCTATAAGCTTGCAGGTTTTCTTACCCCGCCCCTCCCCCACCCACTGCAAAGTCAGTGTAACAATAAACTTTTGTAACTCTGCCAAAAGATAGCTTGAGTCCAGTAATTCATTTCAGACAAAGAACCCTCAAAGGATTTCCTAGAAATCCGCCCCTTCTATACCTCTTCAGTACGAATGAATGGATTGGCAACTGGAAAGAAAATGACTGGAAAACAAGTAAAAATAAAGATGTTGTCCACAAATACCTATTCGCTGAACTGTATAATATGACTTGGGATATGAATGTTGGGTGGAAGTATGTGCCTGCTTGTTCCAAAGTTGAAGGCAATGTTGAAGCTCAAAGACTGGCCAGAAAAGCAACTAGAAAGTGAAAAGAATCAATCGATACTTTGCAGATGATGAAATTTAAAGTAGTCACTCTCTTTAATCCTGCAATATAATCTCCAAGTCAGTCTCTTTACCCTTTCCCCCTCCTTGTGTTGTACCTGTCTTCCATGGCTATCTTTGGTCATTTTCTTCATATACTTTCTTGGTTTTTCTATGTGCTATTTTAATTTTTATTCAATAACATAAACAAAATACTATATATTATACTATAAGCATACTTTAAATAACTGTAGAAATTGTTCACACATACTAATAATAAGAAGAGAAAGTCAGTTATCCTCATCTCTGTCAGATTCAATTAACTTGCTGAAGTCTTGCTCCAAACCACCTAGAAACCAATCCAGACTGCTTGACTGCTCTCACGATTTGAGGGTTATGGAAGTCACCAACTTTTCTTCCAGGTAAAATGAATTGTGAAACAAACCTTGCTATCTCCCCTGACGCTGCTTTCTAAGGACTTCCTGGCTTTACCATTTGCCCTGCTTGTATGCCCTCCTCTGACCAATCTAAAGATGCCTGTCTGGGCCATGCAATCTGACCCTCTGGTGCATTCTTATGACTTTCAGAACTTAGAACTTTTTAAAAGTCTTTTCATTTACCTAGCAACTGAACTTTCTAATAATATGTTGTCTCCCCATCCACCCAAAGTGTGAACTTGACCAGAGACTGTCTTTCTATAGCTGTCATCCATCCCCAGTATTGAGCACAGCACTTGGAACTTAGTAGGAATGGAAATTCAGTAAATATTTTTGCATTAATTCATAATATCTGGTTTATGGTTCCCCTGACCCTTCAATAAGTGCCATTTTTACTTTATGAAACAAACACCACCTCTTTTCCATTTAAGAACTATCTTAAGAATTTGACAAAGGTAGAAAAAAATCAGTATCAAGAAAGGACTTTGGGAAAAGGCCCAAAATATGTTCAGTGATATTCTGATCAATAATGATGTTGAATATTTCACATTTAAAATTTGTTTTTCTTTTTTTTGGTAAAATATGGTATGGTTGGTTTTTTTTTACTTTTACAATTCTGGATATTGGTTGCTCGTGTAAGTTTCTTACAGATGCTGGATATCAAATAATTAAATTGTTCCTGTTTTTTAAAAAAACATACTGGAGTGGTTTGCCATTTCACTCTCTAGATCATTTTACAAATGAAGAAACTGAGGCAGACAGGATTAAGTGAGTTGCCCAGGGTGACACAGCTGGTAAGTGTCTGAGGCTGAATTTGAACTCAGTTTATTCTGACTCTGGATCTGGTGCTCTATCTACCGTGTAACTTAGTTACCTAAATATTCACTAACCATCTCCTTAATGATCTATTTTAGAATTTCTCAGGAAATTCTACTGAAACTCTCAGGTTTGCAAACTAAGCACGTCCAGATGACTCTTACAGTTGCTGTTTCAAGCTAAAGTAGATTCCACATGCTAATTTACAAAATATTTTAAAGCAATTCATTTTATCTGTATATCTCTCTCTGAACCTCCTTTTGTTCTCTTCTTTGTGTTTAAAATGTTTCAATGAGTCCCTTATTTTTTCTTTTTGTTATCAATTATCATTTATTTTGGGGACAGGGAGGTACCACAGTGGATGCAGCACCCAGCCTAGAGTCTGAAAGCAGTGAGTTCAAATTCAGCCTCAGACACTTTCTAGCTATGTCACCCTGGGCAAGAGATTTAACCCTGCATGCTTCAGTTTCTTCATCTGTAAAATGAGCTGGAGAAGAAAATGGCAAACCATTCCAGGATCTTTGCCAAGAAAACCCCACATGGGGTCATGAAGAATTGGACACAACTGAAAGCAATGAACGACAAATCTTCTATCCCCTCCAAAGTACCCCTGCAACACCCCATTTTAGCCTTAATACCTTAGCTAGGTGAGATCATAGATTGTAGACTAAGTACAAAAAGTCCTTTGAATTGGAATGGTGTAGGAGAATTATATTCAGATAGACCTGGTTAGCACCAGACTCTCTTGAAAGTCTGGAGCAAGTGTGGCATTCAGCCATCCTCACTGAAAATTATGGAGAGGCCTGGGCTTCGGCTTTGGTCCTCAGTCTCTTTCTCCTCTCCTCTTGCATCTCTACCTCTGGCTAGAGGAGGACTAGGTGAATTTATTTATTTACTTATTTTGGAGGGCGAAGGCAAGACAATTGGGGTCAAGTGACTTGCCCAAGGTCACACAACTAGTAAATGTCAAGTGTCTTAGACCAGATTTGAACTCAGGTCCTCCTGACTCCAGGGCTACTCTGTGAGTTTCATAGGGTCTGGAGGATGTTGGACTCCCATCTTTCCCTCAAAATCTTAGCCACACCTCTTAACAGCTAACAGCAAGGTCTGCATTGGAAGTCAAGAACAAGTGGATGCACATTCATGAGGCTCGAGGGGAGCTTTTTCAGCACCCTACAAATGGAAGAAAAAGACTTCAGGTAACTAAGAGCTTAGCTCTTCATCAAATGCATTTGAACCTACTTTCTCCTGGAATCTGTATGTGCTTAGGGGAAGAGTTTCACAGAATTGGAGTGGGGGGATGTTTTATATCAATTCTTATGTATCCCCTTAGTAAATACCTGTTTCTAAAAGTTGACTGGTTGACTAAAACTGGTTTTCAACTGAATCTTGGTCGGTGTACAAGGGATGGCAACAGGCAATCACCCTCAATTTCTCCAAGGTACCCCTATGTACCTGAGGGGGAGATATAGCCATGCTCTGAGACCTGCACCTCTTGTTTATGATAGTGGAAGTCAGGATAAGGCTTCTCAGATGTTGTATGAGCTACATACATCCAGTCAAGCCAAACAAAGCCATACATTGGCCATGTCTGCATTACTCATTTATCATCTGTCAGGTAGTGGAGATGTTTCATAATCACAGTTCTTAGTTACAGTATAAATCAGAGCTATTAAGTCTTTCAAAGCAATAAATATTTAATATTATGCAAACAATGCACTGTGGGATTCGTATACTCTGCTTTAAATTTTTCAAATTACCCTATATGGACTCAAATTCTGAAAACAACACCAATGACTTTTTCATGTTATCAACACAAAGCAAATAATTGTGCCTAGAGCAAGCATTCAAAACTTGCTTATAAACACATAGAACATGAATAAAATTCAGCAATGCCCGCATGCATCACGACAGTTTCATGCTAGCATCAGGTAGAGTAGGAGCTCTTTATATCTCCAAAATATAAAACATTAAAAAAAATAGCACTGAATATAAACAGGACTCCCCTGAAATTTTCCCTGGGATACAGTTCCAGGAGTTAGGGTACCAAATATACCTATGGCAAAAGAAAACTGAGGGAGGCAGCTAGGGGATACAGTGAATAGAGCACCAGCCCTGGAGTCAGGAGTTCCTGAGTTCAAATCTGACCTAAGACACTTGACACTAGCTGTGTGACCTTGGGCAAGTCACTTAACTCCAATTGCCTTGCCTTCCCCCTTCCAAAAAAGAAAAAAAAAAGAAAATTGAGGACCAAATATCTTGACCCAAAAAGGGAATAAAGCAAAACTGGCCAGCAGGGTTCACTTTAAAAAACAAAACAAAAAACCAAGACTGAAAAACTTTTCTTCAAAATCACCTTTAGAAAAAACAATAGGACCACTGAAGACTGAAAACCTGTAGCCTACAGATATTCAGAATAAAATCACTATTGAGACAAAGACTGTCAGAAAGAAACAATGGGAAATCCTCAGGCAGAGCACATGGAGATCTTCCTTAAGTACAGTGTGGGACTGACCTTGCCACTTTCCTTCTCCATAAACTCAAGTTATCACCTCTGTTAGTAAGTGGAAACTCGGTCAGTTCAAAGGCCTTCACAACCAGCCTCTGCTCCCCACCTTTCTGGTCTTCGTACACACGTACATCCCAACACCTACTCTATGTTCCATGAATAAACCCCTCCATCCTTCTGCTGTGGGCATTTTCTCTGATTGTTGCCCATGCATGGAATGCTCTCCCTTCTCAACTCTGATCTCTGGTTCCCTTCAAATTCTAGCTAAAATCCCAGCTTCTTCAGGAAGCCTTTACAAATCCCTCCTCATTCCAGTGACTTCCTTATGTTAATTGTTTCTATTTTTTAAAAAAATTATTTATTTTATTCTGAACTTAAGAAATAAAGCAAGTGTTTCCATAACATAGCAGAACAGGAAAAAAGATGATTGACCATGAAACTGTGCTCATTTATCCTAGAGATGGCTAGTTTGTACATAATTTCTTGCATGTTGTCTCCCCAATCAGATTCTGAGCTTCTCAAGGGTAGAGACAATCTTTTACCTTTCTTTGTAGCCTCAGCATTTACCTGGCACTTAATAAGTATCTATTGACTGACTGCTAAAATTCCAATACTTTTTTTTAAACCAGGAGAGGATGTTGCAACTAAGTGTTCCTACAGAAAATCTGAACAGACCATCTTTCACTCTCTTCCCTAGCAGATTTTGAATAAGGAAAATTGCTTTTTGTTGTCAGGTGAAGAGGGAATGGCCACTTTTCCCCACCTAACTGACCTGTCTCTGAACACACCAACACCTCTGTTTCCTTGTGTTTATTCTTTCCTGATGATGAGTAAATGAATATTCTGAAAGTGGAGAGTCTTCAAATGACTGAAGACGATCCATCAAAGATCCCACCAGCCAAGAGAGTTTGTAACAAATTCTACAGTGTTAGTAGTGACCGGTGACAAAGGGAACACCTGCAAGTGGAGACAGAAAGACCACCTCCAAAAACTGAGTCCAAGCAGAAAGCTAAACTTAAGTACAACCTCATAAGGACTCCATGAAAGAAAAAAAGATTTCCAGGGACATAAATCAGGAGGTACTTTCTTGGCCACCTGTGTTTCCTGCAAATGGGCCTCACTCTCACTGTACTCTGAACCTGAGCCAACTCTCCTCAGGAACCTTGTGTGTGCAAGGAGAGAGTGTTGCTCCAGTTTCAAGGGATGAAAAAAACCAGCTAAAACCAAAACTCTTCATTCCTTGCTATCCATTCTCAGCAAATACTCTTTTTCCAGAAACTAGTAAAGTTCTACTGGTTGATTGATAATTAGGGCTCTTGGACAATGGTCCTAGAAATTCTAGTAACCTCTCAAGAGTTACCTCTAGAATTCTGAGGGAAATAAACTCAACATGCCAAAGTCAGAGAGTAACCCCAGAGGGGGTCCCACAAACTTGTAAAATGAAAAGTGATGATTTGCTTCAATTTCATTCAATTAACACAATAACAGCAAAGAGATAAACTTTGGGTGTTTAAAAAAAAAAAGGAATACACCCAGAGGAGTGCCCTTTGCCTCATTGGGAAATACTATAAACCTCAGGACTATGAGTCATAAGCACGCAGCCAGGCTTAGCTTCTTTGTCATACAGAGGGTTAGTCAGTAGCACTAAGAACAGAGCAGCAAAATTCATTGTCACGGAAACATAATCGTGATTTATTTTTGTTGATTTGGATGATTCATTCATACTTTGTATTTCCTTCAGGGGTCTCTGGTTACAGTAAACATAGACTTTAAGAAATTTCTGTGGCACAATTTAATTGGAATACTCGAACTTTGGAAAGGCCTTCTCTCTATTTAAACAAGCCTTTACTACCTCAGTTTCTTCCCAGTGCCACTTCCAACACGGTCATAATAACATTCATACAAGCTACTATATTTGTGTCTAGATATGGTTGCAGTGCATTTTTTTACATTTAATCTTCATAACAGCTTTATGAGGTAAGATAGTATCCATTTGACAAATAAGTAATTAGGTTCAGAGACTTACCTGAAGTCACATAGCTAATAAGCAACAAAGCCAGGAGTTAAAACAGGGTTCAAAATGCTTATTGTTGGGGGTGGGGGGTGGCTAGGTAGTACAGTAAATAGAGCACCAGTCCTGGAGTCAGGGGGATCTGAGTTCAAATCCAGCCTCAGACACCTAACACTTACTAGCCATGCGACCTTGGGCAAGTCACTAAACTCAATTTCCCTGCCTTCCCCTCCAAAAAGCCAAAAAAAAAAAAAGTGCTTATCATTTAAGAAATATAAGGTTCTAGAAAAAAGGATCAACTTAAAATGAACTAATGATTTCAGTGAATTTCCATTTGATGAGTTGACATGTAGAAGAAATGTCTGTAAAATTTCATTTCCCACAAACACCTGGGGTCAAGACCACACTTCACAGATAGATGACATCTGCTTTGGTTGGCCATGTGCCTACAGCACGGTAATGTCATCAGGTGAAGGCTCTGATTGGTTGGAGGGTGTTCTACAAGATGGGGATAACAGTGGATTAGATTAGAATGAATAACAGTTTAGACAAGAGGGGCCAGGGGCAGAACCAGAGGTAGGACGGGGAGATAAAGGATCACATGAAGCAACGTGGTATGATATCCTTGAATTCTATTGTCACATTTAGATCATGATGATTTCACCACCAAGGCAAGTGTTTTCAACTGTTCTTCCAACTCCTCCCCAGAATCCAAGTTCAACTCATTGTTGAACACTGTTGTTCTAGACTCTATCAAAGAATCATAGATATACATCCTTCTATTAGACTATAAAATCCTTGAGAGGAGGGGCTGTGTGTTATTCTACTCTGTATCCCAACCCTCATGTACCTAATTCCAATTCTCTATACTTGATAGTGACTCAATAAATGTTAGGTGAATGAATTTTTTGGAAGTTAGGTAACTGATTGGGCATAGGGAATAAGGGAGTCAATAATGACTCATGTTATACACCTAAATATATCTACCATCCCAGCCTTCCCTGGAATAAGCCATGCCAATTTGCATTGCATGATGACTGGTTCCCAGGGTTTTGTGGCACTTTTCATGTGTGCAAGAAAATGCACTTTCTTTTTCCAACTAGACTACAGGCTCCTAGATGGCAAAGATCTTGTCTTATATTTCTTCCCCACTATACTTTACAACACAATAAATGTGTTGATAAATAAAGAATTCCAAAGTTTTGAGCCTTTTGACTGCATGATGTCATGTTCAAAAATAGACAAACTGGGAAAGACAACTGGTTTGGAAGAAAGACTCTGTTGTTCAGTTACTCAGTTGTGACCCTTTTATCCTCCACTCTCTGTCAAAGCCTGTCCAAGTTCTTGTTCGTTGTTTTCATGACACTGTCTACCTCATCCTCTGTCATGCCCTTTCCCTTTTGCCTTCCATCTTTCCCAACATCAGGGTCTTTTCCAATGAGTCCTGTCTTCTCATTATGTGGCCAAAGTATTTAAGTTTCAGCTTCAGGGTTTTTTTTTTCCATTTTTTATTTGGAAATGTTCATATTGATGCAGAGAAATTGAATTTTAGAGACACAAGATACCCATTTATTATAAAACAAGAGACCTGGAAATTATTTACATGAGGAAACAAAAGATTTCAGAACTTCAGCAGAATTGGCAATTTTCATGATAGCCACTTCATTAGTGATTTCAGTCCACATATTTGCCCAGAATGTCACTATCTCTAAATAAGAAATAGCCCTTGTCTTCTATAACTACTTTGGTCCCACCATATTCTGGAAGAAGAACTTTATCTCCAACTTTCACACTAACTGGTTGAATTTCTCCACTCTTTCCTTTAGATCCTGATCCAACAGCTACTACGGTTGCTTGTAATACTTTTCCTTGAGATTTTTTTGGAAGCATAATACCTCCTTTGGTAACAGTCTCAGCTGCACTCCTTTCAACCAAAACTCAGTCAAAGAGGGGAAGAAACTTTCTAAAAGCCTGCCCTGCCATGGCTCCTGCAGTGCCCCGCAGCTGTCACTCTTAGTCCGTTCCCTCTGTCCCTCCCGGGCGCCGGTAGACTTGCAGCCATGAACTTAGTAAGAGAGACCTCAGTTTCAGTTTTTGACCTTCCAGTGAACAGCCTGAATTAATTTCTTTAAGTATTGACTGATTTGATTTCCTTGCTGTCCAAGGGACTCTCAAAAGTCTTCTCCAGCACCACAATTCTAAAACATTGACTCCATAGTACTCAACTTTTCTTATAGTCCAACTCTCACAGCCATACATTACTATTGGAAAAACCAAAATTTTGACTATACAGACCTTTGTCAACAAGGTGAGGTCTCTGTTTGTTAGTATGTTATCCAGATTTGTCATAGTTTTGCTTCCAAAGAACAAGAAAAAGTCTTTTGATTTCATGACTGCATTCACCATCTGCAGCGATTTTTGAGCCCAAGAATATAAAATTTGACGCTGCTTCCATTTCTTCTCCCTCTATTTTCTAGGAATGATGGGACCAGTAAGCAAGATTTTAGGGGTTTTTTGATGTTAAACTTCAAGCCAGCTTTTACACATTTCTCTTTCACTCCAAATTTGCCTAATCCAACAGATAGTAGACCTGAGATGAGAGTTTGAATGAAAGGTAATGACTAAAGATATTCCTGAAATAATGAAAACCTACTTTAAAAGTTCTAAATTTAATTCCACCTTGATAAAGGTATATGTCTTTTTTTTTCTTAGCATCCGTGATGGATTTTTACAAACCATTCATACTCTCCTGCATACACCTACTCAACCAATGGCACACCTTTGCAAAATGGAATACAGGTCCATATACCCATTCAATAATTATCTTGTCCCCTATCAAACCTTGGGATTTTTTTTACCTTTATTATTCTATGATAACAATGATCATCACTGTTAGAAAGTCAGTTGAGTTACATTTTGCCCCTTCTCCAGGGTTCTCTGGCACCCTGAAAAAGGGTTCAAGCCCTCAAAGATTATGTTCTCCCAATTTTAGTCTCCTGTACTCCAGTCCCATTCAACAACAAATCAGGGGCAGCTAGGTGGTGCAGTGAATAGAGCACCAGCCCTGGAGTCAGGAAGACCTGAGTTCAAATCTGTCCTCAGACACCTAACACTAGCTGTGTGACCTTGGGCAAGTCACTTAACCCTAATTGCCCTATTTTCTCCCCTCCAAAAAGCAAAAAACAAAACAAAAAAACTCCAATAAATCAGATCAGCTTTTACTAAAGAATATTTACTTCACAGGTATACAGCAAAAAAAACAAAAAACAATCAAGCATACAAAATTTTTCCCTACATACACATACCTGGGAGGCATAATCTCCTCTATTATACCACCTCAGTTTCTGAAGAAGTGATAGGACTTGTTTCATAGCTTAACTCAGTTCTTATACGGCATAGATCCACCAAGTTCCAAGCCCAAAATTCCCCTGGGTTTGAGTCCCGGCACCTTGGCTTCTCAGGGCTTTCCTATTTCACTGGCAGCAACCTCCTACCTGGAATCCTTCCTCCAAGGTTACCATGGCTCAAGCTCCCAGGTCCGGGGAACTAAAATGACAAATAAAACAGACCCAAAACCTTAACCCAATTCTTGAGAATACAGAGCCTAAAAGAGAAAGGAATGTGGGGAGCCAAATAGGCCTGATCCAGGACTCAGCTAAGAGACCTTAATTATGTACCCTAATTCCTTTCAAGGTGACACAGCTTGCAAAGGCTGGCTCCCCAAAAAAGAATGTCGGGGGTGCACTTGAAAGGACTTCTGTCTGATACACTGACATCAAAACCTTTACCCCCAAACTTCAGGCACCAAAAAGGACATGTTCTTTATCATATTATGCTAAAGACTATTGTAAGTCAAAATGCTTGATTCTCGAGGATCTGGCTTCTATGCAGATGTCTTTGAGATTGTGGCCTGCTCTCAGGGAGCATCCTTTGTCCTGTAAGATACATTTTGATAAAAGACAACTGACCTTCCCCATGACTTCCTGATAACAAGCCTTGTCTTATCCAAGCTACTCCAAGCTAATTCCCGGGTATGGCAGACTATTCTATTAGTAATAATATTCCAGGATATGATTGAGATAAGGATACTTGAATCTTTGTCATTTGGATCTTTAAAAACCTTGTTCTAAGCATCAATAAATGGAGTTCATGGTTCTTCCCTGAACTACCCACATGGCCTGGTCCTTTTTTTATTCACATCTCCAGTCATGCTTAATGCTGGACATTAAGCAAGCCCTCAACAAAGGAAGAAGGTAACCTTTTCCTAACATCCAGTTCAGTGCATGGTGCCTATGCTACAAGTGGACAAGAGACTTTTATTTACCCCCTGGACACTGCCAGAAACAGGGACCAAGCCTGTCCCAGTCTGGAAGTTTTAAAGATGCAACCAGTTCTGGCCACTCAACCAATGGAAAGAAGAAAATTCTTCCACCTATGTAGTAGGAGAATGAAGACTGTCTCCTTGGAGAAGCAGGTTCCTGGCATCTCCCACATTAGTGCCTTCATCTTAGGTGATCAGGCATGTGCAAAACCTAGTAACATTATTCATTTATTGTGTATCATTTTAGACTTTAATAATTCAATGGACCTGTGAACTCATCAATGGGTGTATTCATTCCGTTAGTGCAGGTCACAACCCATATAACCTTCTTATCCTGTTTGATTCTTATCCATATTCTCCCACTGATCCTCCATGGAAGGTCTACTCAAGGCTGTAGGCCTTCCTCCGTGTCTTTTTATATTTCATACATACCAGTATTATACGTAGGCTATCTATCTCCCGTTCTACTAGGGATTATTTGCTGTATCTCCAGTACCTCGCCCAGTTCTTGGTCTATAGAAACATGCAATAAAGAGTTATTCATTGATGTACTGACTTATTCATCCCTTTCTTTTGTTGCCTGAAGAGCCCTCCTCTGTTTCCAATCACATCCTTCCTGGATAATAGTCCTTATACCAATTCTTGTTAGAAATATGCTATGCCCACTGTGTGTCTCTCTATTTTCCTCTGGGAGAAAATGTCATTGAGTCTCCATCCACCACTAGCTGGGCCTTGTCTCGCTATCTCCAGAGCATCTATTTCCATTAATAACTGTAATTGCCTAGAGAGCCCCTGCAGCTGTATCAATCTCTCACTCAAATGTCACCAGCTACTCTGCTCGAGACTGTATAGTGGTACAGTAGAGGAGGCCCCAAGCTAAAGCCTGATGCCCCTCAAGTGAAGGCCTCACCCAAAAAGAAGGCTCTAACTGCTCTTGCTGGTCATGGTGATGCAGATAGACCTCCTGCCTAGTAAATCCATCACTAGTTATCTCACTCCTTTCCTTGCTGATCTCTGTTAGGGAACCAGTTGTAAAGAGAATTTATATTTTGGGTGCCAGGTATGAACAACCCCCATTTTAGTCAACTAAACAAAGGTTAGCCCGTATTGGGGCAGGTCTCTCACTGATAACTAGCTTTGCAAAAGTAAGTTTTCCTGAGATTCTCAAGCCCTAGGAACTCCAAGAGGAGTTCTGTATTGGTCCCATTCAACCATACCCTAAAGAACCATTATTCTCATTATTCATCAAGTTGTTATTTATACTTCTCATGTAACTTCTGTGTTTCTTTGGTGATCAAAGCCTGTCAGTCTTCTAACTCCCCAGTGGAGAAAGAAAGTTACTCCCCCCACCTCTCCAAGTGGAAGTAATAAGGCAAGCCTGAAACTCATTTCCTAGGGAGAGCAGGTTGTTAATTCTCATCTTTACTCCCATTCCATTCTCTTCCCTAGATTCATTATGATTCAATGTGTTTTCTGGCCAGTCCTTTGGGTTGGAGCCCATACTTCCTACTCCCACTCCCTTTTACCTGAGCTGTTACTGTTAATTGACCCTCTGCCTCTGGCCCTGATCCTTAAAAACCAAGAACTCTTTTTCTGCTTACTGAATACAGGCACTGTACTTTCATTTTCCTTATGCTGACAGCATAACTTTTCAGGGACTAATAACAATACCCAGGTTCTGGTACCATCTTTATTTTCCATATTAACCGAGAAAACATCAGTGGGCTGAGCCTATGAATTAGTGTCACACTCTATTCCCCCACCCCCACCTCCACTCTCATCTCAGTCCCATTGAGTGGACTATTCCTATAAGGCAACCAGAAATCTTGGGACCACAGGCTGCCAGGTTGCTGTACCTATAAATCTTATCTCCTGAGGATGCTCATCTTTCTCCACATTGCCTTTTCCCTACTTCAGTCAGCTACTAGGTCATAGTGTTCCAATTTGGTAGCTAACTCTAAATGGTTTAAACCAGGCTTGACTCAGTGCAACCTGATGGTTCAAACTCAGAACTGGAATGAAACGAGACATTTATAAATTATCCAATACTCAAGAATAAAGGAATTGTCTTAATAATGGCATGGAAAGGATACTCAGCAAGGATACAGGACTGGTTCAGGTAGATACAGTCCCCTTCAGTTCCATATATAAATGTCTGGTCACAAGGGTGTGTTTGGTCACAAGAGTATGCTGACTTGCACAAAAATGGGGTATTGTTTATGTCCAAAGGTTGACAATTTCTCATTAAGTTGGCTGGGTTTTTAATCCTCTTCAGTGGTTCTCAACCTGTGGGTCTCGACCCCTTTGGAGGTCAAACGACCCTTTCACCTAAGACCATCAGAAAACACCTATTTCCAATGGTCTTAGGAACAGAGACACTGCTCCTCTATCCATCTCCAGGCGGGTCCGCCCACATGCAGATATGCCTACATACAAGTATTAAAGGGTCATGGCATTAGGAAGGTTGAGAACTACTGCTCTAGTCACTCAGGGGACACTTAGGTCAATGGCTCTAGTCTTAGTCCCCTAGACCAATGAAGTCTGGCAGTGGTTTGCCTGTCTTATAGGGGAAAACTAGACTAGACTATATGGCACGAAGCCCAGTCCTTACTGCTCCTACCACCACTACTTTCAAGTACCTACCTTACAGCTTTTCTAGTAAAGCAGAAAAGTTGGCCTCTTGTGTTCTGCTTTCTTCCATTCTGTCCAGCTAGTGCCTGGAACAACTGGCTGGCTGAGAGGACAAAGAATTTCATAGTTCTAAATAAAAATTAAAAATGCAGAAAGAGAGTGATTTGGTAGAAGCTATTTCCTTTCCATTATCTTTTTCTGTGAGACTTTAGCACAAACAATAATGCTCTGTACCTTGCTAAAAAGTGTTCCTGTCTTTTTTCAGGTCACTTAACTTATGCCTGTTTCATTCTAATTCTTGTACCGTTTTTGATCCTGAGGTATGCCAGTCTTATTTTCCCTTAACATCTGTCACAAAGGTAACATTATTCTCAGTTTATCTTTTGGAAAAATAAAACTTCTAGTGTGGACTTCCTGAGCTTCTACCCAGCCTGTTTATCATGTTTGCAAGAATGTAACCCAACAGCTTCCACACCCAGATGACTCAGACTCAGATTTAATCAGCAGTATTACAGGATACTGCTGCAAAGTTTGCATTATAATTTTGGCCCTGTGCTCCCCATGAACTTCAGTACAGATTTTTTTGAGATTAGGACATGATTTTTGCTTAAGATGTGTGAAAATTGGTTCCACATGACTTAGTGTGGCGGCATAAAAAGAGTTCCGGGTTTGGAGTTGAGATTTCAATCTTGTCTTACTTTCTGGGTAACCTTGAGCAAAACGCTTAACCTTCCTGGGCCTCAGCTTTTTCATTTCTAAAATGAGGGTATTGCATATCAAAGGAATGCTGGAAAATATTTAACAACCAACTTTCCAGAAGGGAAAATGTACCCTCTGCATACTTTTCAATTTAATCTGCATTATTCATATTTTCTCCATAATTTCCTTAAATCTTGACAATCAGTGAAACAATACACCAAGCCCTGATTTGCTCATGCTGAAAATTTAACAACCTGGCTCTCTGAGTCAGTTCAAACTGCATTAGATGATCTTGAAAATCTTTTTTTGACTCTAACTACCATAATCCAATGAAAATGCTTTGGACCAACAAGAGACAAATTAATTACTCACTCCTCCTTCGTCCCATTCTTCTTCTCAGTCACACTGTGGACTAAAGTTCAGCTTATTTCCCCACAGGTATAGCATAAGAGATGTAGTTTGGATATAAGGAAAGACCTTTAGTGGGGAGGATTGCCTAAAGAAACCTAGTGTAATGGATCAACAAGGGAGGTTGTAGAATTGCTTCCAACGATGTCCTAAAAAATAGATTGATCCTTTCCCCTTTCCTTTAATAGAGGTTGGAAAATTAATTGATATATCCTTAGATAAATGAAGCATGAAGAACTGAATTGATAATATGTCACATTTATATTGTATTTTGCAATTTTAATTCCATTCAGCAAACATCTGTTAAGCACTTGCTATATTTTGCTATAGCAAGACATTTTGTTAGAGAGTTGAGATATCAAGATGAAAGGTGCCATCATCCCTGCCCTCAAGGAGCTATCATTGTAATAAAGAGGGATGTGACATTTCTACAAATGAGTATGATATTTCACAGAGACTCAAAGATTTGGAACTAGCAGGAACTTGAAGATCTCTAAGTCCAACCCTGTATTTTACAGCTACAAAGTAGAATGTGGTAAAGACAAAGAAGATCTAGGCAAAGTGCCAGGAGAACAGCTCAGTCTAACCTTGAGAAACCATGGCTAGGCCTACAGGGATTGCAGTACCTTCTCACTCCCTGATCTGTATCCTAACATGTGATTTGGATAAGGTTCTGTCATAGGGAGTCTGACTTTTAATGAGAGGCGTTGAGACTCTCTGTTCTCATACTCATGCCCTGGTGCCCCAGGGAAGATTTTATTTATAGCTTATATAACCAGTTCCTACAAAAAGAGGGTGGAGAAGGGGCAGCCCTGTTCTATCATCTATGTATGAAGGCAGATGTAACTTCTTGAGTGGGACCCAAGTTACAGTTAGGTTATGATTCTCATCTGAGGCTTCCCCAAAAAAGACCAAGTGAAAAGGTATTCAATGTATAATTTGACTGCGGCATGAGACAGGCATGAAGAGCAGCATGATAGTAGATAGAAAACTGTCCTTGGTATCAGGAAGACCTGGGCTGAAGTTCTGCCCCTGACACTCATAGGTTTCTTGAGTCCACTTAACCTAGACAAGTTACCTAGTATCTCAATGCTATAGACAACACTTAAAGAAAAAGCTTTCAGAGAAAGTGCCAAATGGAATTGGTAGAGGGAGTTTCCTCTGATACCAATGAAATTACAGGTCCAATAATTATTCTCATCCTAATTCCTGTGAGGCAGGTAATTTATTCCTATATACAAAAGGAATGTCATATACAGGACACACACAAAGGCACAACTGACCAAACCAAACCAAACCAAACCAAGAAACAAATTAAAAAAAAAAAACTAATAAAATGGGGCAGCTAGGTGGTGCAGTGAATAGAGCACCAGCTCTGGAATCAGGAGGACCTGAGTTCAAATGTGGCCTCAGATACTTAACACTTACTAGCTGTGTGACCTTGGGCAAGTCACTTAACCCCAATTGCCCTACCCTCCCCTCTCAAAAAAAAAAAAACTAATAAAACAAGATTCAGTAACTTAACTTAAAGCTACTGTAACAATTGTCTGGGAGGCCAAGACTTAAACCTCATCAGAATATAATGCAACTTTGAAGACTTCTAAACGAGCATTTTGCATTTTACTCAACTCTGCACTGCCCAAACAACTCTTGGTATGTGTACGGTAAAACAGTCAGGCTTGAATCAATACTCTTAGCCACAGCTAGCTTTTCCAAGGGTGGTGGAGTTGTTGCAGGGGAATTCCTTCCTTGCCCCTATTCAATTCCAAGCCTCTCAGACTCATACACTTGCATGCATTCATCTCAGGATAGGTACTTGCTCATTTAAGAGCAGAAAATAAACCCCAAGGAGGAAGCCGAAACCACAGCTCGGGCTTGCCTAGGCAGAAAGTGTGCTTTAGCCACTATATACTTGTCATGTGGAGGCTGAGGTGGGGAGTCAGTGCAGTCACTCTTCCCACCACTTAATTCTCCAGAATAACTTGCAATAGTCATATGGTTATGACAGAAGAGGGTGAAATTCCTTTGAAAAAAGAAAAGAGATGCTGGGGGGGGGGGTTGGTCCATTTTTTACACTTAATGAATCATTAGCTTTTCCTGCTCTGCAACCAATAATCTCAGCCAATGAAAAACCTTCACTGTCTCAAAGTGTAAGCTTTTAACCTTGAGTTTCACGTGGTCAGAAGCCATTCCCAAAGCTCCTATGTGATCAACCAAAATCAGAAATATCAACTGCAAGTGTGTTTCATGGATAGCCTCTCTGGGGCAATTCAATTTTACTTCACTAATAAAGAAGGCCAAGGAGATATTACTGCAGATGGCATTGGCTGGCTGGTTGGTTGGCTGGTTCCTGTTAGTTGGTTGGCTGGTTGGTTGGTAGGCTGGTTGGTTGGCTGGGTGGTTGGTTGGTTGGTTGGCTGGTTGGTTGGCTGGTTGGTTGGTAGGCTGGTTGGTTGGCTGGGTGGTTGGTAGGGTGGTTGGTTGGCTGGGTGGTTGGTTGGCTGGTTGGTTGGCTGGTTGTCCTTCATTCTCGAAGAGGACCAAAATGACACTGCTATATTAGAGTCAAGTTACAGTGTGTTTGACTGAGACTAGTCAGACCAATCTGTACTCAAAGTGTTCTACCCCAGATTGGGCACAAATAGTTCCTGTGAAAATTTTGGTGGATTCTCCAAATTTGCACATCTTAAGTTTCTTTTGAGCTACTTCAATTCTGTCTTGCCTGTAGAGATCAGAACCTTCTTTGATAAGGGCACAGCATGTTGGCC
Source organism: Pseudochirops cupreus (assembly GCA_028627135.1). Lineage (NCBI taxonomy): Eukaryota > Metazoa > Chordata > Mammalia > Diprotodontia > Pseudocheiridae > Pseudochirops > Pseudochirops cupreus. Next base: position 371,790,197 of record CM053582.1, on the reverse strand, counting down.
ATCCTGTGCCAATGTCTCCCATGTCATGCAATCAATACCAAAGTTCTTCAGAGAGACCTTGAGAGTGTCCTTCTAGCACTTCTTCTGACCTTCATATGATAAGACAGATAAGAAAAATAAACCTGAATGATTAAGTGACTTGCCAACTAAGATATTGGCAAGTAATTGTCAAGGGCAAGATTAACCCAACTCTTCTGATCCCAAATCCAGTGAATAGAGAAAGTAATTTTCTGGCTTTAAATATATGCACATTTTAAACTAACATTTTAAAAATGTCTCTCATTTTGCTATATTCAGAGTTCTGCTTATGCTAAATAAAACCTGATCTATTCTTTGGATTTCTCTCCTTTGATCCACTTCCTGGAATGGACAATTTAAAACCCATTCTTCTATCTCTTTAAACCTTCTAATTTCTAGAATTATTGATGTTCCTGTTTTTGTTTTATTATATCCTGTTCCAACGTCTTCCCTGCCTGAAGGAGTATATGTCCCTGAGCGGAACTGTCTGTCAATAAAGTGTCTCAGCTGGTTCTCAACTGCCCTCTGCTGACTGATAAAACAAAACAAAACTAAGCCACTGGCTTTTTGCCTATGGTAGGCTAAGCTCTTTTTAACTTTTAAGATTTCCCAGGGCTTCCTTCAGTACCCAGGTATGATTTGAATTGTTGATTAATGAGGCCCTTGTCATGAACTCTTCCAATATGGAATATCAAGTCAGAAGACCAAGACAACAGCTGAACCTGATTATGATAAACAGGAAACATTTATGCTATGTTTATATAATAAATGTGAACCCATGTGAGTCTCTACAGATGAGTGGAAGAGTTAGCAGAGATAAACTGAGGGTGTAAGGGAATGATAATACATCTTGGTTGTTGTTCAGTCATTTTTCTGTTGTGTCTGACTCTTGGCAGATTCTGGAGTGGTTTGCCATTTCCTTTTCTGACTCATTTTACAGATGAAGAAATTGAGGCAAGTGACTTGCCCAGGGTCACACAACTAGTAAGTGTGAGGTCACATTTGAACTCAGGAAGAAGAGTCTTTCTGCCTCCAGTCCTGGCACTTTGTGCACTATGGCGCTGCCTGGCTGCCCAATAATGTCTATTGCCTAACTAACAGGACTATTCTAATACCACTACTACTCCTGATTCCTCCCCAGTAGTTTTACTAGCACCCCACCAAACTGGCAGTTGGTCATTTCTTCATCAGTCTCATGTTTCAGATGCCACAGCCACAGTTATTCATGGGAGAGGATATCATTGCCCTCGATACACGAAATGAAGTAGTGGGCATCATGCCAAAGCACCTTAGCGCAGTACCTGGCACATAGTAGGTACCCGATAAATGATTGTTCCCTTCTTATATTTGTCCCAAGAACTGAATTTGGCCAAACTACTACTAAGGTTGTTCCGATTTCCTCAAATTTCACCAGTTGGTCTGCCAAGTGGTCTGTTGGGGGAGTCCCATAACTAGAACCTGATACCAATTAGGTGGAACTCTGCCCAGAAGGTGAGAACTAATTGCTCCTGATGTCCAGACTGGTCACAGGGATCAAAAGGTTATGGAGGACTGTCATAGATCCAATCTACCATGCAGAGGGAATTTATGAGGCCAGGTATGAACAACTTCCCATCTCAACCACCTAAAAAAGGCTTAAGGATACTCCCCATCTGGAGCCTCAAACTGAAAACTGACTACAAAAGTCTTCTTGTGATCCCCAAACAGAACTCTGTATCCATGAGGAGCTCTGCATTGGTCCCATTCAACTATACCTTCACTAACTGTTTTTCAAGTGACTCATCAGGTGGTTATTTAAACTTCTTTTTCAGCCTCCCGAGTTCCTTTGTGGGAAGAACCTGTTTGTCCACTGGAGCCACCAAAATCATAACCACTTCCCCCGATATCAATAGGGTAAGCTCAAGGCTCTTTTAATACCAAGGAGGTTCTCATTTCTCACCTTCACTCCTTCCTTATCTTTCCTTATAGTCCTCAGACTCTCATTAAAAATCAACACTTTTTCCTAACTCTGGGTCAGAGACCGTACTTCCGATGGAATCTTTCAGTACTCATTCCTGTTAGAATTATCCCTTTCACCTGTGATGTTACTAAGTCCACAAGTTGCTCCTCTGCCTTTGGGGCATGGTCCTTAAAGAAAAATGTATTCTCATCTGACTCTAGTCACTGAGTGCAGGTGGACAGTTTACTTCCATTTTTTCTTATGCTGGCAATCCAACTTTCCTTTGACCCTTAGCAAAAGTAAGGGAATAATATCCCAAAGCGTCTATTGGTCTAATGCTACTGTGACAGTGAGTGCCCCCTTCCTGTACCACTTAAAGAACTCACAGTATATGGTCAGAGGTGAGGTTATTACAGGGTTATCAGGTTTAGGAATTCAGCCATCCAATCACCGGTTATTTCTTTTCCTCCATATCACCCTTTCCCTTCTTTAATCATTTCGAGCAACTTAACAATGGAATGGAAAGGACATTCAGCAAAGATATAGCATTGGTTCAGCTGGGCATACCTCACCTTGCCTTCATATTCTAAGGTGTCATGCCCAGTCAGAAAGGGATTTTAAGTTTCAGGAGACCCTGACTCCTGGGGCTATTTATACCTTAGGTGACTAGAAAGTTATAGTGGTTTGACTCTGAGTCCCCTATACCAATTAAGTCCCAAAGAGAATTTAATTTCATTAGACAAAGAACTACTTTAATCTGTATAATATAGAGCAGGGGTTCTCAACCTGTGGGTTATGTTCAATTTGTAATAATGAAAATACATCCTGCATATCAGGTATTTACATTATGATTCATAACAGTAGCAAAATTACAGTTATGAAGTAGCAACGAAAATAATTTTATGGTTGGGGGTCGGGTCACCACAACATGAGGAGCTGTATTAAAGGGTTGCAGCATTACGAAGGTTGAGAACCACTGGTATAGATGCTATTTCTACTACAAATGGGACACCACATGAAATTATACAGTTAAGGAGTCAGTCAACAAGCATTTACTAAGCCTGGGTCAGGCACTGTTGTAAGTGCTGGGAATACAAAGAATGGCAAAAACAGTCCCTGATCTCAAGGAGCTCACATTCTAATACAAGAGACAACAGCAAAACAACTACATACATAAAAGTTATGTTTTACATATATGTTATACATATACATGTCATATATTTATGTTAGATGGAAGGCAATCTCAGATGATGCTAGCATTAAAGGGATGTCCAAAGGGTTGCTTTCAGAAGCTGGAATTTTAATTGAGACTAAAGGAAGCCAGGGAAGCCAGGAGTTAAGATTAAAGTGAGCAGAACCAGGAAAACAACACACATAATGATTACAATAACATGAAGGAAAGAACAACAAAAAAGAACCCAAATCCTGCAATGACAAGTTTGATTCCCAAGGAGAAATGAGAAAATGTGCACCCCTCCTTTCTTTGTGGAGAGAGTCTGTAGATGTGCAATACTGAATATTTGTAGACAGGGTTAACATATTTCATGAATGAATGAGTGAAAAAACATTAAGTGCTTATGATGTGTCAGTCTACCTCCCAGGGTTGTTGTGAGTCACACACACACTCACACACATATACACACACACACACATACACACACTCACACACACACACACATACACACACACTCACCACACACACACACACACACACCTTTGCAACTTTTAAAATACTAGGTACCATAAATGTCAGCTATTATTATTTTTCCCAAACAGATCCCACTTCTGTATTTCCTGCTTACAACTGAGAGGTACCATCATTCTCTACTCATCCAGGTTCCCAGTCTTCTCATTGTCCTTTACTCCTTCCAGCGGTTGTCAACCTGTGAGTCACAATCCCTTTGGGGGTGGAGCGACGCTTTCACAGAGGTCATAGGGGTCGCCTAAGACCATCGGAAAACACATATTTCTGATGGTCTTAGGAACCGAGACACCACTCCTCTATCTGTCTCCAGGCGGGTCCGCCCACATGCAGATATGCCCACATATGAGTATTAAAGGGTTGTGGCATTAGGAAGGTTGAGAACTGCCCTAAACCCTCCTGCCTTAAATAACCCAACCTTCCAGGTCTAAGAAAGCCAAACAGAATTAGGCCGTGTGCACACATTTATTTCTCTCAAACCAGCCAACATGCACATGAATACATAGGAGCTCAACTGAAATGAACTCAAAAAAAGGTTCATTGAAGGAGATCATATACCCATAGAGTAAGGAAGTGTTCACTCCCCAATTCAGGATACCTGTGTCTTTTGTCAGTCAAAATTCTAGTTTCCATAGAACAACAGAGTGTCCCCAGGATGTTTGGTTTCTGTCAGCCATAGACATGGGAAGGTCATAAAATATGAGGCTGCTTATATATTCCCCCATAACAAGATAGAGCCTTAACAAAAGAGAGCCATAAAAATTATGTTCCAAGTACTGTGCTGAGTGCTAGGGACACAAAAAGAGGCAGAAGATATCCTTGCCCCAAAGAGTTCACAATATAATAGGAAAGACACAAACAACCAGATATATGCATAAGCTACATGCAGGACAATGATAATCAGGCAATGGAAGGCACTAGAATTAAGAGGGGTTGGGAAAGTCTCCCTGTAGAAGATGGGATTTTAGTTGGGATTTAATGGAAGCCAGGGAAACCATAGGCAGAGATGAGGAAGGAGAGGATTCCTGGCATGGAGCAACAACCTGTGAAGGAGGAGACACATAGCAAAGGTAAAATTGACAGGCCTTGCTAAAAGATTAAATACAGAGCTGGGAGGGAGGAGTGAGAGATAGTGAGGATTCCAGGACGTGCCTCAGGGTGTTGTTGCCCTCTGTAGTAATAGAGAAGGTAGGATGGCAAGAGGGTTTAGGGGAAAACATGAGATCAGTTTTAGACATGTTGACTTTAAGATGTCGACTGGACATCCAGTTTGAGATGACTGAAAAGCAGTCGGAGACATGAGATTGAAGGTGAATAGAGACATTAGGGCAGGATTTATGATGTGACAATCATCAGCATGGAGATGGGTAATCAAATCCATAAGAGCTGATGAGATTGCTAATTAAAATTGTATAGAGGGAGAAAAGAAAAGGAGAAATAAAGAACTTAAATAACCCAATCTCAGAAAAAGAAATTGAATTTCCAAAGGAAAACAAAGAAAACCAAGTAAATTCTATCAAACAAAGAACAATTAGTGCCAGCATTGCATAATTTTTTTCAGAAAAGGAAAATAGGCATTGTACCAAACTTCTATGAGACAAAGATTGTACTGATATGCAAACTAGAGAGAGATAAAGCAGAGGAAGACAACTACGGTCTGATATCCCCAATGAATATTAATGCAAAAATGTTAAATACTAGTAAGGAGGCTAAAACAAATATTTAGAAGAAACCAGAGCTAACATTATCTATAATGTTATCTCTAATTATCTATAATAACATCTGTAATTACATGACTACAGCTATAGCATACTTTTTAAGAAATAAAAACATGTAAATAGAGATTAGTTGCTAATGGGTAAGCTATACAATAAAAATTAAAATGACATTACTAGCTAAATTAATTTATTCATTCAGAGTCATACATATCAAATTACCAAGAAGTTATTTTCTAGAACTAGAAAAAGTACTAACAAAATTTATCTGATACATTAAAAGGCCTAGAATCTTAAGGGGAATAGTAGGGAAAAAAAATGAGAAGGATGGTGGTCCAGCAGTACCAGGTCTCAAACTCTAATACAAAGTAGTAATTACAAAAAAGAGACACCAAAAACAAAAGAAGAAAAGAAAAGTCAATGAAACATTTTCTGAAAAGGCAGAAGAGAGCAGAGGGAAGTTCAAAAGGGAAAACAGATAAGCAGTGTTGAAACCTGTTAGTGTTAAATTTTCCATATGCATCGCTTTTTGAAAAATACTATATATTATAGAAATTCAATAGTATATACAACCCTCTTTTTCTTTATCTAAGGAAATGTTCACATTTGTTGATGTTTATCAAGTTCACAATAATAAAAAAAAGAAAATTCTTTTGAAAAGCATTTCCTTTAAATCTTTTCGATCGTCCCTCTTTGCTCCCATGCACTAATTCATGATGCAAGACAGCATATGTGAGCAGAAGATTTGGAAGAGGAGTCTTGAATTGGCTATACACCCTACACACCCTGAGCAAGTTTGTGAACTGAGCTTCCCTTGCTGTCTTCCTCTAAGAGGCTGCATCAGATTCATTGAGCGTAATGATGACTCAAACCTTGGTCGTTCAATTAGATAGAAAATCTCTAGAGGGCACAGACTGTCTTTTGTGCCTGGCACATGGTTGACACTTAATAAAGGTGTACTGATCGATCGAATGACCACACACAAAGGAGTCTTATCTTTTACACCATCAAGAAGGAAAAGTTTGAAGACTATTAAAATCTTAACAAAGATGCATTTTTAGTCACTCATTCCACCAAAGAATTCCACTGAGCAAAATTAGGGGGAAAAAAGTTAAAAACAAATATTGAATTAATTTAAAATTTTAAGCTTAGGTTCTTTAGTCCTAAGGGCCTCTAAGAAGATGGCTTATTTAAAATAAAAACAAGTACAAGCTTCTAGTGCCCTCTTCTGGCCAACTTCTGGAATGGCTATTGCTAAATATAATGCAGATTGAAGGAAATCTAGACCAGATGCATCATGGCCCCCAGGTGTGGAAAAGTACATTCTACGTTCCTCTTCTCCTCACATTTACACACAGATAAAACCTGGCTGAAATGGACATTGAAAACAATCTTAAAGGGGAGAAAAGATTCACAACATGGCAATCCATAGATCAAGAAAGCCAGCAAAAGGATGAAGAAAATCAGGGTGGGTAGGTGGGGCAGTGAATAGAGCGTGGAGTCAGGAGGGCCTGAGTTCAAATGTGGCCTCAGACACTTAACACAAAACTAGCCATGTGACCTTGGGCAAGGCACTTAACCCCAATTGCCCTACCTTCCCCTCTCCAAAAAGCAAAAAGAAAAAGAAAAAAGAAAAAAAAAGGATGAAGAAAATCACTGCAGCTAGGAAGAGGACCCCAGAAATGTCATTGCTTTACGATTGACTGATAGTACATAAAGCCACTTCACAAACTTCATTTGTGTGTTTCTAGAATTACGTCACAAAATGGATTTTCATATATGAGACTGTATTTTTGCCAGGGGAACAATGTTGTAACTAAGCATCACAGTCTAACCAAGGCCTCTGGCAACATCACACACGTATGAAGGAGACAGGTGAACATCATTCAGATCCTCTGACTCTAAAAGCAGTTTTTGTTCTATTATACCATGGCACTTCTTAACTTAGTGTGTTCCTCCCTCCCCAGAGACTTTCAACAGCTTGAATGACCCCTGGTAGGGTCATATACTGTAAAGTGCATTTGTACTCAGCGGTAGATTGGGCCTCAGAGATTTCTTCCAAGCCTGAGATTCTGTGATTCAATGAATGTGTCAGTCCCAGTTTGGATGGAGGTCTCTAGCATCCTTATCCCCACATGAGATCATAGACTGAGCGCTGGAAGTAACCATGGAAGCCCTCTTACCCAATCCCTTCCTTTTACAGATGAGAAACATTTCCATCAATGAATTGAATAAAGGCATAATACCATCCTTAACAAATATGTAGATGTTTTAAGGGGGTAGTTAACATATTGAAGGATGGGGGTAAGTTTCCAGGAGTCTTAATGGGCTAAAATAAAAAGGTAAGTCTATTAAGATGAAAGCTAACAAATGTAAAATTTCATACTTGGGTTACATATGTCAACTTTATAAGTAGATGAGGTTAACAACAGTTCATGAGAGAAAGATCTGGGAATTTTTTGTGAGCTGAAAAATTCAATATGAATCAATATAGAGGCATAGTGTTTCACACAAAGCACTTGATAACCCTCTTTTCTACCTGATCTGATGAAATCTGTGATAAAGAGTTCAGTTCTGGGCATCACATTTTATGAAGGATTTTAGGTGTCCAGTGGAAGTCAACCAGGATGGTGAGGGTCCTCAGATCTTGTTATATAACAATCAATTGAAATAACTGAGGATATTTGGCTTGGAGAAAAGACAAGAAATATGATGGCTATTTTCAAGTATCTGAAGGGCTATCAAGTGAAAATAGAACAACCCTTTGGATAAAGTACAATAAATTTAGAGTTATAAGGAGTCTTAGAGATTAGGTGTTAAACCCTCATGTTCAGATGAATCCCAAACATCTTAAGTGATTTTTCCAAGATCATACAAGTAGCAGAACTGGAATTTCAACCAAGTTTTCTGACTCTTTTGAGGGCAGCTAGGTCGCACAATGATAGAGTTCCAGGAGTGCAGTCAAGAAGATATTTTTTTTTTTAGGGTTCAAGTGCCATTTCTGACACATATTTATTGGGTATCTCTAGATAAATACCACAAAACACTTTTCCGTAGTCAACTCCCTAATGCTACAGGTCACAAAAAAAAAACCACCAAAAAAACCCCATTTTCTTCTGTATATTGATTTTCTTTTTCCTGATCCTTAACTTTTACTGTGTCAAGTTCCAGTTTGAGCATAGCACCTGCATCCTGTAGGGTTTGATTTTTATGCAGCAATTATTTTTCTGTTTTGTGGCTATCAGGAACCTCAGAACTCTGAATCATTTTGGAAGCAGTTGCTTCTAGTTCTTTCTGCTTTCAAAGAGGATTATTCAACTCTGTCTTGCAAAGCTCTGGCACTCTGCTCCTGAGAAAGTTGTCTTTGAGTATCATTTCACTCTTCTTCAACCTCTTTCAAATTATTTCTTACTCTTCTCAGTTCAAGGTCCAGAATTCTAAGAGTGAGTTCAAGTTGCTGTGTTAGCTTCACTCCTTTACTGTATTGTTCTTGTTTTCTTCTTAAATGTTCTTTAATTTTTTTTCAAATAGCATTGTTGCACTCACTCACTTTTCTTCCTCTTGCTTCAGAGGAAGATATTTTTCTTGAGTTCAGATCTGACCCCAGACAATTACTAACTGTGTGACCTTGGGCAAGTCACTTAACCCTATTTGTCTCACTTTCCTCATCCGTAAAATGAGCCAGAAAAGGAAATGGCAAACCATTCCAATACCTTTGCCAAGAAAAACCCAAACGGGGTCATGAAAAGAGACATGACTAAAACAACTGAATAACAAACAACTTCTGACTCTTTCCATTATTAATTGTAAGATTAATTAATTAATTAGTTAATTAATTATAAGATTCTGACTGACACTAAAGAACTGAGCTAGGAGCAATGGATGGAAGTTGTAGAAGAACACATTTAGGCTTGATGTAAGAAAAAACTTCCTGAAAATTAGAGCTATCCAAAAATGAAATTGGTTACTTAAAGACATAGCGAATTTTCCCTCACCAGAAGTTTTTAAACAAAAGTTGAATAATCACTTGTTTAGGACTTTAATTAATTAACTAATTCCTGTTCAAGTTACAGGTTGGATTAGATGACCAATGGGCTTCCTTCCAATTTTGAAAAAAATTTTTTTTGCAGGGCAATTGGTTAAGTGACTTGCCCAATGTCACACTGCTAATAAGTGTGTCAAGTATCTGAGGTCGGATTTGAACTCAGGTCCTTCTGACTCCAGGGCCGGTGCTCTATTCACTGTGCCACTTCATAGCCCTAATTTTGAAATTCTTGATATAAGAAAATAAAATGAACTACTTTTTTAAACAACTGGTTGGAAATTAGTGGAATTTGTTACACCATGAAGTGGTGTGGTTTGAAGATATAAACAAATAGGCTTATGGAAATTAATGATGTTTTTCATAGCAGGTTATTAATAGAAGTTTGAAAGACCCAAGGCATTTTCCTGCTGTTCTTGACAATCAATGTGATGTACTGAAAAGATCACTGGGTTTGGGGTCAGGAGAAACCTGCATTCATATCTTGCCTCTCATCCTTATTAGCCCTGCAGAGGCAAATCACTTGACCTCTCATGCTAGGCTTGTTCTGTGTGGCCAGGCAGCAGAAGAGTGACAGAGGACACTGAGGAGGCTTCCTCAAGGCCTGACTAAGGTTTACAACCTTCTATCTTGGAATCCTCACATGCTGTAATTCTGTTCGTCACGCCATTTAAAAGGTAAACAGAGAAGCAATGTATTCACCAGGGACATGGATACACATTCATTTCTTGCAAATTGCTCATTGTGAGCCCTGAGCTGCCATGAGTAAGTCACCTGAGAGAGTAAGACTGGCATCTTCCTGCCCTAGGTAAACTGTACAGTTCATCTGGCAGCAATACATTAACATGCGAAGCATTTCTTTCTGATCATGGATTTAATCTTACACCAAAGAGAGTTTATAGACACAATATTGTGTCTATACTCATGTAATTTGAGGGGAGAGCCATTTCCTCCTTTCCCTTTCCCTCTCACATCCTCTCCAGCACTTCCTCTTCTTTTTTGGCAACTCCTTCCTTGGCAGGTGGACCAGGCCCGTCCTTTAAGGGAAAACAGGGCAATTTGGTGTCCTTGCCATCTAAAGTATGTAAGAGAATCAGGATAACCCAGAATCTGGCAGCTGCTACATTAAGGGATTGAAGGGCCTGGAATAGGATATCCTGGAGATCGAGGAAGCTAGGATTAAAACCAAGAATCACCTACCCAGCAAAATTGAGTATAGTGTTCCAGGGGAAAACATGGTCATTCAGTGAGGTAGAGGACTTTCGAACATTCTTGCTGAAAAAACCAGAACTGAAAAGAAAATTTGACACTCAAATACAAGAAGCATGAGAAGGTAAACATGGAAAAGAAATCATAAGGAACTTATCAAAGTTGAACTATTTACATGACAACATGGAAAAGTGACAATTGTAACTGATGAAACTTTTCTCAGTATGAGGATAGGGCAAGGGAATACAAATGTATATATATGTATACATATACATGTGTCTATATAGGAGGGTATATATGCATAGGAATACATATGTGAGTTGTCTGTACATATGTGTACATAGAGGGCACAGGATCAATTGAATAGGAAGGGATGACATTTTAAAAGGTGAAATTG
>CM053582.1:371725311-371778675 GCA_028627135.1 Pseudochirops cupreus | reverse complement strand
AGTGACATAGGAGAGAATAGACTGGGGGAGGGGGGAAACACTGGGATGGCTGTTTGGGGACAGTGGGTGGGGGAAAGATGGGGAGAAAATATGTAACTCAAAATCTCATGGAAATGAATGATGCAAACTAAAATAAAATTTTTAAAAAGACAAAAAAAAAGAATTAAGTCTTTCAAAGTTGTTTGTCTTTATCTTGCTGTTATTGTGTAAATAATTATCCTGGTTCTGCTAACTTTACTCTGCATCAGTTCACATAAATGTTCTATTATATCCTTTGCATTATTCCTTAAAGCATACCAGCCTTTCATTACATTTATATATCATAATTTGTTCAGTTATTCTAAATAATGGGTATATCCATCCTTAGTTTTTAGTTCTTTGCTACTACAGAAAGAACTACTATAAATATTTTTGTGCCTAAGGGTTGTTTACTTCTTTCTTTGATTTTTTGGGGGCATAGGCCTAGTAGTAGTACTGATGGGTCAGAAAAGTTTATACTTTTTATTAAATTTTGGGGCATAGTCTCACATATTGTCCCAGAAAGGTTGCTCTACCAACAATGCATTAATGTTTCTATTTTTTCCAGCAACTTTTCCAACATTTATCATTTTCCTTTGTTTTTTTCATCAACTTGGCCAATCTATTGTATGTGAGGTGGAACTTCAGAATTGCTTTAATATGCATTTCTTTATTATTAATTCTATTAATTATTCTCTAATTATTAGTGATTTAGAGCAGTGGTTCCAAATAAAAGCTGGGGACTACTAAACTATATCTGAGAATCATGAAAACCATTGGGAATGAAATGTTCCAATTTAATAAGACAGATTCATGACCAACACGTCATTTACCTCTATCAAGCTTTGGTATTGGCTTTCTTATTGCAGATTTGGCTATTTTGGTGACTTTGTTTTGTTGGTATGGTAGTTGATCAAGTGTGACTCTCATATCTGGTTGTATTGCTGTTGCTCAGTTGTTTCAGTCATGCCTGTCTCTCGGTTACCCTATCTGGGGTTTTCTTGGCAGAGATACTTGAATGGTTTGTCATTTCCTTCTCCAGCTCATTTTACAGATGGAGGAAACTGAGGCAAACAGGGTTAAGTGACTTGTCCAAGATCATATGACTAATAAGTGTCCAAGGTTGGATTTGAACTCATGAACATGATTCTTCTTTATTCCAAGTTCAGTGCTCTCTCCACTGTGCCACCTAGTTGTCCTTAACTGGTTGTATAGCTATGGGGGAAAAAAATTTTTTTAATTTAAAGCAAATTCAATTTCTAATACAAGTAACTTTTATGACAATACCACTTACTATAGCTCTAAAATATTCATACCTTTCTTTTATTTGTTAGAATGGTGTTCAGAAGTTGGCTTCTGGTCAGGTTGGGACAGCTTCCATCACTTCCCTAGTGAAAAGGGACCTATTAAAACTTATTAGGTACTATAATATATCCCAAGCTAATACTAGTCTTCCAAATCTTTCTGTGAAAAGAACTGTTCCACAAGATCCAGTATAGGCCCAGACAGCTTGATATACAAAGGACAAAGCCTAGGGTCAGGTAAAATAAGAAGGGAACAAATGAGTATCACAGAATTTCAGTCAAAAGGGATCTCAGAGATAAACAAATCTAACTGATTTCTGATCCAAACTCCCCTTGACAATATACCTGGAAAATGATCATCCAGCCTTTGCTCTGAAGTGAAGGGGCCAACTTGGCCCAAGTTCCAGGAAACTGTGCCCCCACAAAAGGAACAGGAAGGACCTGGGACCCCTAGCAAAACACCAGGTGCAGGATGTTATGCAAGTCTGTACCCTGGTTTTTTTCTTCCTGATATGTTTGTGGTTTCCTGATATGTTTGTGGTTTTTGCCTTTAAATACTCTGCTTACACCGCCGCTCGGGGCAGATCCCAGGGCTAGACTCTGGGATTGTCACCGGCCGGCTAATAAATGCTCCTTAATTCATTCAAATTGGCTATCTCTGTTTCTTCCTATTTGGTGTCCATTTCAGCTCGAAGACTTCTAGTAAGAGGGAATTCATTACTTCCCACGGCAGTTCATTCTATTTTTAGATAATATAATTTTTTAAAAAGTTTCCTTAAATCACCATTGATTGGAGAAATGCAAATTAAAACAATTCTGAGGTACTACCTCACATGTATTAGATTTATTTACCAATAGAATAGAAAAGTAAAATGACAAATGTTGGAGGGGGTGTAGGAAAATTGAGACACTAAGAGAGCTGTAGAACTATTCCATTGAGCAATTAGGAACCGTGCCCAAGGGGCTATAAAACCATGCTTTCCCTTTAACACAGAAATACCATTACCAGGTCTTTATCTCAAAAGAGAGGAGAAACAAAAAGAAAAAAGGATTTATATGTACAAAAATATTTATAGTGCTCCTTATGTAATACAAAGAATTGGAAATTGAGGGGATGTCCATCAACTGGAAAATGACTGAACAAGTTGTGGTACGTGATTGTAATGGGGTACTATTGTGCTAAAAGAGCAGGATGCTCTCAGAAAAACCTGGAGAGACTTACACAAAAGTGAAATGAGTAGAAGCAGAATATTGTACATAGTAACAGCAGTATTGTAAGATGATCAACTTAGTTATTCTTAGCAATATAATGATCCAAGACAAACGTGAAGGCTCTATGATGAAAAATGCTATCCATCACCAGAGAAAGAGCTGATAGAGTCTGAATAGAGATAAAAGCATACTTTTTGAACTTTCTTTATTTTTTCTTGTTTTTTTTATCCACATTTTCTTTTTACAACACAGCTAATATGGAAATACATTTTGCCTCGCTATCATGTATAACATATCAAGTTTCTTGCCTTCTCAGTGAAGTGGGTACAGAGGGAGGGAGAGAATTTGGAACTCAAAATTTTACAAACAAATGTTAGAAAATATTTTGACATGTAATTGGGGAAAAATAAAATACTAAAAAAAAAAGAAATTTAAAAATATTTCCTTATGTTGAGCCTAAAACTGCAAAGTGCAGAGAGATACAGCAAGAGAATCCCCAACTGGGACTAACTAGTATAAGGAGAGTAAGAAGGAGGAATTGTAAGCCATAGTTTAGTAGGTAAGTATTAGTAAATATTAGTTGTTTGGGGCCTCCATTATCAGGGTCCTGTGATGGCTGAATATGTTCCAGGTTTTGTTTATTGACTCCTAACACTAGGGAGCGAGGCTAAATTTCTAACCCTACTTCCCATTAGCTCCCTACACAAACACACACCCTACATCCTAGACAATATGGAATCGTTATCATATCCTTATGAAAATATCGTACTTTTTCCTCCTCCATGCTTTTCCATGTCGCTGGAATGCCCCTTCTTTCCAGCCAATCTACAATTGTGAACAGCTTATTACATTTATCCTTCAAAACCCAGCTCAAATGCTACCTAACAACTTTAGGTAGTATGAGCCTTTATTCTGATGAATCCCTTCCAAGCACTCAGTTTCTCCTACCTTTCCTGTCTTCCAGTTATTTGTACTTATTTTATTTCAATTATTAGATCGTAAATTCCTTAAGGACAAGGAGCAAATGATAGCCTTGCATCTTCTAAAGCACATAAAACAGCTCTAATGCAATTAGAGCTATTATAAAACATTTCTCCAGATAAAAGCTTACGTATTGATTCAAAGAAGTCTAATACAATAGTTACTTAAAATTTAGAATGGCAACAGGAGGGTTATTTTTGCCATCTGAAAGACTCTTCAGTCTTACTATAATCAATAAACATTTATTAAGCACCTATTTACATAACTAGGCACTATACTAAGCATTGAGATACAGATAAGGAAAAAAATAGCCCCTCACCTCAAAGTGCTTACCATCTAACAGGTAAAACAATACAGAAAAGGATACTGAAAAGGCGTAGAAAGTCAGCCGGTAGTTGGCACAAGGGCAGGCATGATGTCCATAGAGTCAAAAAAAAAAAAGCAGAAATTAACTGGAAAGTTCTAAGTCCTTTGTTATAAAGAGAAAACTTTGGGAGGAATTTATTGCTCCATCCTCCAGAACTCCAATCAGAGAGAAAGAGGCAACTAAAGATGTTGAGGTGTTGAATGTGAAAGTTGGATCAAGACGTTGATGGAGTTGGATAACATTTGTTGGATGAGATTTCATCATCATGCTGATGGGCTTATCCTGGGCATATGCTATGCCAGTGGAAACCAAGAAGGGCAGCTGATGGAAAATGAAATTACCCTTATTCTTATAGACCCAATTATATCCCATTCACATACTTTTTGGCTAATTTATTTCTTGGTTGTACTTTACTCTTTTTAATTATAAATTAAGACAGCTGGCAGCTTTACCTATTCTTTTCCAAGTCTCTGAAGTTTCATTTCTTAATTATATTCCCTGTGGTGATAAAGATCTTAGAATAGAATCTTTCTATTAGTTCCTTGTCAGTAAGTTCATATGCACATACAACTTGTAACCATTTAGACTTAAAAAAGGAATTCCGACTAAAAGACAAGCTAATTTATTTTTTTTCAACTAAGACATTATGTTTAACTTTGTTGGTTCAGATTTCACTGTACTCCACTGTGAAAGAGATCAAAGAAAATGTGCATCAAGTCTCTTAAGCCCCCCTTTAAATAATCCTTTGTTGGCTCTTTCTTGCTGTTCTTCCAGTTTTAACAACTGCTTTCCTTTACATTTCTGAAGCATTTCCTTTCACTGGTTATAACACTGGCATTTGACTTTAAGGCAAGAGAACAAGGAATACAGTACGTGAAATAACTCAATAGATATAGAGCTGAATAAACCAGTTCCATACAGTCATATGTCTACTTTTAATAGGGCCTTCACTATTATAATACTCTTTAGCCAGTTCTTACTGAGTCCTAAACAAATTTCCACAAAGGTTATTCCGAACTATTTACATTTTCCTTCCATCCCCAATCTCAGTGTCCTAGCAATTAAAAACAAACCAAAAAATTTCACAAATCTATTTTGTTGAAGCTCCACTTTTTCTGGTAGAGGGGGAATACCTTCCTAAAGTCAACCAATTTCTTAGTGTAAGAGGGGATATTATAGTTTCTTGTTTTGCTCCCACAGATGTTATTGGGAGATAATTAACACCCTCAAGCTGTGGGGGAAACTTGCTTATCTTATTTTACCAAGACATTGGCCATCCTGATGCTGGAAGGAATCAGAAAGGTTGGGACAGGACAACTGGTTCAAACCTGAGAGCTCATGCTCTGATCACCAGTGTTCTCACTACTGTGCCTGGTCAACTAACCTCATTAATATCAACTTACATGCCCAAAAGGTGGAGATTTCACCATTTTCTAATTATGGGATGTATGATCTGGGAGGTGGAATATGTAATGAAGGCATGTAGTGTGAGTGTAAGGAAAAGTTGTAACACTGAAGAGTCTAGACCAGCCTTTCTCAACCTGTGGGTCGCCCTTTAGGGGTCAAATGGGGTTGTCTAAGACCATCGGAAAACACATATTTTGGATGGTCTTAGGAACCGAGACACCACTCCTCTATCCATCTCCAGGCAGGTCTGCCCACATGCAGATACACCCCCATAGGAGTGTTAAAGGATCACGGCATTAGGAAGGTTGAGAACTGCTGGTCTAGACCAATCCCAACTCTGAGGAGAGGAGTCAGAATACCCTAATGATATTTAAGCTTGCTTTTGCTTTTGTATGGTGTGAGTGTTCCTAGTGAGCACCTCATCCACTTCTGAAGTGTACTAAATGCTTTCCTCTGCCCACTCTGTTTCTGAGTTCTTTCAATGAGAATGGGTCTATCAGGTGGATCTCCTTGCCTGGGAAGTCCTGTGATCCCCACAACCATATTTCTCATATTAGGAAGCTTTCCAATAACTTTAAAGTCACAATAATCTTTATTCATTGAGTTTGACACCTTCCATTGATGCTGACTTCTATAAAAACCAAAGTATCTATTCCATTCAAACTGTCTAAATTAGTTTTCCTTCCATATAATTGACTTTTAGGAACCAGCTTTGGTTCTAATCATTTCTGTGCCTTTCTGTATCAAGGACATTATAAAAATATCATCCTACCCTAAAAATAAAGAAAACTGTTTACTCCTGTTCTATACCCTTACGAGTAATTTTAGAGTTGAACAAATTTCAGGCAGCACTTGGCATTTTCTAGTGCAGTCCTATCCCCGAACCACAGCAGTATGTTTTATGTTCCTTTTTTATCATCCTTTTGTATGTTACTATCACAATAAACTAAAATAACAGTAACCAGAACCATCCAATAATAGGGGTCAGCCTGAAGATTCCCAAGGCTTTTTATTTCATTTCTAATTTCCAGAGAAAAGAAGGGCAGTAGATAGATAGATGAGGGTGTGAAAGAACATCTACTAAGACTCTTTTTCTTTCTCTTTGAAATTAAGAAATAACCTGATGATACTCTTGGTCCCAGGTGAATGAACATCCTTATATCAAAATTTAGTCACTGCCAAGGAGGGAATGTTCTGCTCTGAAGTCCTTGATTTCACTTTTTTTTCTTATTAAAGGTCTAATCAGTTGTTATAATAACATACTCAATCATGTTTAGGAAAGGATTCCTAATTCCTTCAAATCAAGATTAGATGACTAGATTGAGCAGTGATTTCTTTTGATTAACAGTGACATGGATAGCATGCTGGGTCTCCTGAGTCCAACTCTTTCCTCACTTACTAGCAGTGTGACCTTGGGCAACACAGTAGACTTCTGTTAACCTCAATTTCCTTATTTTAAAGATGATAATAATAGCATGAAGATCAAGTAAGATAACACATGTAAAGCTCTTTGTAAACCATAAAAGTCCTATATGAATGCTAATAGTTGTCAGCTGAATCAGAACCAGCCTCTAATCTGTGGGTGCTAAAGCCAAACAGAGCAGCCTAGAGACAAGAGTATCTGGAATCAAACAGAAGTTTAATTTCAAAGTGAGGGAAAGGTCTTGCAAGCAAGGAGACCCCTGCCTCTAGTGGGGGACCCGCTTTAGCGTAGGGAGACCTCAATACTTATACCTATGGTTACCCAGTGAGCTGTAGCCTTGAGAGTAAGGGGTAACAGCAATAATGTGACAAGCATGCTTCACAGCAGGGCTTCATGACCAGAAACAATTCTGGGATTTTGCTGCAGCTGAGATCATCCAGAGGATGAGCACAAAGGAATGTTGTTATGCTAGGGTGAGGGTGCAATTTGTTTGCTTGGCCTTAGCTCTGGAAAACAGAGTGTCTTCTAATATCTTGACATTTCCCCCTTTTGGCTAAAGGGAGGGTGTCTGAAAGAGCTCCTACCCTTCTGACCAGTGAAGAAGAGGCAAGTATAAGCCAATGTGCCACAAGGGATAAGCTGGGCCAGGATGAGCATTTGCCCGGGGGTTAGTTCTTTGAGGGGATCTATCAGAGAAGTGTGTCCCAGGTAACATTGCTAGCCATTGTTTGCTTGCAAGCAGAAAGGGGGGGGGAAAGAATGTGGATGGAGAAAATGCCAATACAGGCCTTGGTAGTTGGGTACATTACAAAAGGGAAGAGGAGAACAAACTAAGACGGTATACTCAATCCATGTCCGGAATCTTGGGATGGCTGCCTTATCTGGATGTGGGCTGCTTCTGGGTCCATACTAGATAAACCCTGAGGTCCTTGGAGGGTTTTACTGTCCACTCAGGAGCAGGAGCTTTCTTCAGATGATCCATGAGTTCACACCCACAAGTTTGACAGCTGTGGGAGTAGTCCGGACCTGGTAGTGGCCCTTAGAGAAAACTCCTTGCATCAGTCTTTGAATCTGAGTTTCTGGTCAGCATAATATAAGTCCTTAGCTAAAGTTCTCTAAACAGCACGTAGAGATGGTATAGTTTCCCAGCCACACAGGTCTAGGTTCAAACAATGCAATAAAATTTTCTCCCAGTTCTCATAACTGCATAATTACATTAAGTCAGGTACAGATCAAACTACTTAAAGGGTTCACAATGGACTAATTCTGAGAAGGGAGATTTATATGTCACCAATGTGTAGCACCAGTGCAATATTTACAGCACCCATAATCACAATCAAGACTGTGACTATAAATATCATATGACCTTCGATTGCAAAATATACCAAATACTCTATATAGAGGACGGAACTGAAACATTTGTTTAGACACCAGAAAACTGAATTGCAAAACCAGTAAGCTGATTCCATCATAGTACCAAAGATATTAAGAAGCCATAATAACACTGAGAGCCACAGCATCCTTCAGCCTTCCCACAAACCAATACAAGATCAATATTTACTCACAAACCTCTCTATCTCCTTGCCTCAACCTCCTCTCTCTCCCACCTTTCTCTGGCTTTGATTCCCAGCTTCCTGTGGGCTCTCCTTTCCTTCAGCAAACTCCTCCCACTACAGGCTCCATGTGATTACATTCAGTGTATTGGGGGCAGAGTTTACATTCAAAGTAGGGAAGGTCTTCAAATTCCTCCCTAGGTCTGTTAAGGGGCAGGGAAGATCTTCAAATTCCCATTCCCACTACATTCCCATTACATTAGGCCCCCATTCAGGTCTCTTTCACAGCAAAAATATACTAGCAACAAATGAGAGTTTAGGGATAACTGATGGAAAAACTGGTGTTTAACAGAACTTTGCAACAAATAGAAAAACTCTATAGCTTAGGGTGGGGGCTTGGGCACAAGCCTGGAGAAGGAAACGACTTTCTTTCCAAACTACTCCAGTATCTTCACCATGACAGAAAAACAACTAAACAACAATGTTGTGTTGGAGTCTTGTTCCTTCTGATTTCCAAAATAAATTACAGAATCAGTTTCAACTAGTTATGAATAACATTTACTACTCTAAAAAAGCATTTGTACTCATAGACTTCAGACCCCAGAAAAAAAATGAGGTTAATGAATAATAGTGTAATAAGAGGCAATGCACTATCGTAGATAAAGTGCTGAACATGGAGTTAGGAAGACCTGGGTTTAAACCTTGCTTCAGGTACTTCCTAGTTATGTAACCCTGGGTAGGTCACTTAAAGTCTCTTAGCTTTAGTTTCCTCACCTGTAAAGTGATGAGGTTGGACTAGATAGCTTTTGAAGGAATTTCTTCAAACTCTAAATGTTATGACCCTATGAATATGAAAAGTTCACATTCCTACACATACATATTTCTCTGGAGTTTAGACACTTTTGGTAGAATTAAAGCTGAATTACATAAGGAAGCTTCTAAATCCCCTTGTCATGGTGGAGGGACTTGTGTAGCTCAATGAAACTATGCTTGCAGGGTTACCCAAGACAGGCAGGTCATAGTAGAGAGAGTTCTCACAAAAGGTGATCCACTGGAGAAGGAAATGGCAAACTCTCCCAGTGTCTTTGCCAAGAAACCCCCATGGACAATATTAAAATGATGAAAGAAATGACATTAGAAGATGAGCACCCACAGATCAGAAGGTATCCAATATGCTATTGTGGAAGAGCAGAAGATAACCACAAGTAGCTCTAGTACTAATGAAGAGACTGGGAAAAAACCAAAAGGAAGCTCAGCTATGGATGTATCTGATGATGAAAGGAAAGTCTGATGCTATAAAAATCAATATTGCACAGGAACATGGAATGAAAGATCTATGAACCTAGGTAATCTGAATGTAGTCAAACAGGAAATGGAAAGATTAAACATTATCTTGGGTATCAATGAAGTTAAATGGATAGGAATGGGTGAATTTAATTCAGGTGATCACTACATATGCTACTGTGGGCAAGAATCCCTTAGAAGAAATGGAGTACTGTTACAGCCAATAAAAGGGTAAGAAAAATAGTATTGGGGTATAATCTCAAAAATGACAGAATGATATCTATTTGAATCCAAGACAAACTGTTCAACATCACAGTAATTCAAGTCTATAACCAATGATGCTGAAGAGGCCAAAATTAATCAGTTCTATGAAGGCTTACAATATCTTCTAGAAATAACACTAAGAAAATGTCACATTCATCATAGGGGATTGGAATGCTAAAGTAGGAAAACGAAAGATAATTGGAATAACAGGCAAGATTGCCCTTGGAATACAAAATGAAGCAAGACAGAGACTAATATAGTTTTGTTAAGACAACAAACACTCTTTTTCAACAACCCAAAAGGCAACTCTATACATGGACATCACCAGATGGTCAATATAGAAATTAGATTGATTATGTGCTTTGCAGATGGAGAAGCTCTATACCAGTGGTTCTCAACCTGTGGGTCGCAACCCCTTTGGGGGTCAAATGACCCTTTCACAGGGGTCACAGGGGTCGCCTAAGACCATCAGACAACACATATTTCTGATGGTCTTAGGAACTGAGACACTGCTTCTCTATCTGTCTCCAGGTGGGTCCGCCCACATGCAGACACGCCCACATAAGAGTATTAAAGGGTCATGGCATTAGGAAGTTTGAGAACCACTGCACTATACAGTCAGTTAAAACAAGACCTGGAGCTGACTGAGATCCAGATCATGAGATTCTTATTGCAAAATTGAGACCTAAATTGAAGAAAGTATGGAAAACTATCAGACCATACAAGTATGATTTAAATAACATCCTTCATGAATATGAGGTGGAGGGGATGAATAAGTTTAAGGGATTAGATCTAGGAGATAGAGGGCCTGAAGAACTATGGACAGAGGTTGAAAATATTGTACAGGAAGCAGCAGCAAAAACATACCAAAGAAATAGAAGAGCAAGAAAGCAAAATGACTATCTAATGAGACTTTACAAATAGCTGAGGAAAGAAGGAAAGCAAAAGGCAAAGGGGAAAGCAGAAGATATACCCAATTAAATTCAGAATTCCAGAGAATAGCAAGGAGAGAGAAGGTTCTCTTAAATGAGCGGCACAAAGAAATAGAAAAAATAGTAGAATGGGAAAGACAAGCAATCTCTTCAAGAAAATTAGAGATATCAAGGGAATATTTCATGCAAAAATGTGCATGATAAAAGACAAAAAAGGTAGGGACTTAACAGAAATAGAAGAGATTAAGAAGAAGTAGCAAGAATGCACAGAAGGACTATATAAGAAAGATCTTAACAACAGTGATAACTAAGATGGTATGGTTACTGTTGTAGAGGCAGACATCATGGAGATTGAAATCTAGTGGACCTTAGGAAAATTTGCCAACAACAAGACTAATGGAGCCTTATTTAAAATCCTAAAAGATAATGTTGTTAAAGTGCTGCACTCAGTATGCCAGCAAATTTAGAAAACTCAACAGTGGCCACTGGATTGGAAAAGAACAGTTTATGTCCCAATCCTAAAGAAAGGCAATGCCAAAGAATGTTCAAATTAGCAAACAACTGGACTCATTTCACATGCCGGCAAGGTTATGCTTAAGATTTTGCAAGCTAGGTTTCAGTAAAGTGAACAGAGAATTTCCAAAAGAACAGGCTGGTTTTTAAAGAGGCAGAGGAACTATAGACTAAATTGCCAATATTAGTTGGATTATGGAAAAAGCAAGGGAGTTCCAGAAAATCATCTCCTTCTGTTTCATTAACTACACTAAAGCTTTCTACTATATGGATCACAACAAAATGTGGCAAGTCCTCAAAAAGATGGGAGTATCAGATCATCTTACTTGTCTCCTGAGGAACCTGTATGTGGGCCAACAGTTAGTACCAAACATGGAATGACTGATTGCTTTAAGACTGGAAAAGAAGTATGATAAAGCTGTATGTTGTCACCTTATTTATTTAACTTATATGCAGAGTACATCATGCGAAATGCCAGACTGGATGAATAAAAAGCCAGAATTAAGGTTGCCAGGAGAAATATCAACAATTTCAGATATGCAGAACATACCACTCTGATGGCAGACAGCGAAAAAATTAGAAGTCTCTTGATGAAGGTGAAAGAAGAAAGTGTAAAAGCTGGCTTGAAGCTTGACATGAAAAAAGCTGAGATCTTGGCAACTGGTCCCATCATTTCCTGGCAAATAGAGGGAGAAGCAGCATCAGATTTTATGTTTGTGGGCCCGAAGATCACTGCAAGATGGCAACTCCTTGGAAGGAAAGCTATGGCAAATCTGGATAGCATACTAAAAAGCAGAGACATCACCTTGCCAACAAAGTTTTGCATAGTCAAAGCTGTTTTTTTCCAGTAGTAATGTAGGGCTGTGAGAGTTGGACTATAAGAAAAGCTGAGTGCTGGAGAATCAGTGTTTTCAAATTGTTCTGGAGAAGACTTTTGAGAGTCTCTTGGACAGCACAGAGATCAAAACAGTCAATGCTTAAAGAAATTAATTGACTACTTACTGGAAGGTCAAATACTGAAGCTTAAATAGTTTGGCAACATAATGAGAAGACAGGGCTCATTAGAAAAGGGAAGGGGATAGCAGAGGATGAGATGGATAGATGCTGTCTTGGAAGCAATGAAAATGAGCTTGGACAGATTTCAGAAGATAGTGGAGGACAGAAGGACCTGGTATGTAATAGTCCATAAAGTCATGAAAAGTTGGACACAACGGAACAGCAACAGGTACCCACTGTATGGTATCTTTTGGGTCAGAAGTGTTAAAGTGGAATAGTCAGATTGCCAGTTCAGATGATGATGCAAAAGATCATAGAGAAGCCAAACTCTCCCACAAGAACCCAAATAATAAAGAAAATTAAAATTATTTTAAAAATACAGTCCTCCATCCAGTCCAGAACTGCAAAAAAGGCAACAGAAGCTAGGAGAGGTGGGTAGGGTAGAATCCAACCTGAGCTCTCATGAATGGATGTGAAATAAGCTGCGAGTGAGTGGGGAGGGTGCACAAACCATATTAAATTCCAGTGACTGAGAACCTGAAGCAAGATCTAGACCCTAGCCTATCAGAACAGAAAAGGGAACAGAATAAGTCCCCAAAGATCACTGTATAGCAAGACAGAACCAACTAGAGCATAGGGAGCCAGGGTGATAGGGCCAGCAGCAGGAGGGCTATTGAGGAGGCCTGATTTCAGGATGATGTTTTGAATACACTGGGGCCACAACAGGGATGGAGTTAACTCCCATTTGGGTTTTGTATAAGAAGAAGGCAGAGTTAGGCCAAGGGCCAGAGGCCATAGTGGACTACTAGGAAACATACAGAAGTTGAGGATTGAGGCAGAAGGTGGGGCCCAGTACCAGTCACCCCATTCAGATCAGCAAAAGCACCAAGATGAAAAAGGAGACTGGAACACACAAAGCCTATCCAACCTATCCAAGAGGGCTGGTCCAAGAACAAAATCCCAAACCAAGAACTCAGGCTAGCCATATGAGGGAAACAAAAACCGCACTCGATCCCTATCTTCCTGTATCTCTTTTGCCTTTGGAGCTGAATTCTTTGAAAAGGCTGACTACAATAGGTGGCTCCATTTTCTCTCCCCTCTTCTCAATCCCTTACAACTTGGCTTCCAACCTTATTAATCCACTGAAATTAATCTTTTTGAAATTAATAATGATATCTTAGCTTCCAATTCCAGTGGCCTTTTAAAAATCCTCATTCTCCCAGATTTCTATGCAGCCTTTGACATAGTCGATCACTCTCTCTTCCCTGACACTCTCTTCTCTTTAGATTTTCAGGACCCCTGACCTGATCCTCCTCTTATTTATCCGCCTGCTCCTTCTCAGTCTCCTTTGTTGGATCCTTCTCTGGATCATGCCTTCTAACTGTATATGTCCATCAGGGTTCTGTCCTGGACTCTCTTCTCTTCTCCTCATGTTGAGGGTTAGAAAGGATGGATTTCTATTGAAATCCTTTGAGGGTTCTATTAGTCTGAAAGAATTACCAGGCATAAGCAGTGTTGGCAGTTTTAAAAGGGTTTATTATGCTTGTCAGCTGGCAGGAGAAAATTGAGGGAAATCCTGCAAAGTGTGGGGATTGGGGGTACTGATTATATAGTAAGAAAGTCATACAAAGGTGGAGTTAGGGAGGAGCACCCAGCCTGTCTGCCCAGAAAGGTCCCCCTTTGATAAGGTGGAGTTCTTTTGTTAGGAGTTATCTTACAGTTGGCCACTAGAACAAAAGGGGTAATCCTTTCTCTAACTAAGGAATCCTTTTAGGTGTGGCGTGTTATAGTTAATGAGCTTCAGGGAAGATACAGGCTGGGGGCAGGGGAAGGGACAGAGTTAATGCTTTACAGCTGGGGGGAAAGGTGACTTTTCACAGGCCGATGTCACAAGCTGATATCACATACCTAGGTGCCCAAACACAATTGAGATTCAAGACAAAGTCACCCCAAAATATTACAAAGGCACCTCAGCACCCCCTTCACTCATACTATTTCACTCGGTTATATCTTCAGCTACTATAAATTTAATTATCATCTCTATACTGATGATTCTCAGATCTATTTATCTTGCTCTAATCTGTCTGCTGACCTTTAATCTTGGATCTCAACTGCCTCTGAGACATCTCAAACTGGATGTCCAGTAAACAAACTCAACCTGGCCAAAAGTCAACTTATCTTTCCCAATAAAATCTCCCCTCCCCCTCCAACTTCACTATTACTGTAGAGGGGCAACACCATGCTCCCATTCCCTCAGGTTTCCTTCATTCCTCACCATCACTCAGTCCCAAATCCAATCTATTATCGAGGCATGTAGATTTTACCTTTGTTACATCTCTCCATATGCTCCTTTCTCTCCTCTGACAAAGCCACCACTCTGGTGAAGTATCTCATCCCCTCAGGCCAGGACTACTGTAACTGGCTGCTGATGGGTCTGCCTGCCCATACATCCCCATCCCAATCTATCCTTCATTCAGCCACTAAAGTGATTTTCCTAAAATGCAGGTTTTGATTATGTCACACCCCCATTAAATAAACTCCATGGGCTCCCTATTTGCATCCAGAATCAAAAACAAAACAGCATTCAAAGCCCCTTTTAGCCTAGCCCTCTCTTACCTTTCCAGTTTTCTTACCTTGACACATATTCTTTGATTCAGTGACATTGGCCTCCTGGCTGTCCCACTATCTATCTCCCATGCCTGGAATGTGCTCCCTCCTCTGCTCTGACTAGACTTCCCTGGCTTCAAGTCTCAACTTAAATCCCCTATTATTCCCTCTGCTATTTCCTATTTATCCTGTATGTATGTATGTACCTTTTATATATACATATATCTATTATATATAATGTTAATATTATACATAATATATAATTAATATAATACAGCTTGCTTTGTTGCACTCTCTGAAGTGGAGTTTGAATGCTTGGCAGTTTTGTTGGAGAAAGGAAAACATCAGCATCTGGTATCTTATCCTGCTGGCCACATTGAAATGCAAAATATGAGCTTGTCAAAAAGTCTACCTTATGGAGAACTCACATAGGGCAAGTGTTAGTTCACACAGTGGTCAGAAGAAGCGATAGAAGGACACTCTCAAGGTCTCTTTTAAGAACTTTGGAATTGATTGTGGGACCTGGGAGACAGTGGCGTGGGACCTGGGAGACAGTGGCACAGGACCGCTCAGCATGGTGTGCCCACATCAGAGAAGGTGTCACACAGAATTAAAACAGCTCAAAAAAAAAAAAGGCAAGATACACAAATTTAGAGACTCCACCCAAAATGTTCCTGCAGCATTGGTCTGATCAGCCACAGCCCCACATAACTGAAAGGTGACCCTAGATAGAGATGTCATTTTGGTCCTCTTTGAGAATGACGGACAACATGTGACTAGCTTTGTTATATGTTTACATATTGTCACCCCCTTAGCTTTGCCCTTGAGGACAAAGACTGGTTCTTGCCTCTTTTCGTGTGCCCAGCACTTAGCACGGAGCCTGACACTTGGCAGGGCCTTAATGAATGTTTATCGATTGAACTGCAAAATATCTGTGTATCTATTATTATTAGGGATTTCAAGCAACTTCGAGAATGGCTGATACTCTGTATTTATCTTGAAAACTGATTTGAAATTATGTGGAGAGAAGAAAGATCACTTGGTCTGCCTAAAAAATGAAACTCACGATTTTCAAAGAAAACCTGCCACGCCCACTTCCACTTCCTGGCAGCTTCAATTTCCCGCAACTCTCCTCGGATTGGTGGCTCTAGCCAAAGAGTGAGTCTGGATTGGTTGGCAGAGATATGGGAGAGGGCGGGGAGAGCGAGCAGTGACAGCCAGTAACTACCTCCGAACGAGCAGGGCCCACGCCCAGCAGAGCTGGTTTGGGCTCCAGGCACTTCCGCAATTGTTTCCCTTGTTTGCCCCGCCCACTGGGGGGAGGGGCAAGACTCCGGAATTTGTGGAATTCTGGGTAAAGTAGAAAGGGAACATGCATTCCCTTCCTCCCAAGGTTCCAAACGTCAGGTGTCTGGGCGGGGAAAGAGGGGGGAGGGGAGAGGGGGGAGGAGGG
Source organism: Pseudochirops cupreus (assembly GCA_028627135.1). Classification (NCBI taxonomy): domain Eukaryota; kingdom Metazoa; phylum Chordata; class Mammalia; order Diprotodontia; family Pseudocheiridae; genus Pseudochirops; species Pseudochirops cupreus. Next base: position 371,762,361 of record CM053582.1, on the reverse strand, counting down.
GGGAAAAAGATGAAAATTAGGTTCCGGGTCGACCTAATATTTTTCTTCCTTCGAAGCCTGACCCGTGAGTGATTTTCATTGGCTGGGCGGAGCTCTCATTTATAACGCTTTTCTTCTTCCAGACGGGCGCCGTTCGCTTAGGTGGAGAGGCTAGAAATGTAGGGACCAAGGGGCTGCGCGAGTGCCTCATCTGGAACCCCGAAAGAGTTTTTCTGAGCGTCCTGGGGGAGAGGGAACGGGTTTCGTTTCTTCCCTGCAGTAGACGGCCTCGGGGAGCGGCGTCTTTGCCTGCCACTTCTTCGTGGCTTGTGAGGTCCCGATGCCCCCCCGAGGTCGCCCGGGAGCTCAGGCCCGGGAGTCTGGTGTTAAAAGTTACCGACTTTTGCGCGTGAGAAGCAGCCCAACTCCCGTCAACCTGTCCGCAAGTGACAACTTTTCAAATGCGAAGGTCTCAAAATGAAAATGGGAAGAATATCAGGCATTTAAAAGGATGTTTGAAACCGCGGAATAATGCAATTAAAACTTTGCACCTTCACCAAATGAAGAAAGATGAATTAAAGTAGGAAGAAATGGCCAGTGTTGGAAGGGAGTCAGGCATGGTTGCGTTTATGTTGGCGGGGTACAGCATTGGTCCAGCTTTTCTGTGAAAGTTGAGAATTATCCAAGAAAATTACTAAACTCTTTTACCCTTTTACTCAGCCATCCCATACCAAAATAATTGAAGCAACACCGGTAGCAAAAGAACTAGACAATTATAATAATAGTTAACATATAATGCTTACTATATGCCAGGCACTACATGTAGTAGTAAGTGCTTTACAACATGAGCCTGGAAACAAACTTGGGAGGAGGTACTATTATTATCCCCATTTTACAGATGAGGAAACAGATAAACAGTGGCTTAGCCAGAGGCACACAGCTACGGAAGAGGAAAGCTACTGACAAGAGACCAAGAAATCAGGCGTGTTCAAGCAAGAGTGTCACTCTATGATAGTCACAAACCACAAAATGAGCCTAGAGATTTGAATGAACAGAAGAAAACACAATAAAGGATCATTTCCGATGGTCCGTGTCTAGGCCTGTCCACCCACATGCAGATACGCCCCACATACCAGTATTAAAGGGTTGCGGCATTAGGAAGGTTCAGAACCACTGGTCTAGATATATAACCAAAATCTCATTCCTGAACCCTGGTCATTCCATCAATTACTTGTTCAATTTCTCCTCTGGGTGTTCTATAGGCCTCTGGAACTTCACATGTCCAAAACAGGACTCAAGATGATTTACCCTAAAGCAGAGCAGAGCTCTGGCAATTTTTTGTGTCTCAGATCAGAACTCTATAGTCTTCCAGTTCTGGAGGGAAAAAATATAACAAATTTCTCAGAAAAACCTAATTTCTAAAGCCATATGGTTAACTGATAAAAATTTATAAGAGTAAAAGTAATTCCCCATCTAAATGATCAAAGGACATGAACATGCAGTTTTCAGGAGAAATTCAAGCTAGTCTTGGTCATTTGAAAAAATACTCTAAATCACTAATAATTAAGAAAAATACAACTCTGAGGCTCTATCTCATGCTCAGATTGGCAAAATTGATGAAAAAAGACAAATTCTAGAGGAGCTATGAAAAACAGATACATGAATACATTGTTGGTGGAACTATAAATAAAGTCCAGACAGTCTGGAATTCAGAACTATGTTCCCAAAGCTATTAAACTTTCTGTAATTTCTGACCTTATAAAACTACTATATACTACATACTACTAGGTCTATATGCCTGAAAGACATCAAAGAAAGAGGGGAAAGTTCTATATGTATGAAAATATTTATAGTAGTTCTTTTTGTGATGGCAAAGAACTGGAAATTGAAGGAGTGCCCATGATTTGGGGAGTTGTGGTATGTTAATATGTTGTACTACTATTGTACAATAAGTAATGATGAAGTGCAAGGCTTCAGAAAAACCTAGAAAAATTTGTAGGGACTGATGCAGAGCAAAGTGAGCAGAACTGGAAGAATAATTTATATAATAACAATGTTGTAAAAACAATCTTGAAAGGCTTAGGAATTCTGATGGACAATGACCAACTCTGATGTCAGAGGACTCATGACACATGCTACTCACCTTTTCATAAAAAAGTAACAGGGTACAGATTGTGACATTTTCTGTACACGGCCAATTCAAGAATTTTTTTTTCTTGACATGGTATGTTTGGTGTGTTTATAGCACATTTGTAATAGGGGTTTTGTTTTTCTTACTTTCCCAGTGCAGGAAGGGGGGAGGGAAAGAAGGTAGATTTTTGCTGAGTGAAAAAAATAGACAAAAGACAGGAAGTCTCCCAGTCTCAAGGAGATATCCCTATTGAGGGTGCTAATCTCCCCCAGAGTTGGTGTAAGTCAACCATTTCCTCCTTTTTTTGTTGTTAGGTTTGTTTTTTCAGTATTTTTCAGTATTTAACCTCTGTTATAAACACATTTGGGGTTGTGTCCTTGTTGCCTGGACTATTGCTAATGAGCCACTAATTAGTCTTTGCCTCATACTACCATTCTCCAAACAATCCTATACTAGGCTGCCAAAGTGATTTTCCTAAAGCATATGTCTGTATAACCCTGCTTTTGCCCAAGCCTGTGGTAGTTTTCTAAGGGACAGCCCTGTGACATGTACTGTTTACATGGAAAGTGATAGGATTCACTTGAGGGAATGGTGAACTGTGACACTGAAGGGAGAAGGGACTTAGTTCAATTGGTTGGAGAAGACCTTAATGGAGGACTTCAAGAGTGACAGATCAAGAAAGAGGTGAGTAGTAGAATTTTTAATGGCATGCTGAAGCAAGAACCAGGGACATGTAGGGTAGCTGGCCTCCATCATATCTCTTGACTTCTAGTGCCTCCATTCCTAATGACTGCTGATAGCACTCCTCCTCAGGTATATTATTCCATTCCTCACTAGCTGAACCGAGCTGTTTTATCTCATTCCCTGCTGAAGAGCTCACATTTACTCTTTGTGTATTTGATATTATTGATGTGGTTAGGTTAGGATTGCTCTGGTGACCCCAAAATACCAACATTGCCAAATGAATTTGACTCAAGTCTTCTCAGCCAAAGAAAAGTAAAGTTTATTAAAAGTTCATTAAAAGTTTGCCATATTGGGTAGATTTAGGGAGCCTAGGTATCTGTGATGCTTGCATTGGGCAAGCAGGACAGAGTAAGTCTGTCACAGAGTAAATCTATGGCGTTGTCACACACATGGGGGCAAGAAGGGGTCTTATATACAGAAAGGTTGTGGGAGGAATCTATGGGTGGTCTGGAGGAGGAGTTTGGGGAGGGTCTTCAGGAAGAGTCAATGAAGTCAGACTCCAGTAATGAGTTTGGGGAGGGTCTTCAAGAGGAGTTAATGAGGTCAATGCAAGGGTGGATTGATATTTTGATAGGCTCAAGGGTGGGAAGTAGATGGACAATGGAGGGCTAGTAACAGAGGTTTGGGCCCAGCTACAATGAAAAGCTTATGGCCTCTGCAAATGCCTCATCAAGTGGGAAGATTCAGTCAGAGTTCAAGGGGTTCCCCAGAGCCTGTACCTCAAAAGATTCAAGGAGAGCTCAAGGGGGTTCCCAGAGCCTGTACCTCGTCATTATAATTGTTATAACTTCTCCAGTTTCTGTTTCTTGATTTATTTGATAAAGAGGTTTGCTAGCTTTTCATGATGGCCTTTTATGTAACCAGCCTTTTGTTGGAAAGGAGCTAAACTCTATAGCACAAATTAAGTGCTACTCTCCCTCTCTGAGAGTGATCAGTGAGGTGATTTAATTCTGAATCCAGACTCTTATCCCTAGACTAGAGATATTTGAAGGGTGGCAACTATGTCTATGCTAATATTTGGATATAGGAGAGATCACTTAGCCCTAGCATAGATCATAGATCTAGATCATAACTATTTCTCTCCTCTTACTCTTGGCAAAGGTACACCAGATATCAGATCATATCTATTCATGCCACCCACAAGCTGTGTCTATATAATGAAACAGATCCCTACACATACACGTTAGATGTATATATATTTAATATCTACCTATCTATTTTACATGTCATCTTTTCCAATAGAATATGAGCTTTTTGAGGGCAGGGACTACTCTTGCCTTTCTTTGTATCCCCAGCATATAGCACAGTGAATGGCGTGGAGTAAATATTTAATAAATGCTTGCTGACTGACTGACTGGCATGCAGGACTCAGCACAAAGTTCCAGATGTGATCTACATATTTATAAGTCACTGCTGGATAAGGTGTATGTGTCTTAAGGGAGCATGGATTACCATAAAGTTTAGATTAAAAAAAAAGAATTAAAGAGTTGGTTTCTGCTGCTTTATTCACTATAAGACATATTCCTTGGCCAATTTGCTTTTTTGAGGAACTCCTTTTACTTGACACATCTAACTCCTAATCTTGTGTGATTCTGACTGTGGTTTCACAATATTTAAATTATTTCTTTCTATATGCTTGCAATATTTTCTCCTTGACTTGGAAACTCTGAAATTTGGCTATAATATTCCTGGGAGTTTTCATTTTGGGATCTCTTTCAGGAGGTGATTGGTGAATTCTTTCTATTTCTATTTTACCCTCTTGTTCTAGGATATTGGGACAGTGTTCTTTTATAATTTCTTGAAATATTATGTATAGGCTGTTTTTTTGATCATGGCTTTCAGGTGGTCCAGCAATTATTTTTTATTTAATATTTTATTTTTAATTTTATTTTTTCCCCCATTTGTTTTTTAAAATGTTTGAGTTCCAGATTCTCTCCTTCCCTCCCCTCTCACATTGAGAAAGCAATCTGATATAGGTTACACATGTGCAGTCATGCAAAACATATTTCCATGTTATTCATATTTTGAAGGAAAACACAGACAAAAAAAACCAAGAAAAATAAAGAAATGATATGTTCAATCTTCATTCTTCTTTCTCTGAAGATAAATAGCATTTTTTATCCTAAGTCCTTCAGCATTGCCTTGGATCATTGTATTGCTAAGAACAGTTAAGTCATTTATGGTTGATCATCATAAAATATTGCTGTTACTGTATACAATGTTCTCCTGGTTCTGCTCATTTCATTTTGCATCAATTCATGTAAATCTTTCCAGGTATTTCTGAGAGCATCCTGCTTTTCATTTCTTAGAGCACAATAGTATTCCATCACAATTATATACAACTTGTTCAGCCATTCCCCAATTGATAGACCTTCCCTCAATTTCCAATTTGTTGCTACCATTAAAAAAATTGCTATAAATATTTTTGTATGTATAAGTCCTTTTTCTTTTTGTTTTTACCTCTTTGGTGTACAGACTTAATAGTGGTATTGCTTGGTCAAAGGGTATCCATGTATTATACTACTTTAGGCATAGTTCCAACTTGCTCTACAGAATGGTTGAATTAGTATACAACTTTACCAGTAGTGCATTAATGACTCAATTTTCCCACACCCTCTGTAACATTTGTCATTTTTGTTTTCTGTCATATTAGCCCCTGTGATAAGTATGTATAGAGGACCACAGGCCAGTGGGACTCTGACCCTGATGGCTGAGCAAGCCCTCTCAGGTATTTGGCCTGCTGATGGGCCTGGATCTGTTTCCCATCCCGAAGGAAAGAGCTCAAACACACAGGTGTGAGGATTAGGTCCTCAAGATGAGCATGGCATTTACACCCACAGCCTGGAACAAAGAAGTGTACAATGTCCTCAGGGGAAAACAATTAGGAAGGAGATTTGTGGCTCTACAAAGCTTGTGCCTGGAAGAATAAGCTTTGGCTCTCTACTTTCACTATTCCGGGAGTCCTGTCTCTTTTTATGCACCCACTAACAACCTTTGGGTCGGTGATTCTTAGCCCTGCTTAGGGACAGCAGGGCTCCCATACTTTCTCAGCCCTGCTGTGGGATGGCTCCCCACAACTGGCTCCCCACAGGTATGAGGCGGTAGCTCTAAATTGTTTTAATTTGTATTTCTCTAATCAGTGGTGATTTAGAACATTTTTTCATGTGACTATATATATAGCTTTGATTACTTTGTCTGAAAACTGTTCACGTCCTTTGACCATTTATCAATTAAGGAATTATTCTTATTTCTATAAATTTGACTCAGTTCTCCATATATTTGAGAAATGAGGTTTTTAGCAAAAAATTTTCTGTAAAATTTTTCCCACAATTATGAGTATTATGTATTTCCCTCCATTCTATTTCCCCCTTATTAATCCCACTCTCTCTTTCTCTTCTCTCACCTTGTCCAGTCTCAAAGGTATTTTGCTTTTGACTTTTACCTCCCGAAATCTGTCCTCCTATTTTCCTATATGCTAAGATAGATGTTTATCCCCAGCTGAGTATATATGCTGTTCCATCAGTCTTTGAAATTTCCCCTCCAATCTTCTGCCTTCTTTCTAATCTTGGCTACATTGGTTTTATTTGTACCAAAACTTTTTGATTTAATATAATAGCAGTTATCCATTTTTACCTCATAATGCATTCTTGTTTCTTTATAAATTTTTTTCCATGAGTCTGATAAGTAATATGTTCTATGTTCTAATTTCCTTGTGATATTGCCCTTTATATCTAGGTCATTTATCCATTTTGACCTTATCTTGGTGCATAGTTTAAAACATTGGCCTATGCCCAATTTCTGCCAAACTGTTTTCCAGATTTCCCAACAATGTTTTCTTTTTAACCAAATGATGAATTCTAATCCTCAAAACATAAAATTTTTACATTTGTCAAATGGAGGGTTACTATAATCCTTTGTTACTGTGTATTGTATATCTGTTCTGTTCCACTGATCTATATTTCTATTTCTTAGCCAGTACCAGATAATTTTAATATTTACTGCTATATAATATAGTTTGAGGTCTGGTACTGTTGTGGTTTGGGGTACTGGGAACCCCAAAATGCAAGGGCGCTGTGTAGCACCAACATAATATTCATAGCATCAATGGTGACTTTGAATATGCTGGCATAGTTCTCAATCACAAAATATAAGAGACTATATAGAAGACAGAAGCAAAACATTTATTCAGACACCAGAAAGACAAATCCCAACACCAGGAAACCAAATCCATCATAGCAACAAAGAAGCAGGGAGCCACACCATCCTTTAGCCTTCCCACAAGCAAATACTCACAATCCTAGCTGTTATAGCAGGGGGAAAACAAACACTTACAAGCCTAGCTATCTCCTTGGGAGCGTCCTCTCCTCCCTCCAGCTCTAACAGCTCTGACTCCTAGCTCCTGTGGGCTCCATGAGAGCCTATTAGGGGACAAGGACAAGGAAGATCTTCAAATTACCATTACCATTACAGTCTGCTTCAAAAGAATTAGACCAATCAAACCTTCTTTCTGTTAAAGTATCAAGGTTTTATTAAAACACCAGTAAATCTGCACTATTGTATCACCAATAAGAGTAAGCAGAGTTCCTAGTAAGTAAGTAAGTAAGTATTATATTGCCAATAGAAGCTGGAGAGATTCCTAGGGAATCTGCACAATTTAATGGGAGTTGGTATTTATATACAAGAAAAACCAGTGGGAAGATCTGGATGGGATTAAGGAGCAGTAAATTACCTGGGGTGGTCCACATACAGACAATGAAAGGAGTTAAGTGGTCTAATAGCCACAGTGAAAGCATAGTTAAAAGGATTATTGAGTGTCTAGGTATGCTGGGATGGACTAGATGTCTCAGGCTAAACACCAGCGTGGGAAAGTTCAGGGCGAAGACATGGTCTTTTCCTTTTAGGGGTCCAGGTCCCATAACCCCATCAATACTGTTTGAACCTCTTTCCTTTGCATTTTTTCGCTAGTTTTTTTGAAGTTCTTGACCTTTTCTTCCTCCAAATGAGCTTTGTTTTTAATAATTTGATTGTGATGGTATTGGATAGATTAGTTAGGTAAAATTGTCATTTTAAATTTCTTACAATGAAATTATATTACATTACATTCATGTATCCTCTTTTATTTGGCTATTCGCTAATTTCTAGGCATCCCCTTAGATTTTAGTTTTTTCTTTCTTTTTTTCCTTTTAATCCCCCTTTCAGTATCAGAAAATTTGTTTTGCTTTTGACTATCCAATCATTGGTATTATCTCCTCTGTTAACTCTCGTTCCGGCACTTATTCCCTGTTGAGTTTGAATGTATTTCTACATTGAATTGGCTGTTTGCAGTGTATGTAGTGTATGTATGTACACTTTTATGTGTGTTTATATATCTATATTCAGTCCTTTGTCTATTTCTGAAAAGAGTGAAGTTCATCTTATGCTCACTTCTTCAACTCTTTTCTCATTCCTTTGTATAATCTCACACTCCAATTATGAGAAATAACAAATTCCATCCCCTTCTTCCTCCTTCCTTTACTTCCTTTCACCTCTTTTGTCTCCCTTCTTAAAACATTAAATTGAAACAATTCACCCCCAGGTCACCTTTTCTTTTTAAATTTTATTTTATTTTATTTTCAGTTCCAAATTTTATCCCTCTTTCTGCCCCCATTCCCCACCTACTGAGAAATCAAGAAATGCCAAATTATTGCAAATATGAAGTAATGCAAAACAAAACTACATTCTGAAAAAAACCAAGAAAAAGAGAAAAAAATACGTTTCAGTTTGCGCTCTGAATCCGTCAGTTTTACATCCAAAGGCAGAACGTACATTTTTTAAAGAGCCTTTTGGAATTGTGGCGGGTGTAGCGCCAAGGAAAAGCAACTTCCAGGTTCAGATTATGAGCATGGCGAACTCCATTTATTCGGTGACAGATTAAGGCAAAACATTCACAGCAAATCAAAATATAGCGTAACTCAGTAATTTAGTTAAGTCCTCAATTCCGTTGCAAAGTGCCAAGGTCCAAGTACCCCAACCCTGGGCAGTGCATTCATTTAGTCAGTCAACAAAGTCTCTCTTCTCAAATGGAGATTAGTTTCCAATCATAAACAAAGTACTTTCATTCGGTCAGTCACAGAGCACAAAAAGTCAAAAGTTTCCCACCCCCGGATCACAACTGAATTACAAGACCATCCATTAATGCCAAGCACTTTCTCAAAAGGAGCAGTGGAGAGCACAAAAAGCCATCCACCCTTAAGCTACAACAAGATTAAGATATCATCACAGCATTTAATACCCAAGGAGAGGTCGTTTCTTCATCTTGACATGAGGCAAGTTCTCAGTAATCTCTGTTCCTGGGGAGACAACGTTTAACAAAGCCACAAGATACATTGCCAGTGTTCTCATCAATCCACTCTCTGCCTGCAGAACAATCCCAGAACCCCTGAAAACATCAGCAAGACCCTCTTCCAGGATTTCTGTAAAGATACAAGAAAATCCTTCTTCAGGGCTTCTGAACCAACAGCAAGTTTCCAGGACCTCTGCAACAACAGCATTGTCCTTCACCAGCAGACAAATCTGGCAAAATAACATCAAAACAGACAAAATACCAGCATCATAGCCATGCCTCCTCAGTCCTTGGCAGCTCCGGGTGGCAGTTCTCAAAAGTCCTAGGCAGCTCCAACTGGCCCTCAGCAGTCTCTCTGTCTCAGAAACTCTGGCCCCCGGCAATTCTCCTCTTTCTCTCTGCCTCCACAAAAATTCTTCTGGCCTCCTCTGCTTGGGTTTTCTCTCTGCTTGTGCCCCTCTCTAAATCCACGGCACCAGCTCCTCCCAGTTCAGCCCTCTCTCTTCATATCAACAAGTCCATCCCACAAGTGGGATTCATAAGCTCTGGGTTTCAACACTCAACCTGAAAACCAAGCCAATACAGGGGGATCTTTAAATTCCATTACCGTTAAGTGGGTCATTGTGAGAAAACTAAATTCATTCTATTTTGCAGTTGCCTCTATTCTGTATCACTGCTGATATTTTTGTACAACTGCCTACACCATGTTTCTTTATCTTTGAATTAAGTTCAAGAGTTTATTAGGTTCAGAAGTTCAGTCTTCTTCTCTGAATTAAGTTTAGAAGTTAAGTTTCCCTATAAATCACTTTACTTAATTTAATTAAAAGAAACTTATCATTGCTATACTATGTCTATAAATCACTTTAATTAAAAGAAAACCTGTTATCTCAATATGACTAGCTGTCCTTGTACTATTAGAAAAAAATCTGTTATCTATATGCCATTAGTCATTCTTGCAGGTGGACTACATCAATTAGAATTTCTTAGTGTCAAGATAGGAAGGTTTGTTGCTAGCCCCAGATTCCTGATTTCCTGCCAATCATATTATTTTACCCATTTGTGATGCTGCCTTCTCAATTTTAGATGCTTTTCTTTTTGTCTATAAAAAATTATATCAGCTCTCATTTGAGGTCTTAGTTTGTCGAGGAGGCTGAGACCCTGTTTATTGGCAAATTTGTGCTTTGCTACTAAATTAACCATGCTGGGAGCTTTGTGCTTCAGTTTACCTTAATTTTAATTGTGACTGTCATATTAATCAGGGTTACTAAGTCTTTCACTGTTGATCTTCATAAAATTGCTGTTACTATGTAAATTGTTCTCCTGGTTCTTTTCACTTCACTTTGCATCATGATGTTCATACGAATCTTTCTAGGTTTTTCTGAAACCATACCCTTAGGTATTTCTTATAACACAATAGTGTTCCATCACATTCACATAAATTGTTCAGCCATTCCCCAATTGATGGGAAATCAGTTTCCAATTCTTTGCTAACACAAAGAGTTGACTATAAATATTTTTGTACAAATAGATCCTTTCCTCTTAAAAAAAAAAACCTTTTAAGGGGGATAGTCCTAGCAGTAGCTTTGCTGGGTCAAAGTATATACACAGTTTAATAGCTTTTGGGGCATACTTCCAAATTGCTTTGCAGAATGGCTGGATTAGTTCACAGATGCACCAACAATGCATTAGTATACCTATTTTCCCATTTCCCCACCAGCATTTTTCATTCTCCTTCTCTGTCATCTTAACGTATTTAAAGGGTGTCAAGTAGTACCTCAGAGTTGTCTTAATTTATTATTAAGAGCATTTTTTCATATGGCTATTGATAGCTTTGATTTCTTCCTCTGAAAATTGCCTGTTCACATCCTCTGACCATTTATCAATTGGGGAATGGCTTTTATTCTTATAAATGTGACTTAAGTTCCATATATATTTCATTAATGAGACCTTTATTAGAGAAACATGCTTCAAAGATTTCCCCCCAGTTTCTTGCTTTTCTTCTAATTTTAGCTGCATTGGTTTTGTTTCTACAAAAATGCTTTCATTTTATGTAATCAAAATGATCGGCTTTACCTCCTGTGAACCTCTCTATTTCTTATTTACTCATGGACTCTTCCCCTATTCATAGATCTGACAGGTAATTTTTTCCACACTCCACTAATTTGCTTCCATTGTTTTTCCTTAATTCCCTGAATACCCTTTGAGAACATTAAGATTCTGAAGGCATATTTGCTTCTCTCCCCCTTATTAGAATATTGGCATTATCACATCTTATAGGCCTTTTCAACTGCTCAGATAAATTTACATTTCTAGGTTTCTGTTGATGCTTGTGTTTGCATTTCAGAATTCCTATTCAGCATTAGAAATGCTCAATTTCATTAAAGAGAATGACAACAACAAGACAACATACCAAAGTTTATAGGATGCAGCCAAAGCAGTACTTCATGGGAAAATGTATATTGCTAAATGCTTACATCCAATAAAATAGAGAAAGAGCAAATCAAAGATTTGGGTATGCAACTAAAAAAAAACTAGAAAAAGAACAAATTAAAAATCTGCAATTAAACAAAAAATTAGAAATCCTGAAAATCAAAGGAGAGAGTAACAAAATTGAAAGTAAGAAAAGTAGGAGCTGGTTTTATGAAGAACAAAACAAACAAACCCTACAAGAAAATAGATGAACCATTTGTTAATTATAAAAAAAAAGGAAACAAAATTACCAGAATCAAAAATGAAAAGGGTAAATTCACAACCAATGAAGATGAAATTAAAGCAATTATTGAGAGCTATTTTGCCCAATTATATGCCAATAAATCTAACAATCTAAGTGAAATGGATGAATATTTACAAAAATATAAATTGCTCAGATTAACAGAAGAGGAAATAGAATACTTAAATTACCTGATCTTAGCAAAATAAATTGAACACACCGTCAATGATCTCCTAGGAAAAAATCCCCAAAACTAGATGGGTTCATAAGTGAATTCCACTGAACATTTAAAGAACAATTAATCCCAATGCTATATAAACTATTTGGAAAATTAGGCAAAGAAAGAGTACTGCCAAATTTCTTTTATGACACAAATATTGTGCTGATACCTAAACCAGGAAGAGCAAAAACCGAGAAAGAAAACTATAAACCAGTTTCCATAATGAATATTGATGCAAAAATTTTAAATAAAATACTATCAAGGAGATTCATGCAATAAATCACAAAGATCATACACTATGAGCAGGTGGTATTTATACCAGGACTGCAAGTCTGGTTCAATATTAGGAAAACAGTTATCATAATTGACCATATCAATAACAAAACCAAAAAACATTATGATTGTATTAATAGATGCAGGAAAAAAAAATTTGGCAAAATACAACACCAATTTCCTATTAAAAACACTAGAAAGCATAGGAATAAATGAAGCTTTCCTTAAAATAGTAAGTTGTTGTTGTTTGTCCTTTGTTCTTGAAGAGAAATGAGTAAAATTTATAGGAACATGGGTCTTCTGCAAATGGGGATGATAATAATAATACCTACCTCCCAGGGTTGTTGTGAGGCTCAAAGGAGGTAATATTTATAAATTGTTTGGCTTAGTTCCTGGCACACAGAAGGCATCAAGTAAACTAGCTATTAGTATAATTGAAAAATCCTCAGATGTTATTAGAACCAGAGGCAATGTAAAAATAGAGTCAACCAATCACTTCCAGAAAGAAACCTGAAAATTAAAACCCCTAGGAGTATGATAGCCAAAAGCCAGACCTTCTGGGTCAAAAAGAAATAATTCAAGCAATCAAAAAGGAAGAACTCAAGTACCAAAAAAATCACAATCAGGATCACCTAAAAGTTTGAAGTTATCTCTATAAAAGAGAAGAGAACTTGGATTATCAAGAGTCTCGAAGGCAAAAGATAAAGGCTAAAGACCAAAAATAAATTGTCTAGCAAAGCTGAGCACAATCCTGTAAGGAGAAAAGTGTAACTTTGATGCAAAAGAGGATTTCCAAATACTCCTGAAAAAAAGTCCAGACCTGAATAGATACTTTGAAATACAAATGCAAGAGTATCTGCCTAGGGAGTGCTCTCCTTTCACTTGGGGGTGGGACTATCAATGGAAGTACCCTTGCTCAGGTGAAGGCATATGCAATTTCCCTGTTTGGGTTTCAGCTGTTGTAACTGATTAGGAGGAGTATTTTGGGAGCAAGGTTATTAAAAATCCATAGGAGTAAGTACCTATGAGGCACTTTCAGTCATCCCTATGCTAATTATTTTTGATAGGGTTAAATGGAAGCCCTCAGAACAGCTAATATTAAACAATTATTGCATCTGGGTTGGTGGTGTGAGTGGGGGTATTTCCTTCCTAATTATGAAGATGAAGGAAGCTGGATACTTTGTAATACAAACTCTCTTGTAATAATTGTTTGGCCAGCAAAGAAGGTAGATGGTACAGTAGCTTATGGGGAGCCGAATAAATGATTGCTGAAGCTGTTCTGGTCTTGTTAGAATAATCAACTAGGTCATTTAGACTCCAGGTTAGAGGTATGGGAATACCGATCTTGCCAATGCATTTTTCTGCATTCTTGTGACTGACAGTAGTCAAGAAGTTTGATTTTACTTGTGAATGAGTTCAATATGGCTTAACTATTTTCCCAATGGGTTATTAAAATTCTTTTTTATACTGACTTATTTTGGTGAATAGAGATCTAAAAGAGGCCCTACTTCTGAGGTCATTGATGTCCATTACTAATTACATTGACAATGTAATGTTCATTGAGCCAGGTGAGGACATGATGGCAGAGTCCCCGAATCAGATGGTGGCTCACATGAGAGATAAGGAGTAGGAGATCAACCCTATGAAAATTCAGGGTCCAGTCCACCCAGTTAAATTTTTGGCAATACATTGGATAGGAAGAAACCAGATGATTTTAGATGTACTCCATCATACGCTAGCAACACTTGCTTCCCTTGCAGACTAAAAAAGAGGCTGTTAGGGGTTGGCTTAACATTAGTGTTCTGTGCATGTTTAATGTTGGGACAAAATGAGGCACTTGCGAATAATTAAACAGTTAACAAAAGGAGGTTTACTTTGCCCTGACACAACAAGAATATGCAGGAAGAATCCACTGGCCGGCCGCTAGCTCTTTTGGATTCAGTGTCCCGTCCTGGTCTCCATATGTCCTGGTCAGCAGGACAGGGAGCTTTCAGAAATATACCAGCTCAGAGTGGCCTGGAATCTCCGTGAGTAGGACTTTTTAATGTACTAAGATGGCTGGGAACCTGTGTCATAGAAGGCAGGGGTCAATCAAGGCCCAGGGACAGCTTTATTGCTTTTTAGGTAAAACTAAGCCCTGTTTTCAGAAATGAGGATCTCTGGTCTTACCACAGATTCTGGGTTGGGAGATCTCATGTTCTTCACTTGAGTTTCTTGATAGCCCCTGTCACAAATGTGTTTCTTTAAGTAGGACTGACATCAGGCTATATCTGTGGAACATTTAAAGTGGGCATTCTAGCAATCTTTTCTTTTGGGCACTTAAAATCCTATGAGGCCTGTGTTCTTGGGGGACTCTGTTTATAAGTTCCAGTATGAGTAGAACATCTGAAAGGCAACAAATCAGGGCAAGATTAAGTAATTATTAGATTTTTGGAGCCATAAGTGTTCTGAAATGGCCACTTGAAATGCTATATTTGAAAAATAGTCGCTTGCCCACCCTCGGACCCTGTTGTTGTTCAGTTGTATCTGATTCTTTGTGACTTCATTTTGGGGTTTTCTCAGCAAAGATACTGGAATGGTTCACCATTTCCTTCTCCAGCTCACTTTTACAGATGAGGAAACTGAGGCAAACAGGGTTAAGTGACTTGTGAGATTTGAACTCAGGAAGATGAGTCTTCCTGACTCCAGGGCCAGTACTCTATCCACTGTGCTACCTAACTGCTCTATATTTGGGTCCTACTTGAACTGAATAAATGACACAGGTTCATTCTCTTACCTCTTACTCAGAGTTGTTCATCATGATCTGAGTGATACAAGATGGTTCCTTCAACAAGATGGAGGATTCCTTTTTTGAATGGAAATAGTATATTCCAGATTGTGCTCATCTCTCAGGTGTTAGTACACTTCAAGAAGAGTTGTAACTGTGCAAGAGGCTTAGTCTCAGCCCTAATGTTCTGTCTTCTCTGTTATGAAACCCTGACTACAAGACATAGGTCCTTTAGTAATGTTATTCTGCTTGGCCAATTGTTTCACAGATAACCACACAGGTAACACCAACTATGTCAAGCATAAGATAGGTAGAGAGATGGGAGACACAGGAAGGCTGCTAGCAGTTGTTCTAGCATTAGCACAGGTTCACTCTTGATCTGGGCAGACAGGGAGACAGGAATGGAATCATAAAAAGGGGTTAAATAAGCTCACTTTATTCTAGTCTATTTTTCTCAATAGGTTCCTCATAATGGGAGCACCAACTCCTATAGGATCCCCTAATCGCCTATCTTGCAGTGGCAGATGAGAAGGGGGGAAAACAACCCCTATGTCTCCATGGTGTCAGTCAAGATAGGCACAGCATTCCAGCTTGTGCACTCCCCGAAGTCCCCCAAGCCTCAGTGGGGGCTGGTTGAGGCAGGTGCATGCCTTCCTCTATGTATTACCCAAATCACAAATCCCCTCAAGCCTTGATGGGGCTGTTCAAGGCATGCACAATTATTACACAGTCATATATCCCACTCATTGACCAGTGCCCACTTGATACATAGGACAACAGACAAAGAAGACATATTTCCAGCAGTAGCCTCGCAGGTTAACTTTAGCAATATCATCTTTCAGTGCAAGTGTGGTAAATATCACTCATGTCATCCCCATACCTCATTGTGCAGTTGCAGTGGTAGAAGTGTTTATAAGTCATGAGCCTGGGAAATATTATCAAACACCTGAGAACTAGAGATTGTTATGGCCATGGATCCTGAGAACTAAACTCTAAGAAAGAATAACAAAATCCTTTTTACTTACACCAATAGTTTTGCTCTATGAGAGAAGTATAGGCATGCATCTCATGAGCCATAAATTCAGTAAACGGGGATAACAAAAGAGAAGGGGATCTTGGCAAGTCCCCTTAAAGGACCAAGCTGTGAGCTGCATGGCTGGCCAGGAGAGAACCTTAAGAGATAGGGCAGACACGATTTTTATTTATATTGGCTCCTCGGTGGTGGCTGTGAGTTTGGTTGACTTGTCTGGAGTCTGAAGAGAATAGGATTTGTTAAATAAAGCTCTTCACTTTGGCGTCAGAATCAGTAGAGGAATTTTGCTGATGCCCCCCAACACATGTAGTAGTTTGTGGGGCATGTTAGCATCTGGACATTATACACTCTCTGCTGAACTATATAATCAGGTTGATGTTCTCACAAGAACAGGAAATATTGGGGATTGAGTTCATCTTCAATCTGGATATAGGGGTTATAATACTATATTATAGTGGGTGCATGACCATATGATTCCCTTAACTAAGGATGGTACTGATACTTTTATTCACTGATACTCTTTATGCCACTCAGAGAGTTTGCCTTTGAAGGATTAATATGGCATGATCACATGTCTTTCTCATCTTGTCTCTACCAAATGGATCATACTGGACCTCTTTTGTCATCTCAGGGTGAAAAGGTTTGCCTTTACTGTAGCTGACACTTATTTTGGATGTGGGATTTTAGTGTGAGTTAAATCTATACAATACCAGCCATTATCACAGAATATATTTCCTCATGGACTTCCTGTACCACTGTCTCTGATCACAGTACTCATTAGTCCAAGATTGGGTTTTGTCACCATCACATTTGCTGGAATTTCTACTTTCCATAGAACACGCAGCTGGTATTGTAGAACACTGGGACAGGCTTTTAAAACAAGTTTTGTCATTGTACCCTGATTATTGGGAAAGGAGAGGATCTCCACTCTGGTAGTTTCTTCCATCAAGCCTTCAAGAGGACTTAATTAACCTGACTGGGATGGATTTAGTCCCAGTTTACACTTGAGCTCTTATTTCTATGCAGTCATTTGGGCCTCAACATTTCTGTCCCTTTCCTCCAAGATTTCTGTATAAACCCTTAGAAATCTTTCATGTCCCCATTTTCTTTCCCTGGGGAATGGTTTTGATAGATACTTCAGAAAGGGTTTGGATCTTCTGTACTTTAGGAAGATCAGTTTGACAGCTAAGTGAAGGATGGACTGGAGTGGGGGGTCTTGAGGCAGAGGGACCAACCAGCAGAGCAGTGCAATAGTCAAGGTGTGAGATGATAAAAACCTGCATCAGGAGAGTGGCAAAGTCAGAGGAGAGAAAGCGTGCATATACAAGAATTATCATGAAGGTAGAACCGGTAGGACTTGATAACTGATTAGATATGAGGGGTGAGAGAGAAAGAGGAGTCAAAGATGACACCGAGGTTGCAAGCCTAGGTGACTGGAAGAAAAGCGGTAGCCTCAACAATAACAGGGAAGTTTAGAAGGGGAAGGGTTTTAATGGAAAGACAATTCAATGATGTTGAGTTTAAGATGTTTATAGGCCATCCAGATTAAGATGACTAATACGCAGTTGGAGATGTAAGAGTGGAGGTCATAAGAGAGATTAGACCTTAGTAAACAGATCTGAGAGTCATCTGCATATAGATGATAATTGAAATCATGGGAACTGATGAGATCACTAAGTGAAATAGTACTGAGGGAGAAAAGAAAGAGTGTCCAGGACAGAGTTTTGGGGAACTGCCAAAGTTAGTGGGTGTGAAGTAGATGAAGATCTGGCTAAGGAGACAGAGGAGGACTCAGACAGGTAGGAAAAGACCCAGAAGAAAAGAGTCATTTGTTCATACGTGTCCTGCCAAATTTCTCTGAATTCATCCCTTTTGGCATTTCTTTTATTTCAGTAATTATATTCTTATACCATAATTTGTTTAGCTATTCTCCAAGTGATGAATATCCTGTTCCCACAAGAAAAGGTGCTACTAAGAACTGGATATTGAGGGGATGCCCATCAATTGGGCAATAGCTGAACAAGTTATGGTGTATGAATGTAATGGAATACTATTATGCTATAAGAAATGAGGAGGAGGTGGATTTCGGAAAAACCTGGACTTTCATGAACTGATGCTGAGCGAAGTGGGCAGAACTAGGAGATCATTGCACACAGTAATAGCCACACTGTCATACTGTTCTCACCTTTTTTGTTCTTGTGATTTTCTTTCACAACATGAATAATGTAGAAACGTATTTAATATGATTGCACATGTGTAACCTATATCAAATGTCTTGCTATCTTGGGGAGAAGTTGGGAAGGGAGGAAGGGTGAAAAAAAATTTGGAACTCAAAATCTAATAAAAGTGAATGTTGAAAACTACCTTTACATGTAAATGGGGAAAAACTACTATTAAGTGCAACAAAGGGCTACTATAAATATTTTTACAATTCCAAGTACTTTTCATATTTCTTATATGCCTAATAGTGGTATAACTGAGTACAAGAATGTGTACAGTTGAGTAACTTTTCCGATACTGCTCCAAATTGCTTTCTAGAATATTTGGATCAAGTCACACCTCTATCAGTACCATATGATTGTGCACATTCTCCCAGTGCTCTTCCAACAACTGTCATATTCCTTTTCTGTTATCTGTGTCAATCATGGGTGTGATCGCATTTGTTCTTTATAACTTTTCTCACATAACATTCACCTTCAGAATGTGATTAGGACTGAAACAGCATGCCCTAAATAATTTAACTGCCACTATTTAAAAAACTATTTAATATCTAAAACTTTGATAATGCTCTTCATTAAGAGCTTATGTTATAGGTGGTTCATACATATCTCAGTAAATATATAGGAAAAGCATTCATATTCTTAGGGGCTTTTTTGTTTGTTCTTTGACAGAGACCTGGAGAAACAGTCAAATATGGTAAGATGCCCAAAGCCACATACTCAACATGTGGCTAAGTCAGTAGTGGATAGGATTTCATACATTACAAAAGCTGTATTCTTGGTGTGGCGGAAAGGTTGTCAAGCTGTTGAACAAGGCAATTGGGACATCACGGATAATCAGGCCCCTTCATAAGTCTCTCCTCTAGAGAAATCAGGTTGTGCAGGTGTTCCGAGCTAACTCAAACAGAAGGCACTGGGGACGCTTTGCAAAACAAGAAGGTGGGGTAGGGTGTGTCTTTGCTCAATTCACCCCGCTTCTACTTCCCTGTCCTCCACCCCCAGTGCCAGGCTATCCTGGGCACAGCTCTTTCCATGTCCCTTTCCCCAGAATCTGCATCCCTCTCCCACTCGATCTCTCTCCTTCGCCTTTCCCGGTACAGTGGGTAGAGGCAGGGTGATGCCCTCAGGGGCCAGGGCGGGTCCCCAGGCTCCTGTTGTGGCTCTCCTGCACCTCTGGGTGGCGCTCGAGTCGTGCGGCTGGAGCGCGTCTGGTCGACGGACGGGTGGAGAGGAATACAAGCTCGGATACACACACTCACACACACACGTACGGTCCTGGAGGCGGACTAGGGGCGGGCGGCTCCGTGACCAGGCCCACGAGTGGGGAGTGCGGTGAGGTCGGGAGGCCGCCAGAGCTGGAGGCGCGACCCCGAATCCTCTCCCCCTGCCAGGCCTCGCCGTTTCCAAGCCCTGGCCTGGAGCGGCCGCCTCGGCCGGCGGGGAGCGGGGAGAAGGAAGCGGTTGGGCGCGCTCTGCCCAGCGGCGGCGCCAGACAAAGAGTGAGGCCCCCGGCTTCAGGTACCGGCCGGAGCTGGGGGGATCCGCAGGCCGCCGTGCCCTGGAGCCCGCCCAGCCGACTCGGGCCTCTCCCGGGCGGCCGGCTGAGCGCAGGCCCCGAGGCCGCCGCTGCCCCCTCCTCCGAGCGGCGCGGCTGCCGGGGCGAGGCTGCAGCCCGGAACGGGCGGAGGCGGTGAGGGCCGAGGGGAGCTCGGGCCAAGAGGAGCCTGGGGGGCTTGGCGGAGAGCGGGGAGCATCGGACAGGAAGAGAGCGGGGCCCCGGCAGGAGAGGGGGGGCGTAGGCCGGGACATCCCGGGAGCCGGAGCGCACCTGGGGCGGGGTGCCGGGACCGGCTGCCGGGCTGGAGGCCAGAGCTCAGAGGGCTGGCCGGGAGCGTGCGGGGAAGCTAGAGCACGGAAGGGGGGGCATCGGTCGGGAGGGCTGCGGGGAGCCTGGAGGACGGCGGGGAGCGCACGCTGGCAGGGGGGCCGGGCCCTCGGAGCGCTGGCCGGGAGGGGGGCGGGGTGGGGCGGGCCCGAGGAGCCGGGAGCGCAGCCTGGCAGGGTTGCGGGCACGGGCGGAGCGCTGCCAGCCTGGGGCTGTTGGGGGGGCGGCCGGGGGATCGCGCGCAGCGACTTCCAGGGGCCTCCGGGCTTGACCGCGGCGCTGACTCGGTCCTCTCCCCGTTTTCCGCAGGGGCAGGCAGCGCCGCTCACGGGGGTAGACCGACGGGGATCGCCCGACCTCCATGCTGGGAAGCGCAGCCGCTGCTGCCCCTCGTAGTTAGCCTGAGCCCGAGCCCCGAGCAGCCTGGGCAGCGCCGGGAGGGGGCCCGGCCCCGAGAGAAGATGGACGGCCCGGCCCGAGCCACCGGGGACATCCTGAGGCGGAACCCTCAGCACGACTACGAGCTGGTCCAGCGGGTGGGCAGTGGCACCTACGGGGACGTCTATAAGGTGAGGGGCACGGCCGGACCCCGGGGCCCCCGACTCGCCTTTTCCCTGTCCAGGACGTGGCTTTTCATTGTTGCATCTTGGGGAAAAGGGGGGGGGCGGGAAGAGAGAGAGTGTGTGTGTCTTTGTGTTTGCGTTTCCTGAGGGGTACAACCCAGGGTTTTTTGATCAGCCCCTGCTGCTTCTGGTTATTTTGGCTTTTGAACCTGTAGGATCCACAGCAGCTTTATAGTAAAGTGACTTTCTTTGTGGGCTAGTTTGCACGCAGTCAGATTTCCATTTCTTTTCCTACGGAATTGCCGGTCGCTTGCATGGAGGATTCTGCCTAGGACTGGGGGATTCAGTCATGTTGTTTACATTCCCTCGTAATTCCAGGAGTCGATTTCTGTAGAGAAGCTGGTTGTAATTTATATATGACGCGTTTTAGCCACGGACGTTCTGAAATGAATGGAGTAGATCAGGTGACAGGCCTGTGTAAAATTAAAGTGAATAAGGATAGCCTATTAGGGAATGTATTCTTTTTGTGAGGTGTGATGGGATCCTGGTAGAGAGCTGGTCATTAACAGCTTCTGGATGCTGCTGGGGACACTTGGAGAGGCGGAAACACGATTCCTGCCCTCAAGGAACTCGCCTTCTAATTCCTTTCCTTCTTGGAACCGCGGCTAGCCCTTTGGACTAGTGTGGAATCAGCTGCTGTTTTCTACATATTCTGTCGTACAAACAGTAAAAACATACCTTTTGTTTTGCTTTTTGTTGCCTTCTATTTAATATTAACAGTTCATATTTGTGTCACTGTCCCTGTTACACTTCTACTCAAGAGAGAGCTAAGTTTTAGTCTTGTGTGTGCTCTTTAGTTGAAAAAATGGGCACATTAATTCATACATATTATCTTCCTTTTATTTAAAATGCGATTAGTCTTAGTGATTTGAATATGTTTTATTCATTTTTAGTACTGAGTTTAATTTTTAGAATTTCAGAGTCACTTATGCAAACCAATTCTTTTTAATTTTGAATACTTTTATCTTTATCTTCCCCCTTTTCCCTTAGCACACTTTTTTGAGAAGAAAATCAAGAAAATGCATTTCACATAATCCTTTCTCCCTCCTGTTTTCCTCTTTCTCCTTTGTTCTTGAAATATCTACTACTTAATCCGAGAAGAGTCATCTCCATGTTGTGCCTGCTTGATGGATGCCAGAGTAGGCAAGGCTTTAAATCAAAGACAGAGTATTGATGGAAGGGAGAGGAGAGCTAACTGGTGAATAACCCCTCTCTGTCACTCATCTGCTTCTCACCTTTTATCTACTCTCTCTTCCTCCCTCTCTCCTTCCAGTCTTTCTCTGTCTAGCTCACCTGGGTGGAGGAAGCAGTTGCCATGTCACTTTCATCCCTTACTTAGCTCCCTTCTCTTTTCATCTTCACGTTTTTTTCTTTCTGAGGGATGCAAATAACCTGGTCTTTTAAAAAAAAGTGTCAAATAAGTTAGAAGGAAATCCAAAATGTAAACAGTATCTTTCAGTTCTTTACAAGTCCCTTTCTTCTTTTTGTAGCCACGGTGGATCACTCAGAGAAATGAGTAAGAAATAAAGAAGTGTGCAGGTATCTGAATTCCAGCTAAAGATAAAGATGACCGTGTAACTAGAGGCAGATTTTATTTCGGTTTTATTATTATTTTAGTAAAAAGAAGGTAAGAATTCCACAGGTTAATAAAGAGGGTGATAGTAGGCACACATACTCACTTTATTACTTCCCTAATATACTTTAAGAATGAAAATGCCAAAGAGAAGTTGAGTAAGTACATTTGGATATTGGGTAGATTGGTCTTCCTATATAAATGTATTTAGGAAGAGCATTGTACCACTTCCTCCATCCCCCCACCTCCCACCGAAAAAGGCAAGTGCATTGAGTTGAATTTTGTGACCTGCCCCCTCCCGTATTTGCATAATTCAGTAGTATGCAAACTTACATTATTACACAGTCTTAATAAATATTTGCTTTAGTTACTAAAATATGATGTATTCTATTACAACCATAAAAGATTATTTTTTTTCTCTTCTGTGTTAGAGGTCAGGGATTCTGATTTCTCTAAAAATAGATTGTATTGTTTTAATAAGTTTAGTGGCTTTGGGGATTACTCAGCACTTTGTAAGAGGAAATCTTTCTTATCACTTATTCAGTATTAGCTATTACTATATTATACCTCATATTTAAAAAAAAGCAATTTTCTGAATATGGCTTTGAAATAGTCCTTTTATGGATAAGATTATAAAATCCATGTATTGGGAACTTATATAAAGATTTGGTGAATGTATTTTTTGGGGGGGGGGTTGGTTTTTTTTTGTTGTTTGTTTTTTTGGATACAAGAGATATATGTACTGGATAGAGTGCTGAATTTGGATTCCATACAAAGAGTTGCCATACTGAGGTAGTTACAGGTTTTCCAGTATTTCTGTATTTTATGACTAATACAAAGATAAGTAATGTTGTGAGCAGGAGCAGAAAATGAGGAAGGTCAGAGAAAAAAAGAAAGGAAAGAAGGGGAAAAATGTGAGGAATAAATAAGACTATGCTTTAAAATTGGCAGATTGTATTTGTAACCATTGGAAATTTACCTATCAGCCTTCGGTAGAATTTTGGCCCGTCTAAGCATTGGTGAGCCCTTATTCTGGCACTCCCAGAATCAGTTAGCAGTCAGTATACTGTCATTTTCCTCAGCCAGGCAGAGCAAACCAGCAGGGCATTTGGTGTAGAATAGCACTTTTCAGGTCATTCCTTAGCCTGGCCCTAGGGTGTCCCATTGACTTCTTGTGTAGGATTTTAACGTATGGGTATTCCCTGGATGGCTTGGAATTAGCTTGTAGAACACCTTGCTCTGACCAAGGATCTTCTAGTACAGCTCTAGGATGATTTTAGGACTTAGCAGAATAAACCCAAGATGTGCAAATGTGGTTAGGGAACACCATTGTAGGGAGTCAGGGTAAGCTACAAGGAATGGATGTTTGTTGCCAAGTACTCTGAGCTTTTCCTAGATAGCATTGGGTGTCTGAACATTCGTTCTGTGGCAGGTGTCCAGTTGTCAGTCCATAGAGAGCATCACGCTGGAGTACTCTGCTCCAGCACCTAAACCAGCTAGAGTAGAGAGCTTTTGAATTTAGGAGGATAGGAGGAGTTTGAGAGGAGTTGCAATGAGATTTTCAATAAGATAAGTTTTGGGGGTGGAAAGAAAACAGGAACTAGCAATGCTTTAGGTAATAGCAACTAGTAGAGTCTTTTTTTGACTTCTACTAAATATGTATCTGACATTTGTATCCTAAGAGAGAGACAATTGCTCTAGTCTTCTTCTGATAGACCGGTGATAGACTCTGATAGATTGTGATAAATCAGGCATTATTAGCACAGTGCCTGGTACATAATAATCACTTATTAAGCGTTTTGCCTTTAGACCAGATATTTTCATTGATTCTTGGGCTAGCCTAATTCCATGTGATCGTAATTGAGCCCTGGACCTGGAGTCCCAAAGGCCTGGTTTTGCATTCTGACGTTGCTTCTTGATGAGTGGCTTTGGGAAAGCCAGTTAACATCTCAGGACTTGAATTTTTTTCCTTTGTAAAATGGAGATAGTATGGCTGATACTGCCAGAATTTACAGGGATTGAGTGAAATAATTTATTTCAGGCAGACTAAACACTAAAGTGCTAACTGTACTGCTAATGATGTAGTCCTGGTAAAGCTCCTTTGAGGGGCTGTGGGGAAGGATTTGGAAAGAGATTAGAAAAAGCTTTAAGTGACTGTATTTACTTACCTACTTTATGGGACTATCTGAGCTGTCTCTACTCCAACTAAATTGAAAACTTGGGAGGATGAAGGATGTGTGGCTCCCATGACCTTTTTTCCATCTCATGGACTAGTTTTGGAATGGATCAGTTAATATACCACAAGCCACTTGCAGTTTTTAATTAGGTTAGATTTAACCTCTGGGTTGTGGTTTACTAATTCCTGTCTTTAGCTGTCCATCCGTTATTTTGTTTTCGTACAGCTTTAGCAGCAATATTCTGGCTTCTATTATATTAGAACAAGTATTTCCTATAAATTTCAAGTGCTGATCAAATCTGAAGGATGTGTAATTGTTCTGAGTTTTAGGGGAAACTGGAAAGTAGGTACAAACATTTGAAATACACAACAATATTCTCTTACATCTGATATACTAAGATTCTGCTTTCTACTTCTGGCTTTCATAGTCAGGTAAGTTATTTTAATCTTATGACTTGCTGACATTTTCTCTGGGATTTTTCTTGACAACAAAATTGATGACAAAAATTGATTTCAAACATAGATGGAAAAATTAGAGACAATATTGAACAGTGTTCTTGTGGGAAGAATCTTGAAAGCGTTTTGGAAGACTGGGAAAGAATTAGCAACAGAGAGATAAAAGGCTGCTCTGAAGGTCACACCCAGGCCTTTGGGACTCCAAGTCCAGTACTGTTCTTCCTGACAAATTACATATGAAATCCTAGACAATTTTAAATTAATTTGTGTGAAAATAGTTGCAACAGAATTTTAGCATTTTCTTTCTCTGCTTTATTAGCTTATAAAGTTCTTTGAAAAAGGTTTTTTATAAATATAGAATATCACTCATGTTATTGATGTTTTTAATTGACTGTCTTTGTAAGTCACCTAATGGACTTCTTCACGGTATTCATTTGCTTTTCTCTTAGGGGAGCAGAATTTTTACAAAATTTTATCTAGTCTCTCCAAGTGTTTTGGAACTTCTTAATTTTTATTTAGTTGCTTTTGGAGAATGTGTGACAGATTTTGTATCATAGAATTATGGAGTTGGAAAAGAACTTTCTAGCAAACTAGTCCTGCCCATTCTTGAAAGGACTCATGATTAGGTTGTTATGTTTATATGATGTTTATATGATACATAGGTAAGGGGTCTTTGAGAAGAGGGTTCCCACCTTCCAAAGCTGAGATCATCCATGCTGCCTCAGCTTTTCTGAGCTTTATTGGGACGTGACAGATTGTACTTTAGCGCTTTCTTTTGATCCTGTATGCATCTTTATTCCAAGTGTGTTTCTTCTATGACCACATTCGGTCCTTATTTCTGATCCATTCTTCCGTCCTCCATCCATTTTATGGGTGTCTGTCCCCTTTATCCTGTTTGTATTCGTGGGTATTCTGCTTGCAAATACCGTGTTTCCCTCTGCCCTGTGACCTTGTGTTCTCCTCTCCTCTTGTCCCTGACACCCCTCCCCTCCTCACCCAGAAGCGGTTGGTAAGAACTGAGTGTGCTGACACGAGCGATCTCCTGTTGGACTCCAGTTGGTTCAACTCTACGGCTCCTCTTTTCTTACTGTCCCTCTTTCCAGTGTAGGTTTTTATTCTTTGTTTCTTTCTAATCCCTCTTTACTGCCCCACGTTCCAGCCCGGAACTTGGTTTTGCTTATGAGGACTCCCTGCCCTCTTCTAACTTTTCTTTTTGCTCCTCTGCTTTCCTTCACTTCTGTTCCAGGCTCTTCGAGGGTGTCTGTGTGTTTTCATTCTTTCTCTGTCCAGTTCAAATGAAAGTAAGATTCACGCCTCTTCAGTTTTTGTATATGCTTCATGTATCTCCACTGTGTGAGATGGTGACTTTTCTTTCCATCTCCAATTTATTTTCTCTCTCAAGACCCATCAAAACAAAACAAAACAGCCCTAGGCGTTCTGTCTACCCAATTTAGTTCCCTCTGTGACCCTTGAAGGTATTAGGGTTCTTCGGTGACACTTGTTTATTCTTTTAAAGAACAAATTATCATGTAGGTCCTTTCTAATTGTTTAGATTTGTCTTTCTCTGGTTCTCTTGATGCCTGCAGTTTAATTTCACAATTTCTCTGCCATTCTGACCTTTTCATCAGGGATGATTGGAAATCATCTATTTCATTAAAGGGCCATTTTTTCATTGGTAGGATTTGCTGGGTAAGTGTTGAATGTTGCATTATATGATGATTCTTATATTCTCTTTGTCTGGCCACTTTTCAAGGTCAGTCAGTTTTAATAGTGTATAGCTTCCACTTTTTTCTTTTTTTCCCCCTTTCTAAAAATTCAGTCTTGATTTTATTTTAATTTTTTGTTGCCTCATGTAGTCATTGCTTTTTGTTTGTTCAATTCTCATTTTGAAGGAGTTAAAGTATTAGCTAAAGTTTGCTACTGTCTGTCCTAAGCTATTATTTTGTCATTTTTCCCCCTTCTTAACTGGTTATTTCCTTCAAAATTACATTTTGTGCCTTGTTTTAGTTTCTCTAAGTCAGTGGTTCTCAACCTGTGGGTCCCGACCCCTTGGGGGGGTGTCAAACGAGCCTTTCACAGGGGTCACCTAAGACCATCCATCAGAAAACACATATTTCCTATGGTCTTAGTAACCTAGACACCTCTCTCTGTCTCCAGGTGTGTCCACCCACGTGCAGATATGTCCACATATGAGTATTAAAGGATCACGGCTTTAGGAAGCTTGAGAACCACTGCTCTAAGTGTTCTTGTCATCCTTGTGACTAGGACATTGTTTTCTTGAGGTTTTGAAGCTCTCCTTGGACTTGTGGCATTATTTTCTTCCAGGCTTATCCCTTGGATTTCCCTCAATCCATAGTATAGTGTTTGGGATTTTCTTCTGTTTACTCATTTCTGTCCTAGGTTTCTGGATTGGAATTTTGTGTTTGGGTCAGATTCTGCTCCCTCCCATACTTTAAAGCTGTTATGAGCAGACCCTGCTTGGTTCTGGATTTGGTAGCAAAAACTATGCTTCACTTTCTGTAGGAATTCCCAAGTTTTGACTTGGTCTCCATGTGGGCTTAACTTAGACTTTGGCTTTGGCTCTTTCTCTGTCTCCACGTTGTAGTCTTGAATCTGTAGTTGTCTTTCTCTTAATATGAAGCATACAGGTCCCAACTAGATATTGTTGATTCCTGCCAGACTCCAGGGACTTTGCTTGTGAGGTGCTGTCTGGTAGTGAGGTACTTCACTGGCTCAGGAAGGGGCTGCTGGGCTACCTGGTCTGGCCCAGTCTCCTGATGTGGGTCTGGGCTGCCTCCTACCCTGACTTGTCTCTATTTAGTTCAGCGGTTCTCAGCCTGTGGCTTATGTTCAATTTGTAACAATGAAAATACACCCTGTACATCAGATATTTACATTACGATTCATAACAGTAGCAAAATGACAGTTAAGAAGTAGCAACGAAAATAATTGTATGGTTGGGGGTCACCACAACATGAGGAGCTGTATTAAAGGGTCGCGGCTTTAGGAAGGTTGAGAACCACTCATTTAGTTTCTCCGTAGGACACTTAAAAGCCGTGCAATACCTGGCTGGACAGGGGAGCCCACAGCTGCTTGTCCTTGATCTTCATCATTGAGCTCTGCAAGATCCAAATACTCTCCTGTTTTTTTATAGTCTCTTTTTTCCTTTTCTAATGTTACTACTATTTCTCTAATGATGGCAACAGCTACCAACACCTTGACCACTAGCTCCCCTCAGAACTCAATAAAGACAGCCCAGGACCCTGCACCCAACAGCCTGTGGAATAGCAGTACATTCAGCCCGGTGCCCTCAGCCATTATCCTGATCAGCAGCCCCTGGGGGTGGCAGCCTGGCCCCTGCTTCTCCAAGTGCTGCAGCCATGGCTCCCCAGGACCCAGAAAAGAAAGTTCTTGTCTTCAGAGCCCTTGGCATTGTCACGTGGTTCAGTATCAGTGACTGATGTGATTTAATCGGTGCAAATGACACTAGAGAAGAGGCATTCTCATCTGCTTTGCCCTTCCATCCTGAGGGCCACGGGGCTTTTCCATCTGACTTGCAGTTGATTCCTTCCACATGTGTCATTTCCCCCGTTAGACCGTGAGCTCCTCAAGAACAGGGCCTGTCTTAGTTTTCTGTTTGTGTTCTCAGTGCTTGGCACAGGGATTGCACATAATAAGCCCTTAAATTCACGTCTGGCCCGTCTCTATCTTGCCTGTACATAGTTGTTTCTATTTAAACTGGGAGCTCCTCGAGAGCTTTCTTTGTTCGGTTTTGCCTTTGTATCCCCTGAGCTTAGCGCTGTGCCTAGCACGTAGGAATGTTCACAGCCAGCACTTACGGAGGAGTACATTAAGGCTCTCAAAGTGCTTTGTCCATCTCTCCTCTTACCCTCACAACAGTCCTGGGAGGTAGGGGCTTTTATCGTCTCCGTTTTACAGATGAGGGAAGTAAAGCAGACAGAGGTTGCCCAGGGTCTTATCGCTAGTTAAGGATCTGAGACCATATTTGAACTCAGGAGAAATTTGCTGCAAAGATCTTTCTCACCTAACTTTTTTTGCTTCTTATTTTAGCCACATTGCTATTAGATTAATTTGCTTCTATATGTTATATGCCTCATCTTCTTCTGATCAATATCTTTCTCTCTCTTGTTTTAAACTAGTACCAAATTGTTTTGATGATGACTTGCTTTTTCACTCACTTCTATCTCTCACCTGATTTTTTAAAAAAAATGTCAACTTTCCTGGTTGGTATATGAGACGTCAAGGGATTCTTTCACACAATAACCAGCAAGAATAGCAGGCTGTGGAGAGGGCAGTAGTAGCAGCCCCAGCGGGCACCAGCTGTGGCATGGTGCAGGCCCCTGTGGCTTGGGCACTAATTACAGACATGGGCTGTAGAAGAGAGTGGGCATTAGTGTGGGCAGCATCAAAGGCAGGCCCACTGTAGCCCTTTGTTTACTTATGATCTAGAAATGATTGGCCTCTCCCCTTCGCTGCTAGTACAACTTTCAGTGGTTATTAGTTAAGTCCTCCTGAGGGAGGGCGTGAAAGGCTAAGGGATGGTATTATTGGAGGGGCTTGCTTTCTGGCAACTACTGATCAGTCATTTTTCAGTTGTGTCTGACTCTTTGTGACCCTGTTTGGGGTTTTCCAGGCAAAGATACAGGAATGGTTTACCATTTCCGTCTTCAGCTCGTTTTTTTACAGATGAGAAAACGGAGGCCGACAGGGTTAAGTGACTTGCCCAGGGTCCATACAACTTGTAAGGATCTGAGGCCCTGTTTGAACTCAGGAAGATGAATCTTTCTGACTCCAGGCTGGGCCAGCTCCCTGTCCACTCTATAGAGGTAAAAGTGTTCACCTACCTAACACCCTCCGTAGAAGGGGCAGTTCCTCAGAAGTCTGTAGTGGGACAGAGATTTTACATTTCCTCAGCCACGGGGGCTCCCAGGGATGGGGGTGGATTGTGGCTAGTTGTCTATAGGACAGTAAATCAGGGTACAGGTCGATATTCCCTGAACTTTGATTGAGGATTGGTGACTGTGTAGAAAATGTCATCTTTGCTGTAGTCATTATGTTCATAGTGCTCCTTTTGCTTATAATCAGCTTTGTGACCCGCTATGAACTACAGAGGTTTGGTGTCACCAACCACACGGATCAGTGCAAATTCATTTAGACCCAGGACACAACCCTTCAAAAGGGAGGAGGGAGGTGAAGTTTAAGATTTCTGGTCTTCCATGTCCAGTTACTCCTTTAGGTGGCTGATACAAGTGTTTTGTTTTTGCTCTTTCTGGTTTAGTTTTCTCCCCACTCCTTCAGTGTTGCCTATGTCAGACTTCTTTCATCCCTAAGATCAAGTTGTCTAACAACTGCCCTAAGTTAACTTAAGTGGTAGAAGCTCTTCTGGAAGAACTTAAGAACCTCTTTCCCCCTTTGCTTCCTGATGCAAATTAGGTTAGTTTTTTCCTTTAAAAAGTATTGAAACTGTCATTGAACTTTGATTGACTCATCCTACATAAAATAGGTGCTTCCCTTACCATAAATAAAAAACTAAAAGCAAATAATTTGCATTTGATTGGTAGTCTGTAGGCCTTCTCATCCTGGGGTTCCATCTCCCTTTATAGTTTGAACTTCAAATTTGTACTTGTCCCATTTTCTCAAATCTGCCTTCAATGAGTGTTTACTGGGTACCTACTTAATGCAGTGTACCAGCTTATACAAGGTGGTAGGAATAAAAACTGAAACTGTTGTCAGCCTTTCAGTTCTATTAGCAGAGAAACAACCTATGCATAGGTAAGAAAATATTTACGTGTGTGTGTGTGTGTGCGTGTGTGTGTACATGAAAATAAGAGGAGGGATGTTGTATAGGAAGTGACACTTGAACCAGTCCTTGAAAGGAGAGAGGGAATGTGAGAGTGAGAGCCTTTGAGTTATTAATTGGGGTTTTAAATGTGGAACATCCCTTTTATGTTAGCATGTCATATGTTTATTCAGGTTGTTGATAAATGGGCCAATAACAGTTTCATGTAGCATCTCATTGGAGACCTCCTTCCAAGTTGATCTGGAGAGCTTTATGTGTAAAGCCCTTTATGTGTCGTCATTCAGCCACTTCTGATTTCATTTTACTTAGACTATCACTTTTCCACAAGAATAACGTGATATATTTATCATATACTTCGCTGCAGTCTGAGTAAACTAGAACTACAGTATTCCTATTCATGCTTTTCCACTTCGTGTAATCCTTCTGTTACTACAGAGTAGTGGAAAAAGTAACAGGCTCCTCAAAATAACAAATTTTTAGATATCCAACTTAACCCACCTTAGAGCCTACTTAGATCATCAAGAAGAGGACCATCTTGCATGGGGTAGATGCTTAATAAATTCTTGTGCATGGGAAGATTTGTGCAACCTGATGCAGAATGAAGGAAGAACAGCTAGGAGGACAAAGTGCATGGGAACCATAAATAATTTTTTAAAAATCTCCAAAAGGAAATGGGGATCTCAGTAATCATAATGGTTGATCTTTGCCCTGGACTATGAAAGATGAGACGCTCCTCGTTACTTTTGATAGAGACTGGGCAGGTGTGAGCATAGCATGTCATTTACCTGACAGTCCCCAGGCGGGTTGGTGCTGCTACTTTCAGAGTCCTAGAGGCTGCCTGTAGGTGGCTTCTCCTAACACTATTTCATTAGCCCTATTGTTACACTTCCCCTTAATTAACCAGTAGACTTAGTTTTTTAGCCAAGGCAATTTATCCGCATGATATAGCAAGAATAGGAGTTACAAAGCCGTTGGTTCCCCCAAACCCAGGCTGTACTCTCTCATACATACACCTTGAGCTCATGGAACAGAGGGGAAGAGAGAACATGACATTAAAGTGTAGGTAGTGAGCTGATGTGTAGGGAGCACCATGTGACTTGTTACTCCAGAACTGTAGGACTTCCACATAATAACTTCATTCTCTTCACAAAGGTCTTCACAAAGTTTATTACAGGCCGAGCTATCAGGGATGGACAGATTGCTCCTCTTCTCAGCTGGTCTGACTCAATGAAGGACACGTAGTCTTGACTGGATGGGTTATTTTGTTGCTGTACTAGTTCAGGCAGACTGCTTGGGCTTCTCACTAGACCCATTGCTGATTTGGACTAGGAAAATTGCCCAGCTCCTGGGCTCTGCTGCTTTTAGGCTGGAATGGACAAATCAGTCAATCACTGGTTGGCTGCTGGAATGGGCCAAGAAAGTCATTCTGAGCAGTGACTGCCAGATAGAGCTGGACGGCTGCTTGGTGTAATGCACTGTGTATGTTCCAAACTCACTGACCATTAAGTGTGCTCAATGGTGTGATGGAAATAGTAAATCAGACTTAGACTTGTCAATGCATGCAGCTTCTATTGATTGACCATTTGCAATGGTCTTTTCAATGATTCATACCTCAGACCCTCTTGGAAAAAACCCACCAACCTCGTTCTTGAAAGGTCCCCGTAAACGTGTCTCATCTGTGTTCACAACAACATTCCCTTGTTACATCCAAGTTCCGACCACTGTTGGAGTTACTTAAACTTAGGGTGAAAAGTGACTACCAGTCAGAGCTTCAGTTTCCTAAATCATTAGCAGGTGTGTGTATGTCTTACATAAGCAACTTACATGATAACTACTGATTTATAAAATAGAAGCTTAAGACAAAACAGTTAACATACTTATTCCCACCACATTGAGCATTAAGTATCAGTTGCTTGTCTGGGCTGAGGTAGGGCATTAGATTTCTCGACTCTGGATCTCAGGAGCTGGACTCTCCGGGCTTACTCTTTGACGAGCAGTTGTAGTCTCTTTCTGACTTCACCCACAGGCTGAGCTAGGGAGTACTGCACTCTTCACCTGGAGGATTCTTTTCATTTGAATTCTGTGACTCTGTTTTAGTTAGGGCAGCGACCCTTGGCCTAGGATTGGAAGAAGGCTTTTCCTTTTGAATCTGTCAGAAGCCTCTCTTAGGTCTGTCAGCTTCTGGTGGGAGGTGGGAGAATTCTGTTGAGCCATTGTTAAGGCTTTCCACTCAGCCTTAAGAGTGATCAGTCTCAGTTCAGTCACTTACACGTCTTAGCCTTTTGTGATCTTATGCTCAGGTGCCTTTGGACAAAAGTATGAAGTCAGTGTGTGCCCTGGAGGCAGGTTTATTGCCTTAATATTTTTGTCCTGTGTCAGATTCTTGATAACTCCATGGACCATAGGATGCCAGACCCTTCTGTCTTCCACTGTCTGTTAAAATCTGTCCAAGTTCATGTTCGTTGTTTCTGTGACAGTATCTATCCATCTCATTCTCTGCTGTCCCCTTCTTTTGCTTTCAGTCTTTCCCATCTTCAGGGTCTTTTCCATTGAGTCCCATCTTCTCATTATATGGCCAAAGTATTTAAGCTTCTGCTTCACTATTTGACCTTCCAGTGAGCCTGAATTAATTTAAGTATTGAATGATTTGATCTCCTTGCTGTTGAAAAGACTCAGAAGTCTTCTCCAGCACCACAGAGGCATTGATTCTGTGGTGTTCAGCTTTCCTTGTAGTCCAGTTCCAACAGCTGTGCATTACTACTAGAAAACCCATAACTTTGACTATATGGACTTTATCTGTCTTGATTTCATGGCTGCTGTCGCCATGTACAATGATCTTTGAGCCCAAGAATATGAAATCTGACACCACTTCCATTTCTTCTCCCTCTGTTTGCCAGGAAGTGATGGGACCAGTTGAAAAGATCTTCGTTTTTTCCACATTAAGCTTTAAGCCAGCTTTTACATTGTCCTCTTTCACTCTCATCAAGGGGCTTAATTCCTCTTCACGTTCTGCCATTACAGTGATATCTTCTTCACATCCGAGATGTTGATATTCCTCCAGGCTGTCTTAATTCCAGCTTTTTACGGATCCAGCCTGGCACGTCACATGATGTACTTTACTTACAGTTAAATAAGGTGACAGTATACCGCCTTGTTGAGCCATTCAAGCCTCAGGATCTTTTATTAGCTCGGGAAATGTTTACTTTTCATCTTAATGTTTATTTTCCCCCCTTTACATTTTAACATCTGTCTCCCTGAAGCCCTTCCAGGTCTCTGGCTCTTGTGGAGGAGACTCTGTTCGCACGTTCTCTGTGGGGCTTCACTTAATTTTTTCCCTTCTTACTAGGAGGGGCTTAAGGAATCCGTGGGGAGGTGCATCCCCCAAGGACCATGACTGCCCCAGCCCTGCCGCCTGCAGGCTGAAGGTGCTACCAAAGCTCCAATGACCTCGTTTTAGAAAGAAAGAAACGTTTGTTATGTTGTTTTGCTGGCAGCCTCTGTATGCATTAACATAAGAAAGACCTTTCTTAAGTAGAGCTATCCGGTACTGAATACAAATGGGCTTCCCTAGACCAGCGGAGCTACCAGCCCAAAGTTTAAGATTCTTTTATTCTGGGAAATCTGTATTCCAAAGGTAGAGTATTGGATCTTAGTAGTGCAGTTACAAATATTGTTACACACAGGATCATGCTTAGGGGTTTTTTAGACCTGACTTTCCCCCAGACTCTCCTCACCCCCACTCTACCCCCCAAGAAAACAAACCCTCCCCAAACCTAGCTACTTTATCTCAGCCTTATTTTCCTTCTTTGGTAGGGGGAGATAAGAAAATGTTGAAGGTGAGTGTTTTGGGGATTAGGGATATCTGTTTTGGTTGGTAAAAAGTATGTGTATGAATGTGTAATATTTACATACTCTTATACATATATGTAAACATGCATATAGATGTAACAGTGACTACCCCAGCCCCCACTGCCTGAAAGCCTAGGATGCTACATTTCATCCCTCCCCCACGCTTCTCTGTTACCATTGATGGGGTTTGGGGGTGTCTAGGCTCTCTGCCAATAACTCCAAACCACATTAGTGGTGTTTCTTCAGTTGTAGAGAGGAATCCCCTGCGCCCTAGTTACATTTAACCATTAATAGCTGGACGAACTTTTACAAAAGAATATTTACTTTAAAGATATAACAAATACAAGCATATTCCCCTAACACCTGAGAGCTTAAATCCCTCCTACACTAATTCATCTTCTGAGTAGATGGGGATTAATTTCACAGTTTAGCCCCGTTCATATATAACACAGTCCAAAGTCCCCTTGGGCTTGCACCTTGTCTTCTCAGAACTTTCTGTAAAGTCAAGCAGGAGCAGCTCTCCTGAGGACTGCTGCTGTGAATAGCTTTAAGGTTCTGATCACATAGTATAGTGAACTCTCTTATTTATTCAGCCATAAACTAAAGCAAAACATTCACAGAAACCAAAGTGCAACATTCACAGTGATATAACATAACAATTTACTACTAAAGTGGCCACATATTCTTAAATAAAAGACATCATTCAGTAAGTCACAGTCTGAATCAGTCAATATAAAGTACCCATCTAAAGTCTTCTTTCTTTTTTTCCCAATTAACTTTTTTTTATTTTCAGTTTACATCATTCATTTCCATGAGGTTTTGATCCCAGCGATCCCATCGTATACCCCCTCCCCCAATCCGCTCTCCCCTGTATCCTCCCCATCACCCCTCTGACTTTCCAGTAGGGCAGGATGGATCTCCCTACTACAGTGCCTGTATATCTTATTTCCCAGTTGCATGTAAATAATAATAATGATAATAATATATATATATACATATATGTATACATATACATATATGTTTTTAACATTTGATTTTAGAACTTTAAATTCTAGATTCTTTCCCTTCCTCCCTTGTCACCCACCCGCACTGGAAAGACAAGCAATTCAATACAGGCCGTACGTGTATAGTTACGCAGAACATCTCCACAGTGGACATATTGTGAAAGACTGACTATATTTCCCTCCTTCCTATTCCACCCCACACTTGTTCTATTCTCTACTTTGTCCCTGTCCTTTTACAGAAGTGTGTGCTTCTAACAACCTTGCCCCCCAACCTGTGCTCCCCTCCATCATCCCCCTTTTCTACCCCTTCCCCCCTACTCTCCTATAGGCCAAGATACCCAGTTTAGAGTATATGTCATTCCCTCCCTAAGCCAAATTCAGTGAGAGTAAGGTTGACCCATTCCCTTTTGCCTCCCTGTTCTTCCCCTCCCTTGTAACAGTTATCTTTGCCTCTTCTATATGAGAGGATTAATCCCAATCTGTCTGACCCTGTCTCCTCTCATTCTATTCCTCTCCCACCTCTCAGTTTCTACCTTTTGAAATATTATCCCTTCCTATTCAATTGATCCTGTGCCCTCTGTGTATGTACACATATGTACAGACACTCACATATGTATTCATACGCATATATACCCTCCTATATAGACATATGTGTATGTATACATATATATACATTTATATTCCCTTTATATTCCCTCATACTGAGAAAAGTTTCATAAGTTACAATTATCATTTTTCCATGTTGGCATGTAAATAGTTCAACTTTGATAAGTTCCTTATGGATTCTTTTCCATGTTTACCTTCTCATGCTTCTTGTATTTGAATGTCAAATTTTCTATTCAGTTCTGGTTTTTTCATCAAGAATGTTTGGAAGTCCTCCACCTCATTGAATGATCTGGAAGATTATACTCAATTTTGCTGGGTAGGTGATTCTTGGTTTTAATCCTAGCTCCCTTGTTTTCCAGAATATCATATTCTAGGCCCTTCAGTCCCTTGATGTAGAAGCTGATACATCCTGGGCTATCCTGATTGTGTTTCCACAGTATTCAAATTGTTTCTTCTTGGCAGCTTGTAATATTTTCTCCTTGATTTGGGGCCTCCAGAACCTGCCTATAACATTCCTAGGAGTTTTCTTCTTGGGATCTTTTTCAAGAGGTAATCAGTGAATTCTTTCAAGTTCTATTTTGCCCTCTGGTTCTAAAAAAAATATCAGGGCAGTTTTCCTTGAGAATTTCTTGAAGGATGCTTTCTAGGTTCTTTTTTTG
>CM053582.1:371712319-371725211 GCA_028627135.1 Pseudochirops cupreus | reverse complement strand
TTGATTTCTCATAAAGTCATTTGCTTCCATTTGCTCCACTCTAATTTTGACAGAATTATTCTCTTCAGAAAGCTTTTGAGATTCTTTCTCCATCTGGCAAAGGCGACTTTTTAAGGCATTCTTCTCCTCATTGGCTTTTTGGGCCTCTTTTGTCATTTGAGTCAATCTATTTTTTAGGGTGTTGATTTCTTCAGTCATACTACTGACTCTCTTTTCATGATATTCTTGCATCATTCTCATTTCTCTTCCCAATTTTTCCTCCACTTCTCTTATTTGGTTTTCAAAATCCGTATTAAGCTCCTCACTGGCTTGTAACCAGTTTACATTTTTCTTGGAAGCTTTTGGTGTGGGAGTTCTGACTGTGTTGTCTTCCTCTTGTTCTATGTTTTGATCCTTTTTGTCCCCAAAAAAGGAATCTAAAGTTGGATTGCTGGGCTTCCTTTGCTTCCTTTGCCTGCTCATGTTGCCAGTCAGTTACTTGACTTTTGGGCTCAGTAGAACTCTGCTTCCAGAGGGGAGCACTTTGTCCCAAATTGCTGGGGTTTTTGCAGCTGCTGGAGCTATTAGGAGGCTGCTGTCTTCGCAGCCCCCACCAGCTTTGGCTCACTGGTCACGCACCTCAGGACCACAACCCAAGACCACAATCCAGATCCTGGCGGGTTAAGGCAGGAGCACTTAGCCTCTGAATGATTGGTTGGTCCCCCTGTAATCTTCAGGCTGGGAGCTCTGAAGCAGCCACGTGGAGATCGGGGTTGCTTCTTCTGCTGCTTTCTTGCCCTGGGAGTAAACGGCCAGACCCACTCCTTTTCTGCAAATTTAGCCGAGTTTCACTGACCTTTCACTTTGTCCTTACCTTTTATGAGTTGATAATTCTGGAAACTGTCACAGCTGCCGGTGATCCACTCTTCCTAGTGCTCCAGCTATGGCTTGTCCTGGCCATCCTGGGGCTACAGTCACAGTTTCAGGCTGGGCTGGTTTTGGCTCTCAGTGCCTTGTGATGAATCCTTCCTGTCCGCCTGCTGAGCTGCCTTCACCAGGAGCCTTGTTTTTCTGTCATTTTATGGGTTCTGGAGCTCTAAAATTTTAGAGTCACATTTTATAGGTATTTGAGGTGGTTGTGGGGGTAGCTCCTGGAGTTCTCCTGTTTCTATGCTGCCATCTTGACTCTACCAAAAGTCTTCTTTCATCTAGATTGGAGACTTGGCTTCCAGTCATCCTTAACTCAATCATCCTTAAGGAGCAATTATCCTTAAGGAGTACAAAATACAAAGTACAAAGGTCTTCCACCCCTAGGTCACATTAAATCATGATCTTGTGGGTCAGCACTAAGTACCCAAGGAAAGATCTTTCATCTTGACTTGAGGCTGACTCCCAAACTGCATGGTTCCTCTTCCATGCTCTCAGCTTTTGTCTGAATTCACACACCCATCACCTGGATTCACAGGTAGGCGGTTCCCAGCTCCTGGTCCACCTCCTGGTCTAACTTCTGGTTCAGCTCCTGGTCCAGGTCCACACATCAAGCTTAGCAGAATTAAAACAATGTTCACACAGCATCGCCTGCACTATCATCATTTCACTTTCTGCCTGTGAAATCAACACAGACCAGCAGACAGGGTCTCTGGCCGAGAAATCAACACAAATCATCAGTAAAGTCCCAGGACCTCTGAAAACATCAGTAAAACCCTCCTTCAGGAGTTCTGTAAACAGACAACAAGAAAGTCCTCATTAGGGCTTCTGAACCAGCAGTAAGGTCCCAGGGCTTCTGTAACAGCAGCAACATCCTTTATCAAGTAGACAGGTCTGACAAAGTAACATCAGTACCAAGTGAGGGCACCACAGCCATCCTTCTTCCCAGATCTGCTTGGTCCCAGCTTGTGCTCCTGCATTTAGATGGCAAGTTCCTCCCACTATGGGCTTCACAGGTTCTATTTCTAACCAAGATTTGATATAATCACAGGAGAGGCTCAGAGACACTTGAAGAGGTGAAACAAGTTGCTAAGTACTCCTTTGCTTGCCATTACACTTTCTTAACAGACTCTGGCTGCCTGCAACATCCAGCCTGGAATCCTGGCCCTCAGGTCACCATGACTTGAAGTTTCTGGGTTCATTGGGGATTCTGCCTTCTGCACCCAAAATTGAGAAGGACATATGAAAGAGAACAGCCCTGTTTCTCAGGCCCACGAGACCTAAAAGGAGGTAGAAGGAGGAGGTAGCACTTTACTCCAATTGGTTCATTTTCTAGTGCCCTTACTTGTAGGTAAAT
This sequence comes from Pseudochirops cupreus, assembly GCA_028627135.1. NCBI lineage: Eukaryota > Metazoa > Chordata > Mammalia > Diprotodontia > Pseudocheiridae > Pseudochirops > Pseudochirops cupreus. Next base: position 371,722,948 of record CM053582.1, on the reverse strand, counting down.
CTCCATCTTTTCAGGAAACTGCTGATGGAAAGCATGCACAGGAAAAAGATTGAGATAATCCTAGTCTGGCAGTTTAAAGTTATATTCTGTTTCTGCTATGCAGCGAGTTCAGAGACGCTACTGTTACGTATGTGGTAGGGGAAAAGAACACACAGGATGTCTTCTCCCTGAAGCGGGGTGCATCTATATTAAATGATCTGAGCGTGTCCAAAACAAAAGGCCCAGTTATATATGCAATATATAATATAACATATTATATGTTATAGGATGTATGTTGAATATTAAACTATAGGCATATTATGTTTGTTGCACATTATATATTATATAATGTGATTGTAATATATTTAATAATATTTCATTTATGTATTCTATTCTCTATCATATAATACATTATGCATACTATAATATATGACATGTTTAATGTAATAAAATATAATATATGTATATTTCCTTTAATTTCCCTGATGTCTCATTCTTATCTTTAGCCAACATTTGGAATCAGAGTATAAATCTTATTTAAAACTGATGACTTGGGCTTCTTTACTGAAGTAGTTTAATGCTGGAAGTCCCTTTGGTGGGTGGGGTGGGAGAAGTGACTGAGTAACAAAAATGGAGTAGGAGGGCTTTCCTCCTTTTATGCCTTATACATTCATTTGATCACCAACCTTAACCTGCTCTCATAACAAATGCAAAAGCTACTTTAATTCAGGTTTGCATATTCTCTTTCTAGCTAAAAAACAACTAAGATACAGTTTGACCACTTTTCCTTGCAATTAAATAGTATATTTTATTTGTTTAAAAATTTCAAATCAGATCCTTGTAAGGGAGCAGTAAAATGATGCTTTAGCCAAGCTTAGTTATCACATCTGATATGAAGTTACTTGGCTTGTAAAACTGAGGACCTTCTTGTGACATTTTTATCAGAATTAGCGTACTCGGTTCAATCAGTGTGTAAAAGCTTATGAATTAAAAGTAGGATCTGAGGTCTTAAGGTGAAGTATTTCTTGGGTGGAAAATTCATTTGAAAATATAAACGAAGGAATGAGAGAAAATGAATTGACAAAGAAAAAAGGTTTAGAAAACATTTTATTAAAAATTTGACGTCGCCGTCGAAGAGAAAGGCCGGACTTTCACTTGTAAGTTTTTATCGTTTTCACCCAGCAAGGCTGCTTCATAGCGTTAGTAACAAATGACATGGATATTGTTTTTAAGTATTCTTCGTTTTAGAAAATCGCGTTCTGTTGATGGATTTTGACCTTATAGGGCAGACATTTTTGGGAAAGGAAACCAAAAACTCTGCCCCCACCCCGGCATTTTTTGTGACAGAGAGTAACAAATGAGCAGAACTGGCCGACGCTGGGACTCGGGCTGGCCGGGCGGTCTCCCTGCTCCTGCTCCGTGAAGACAGAGAAGTGCTTCCCCAGCTCGCGTCCTTCCTTTTCATTGGTTTTCTGGGTCAGCCTCAAGAGCGTTACTTGTCGTTTGTTATGCTGCGGTGGACGTTTCGTTCTTCAGGCTTTGGGCTCTGCTTGTTTGGATCAGTTTGTACCGAGTTTCCTGTGCTGCTCTGAATTCCTTACGGTCACTATTTTTACTGTACAGTGTAATTTTACTACATTCAGATCACTTGAATCCTGTGGTTTTTCAGTCGTTCCCCAATGAACGTACGCTTATTTAATTTCTATTTCTTTGTTGTCACAAAAAGCTCTCGTTTTATTGTTTTTGTTTCTTCCTCTCCTTGACTTTATTGGAGAAGCCAGAAAGGGGGCTCACTGACTCAGAAAGGGTGTGTACTGTTAAGTTATTTTTCTTGTATACTTCAAAATTAGTATACAGAAAATTTGGACTACTTTACTGCTTTGCAAACAGTATGTTGGTGTGTATGGTTTTCTACAGCTCTTTTTTGTTCCATTTTTTGTCATCTTAATTAATTTGCATTGGTGTGAGGTAGAGTCTCAGAGTTGTTTTACTTTGCATTTCTAGTTATTTGGATCATTTTTTTCACATATCCATTTATACTCCTCTTACACTGCCGCCACCCTTGGGCAGACCTGGATTTCAAAAGCTTTCTGGTCCTTGTAGTTCTGCCTCAGGTCTCGCCTCATGAGATCTGTCTACCTAAAGAGCCTGTGTGGGTGTGACCATGACAGTAAATTCCGTTAGCTCCCCATTATGGCCAGTACCAAATAGAACACGGCCCCTTCCTCCCTTCTCTGTCACTCCCCTCCGAGGACTCTGTGGTCCCAGTGACACCCACCTCCTCTTTGCTCCTTGCCATTGACACTCCCTTCTCTGACTTTTTCCTGACTGTTCCCACATAGCTAGGATTTTCTCCCTCCTCATCTCCGCCTCCTGACTTCCTTCAAATCACAGCTAAAAACCACATCTTCTACAAGAAACTTTCCAGAGTCCTTGATGTTAATGCTTCTCTCTGTGATTATCTCCAGTTTATCCTCCTTGTGTCTTGTTTGTCCACAGCTGTTTGTACGTCGTCTCCTTACTGAGTTACTGTTGAGATCTTTGAGATCAAGGATTATTTTTTCCTTCATCTCCCCAGTGTTTAACAAAGTAGCACATATGAAAACCAAAACCTGGTACTCTAAATGCTCTAAAGTCTTTAAAAAGTTCAAGGACACGAATGGTTTTCTATTATTTAAATATATGAAAAGATTAGGAACAAGAAATATGTGTATGTTGTCTTTGGGTGCCGTGATACTTCAGTTCTCCTCTTTCCTAATGCTATCCATTATTTAGGGTCCTCTTATTCGTAAAAGTCATTGTAAAGAAAGGTTTGAGGAAATTTTGTCCGTTTTTTGGGGGTGTATGAGAAATAATGACAAATAATGATCCAAAGTAACACATAGATAGAAACCCCAGTATTGTAAATGAATTTACTGTCTGAATCTTACTCTAGAGTGGTACAGTTTAATTTCTGAAAGATCTCTTTAATGAGTTGAATCTGTAGAGTCTCTGTTTAGGAAATGTATTTTTTTCTTTCTAAAAGACCTCAGTGCCTTTCATTATAAAAGAGCCTGGTACAGCTTTCTGTCTTAGAAATCTGGTTGGAAAATTACAGTGTTTGAACAATTGCCCCATCAGTTCTTCATTTGGGTGGAACAGAAGGATATCATCAAAACAGAGGATAAAATTAGGTGTTTTTCCCCACCACCAGTTACTTTTATATTATTTCCTTGCCTTTTTACTGCCGTAGCTAGTTTGAATATCCTGGTTAGTAAGAAATGTGTTTGGTCATTCAGCATGGTGTGATTGAATTAAAAATTCTATTTTATCATAGGGTCATCCGTAGAAGGAACCTAAAAGATCATCACTTCTACCTCTCATATGTATGTTTATCTATGAGGAAACTGAGACCCAGGGATGTTAAACCACTCAGGTATTAAGTAGTAGAATAAAGATCAGAGCCCTGGTCTTCTTACTCCAAACCCAGTGCTCTTTCCATTGTACCACACTGCCTCTCCTCAGCTTATTCATATGGTTCTGTAATTGATTGATACTTTTATATAAAAAGCCTGAAAATTAATTATGTAAGGCAGTCTCTGAAAAAGAGGCTCAGCCATTGAAAGTATCTCAGAAAAAGACCTTAGTAGGCTAAAGGCATCTGAAACTGGTATTTGGAGCTTTGTGGATTGAACCTAAATTCCCCAACCCACCCTCAACAACTCTTTTTATGTTTACACAACCTTTCATGTTTACTGTAACTACTAAAAATCCCTCCCTAAAACCAGAATTGCTCTCTGTCTCCATTTCCCCGCTCTTAGATCTCCTGGCGTTCCAATGTCATTCAGGAGCTCTGATCTCCGTAGTAAATATTGCTTAGCCCGTATTACAGAAATCTTTGTGGTGCTTGCCCAGTTCTAATGCCTTCCTTTCGTTGGCTTCCCATGAGTGACGGAGGCCCCTCAGAGGGCAGAGTTTGTTTTTGAAAGTCGTAGAGGCCGCCCTTGTGCAGCATCTGGGCTTCAGGAAATAACAGAAAAGAGACGTGGCTCTCACCCAGTGGACATCTGAGACTTTTTTTTAACTTTCCTCTCCCTCATTTTTACTGCTGTCCTTCCCCTTTGACCCAGAGATCCAAATGTGCCCTAGTTTCTCTCCCTTCCTTGCTTGAATTAACCTTCAGACCCTTCCTTCAGGATGCATATACTTAGAGAATTAAGTAAAATGTAATTTTAAAAATAAGCGTGTTCTCTCCTACCCTTTCTTAACGATGGGGTTCAAAAGAGATAAAGGAACCCCAAAGACCAGAGTTCCCAGGCAGGGTTGTCTGGAATGAGTTCATGGACACAAGCATTCTTTAAGTCAGGTGGCAAAGGTTTATTGTTATACTTTTCAGTGGACAAGACTTCTTGGGGAACCTGTTACCTTAGAGGGATACAGTTAAAGTTTATATAGGGTAAACTATAGTAAAACTTGTGCCAAATATGCTAACTAGGTGAGTAAGGGTGGGATTAGGGAGTGGTTAAGGAGTAGTCAGTCGTTAAAGGAACATGCAAATTTATAATCTACTGCACAGTCTTTTTACCCGGGGTTGCCTGGGAAATAGCCCAAAGCAGGGCTATGGGGAGGTATGGTTTTAGGCCTGAAACATCACTAAGTCCACTAATGGTCAGAATTGACTGAGAAATGCCCAGGCTGACCCCTATCAATGCCTTGTTTTGACAAGATAAGCATAAGGGAGTATATATATATATGTCTAAGTCTAGGATGCGCATCATGAGGAGTCCAGGATGCATGTGATAGTCCAGTGAGTAGTAAATATCTTTATGAGCTGGTGGGCAGCCAGTTCCAACTAATAAATTCTATAGGTGCCACCGGCTGCTGTATCAGGAAGAGAGATAAATGTTTTTGCTAGGGCATGCTGTCCTGCTCTGCTAGGGCATATTGTCCTTGGGCTGGGGAGAAACTGCCAGGGACAGTGTTTTGAGACTAGGGAGAAATGTGATTTTGGAATTGGAGCCCAAGCACAGGTACCCAGGCCTTAGCAAAAGATTCAAGAGGAGAATTTGGTAAAATGACTGCACCTTCATATTGGCATCATTGTAAAGTTTTTAATCTTTCTGCCATCTCCCCAACCAACCACATCACTTTGGTTTGCAGTAAATAACCTTCCTCATGACAGGTCTGTATGGGGCAGCCAGTCCTGAAAGATGAGTATTTTGAGCTGTGGTTGTAAGCTTCTCTGTGTTGCTAGCTGAGTTCCAATGTAATCTTGTAGGCCTTTATGCAGCCTGGTTTCTCTATTACAATAGAATTATTGTAGATTGGTGAAAAAAAGGGGGGAGGGGTGAGTCAGTAGAGCAGAGTGGGATGAGATGGGGCCTTTCAGGCTGGAAGGCTTGGGTTTAAAGTCTTCCCTCTGGCACATTACTACCTCTCTGGCTCTGGGTAAGTAACTTAACATCTCACTTGTGCCAACCACCTTTCTAAGACCCTAAATTGCAGAACAGGTTCCAGTCTGTATTGGGAGCTTACTGCACTGATGAAATCACAGGTCCAGTTTTAAAAAACAGTAACAAAAAAGCCCCTCCTAAATACTTTTTTGCGTCTTAATGCTTCATATTCTACTATTAGGAATATAACAAAACTTTATCAATTCAGATTTAAAATATTGATGTACTGTATCTTTAAAAGCAAACATTTTAATTAATAATTGCCCTGAAGTAAAAAAAAATAGGATTTTTATAAAGCGCTTGTTGTTAATCCTATGGTCCTTCATATCTGCTGAGTTATCTTCTTTTGTAATTTTACTGTTTTTAAGTGAAGATGAATTATAAATACTCTTAACTCTATAATAACAGTAAAAATCTTGCCAGGGAATCTGATTCATCGACAGGACTAATTTTACTGATAGCAGAATTAATCTTTCTGAGACTTGTGTGTAGGTTCTTCATCTCTTTTGGCAGTGTTGGCACTTGACCGATACTATAAAATTGCGAAAGCCCGCTTTTTCATTTTCTTGACTAAACTGCACATATTTTTTGTTCTGCCTAAAACAATCTAGAATAATAGTAGTTGAAATTATTTTTTGGTCCCAGCTGGATCAAAGTCCATCACTGTAAAATAATGTATTCTCATTAGTGATTCTGATTGTAACTAATCCATGCCTGCTTCTCTGGGTGGAACTCTTCTTGTTTGTGTCCTCCTATATTCTTCCACAGGAAATCTACCTGCTGGAGTCTCTTTTATTTGTCATTCTTGTTGAAAAGGGACCAGAGAATGTGTGGGCTGTCCCTCATTTTCATCATGTGGACAACCCATCTTCCATTTTGTGCATAAATTTGATGCCTTATCTTTGAAATTTGTTACAGCATTCTTACACCCACCATTTATCTTTTCATTGCTTTTTGGGGTAATATTCCCTTGGATGTTCTTTGTCTTGTCAAAGCATACAACACTGGAAAAATATTAATATTTTTAAAATGGGATTTTCTTTTAGGGGGAAGTTTGAGGTTGTTAAAAGAACTTTGGAATTCCCTAAACTGTCTCAATTCTGGGTCCACTTTGTCCTTTTTTTTAGTGTGTCTGTTCAAAACACTTGTTTTTTCCTACGTTTTAAAATTTACTGTTAAGTTTCCAGCAAATTGTTTCTAACTTAATGTGTTTTTGGCACTGGGATTTGAGAAAGGAAGAGTAGTGAAGGATAGCATAGGCCTACCGAGATCATTTTGCATTGGCCTTAGCCTCAGTCCTGTCCCTCAAGCTTTAGTTCTGCATTTGCTTCCTGCTCCATGAAGCAAGATACCTCTCCTGGGATAAGCCCTTCACTTATAAACTCAATAGGTCAGAGCAGATATTGTAATTACCCAATTAAGGCAAGTAAGCATTTCTAACATTCTTGTCTTAGAGCCTCTAGAGCAGCGGTTCTCAACCTGTGGGTTATGTTCAGTTTGTGACAATGAAAATACATCCTGCATATCAGATATTTACATTACGATTCATAACAGTAGCAAAATTACAGTTATGAGGTAGCAACAAAAATAATGTTATGGTTGGGGGTCACCACATGAGGAACTGTATTAAAAGGTCACGGCATTAGGAAGATTGAGAACCACTGCTCTAGAGTCCGGAACTCCAGTAGTTTAATTAGGATCAATCTTGAACTGGTCTGTTTTGTTGTACTTCCTTCACACAACACTTAAAGGCCCGTCAGTGTAGCTTTGAAATGGTCTGGAATCTTCAGGAAGGGTTGTTAAAGCCTGAGGTCTCTCTGAATCCCTAAAGTTAATGGGCATGGTTAGTGAGCATTACTTAGAGTTGTCACAGAATCTTACTGCTCAAAGGAACTTGAGAGGCTATATAGTTCTATCTTTCCTTGACCAAGATTCCGTTCTGTACTATCCATGCCAAGACCAGCTTTTTTCCCAAGGCTTGCTATTCCACTTTTGATTACTACCAGTTGTTCTAATTTTTCTTTCTGAGACAAAGCAGAACAAATCTAAACCTTTGCCACATGACAGCTCTTCAGATACTTAAATCTCTCCTGTTTTCCTCAAGTTTTCTCTTCCCCAGACCAAAATCTTTTAGAATTCCTTTAGCCCATCTTCCTATGGCCTGGATTTGAGGACCCTCCTATCATGAGTGTCCTTTGAGTTGTCTGCTGCTTCTCGTTCCTGAAACATGAAGCCACTACTCAACATAGATGAGACTGTGAGAAAATTCAGGGGGTCAGTTACTATTTTGCTTTTGTCTTCTCTTCTGAGGACAATGGCATTTGGACAGGGAAGGTTAGGACGTAAAATGTTAGCGACCCAGCTACTACTAGGTTCCTATTACTAGGAACCATCTATTGGGAGCAGAATCCTAAGAACCATACCTTCGCTTAGGGTAGTTTTTCTTTATAAAAATGTGAAGTATAGAAACTGCCCTTGAGATTTAATCGAGTCAGGGGACTAAGACTCAGGCCATTGAAGTAGCTTCCTCATCACCAGTATACAAAGTATCTGGGATATGACTAGATTAGAGTGTCCCTATCCCTTCCTACCTCTCACCAACCTTCAGATCATCAATTTGCAGCATGAACAAGACTTGGAAGGTGTACTCAATTGAATTAGTGTCCTGACTGCCCTCCTGCTTTGGCTAAGTAAAAAAGTTTTGTCAACTGTTAAGTGGATTAAGTCTCTCATTTCCCCCCCCCCCCTAGTTTCTTACCTAAACAGCTTATTACGGTTGATGGGAAGTTTTTAGAACTGGATGATGGGGGGGGATTTAGAACTGGGGGAGGGAGGAGAGATGAGAGAGGCAAGTAGAGTGGGGGATGGGGTAGACGGATAGTGCAGAAGAAGATAGGCACTGGCTGGGTGGCTCCTGTGTTTCTGCTGATGCTTCTAGTGCTGCCTTTCCCAGAGATAACTGTTTACCTTGACACTTTCCCCAACTGGACCCTGGGGCACCGATTGGTGAATTAACTGTCAGAACATTTAGCAATAAGAGACTAATGGGAATATGCTTTGTGTCCTTCAGACCATAACTTGGTAATTGTGGTGAATTGTCTTTTTAGGACCACTAATTATGCTATCCCTGGGTCTTCCAAACTACTAATTTAAACTACCTCCAAGTTCTACTAGATTTCCTCATAGCTCAGTTAATTTTCAAAAAAGTCAGAAGGAATTGAATCTTGTAGATTAAAAGTGACTTTACCTTCAGTGGAAAAGGATGAATGCAGAAGATTGAGATATGCACTGCCCTTGCCATTTGAATCAGTTCCTTATATATCTGAGAAGTAAGGCATTTATCAGAAAAAGTTGCTGCAGGGAATTTATCCTACTTAACTGTTTTTCTTCTAATTTTAGCTACGTTGGTTTTGTTTTTGTGCAAGCTTTTAATTTTTTGGAACCAAAATTGTCCATTTTCTTTTTTTTAATCCTTTTGATCCCTTTGGTCAAGAACTCTCCCCTAGCCATAGATCCAAAAGGTATTTTCTTCTTTGTCTAATTTATTATTATTTTTTTGCCAGATTCTTTTTTACTTAAATGCCTTGATATTGTAAATCAGTTTTATTTTTTTTATTCCAGGTGTATTTTTAAGGTTTATCTTTATATATTTATAATCTGTTCTTGTCCTTTTCCCTATTGAATTTATTTATGATTTGACCATTTATATCTGTCAGGCTTCAAACTTATCTTGATTTATGGTATATGATGTTGGTTTAACACTTAATTTTGCTAAAATGCTTTCTAGTACTTTTATCAAAAATGAATCCTAACGGAGGAAGCTGTCTTTGGGTGAACTGAATAGGCTTGTTTCTTTTTTTAATATATAAATCAATCAGCTAATTAATATAGAATATATAATTTTTTTCTGTTACATTTTAAGTTCTGAACTGTCTGTTTTTCTCTCTACCAGTCCCGCATTAGAGACCACCATTTGACACATATGTGTGTATGTGTGCATGTTTTTACGTAAAACCATACTATGCATACTTGTATTTATCATTTCTTTTCTCTGGAGGTGGAATAGCATCTTCCTTTTTAGGTCCTTGTAGTTGATTTGAATCTAACATTTAGAATAACTTGTTCACAGATATTCTTTGTACAATCTTCCTATTATTGTGTACACAGGTACCTATTTCTGCCTATTTCACTCTTCATTATTTCGTGGAAGTCTTTCTATATTTTTCTAAATTCAGCCCACTCATCATTGCTTACAGCATAGTACTATTTCATCACAGTCATATACCAAAACTTGTTTAGCCATTCCCCAACTGATGGTCATCTCCTCAGTTTCCAGTTCTTTGTCTCCAAAAAGAGAGCTGCTATAAATATTTCGGAACATAGAGGTTCTTTTCCTTTTTCTCTGATCACATTGGAAAAGAGACCTAATACCATTGTGTTAGGTCAAAGGGTATACACAGTTTTATAACTCATTGGACATAATTCCAGATTGCTCTCCCAAATGGTTGGATCAGTTCACAGTTCCAACAATGTGCTGTCAAAGTTTTTTCAAGCGCTCTGTCTGTCTGTGACCCTATGATTCTTCTTATAGCCTTCACTTTCTTTTCTCTCTTTATTTCACTCCTCTTTTCTCTCCTTTATTTCCCTTTCCTCATTTAATTGGCCAAAGTAGGACCTTTTTTAGTGTTTGTTTTATTGAATGAAATTATCTATTATTTGTTATTAAAAATCAAATGAATGCAGAATTTTAAAGAGAAATTCCTATTTATGCATCTTTTTTTTTTCTGTATGTCCATCAAGTCTCTTTTCCTACCATCCACCAAAGTGATTTTCTCCTTCATTTCTTCTGGAATATGAATGCACAAATTCCTTTCTCACCTTAAAATGAAGGATTGTTAGCCTTATAGCTTCCAGGGATTGGTGGAATTACTCAGAGAAGAACTGAAAAGGGAAGAAGCCAGGTTAATTTGTTCTAAGAAACATCATGGATGATTAACATTTTCACATCCCCTTAAAATTCTGTTGACTTTAACCTACATAATACAGATTTTTTGCTTTGTGAAATAAGAGTGAACATTGATCTTTGTTGTAGGTTAAAAATTAGTTCATCAGGTAGATATTTATTTAAGCACCTTTATTTCACCATATAGGAGTAACTATTTAGAAATTTATAATTTTAAGTTTTAAAAGTGGAGGCTACATCGTGGAGAGGTTCTGC
>CM053582.1:371694683-371711819 GCA_028627135.1 Pseudochirops cupreus | reverse complement strand
TGATGAATGTTCACATTTCTGTAGAGGGACAGGGACAGGGTGGAGAGTGGATGGGGGTGGGCCAGGATAGGAAGAAGGGACATGTAATCAGACTCTCAGTGTGCTCACTGTGGAGAGGTTCTGCATGATTTCACATGTTCAGCCTGTATTGGATTGCTTGTCCTTCCAGTGGGGGTGGGTGGCGAGGGAGGAGGAGAAAGAATCTGGAATCTGGACTTCCATAATCAAATGTTATAAATGTGTATCTATATCTATATATATGCAATTATTATTATTATTATCATTGACTACATCCAACTGGAACTTGAGATACACAGGCACTGTGGTTGGGAGATCCATCCTGCCCTACCAAAAAGTGACATAGGAGAGAATAGACTGGGGGAGAGGGGACACACTGGGACGGCTGTTTTGGGGTGGTGGGTGGGGGAAAGAGGGAGAGAAAATATGTAACTCAAAATCTTGTGGAAATGAATGATGCAAACTAAAATAAAATTAAAAAAAAATAAAAAAGTAAAAAAATTTCAGGGGCCCCTAATCTTGCGTATAGAGCGTAGCTAGTGAGTTAGTCATTCAGTATGTTTTCAGAAATTTTTTTTTCTGCTATACCACAAAATGAGTCTTTTTGGCAAGTAGTTATCTTTTCCTGCCCAAATAAAAATCTAGTCTGACTCATCTGTTAAATCCATACAAGGAAGCACTTTTGTATTGTTTTGGCTTCAATACAGATTCAAGAAGCTTTTGAGCAGTGTTAAGAGTTTATATCTGAAATGGAGCTTGTTCTAGAATCATTTGAAGTATCTTTAACCAAATGTTGGGGAATTCTTTAACATATTGTGATGTTTTTTCAAACTAAATAGTTCCTAAGTTCCTTCCAAAATGAAAAACAAAATCTATTTCATTATTGTTAAACAACTCTGGTGTCAATGCTAAATAAATACCACACAGAAATTCTGAAAAATGTATTCATTAAAGCAATTGAATCGAGTTCATTTTATTTACACATGTAGGGAAAAACTACCCCACACAGAAATGAAAGGAATCTACAAATTCTAAAGCATTGACAGCGAAAATTATTGGAATTTAAAGAACAAAAACATAAATTTAAGAATGCAGAAAACCCTCATTTCTCTTGTCTATACTTATCATTTCCCTGGTAACTAATTTTAAAGTTTAATGAATTTGTTATTAAATCTGTGTTAAAAACCAAAAGCATGAGAAAGGATTTTTAAAACCATTTTCTGAGCAGCATGATTTAGGGAAGGTACACATCTCGTCAGTTGCCAAGTCTTACCTGTTTTTCTTCTGTAATTTCTCATGCCAAAAAAAACATACTAATGGGAACTGGCAAGGTATCAGTTCTACTCTCCTTTAATACTAAATATACATTGATGTATTTTCTTATCCCCATTTTACAGATTTCACCAGAGAAAGGAGAGATATATAGTACATAGAGTGCTTATCTTATGAATTAGGAAGACCTGGGTTCAAGGCTCAGACTTCTGACCCACACTGGTTGTGTGACTTGGGAAAGTCACTTTAACCTCCAGGCAACTCTTTAAGTAGCAAAATAGGTGCCAGTTTCCATTAATAGAGGAAATTACTTATGTCAATAAAAACAGAAGTTGGGTCCCTATCCCTGTCTTGAGGAAGTTGTAGTAACTGGCCTAGGGACCCTAGTGAGAAGCTAGAGCAGTCAGGTCTTGAAACCAGGTCTTGTGACTCCTAGTGCTTTTTTCCACAGTAGTATGCTGCTTTCTGATGAACCAGATCATCTTTTGTAGTTTTAGCACATCAGTTGTGTTTATATAGATGCTGTTAAAATGTTTGAGAATAGTTAGAAATAAAATGTTGTAGTACAACTTACACATTAATCTACTTTAAGCAGAACTTATCTTCATAGGACAAATAAACTAGATGTCAGTTATCATACATTCTGAATGATTAGGATCAGAATGAAATTTCTTATAGTTTTTTTAACCTTTCCTGGGGAGTTTTGGAACTCTCAATTACAACTTTAGAAACTAACTATCTTTCCAGAGATTTGAAACTAAGTTGTTTGCTTCATAGAAAAAATTGATTTTTTTGGTCAGCAGTCATCATCAGATTGGTGAATTGTTGCTGTTTTTCAAAGTTTAATTCCTATGTAAGTGAAATTTTTTTTCCCTTGTTGAAAGTACTGAAACAGTAGTTCACAGAGATACAGTATGTGTTGCCATTTCTTGCAGTTCTTTAATAAACTGTAGCTGAAACAAGGCTCCTTTTATGTCTTACTCTTAACAGTTGAAAATGAGGAAAGGGTGAATATACAGAAATCTTTTTCACCAGCAAGACTTGTAAAAGCCTACAATAATTTTGAATAGAATATGTAGCTTTTAAAAATGGTAAACTCATTATGTGAGTCAGAATGAGGTAATGCCATATGAAGAAACTGTAAAATGAATATTTTCTTTTTGTATCGTATTATTTTGGTGGGAGAAGAAGCGTGTTGTATTACATAGAGATAAAGAAGAATGACTAGACTGTCAGCTTCCGAATCAGTAAAGCGTGGTTCAAGTCTGGCCTTGTAACACGGGCTGTTTTACCTTGGGCAGATCGGCTAACCTCTTAGTGATGCAGGCCACTCTCTAAAAGGCTTAAAAGTTGTAAAACAGTTACTGATTCGCATTATTAGAGAGCACTAACTTACCAATAAAATAAAGGATCCTAACTTGTTGGGAGTGGGGTGGGGTAGATGGGACAGGATATACCTTTATAATACAGTTGTCATCCATATTTTTCTTTGAAAGCTTCAAAAATGTTGAATTATTTTGGATTCATTGCAAATTAAATTGTTACAAGGTACTGAACATGTTTGAAATGGAAGCTTAATCCCTTTATCCTAACCCCTTCTTTGATTTTCTGCTTATCTTTTTTAGATCACTCACATTGGCTGTTTTTGGTCTTTTATAAAAAGAACTCAGGAGGATATATGGTTAGGATTTTTGTAAGCATAAGGGCAAGACTCTTTTAATACCACTTATTTGTCGCTCTTCAAAAAATCATACTTCTTTGTCCTCCCAGTGGTTTCAGGTGGCATGCCCCTCAGCTCCTACCAGTTACTTCCCTTATCCCTCCTCTTTTTCCCTTTCCAGCTTTGTCTTTTCAGCTCTTACTGTTGTACCATCAGTCAACCCTAGACATTTAACCAACTTAGTGTCATCCTACCTTTTAGATCACAAACTGCAAATGAAACAAATTAATTAATGTTAAAATTGAGACCTGCCCATTTTCAGGTTTGTTAGGAAGTCTCATGATTATTCCGTTTATGAATATGAATATAAAGATTCTTTGGGAGAAGAATCCCTCTGATACACAGTTCATTTAGCACCTGTGCCATTTAAATATTGTAGTGCTTGACATCCGTTATCCTTGCTAATAGAGAATCAGTCTGTAAATATTGATTGAGCTACTCTTTATAAGATATTATATTAGAACTTTGGTGACTCTCATAGTAATGAAGGAATTCCTAGTTTTTACAGACCATTTGCCACAGATATCTCATGATAGAATCCTGTGTGTGCCTGACAAAGCCTCTACTCCAAAGGGAACCCTCATATAGCAAATTTCATGCTATTTGTTACCTTGAAAATCGGCGCTGGAACTAATTTTTATTCTTTAATATGAACTATTTTTCTGTTGTCTAATTTATGTGAATTAGCCTAGTACCATCCTTCATTGTAAATACATTTGAAATATGCTATGCAGCTTATTTTTCTGAGCTTGGAAAAATCTTAATTAGACATTTCTTGGATAGACTAAAAGTTAGCTCATCTGAGTCAAATATATGTGTCATTAACCATGTGATTTCAATAGGAAACATTTCAGCACCATAATTAATAATTATTAGTCACAAAGTCTGTAAGATGGTAACTATTGAATAAAAATATTTCCTATTCAAATAATAAGCATCAAATCTATTTTAAAGATTCAATTCATAATATATGGTGTTTTTCAAGTATAGTTTATATTAATTGATTAAAACTGCTATTTGCATATCTAAGAACTTTTTTTAAATGTCCATTTCTTATCTCCTAAGCTTTTTGTAACATATGGTCCCAAACTTGTTATACTCCTGATCATCTCTGTCTAAGCAAAGCCCAATAAGCAGTTTCTCTAAAGAGAATTTTAAGAGATCATTCAGAGTAAACTTTCCATTTTTTCAGATAAAGAAATCCAAGATCAGAGAGGCTAGGTGGTGGAGTGAATAGAGCATCCACCCTGGAGTCAGGAGGACCTGAGTTCAAATCCGGCCTCAGACACTTAACACACACACACACACACACACACACACACACACACACACACAAGCTGTGTGACCTTGGGCAAGTCACTTAACCCAATTGCCCTGCAAAACCCCTCCAAAAAAAAAGGCAAAAAAAAAAAAATCCAAGATCCAGAAAGTTAAAAGATTTTCAGAGGTTCACACAATTAGTTGGTAGTAGAGCAGTGACTTTTAAAAAGAGTTTAGTTCTCTTCAGTTAGGTCTCATTCAGTTCTGTAAAATTAACTATAGTTTTACTTAAATAGTTTACAGTTTTTTTAAAATTGAAAACTATCTATTATGACTAGAAAACTCCCACAAAAAAACTTCTTGGTTTTCAACTCAGTTCTAAATTTGTTGTAATTCCTCAGCAATATTTGCCTTGACTTCTATATAATGTCTTCATTTAATATTGTTTTCTATTAATGTGTGTTGTCTTGATAGGACTGGGTTTCCTTTTTTTTTTTTTTAAACATTTTCACATTGGTCATGTTATGAAAGAGTTAGAGTAAAAGGGAAAAACCATGAGAAAGAAAAAACAAAAAAAAAGTGAAAATAGTATGCGTCAGTCTACATTCAGACTCATTCATTCTTTCTCTGGGTGTGGTTGACATTTTCTATCATGAGTCTTTTAGAATTGTCTTGGACTATCGTGTTGCTGAGAAGAACTAACTTTATCATGGGTAATCACTGCTCGTTTTCCTCAGCATCAGTTCATGCGAGTCTTCCCAGGTTTTTCTAAAATCTGCCTGCTCAGCATTTCTGATAGAACAATAGTATTCCATTACATTCCTATACCACAACTTGTTCAGCCATTCCCCAACTGATATATATCCCCTCAATTTCCAATTCTTTGCCACCACATAAAGAGCTACTATAAATATTTTTGCATATGTCAGTCCTTTTCCCTTTTGTGTGATTTCTTTGTGATACAGGCCTATTAGTGGTGTTGCTGGATCAAAGGTTTTGCATAGTTTGAGTGCCCTTTGGGCATAGTTAGGACTGGGTTTCTTTATGAATTCATAATATAATTTATGTACTTTCAGCTATTCCATATTACCTGTTTATCCCAGGAGTTTTTTGTGTCATGGATATTAATACCAGTCTGTTGAAACCTCTGGACTTTCCTCAGAATAATATTTTTAAATGAATTGTGAATTGAAATAAAAATATATTTTTTTTCTTCCAAATTTGCATATTCCTCTGAAGTCCATTTGCCGAAGACTTCAGGATATAAAACCATGATTCTACATTTCTTGTCACTTATGCTTTAAAAAGAGCAAATAATAGATTCTGCATGTTATTTTCAAAGCAGTTCTGAAGAGAAGAACTCCTTGGGAAGCAGAATTGGTCAAATGGGAAAGGAAGTACAGAATTTCATTGAAGAAAATAGCTCCTTAAGAATTAGAATTGGGCAAGAGGAAGCTAATGACACAAGGCACCAAGAAATAATAAAACAAAATCAAAAGAATGAAAAAACAGAGAATGTGAAAAAATCTCATTAGAAAAACAACTGAGCCATAGAAAAGATCTGGGAGAGACAATATAAGAGTTATTGGACTACCAGAAAAATTATGGTCAGAAGTAGAATCTAGATACTACTATACTTCAAGAGATTGTTAAGGAAAATTGCCTTCAAGTTTTAGAATGGGAGGGTGAAATAGAAATAGCAGAAATCCACCAATCACCCAAGATCCAAGATGAAAACTCATAGGAACATTATAGCTAAGTTTTGAAGCTTCCAGGCAAGGAAAAAATACTACAAGCAACTAGAAAAAAAAACCACTTTAAATACTGTGGAACCTCCAGGCAGGATAAAGGACCAAAGGACATGAAACAATATATTCTGAAGAGCAAAGGAACTGGGCTTTTCGCTCGAGAGAAACTTACCCAACAAAGCTGTGTGTTATCCTGAATGGTGGGGGAAAAAAGGATATTTAATGAACTAATGGGCTTTGTAGTATTTGTGAAGAAAAGACCAGAGCCAACTGGAAAATTTGACCTACTAGGCTCAAGAGAAACATAAGAAAGTAAACATTAAAGACCAATTATAAAGGATGTTATAAGGTCAAAATCTTTACTTCTTTTATGGGAAAATAGTATCTGTAACTCTTAAGAATGTTATCTTGGGTAGTTTGAAAGAGCATACATTGATAGAAAACTTGGTGTTGAGTATTATGGGATGACCAAAAAAAATTTAATTAGCTTTTAATTACTAAAAAATTAATACTTAACTTTTTAGCAGTGTCATTTAACAAGATGGTAAAGCAAGAATAGTTGGTACAAAGCATTAATCTCAAATTCCAGGAGTACACTATGGCACAGATACACTGAGTATTTGGGAAGGATGGGCTCAAACATAAGAGTATAATCATAGTGAGGCACCAGGCCTACAGTCCCTTTTTTGATTCCTTAGTTATTATTCTCCTCCTTTACAAGGGGTCACACTTTTTTTTAAATAACTGGTTTATTTACTTTTAGTTTACAACATTCAGTTCCACAGTCTCTTGAGTTTCAGATTTTCTCCTCCTCCCTCTCCTCCCCCCCATCATGGCGGCATGCACTCGGATACAGGATCCACAAATATCTTCCCATTAATCATTAGTCAGGTTGTAAAGAAGGATTGTAACTGATGGAATGATCAGTGGGAAAGAGGAAACAAAACAAAATAAGCAAAAGAAACAGAGCAAGTAGTTTGTTTCAATCTGCATTCAGACTCTGCATCTCCTTCTCTGGATGTGGTTATCTCCTTCAATCATGAGTCTTTTCGAGTTGTCCTATAACCTTACATTGCTGACAGGAGCCCAGTCTATTGAAGTTAGTTGTCACACATACGTTGTGTCTGTGATTGTGTACAAATTTCTCCTGGTTCTGCTCTTCTCACTCAGCATCAGTTTATATAAGTCCCTCCAGGTTATTATGAAGACCGTCTCCTCCCATTTCTTATAGCACAATAGTATTCCATTACATTCATATACCACAGCTTGTTCAGCCATTCCCCAACTGATGGGCATCCCCTTGTTTTCCAATTCTTTGCCACCACAAAAACAGCTGCTATAACTATTTTTGTACATATGGGTCCTCTTCCCACTTCTCTGATCTCTTTGGGATATGACCCTAGAAGTGGTGTTGCTGGGTCAAAGGGTGTGCACTTATTTATAGCCCTTTGGGCATACTTCCAGATTGCTCTCCAGAATGGTTAAATCAGTTCTCAGCTCCATCAACAATGCATTAGTGTTCTGATTTTTCCACATCCTGTCCAGCATTTATCATTATGCTGTTTTGTCATCTTAGCCAATCCGACTGGTGAGATGTGGTACCTCAGAGTTGTTTTGATGTGCATTTCTCTACTCACTAGTGATTTGGAACATTTTTTCATATGCTTATACATATCTTTAATTTCTACCTCTGAAAATTGCCTGTTCATATCCTTTGGGGGTCACACTTTTTGAAACAACTTCTCCCTCTTCTCTCTGCATTCGTCTGTCCTTTGTATGTCTCTTTGCTTCTGACTGGACACGTTGTCTCTTGTCTGGTTGGGGGAAGGAGTATAATACTCTTCTTAATTTCTCCTCCCTATCTCTTCTTGCCTCTGCCCTCTGTTACAGGCTCTAAGGGGTTTGTCTCCTTGGGGCATCCTCATCTACTAAACTTTGAGTCTTCCATTTCAACACTGGCCAAACTCCCAGGCTTGCTGTTTTTATACAGGGGCTCAAGGAGCTGACTAATTCTGAGGCAATTGTATTTCTTTCTAGAAATAACTAGAGAGTTTCTAGAAAAAACTAGAGAGTTTTCACCTGATAAAGTAGTCATTACCACCCAGTTATGTATGATTGCATTGTTATAGAGTTGTAGAAAATTTTCTTAATGCTTACTACTCTTTTGGTTGATTCCTTTGAAGTGTCAGGACCAGGGGTGGGGGACCTGCTGCCTCGAGGCCACATGTGGCCATGTAGGTCCTCAAGCGTGGCCCTCTGATGGAATCTAAACTTCATAGAACAACTTGAACTCAGTCAAAAGGCTGCACCCAAGGACCTAGAAGGTCACTTGTGGCCTCAAGGCTGCAGGTTCCCCACCCCTGTCACTCTGGACCTTTTGTGATAATTGAGGTAGGGCATAGAACCCCATCTGCATTTTTATGTGTATTTTTTTCTCTTTGTCTCTTCCCCCCCCCCCTGCCCCCCCATTTCCTTCCTTATTTGATTATAAAGAAAAGCAGAATGGTAAAGTATGTAGAAGGCCAGCCTTGGAGTTTGGAAGATTCCTTAAATCTTATCTCAAAGATAGAAACAAAGGTTCGGTATATACCAGAATATTCTTAGGGGTACTCTTTGTAGTAGCAAAGAATAGGAAACAAAGGCCATCAATTGGGGAATGCCTGAAAAAACCATGAAATAGTAAAATAATTGAATAGTATTATGCATTAAGAAATGATATGCATAAAGAATTCAGAGAAATGTAGGAACAGTTTGCTGAACTGATGGAGAGTGAATAAACAGAACTAATTGGATAAAATATAGAATGACTACAAAAAATGTGAAAAGATCTCTGTAAGGAAGTTGAGCTATGGATAATGGAAAAGCCATTTAAAGTCCTGAAGGAGAGAAAAGGAAATACATTTCCTCCATCATGACAGTGAAGTGGGGGAACATAATATATGTTTTTGGACGTGGATTCGCTATTGGATTTTTTGGTTCTTTTTCTTTGTCAAAAGAAAGGGTTCAGTCTGGAGTGAGATATGGGGATATGACTAAATACAAAAGGCATCAATAAAAGGTTTTTTTGGGAAAAAATAGAATATAAGACCCAGGCTCTTGTACTTCCTTTCTATATGTGTTCCTTCCTCGTTCTGCTCTTTCTTCTCTCCTCCCATATTGTCTGTGCCCCAAAGCTTCAGTGCTACTGAGTTACCACTTACTAATTCAGAAATATACTTCAACTCCTCATGCAGTGAGAGTACCTCTAAGATTTGTTTTTGTGGCCAGATTGAGACTGAGCTACAAAGAACCTTGGGAATGGTTTAAGCGGGGGAGAGGAAACAGTTAATTGGAGTCTTTTTGAAAATGCTATAGCATATGAACTCTCAAATTTTTTATTCTTAGAAGAGTGTGGTATTTCATAATTTATGGCTATGTGGCATCACCAGAAGAATGTTGATGTTAAAAGGATAAGCCTTTGTTTCACAGAGACAGTTTGGTCCTTAAAAGCATTGTTCCGTTTCCAAAAGGCCATCCAGATTGCTTTCTTCCTCCTAGGCGGTTTTGCTTCCAGATCATTGTCTATCTGCAGCGCCTGTGCAAGACATACGTACTTATGGACCAGTTCCATGGGCTATCATTCCAATTGGATATGATAATCTGCAAAATATATTAACTTGTTTTTTCCTGTATGAGTTCTTATGTCAAACTCTTTTGAGTGAATGAAAATCCTATTTAGGTGACTGCAGTTTTCCAAGGCTTTACACAATCTCTTCACTGTGCTATTCAATCAGCAAGCATTTAGGTGGGTCCTGTGTGCCCACAACTGTGCTGAGTGCTTGAGAATACAAACAAATGCTCTGGAAGAGTTTGTAATCTTTGGAGAAGAGAACTTGTACATAAATACATGTATACAAAATAAATACGAGGTAATTTTTTTTTAGGAGGAGATGTGTCACTTGCGTGGAATTTTGAAGGAAGCAAGGAATTCTGAGTAATTCTAAAGTGAAGTACAGTCAAGGCATGGAATTGCAAAGTAGTAGAAATGAAATACGAGGGCTGGGGTATGTTTGTGTTGAGGAACAGCACGAAGGCCCCAAACAGAAGCACCTAGAGGACTTCACCATCTCTAGGGTATCCTCCTCCATTTGGACTCTGTAAGACATGCCCCATTATAGTGTCAAAACACCATTGGCCAGATTATATCCTTTTTGTTTAATGCTTTGTTCATTGCAATGTTCAAAAAGGCTAAAGTGCAGTTTTAAACTATTAAAATTGCACTAAGATTTTGTGATACCCTGTGTTGGTCTGCCAATTGGACAAAATTATCTCCATTGTAGCATCTTTCAGAAAATATTCTTGTACAGTTTTAGCATATGTATAAGAGAGACTTGGAGAAGAGCCTCTAAGATTTTATTTTACAAATGATTTTTAATAGTGTAGTATCTGGGAATTCAGATTAAAATTGACCAGCACAGAGAGAACTTTGATAAACTTTATTGTTACTTACAAGGGGAAGAAAATATTGGATATCAGAGACAGCTTTTGTGTGTGGCCTTCACTCCAGCAGTAGGCAGCACAGTGGTGGGGAGACAACCACAGAGTATCCATGTGTTTTAGTCAAAGGCTCAGTACTCAAGCACATCTTTTTTGAGAAAAAAGGCCAGTGCGATAACCAGTGGGTGACTTCTCTGTCATCTATAGGACCAGTAAAGTGAAGGTATTTTCTAAAATGCCAAATAAAAAGTAAGGAACAAGAGTCAGGGAAATGAGGAACTTTTTTTTCCCTTAGGATTTTATTTTTTCCAATTACATGTAAAGATAGTTTTCATCATTCCGTTTTAAAAGATTTTGAGTTCCAAATTTTTTTCCACCCTCACTGCCTTATTCAAGATGGCATGCAGTCTGATATAGACTATATATGTATAGTCATTTTGAACATATTTCCACATTAGTCATATTGTGAAAGAAGAATCTGAACTAAAGGGAGAACCATGAGAAAGGAAAAAAAAAGAGAGAAAATAGTGTGCTTTGCTGTGTATTCAGAATCCATAGTTCTATCTTTGAATGTGAATAGCATATTCTATCTTTTATCTTTTGGAGTTGTCTTAAATATTGCTGATAAGTCTATCAGAGTTGATCACTACACAGTGTTGCTCTTACTGTTTACAATGTTCTGATTCTGCTCGTGTCACTCAGCAACAGTTCATGTGAGTCTTTCCAGGTTTTTCTGAAATCTACCTGCTCATCATTTCTTATAGAACAATAATATTCCATTATATTCCTATACTACAACTTGTTCAACCATTCCCCAGTTGATGGGCATCCCTTCACTTTCCAATTCTTTGGCATACAAAAAGAGTTGCTATAACTATTTTTGTGCATTCAGCTCCTTTTCCCTTTTTTATTATCTCTTTTTATTATCTCTTTTATTATACAGACCTAGTAGTGGTATTGCTGGATCAAAGGGCATGCACAGTTTATAGCCCTTTGGCATAGTTACAAATTGCTCTCCAAAATGGTTGGATCAATTCACAACTCCACCAACAATGCGTTAGTGTTCCAATTTTCCCACATCTTCTCTAACAGTTAAAATTTTCTTTTTTTTTGTCATATTAGTCAATCTGGTAGGTGTGAGCTGGTAGCTCAGAATTGTTTTAATCTGCAGGAAACAAGTAACTTAACCCTTATTATCTCAATCCAGCAAGAGACTGAAAGAGGTTAATGCCCAGCTCTTGGCTTATTAGCATTGGCTTACTTATAAGCCTCCTAATAGGGCTGAGGCTATACTTGTCAAACCAGTTTTCATTGGTCAACAGATAGTCAATACACAAGCAAAGTGGCATTTTTATACTCTGTACCATTTAGTCATTTGCGTTTTAGTAAAAAGGTAGTCTCTTATGATATAGTGTTTGTGAAAGTTAGCTTTTTTCCCTTTTGTATTTCAGAAACTTAGTGGATAAAGCATGAGAGTCAGTGCTCACTCACGCCCTGTTGATTGCCTCTTTTAAGTTGTGTCTGATTTTTTTTCCTAATCTAATTCAGTATCTTTTCCTGTTTCAGATATTTTGAGAATCCTTTAATAGCTCAAAATTATTTCACCTCCTGCCTAAAACTTTCCTTCATATATTTGGGCTGGTGTAGTTGTCATAATGTATGCATTTTTCTTTGGTGGTATTTCCATTTCTTTGAATCACATTAGACATTGATTTTTGGGACCCAAATGGTGGCTACTTTATCATCGATAGAAAAACTAATTATTATTCAATTGCTAACATTATTTTACATTTTTTTCTTCAGTTTTTCTCTTTCTGACACTCCATACCTTTTCATCCTCCACAACTTACTGCTTTTTTTATGAGGTGATACTATTAATAGTCTTAAAGCTACCTTCTTCTCTAAGAGTTTAAAAATTCTAAATTATTGTTTTTCTTGTCCAGTACATATTTATTTCTACTTGGGAAAATGATTACGTATGTGAAGTGGTTTCTAGGCTATTTTGGGACTCCTCTTTGTGGTAATTGCCTTTCAGTAGTTCAGCTCTCACAGGTGATGATAGTCCATGTTGTTGTCTTTCCCAGTTTTTCAAATTAGTAGTTTATTTAAGGTGTTCTTTTCTTCAGTATTTTTTTCAGGTCTCCACTGTTGACTTGTTTTTCATGATTTTTTTGTAACACTCTCATTTCTCTTCCCAGTTTTTCTTCTACTTCTCTTACTTGATTTTCAAAATCCTTTTTGACTTCCTTCATGGTCTGTGACCAATTCATATTTTTCTTGGAGGCTTTTGATGCAGGAGTTTTGACTTTGTTATCTTCTTCTGGTTCTATGTTTTGATTTCTTTGTCCACCCAAAAAGATTCTATAGTCTGATTTCACTTCCTGTATTTGCTCATCTTGCCAGCCAGTTACTTGATTTTTGAGTTTTTTGCCGCGGTGGAACTCTGCTTCCAGAGTGGAGAGTGCTCCGGCCCAGATTTCTGGGGTTTTGTGCAGTTGTTGTCAGAGCTTCTTTCTAGGCACCTGCCTCACAGATGTGGGGAGGATTACCTCCACAGAGCCTCAACAAGCTCTGCCATGCCACCTTCTTCACCCCAGGACCACTGCCCAAGACTTTGATGCAGATCCAAACAGGACAAAAGCAAGAGAATCCTGCCTTTGTGCCAGTAGAGAGATTCCTGCAATTACCTGCTGGTCAACCACTTGGTCCCCCCACAATTTGTAGGCCAAGAGCTCCAGAAGTAGCTACCACCTCCACTGCCCTGGCACAGGGGCTGGACCGCACTCTTCTCTTACCCAGTTCCAACAGAGTTCCCCTGCTGACCTTTTAGTGTGTGTGTGTGTGTGTGTGTGTGTGTGTGTGTGTGTGTGTGTGTGTGTGTGTGTTTATGGGTTGGGAAATCTGTAAACCTCCACAGCTACCAGTGATTCGGTCCCCTGAGGTCTGCTCTGGCTAGTCTGTGCTGGCGTGGCCCACGTGGGATTGTGTTCCCCTCTCAGCCCGGTGTGTTAGACCCTTCCTTTTGGTTTGCCAGGCTGTCCTCAGCCAGAGACATGTTTCCCTCTGTCCTTTTGTGAGTTCTGTAGCTCTAAAATTTGTTTAGAGTCATTTTTTACAGGTATTTGAGGTAATTGGGAACAAGCTCAACTAAATTCCTGCTATTACTCCACCATTTTGGTTCCCATTAGTAGTTTATTTAAATAGGTGAGGTTGGCACCGTTAATACCTTCCCCTGTTTTTCTAAGTAAGCCATCATATCGTCAGTATTGGGGCTTTTTTTATATTTACTGTAACTATCTTTATGCCTTCATTTTTTTCCCTTTTCCTTATTATTATTGCTAGCATTGTCAGAATGATACTAAGTAATAGTGGTGAGAGTGGGCATCCTTGCTTTATTACTGTATTTATTGGAAAAAATTCTAGTTTATCTCCATTGTATATGATGCTTGATTTTAGTTTAGACACTTTTTATATTTTTAAAACTCCCTCTACAGCTACACAGAGTTTTTAGCATAAATGAATGTTGTACTTTGTAGATGCTTTTTCTGCATGTATTGATATAATCATGTGGTCTTCAATATTTTAGATTTTAATATGATTAACTTATCCTGATTGTTTTCCTAAGGTTAAACTAATTTCCTTGTACAAATCCAAGTTAGTCATAATGGATTATTCCCTTGGATAAATTCACTGTAGTCTGACAGGATTTCATTTAATATTTTTTAATCAATATTCCTTAATGATATTTGTCTATAGTTATCTTCTGTGTTTCATCCTTCCTGGCTTAGGTATTAGGATTATACTTGTCCCATTAAAAATTTGTGATAGAGTCCTTCCTTTCTACATTTTTGAGAATACTTTATGTAACATGGATACTACTTGTTCTTTAAAATTTTAATTGTAAGATTCCCCATACAGAGGCCAGCCCTGGAGTAAGGTGGATCTGAGTTCAGATGCAGCCTCAGACTCTTACTTAACCTTATTTGTGTCAGTTCCTTACCTGTCAAATGATTTGGAGAAGGAAATGGCAAATCACTCTATTTTTCCCAAGAATACTCCAAATACCGTCCGAGAGTGGGACACCACTGAAAGAATTCATCTTAGTTTCATTTGGTCTTCTTTTAATTCGGGTATTTTATATTTTTGAGATACTCCTTTATCTTTTTTTGTGTGTTTTCAGTTTTTGCTAGCACATAACTGTGTCATATGCTCACTTATTTGCTATTATTAATTTGATTTTTCTGCTGTCTCCTTTTTTATTCAGATTGGCTAAAGATTAATCAATTTCATTAGTCTCCACAGATTTCAGTTTTGTTTATCATTTCTATTGTTCTTTGGTTTCCAGTTTATCTATTCTTTAATTTTTAATATCCCCTTTTTTATACTTATTTTCCATTTATTTGTTGGCTTTATAATTTTTTAAAATGCATAATCAGTTTTTTAATCCCCTCTTTTTATGTCTTCTTAATGTATTCCTCCCCAACAACTGCTTTAGATCCATCACAGAAATTTTGGTATGTTGTTTCAGTATTATCATTGTCTTTTACGTGATCACTTCTACAATTTGCTCTTTGACCCACTTATTATTTAGGATTTATTTGTCTTTTTTTTGTGCTTCCTGAATGGATGACTATTTTTATTGCTTTTTGGTCTATTAAGGATGCGGTGGGTGATCTAGAGGCCATACATTCTCTTTTGTTATTAGTGTCTTCCACTGTGGTCTTTCGTCTTCTTCGCAAGGTATTCAATTGAATTTTTACCTCTTGAGATTGTTGGTAATTTCAGTCTTTCTCATTTTTCCCTATTGCTTGTATTCTGACTCAATGCTGTTTGGATCTCTGCCATTTAGGAGGGCATGGAGGGATCAGGTATAGATTTAAGTTCTGTTGTAGGCAACTCGGTCTGCTTTGTGCAGCCCTGCTTCTGGGAGCATCGTGGATAATGAAAGAGGGGGTATTTAGAGAGGATATTATTAGCTTTATCTGTTCATAGTTCATCAGATATTTACTCTTTTTGGGTTCTTGGTGCCCTAGGCAGTGGAGAGTTCCTTTATCTCTGATGCATAATACCTATTTTGGAGTTGTTTCAGACCTCCTGAGTATGGGAAAAAATGTCTAGCCTTCCATTTTATTGGCCCTGTGAGAAGGAAGTAACTTTAAAAATTTTATCACATCCATTGATTCTTTTTATTAAAAAATATTTTAATTTGTTTTTTAGTTTTCAACGTTCATTTCTACAAGATTTTGAGTTACAAATTTTCTCCCCATCTTTCCCCTACTCCCCATCCCAAAATAGCAATCCTACTGAATACCTACCCCTTCTCCCAATTTGCTTTCTCTTATGTCTTCCCCCATTCTCCCTCTGACTTTCTAGTAGGGCAAGATGGATTTCTATACCCCGGTGCCTATATGTCTTATTTCCCAGTTGCATTTTAAAAACAATTTTTTTTTAACATTTGCTTTTAAAACTTTGATTTCCAGATTCTTTCCTTTATTCCTTCGTCACTCACTCTCCTGGGAAGATAAGTGATCAGTATAGGTTGTACATGTGTAGTTACGCAAAATGTTTCCATAGTAGATATATTATGAAAGACTGACTATATTTTCCTCTATCTTATCCCACCCCCCACTTATTCTATTTTCTACTTTGACCCTGTCCCTTTTCAAAAGTGTGTGCTTCTAACTACCCTTCCCCCCAATCTGCCCTCCCTTCTATCATCCCCCCTCTAATCCCCTTCCCCGCTACTTTCCTGTGGGGTAAGATATCCACTTGAGTGTGTATGTTATTCTTAACTTAAGCCAAATACAGTGAGAGTAAGGTTGACCCATTCCCTTTTGCCTTCCTGTTCTTCCTCTCCATTGTAACAATTTTCTCTTGCCTCTTTTATATGAGATAATTTACCCTATTCTGTCTCTCCCTATCTCTTTCTCTCATTATATTCCTCTCTCACCTCTTAATTTTTTAGATATCATCCCTTCCTATTCAGCTGATCCTGTGCCCTCTATGTATACATGTACACATATATACACACTCACATATGTATTTATACAGCCATACATCCTCCTATATAAACATATATGTATGTTTGTGTGTGTATATATACACATACCCGTATATATTTCCTTTTACTATCCTCATACTGAGAAAAGTCTCATGAGTTACAATGATCATTTTTCCATGTAGAAATATAAATAGTTCAACTTGATAAGTTCCTTATGACTTCTTTTTCCTGTTTACCTTCTCATGTTACTCTTGCTTATTGTATTTGAAAGTCAAATTTTCTGTTCTGCTCTGGTTTTTTCATCAAGAATGCTTGAAAGTCCTCTATTTCACTAAATGAACATATTTTCCCCTGAAACATTATACTCAGTTTTGCTGGGTAGGTGATTCTTGGTTTTAGTCCTAGCTCCTTTGACCTCTGGAATATCATATTCCAAGCCCTACAATCCCTTAATGTAGAAGCTGCTAGGTCTTGTGTTATCCTGATTGTGTTTCCACAATACTCAAATTGTTTCTTCCTGACTGCTTGCAGTATTTTTTCCTTGTCCTGGGAACTCTGGAATTTGGCTATGATATTCCTAGGAGTTTTCTTTTTGGGATCTTTTTCAAGAGGTGATTGGTGAATTCTTTCAATTTCTATTT
>CM053582.1:371654269-371694583 GCA_028627135.1 Pseudochirops cupreus | reverse complement strand
TCTTGAAAGATGGTGTCTAGGCCCTTTTTTTTTTAATCATAGCTTTCACATAGGCCAGTAATGTTTAAATTATCTCTCCTGGATCTATTTTCCAGGTAAGTGGTTTTTCCAGTGAGATATTTCACATTGCCTTCTATTTTTTCATTTGTTTGGATCTGTTTTAGAGTATCTTGATTTCTCATAAAGTTATTAGCTTCCAATTGCTCCAGTTTTATTTTAAAGGAGTTATTCTCTTCAGTGAGTTCTTGAAATTCCTTTTCCATCTGGCATATTCGGATTTTTAAAGCATTCTTCTCCTCATTGGCTTTTTGGGCCTCTTTTGCCATTTTAGTTAGTCTATTTTTTAAGGTGTTATTTTCTTCAGTCAGGCTGTTGACTCTCTTTTCATGATTTTCTTGCATCGTTCTCATTTCTCTTCCAAATTTTTCCTCCACTTCTCTAACTTGATTTTCAAAATTCTTCATGAGCTCCTCCATGGCTTGTGATCAGTTAATATTTTGCTTGGGAGCTTTTGATGCAGGAGTTATGACTTCATTGTCTTCCTCTTGTTCCATGCTTTGATCCTTCTTGTCCCTGAAAAAGGAATGTATGGTAGGATTGTGTTTCCTCTGCTCATCTTGCCATTCATTGACTTGACTTTTGAGCTCTTTGTCATGATAGAACTCTGCTTCCAGAGTGGAGACCTTTGTCACAAATCGATGGAGTTTTCACAAATGTTGTCAGAGGTCTGAGGAGGGTGCCTTCTCTACCGACACCACACTGACTGGCACACTCACCCCAGGACCACTGTCCAAGACAGCAACCCAGATCCAAGCAGATTAAAGCAACAGAGTTCCCCACTGACCTTTTATTTTCTCTTTGGTGTTTATGGATTGAGAAGTCTGGAAACCTCCACAGCTTCTGGTGATTCACTCTCCTGAAGTCTGCTCCAGCCACCTGCTGGTTGGGGCTGCCTTGGAGCAGAACCCCCTGGCTCACACAGGACTGCTCCTGGCTCCCAGCTCTGTGCATTAGACCCGTCCTGTCAGCCTGTCAGGCTGCCTTCAGCAGGAAATTTGTTTCTGTCTGTCCCTTTGTGGGTTTTGGAGCTCTAAAATTTGTTTGGAGTCATATTTTACAGGTACTGGTGGTGGTTGTAGGGGGAGCTCACGGAATTTCCTACTTCCACTCTGCTATCTTGGCTCTGCCCCACCCCCCACCCCCTTTATTCTTTAATTGTAGTTGGCAATGGATCTCACCCTTTACAACTTGAAGATTTCTAAGGTCCCTTCTATTTCTAAATCCATCATCCCAACTTTTGTGATTAAGTCATTTAGCCTCTCAGTATTTGAAGAAATGTGCTTGAAACCTATGAATTGCCAGTTTGCCTTGGTGTAAGGAGTTTCTGTGTTGAGAGTTCTGTACACCGATGAAATTACAGATCTAGACTCTCCCCAAAAAATCATGAAAAAGACAAAAGGACCTCTCTCTCTAAAAACACTTTAATTTACTTAATTTGTAATAGAAAAATAACAATAAAATAAACAAAATCACTAACCTATGAGTCCAGTGTTTGGAGACTGGCTAAATAAATTGAGGTCTGTTAATTTAATGGATTATAATGGTGTCATAGAAACCAGAGCAATTGTAATTGACTTATAGCTATATAATGTTTTATATGTATGTGTATATATTAAAATAATTGGAACTTTTTAAAAAAGACTTGGCAAGAGATATGATAAGACCATCTTTTGTTTGGTGTTGATTTGTTTGGTACTACTTTGTTGAAATGATTAGTGCTTTATATTAAGGGTTTTGTGTGTGATTTTATTCCTTATTTTTCATGTTTGTTTATTAGCCAGCACCTGAGCACACCCAGGATAACTTGGTAGCACAGGTTCTTATCTGCTTTTCTAAAGGAGAGACTCCTTTTAAAGGGGTCAGCAATCTTTTGATGATATTCAGTAGTTCAAGGGAAAGGTCAATACCCTGAATGTGGAGAAAATACAAGCAGAAATTAGCTCAGAGATTCAACAGACAGGGCTCCAGCTGTCTAAACAGAGTAATACAACGACCTACATACACCACCCGATCCAGAGAGCACAAACCTTTGAAAAGTCGGAGGGCTCTTCACAAATGGCTACTCAGAGTCCTGTCCAGGGAATCAAAAGGTCCTTCTCATAACTGAACCCCTAAAGCAAAATACCAGCCTCCCAAAACGTAACAAAGACCTGGCTCCTGATTGACTCAGAGCCAGAAGACACGAAACCTCCATAACTCAGCACAAGTGTGAATTATCAGGATTCAAAGGAGATTAGCACAGGCCTGGGAAACTGAACTCCGAAAAGAAAAACAACAAAAATCCCTCCTGGCTTTTGCTTGCATTTTGTTATTTGAGTTGATAGTTATTTTAGTTTTATAATATCTCAAAATACAATGGATTCTTTAAAAAATATCCATAGTGGGGCATCTAGATGGCGCAGTCTATGGGGCATTGACCCTGGAGTCAGAACGACCTGAGTTCAAATTTGGCCACAGACACTTGACATTTAGTAGCTGTGTGATCGTGGCCTTGCTTTCCCGCATGGCCCTTGCCCTCCCCCCCAAAATAAAAATATTCATAGCATTGCAATGAGGTTTGAGGCTCCATTTGGCGCTCAATGCCGTTGATTTGCTTTTAGAAGAAAATTTTTAAAATTTTGTGGGGGAAGGAGAGTATAATTTCCGTTTCCATCTTTGACCCTGTTCACTCCCTTGAAGGACAGCTAAAGTCTGTTGGGAGCCTGATGACTGCAGTTCTGAAATGACCGAAGTTCTCTGCAGAATAGTTAGAACAGGCTATCTTTCGAAGGGTGAGGATCCTTTGATTCTCCAGCATCACTCTTCTAGTCTCTGACATACTGCATTAGGTTACTCTGTGAAGTAAATATCCTGTTTCCATGTAAAATTATCACTGAACATGAGGCCAAGTGTCAGTGACTTGAAGGAGGTTGACCTTTGTAAATTAATTACTGTTTTCTAACCCATGAAAATGAGGTATCTTCTTAAATGTTCCGGAGACAGAGGTGTAGTTCGCTGCTGATGCGAGTGTTTTTGTTTTTCAGGGGATGATTTTTCGCTGATTCAGCAAGAAATATACATGGTTAAAGAATGTAAACACTGCAATATTGTTGCGTACTTTGGGAGCTATCTCAGGTAACAATCTGTTTGCATTTTAAACCCCTTCTGTCACCACTCTTTCATTCGAATTCCATATTGATTGCATGTCTTTCTATTTTCATACTGTTTCTCTGCAATTCTCAGATTTCCACACCTTTCTTAGGGGCCCCCTTTCCATACGCAGTTAACATCCTGTTTGTTCAGAGATCACTTTATCTGGACACAACTGATAGTCAGTTAGTAAAGTAAAGGTTTATTTAACCTTGGTCCTGCCTACAGAGAACTCATAGAGTCCATTTATTCTTACTTTATACACATTTATAACAAACTTGGTATATCAGAAAAACCTTTGAGTTGGGAAGAGACTTTCGAGTTCCTCCCCCCACCAGACTCTCTTCCACATCATCCGTGACGTGGTTATCCAGCACACGTCAGATAAGGAGCACCAAACTAGAAATGAGGAGTGCTAGGCAGCAGGCAGAATGACAGGAGATAACCCCTAACAGAAAGGGAAGAGAGAAAAAACCTTAAAAGCAGAAGGGGTCTGAGCCCTGTGAGGGTAACTGTTAAAATCCAGGGCTGTACAATCCACACGCTGTCCTTCTTTTCCATGTTTGGTTCTCTTTCCTTTTTCCCATTGTTCACTCCATCGGTTACAACCCTTCTATACAACCAGACTAATGTTCAATGTGAAAGTGTTTGCAGATCCTATACTTGATTGTATGCCACCATGGCGGGGGGGCGGGGGGGGAGGGAGAGAGGGAGGAGAGAAAATTTGAAACTCAAGGGATTGTGGAACTGAATCTTGTAAACTAAAAGTAAATAAACAAATCAATTTAATAAAAAAAATTTTTTAAAAAAAACAAAAACAAAAAAATCCAGGGCTGTAGAGGTGGGTCCCTACTCAGGGCCACCCAGGGTTTGTAACAGAAATCCATGCAGATATCTCAAACCTAACAGAGAGCCTTTGAGGTCTTATTGAGACATAGCTAGTGTTTCTTTCTGGTAAGAGATTTGAGCCCAAATAATACTGACAGAAAGTACTTAAAGAGTGCTGCCAAAGGTTACACAGTCTTGGACAAAAAACTGAAGACTATAGGGATATACATTTTTTCCTCACTGTTGCCCACTAAAAATAAGAAATAATGGAGAGAAAATTTGATTGGGAAATAAACAGTGACTAAAAAGTTGTCTGAGAATGGGATTTGGACTTGTGGACAGTGGCTTTAGAACATTAGAGATGGCAGAAAGAAAATACATTTTTCAAAAATTGGTAAGAATGCATTTTTCAGGTATCTTGCGAATCTAGTTTTTAAAAAACTTAAAAAGAATGGAGATGTAAATAGTTAATTATTTCTATTTGCCATGCCAGATAATATAGAGAGTAGCTTTAATGAAGGAAGAAGACAAATTGAGATACCTAGAAGTTGATGTGAAACAAAATCTGAGAAAGCAACCTTGACCTCCAGTGCTCACATAGTTTTAAAAAGCCGGGGGGGGGGTAGGGTTGAGGGGAGCCCTGCATATTAAGAAAATGTAGTTAGGTGAGGAAATCCAGGGATCAGAGGGAGAAGCATGACATGTTTGGGTGTAGGTCAGTGAAGGGACAGAGAGGCAGAGCCAAGGTGGCAGAGGAAAAGCAGAAGCTCATCTGAGTTCTCCGCAAAGCCCTTCCAAACACCTTTAAATAATTCCATGAAACAATTCCTGAAGTAGCAGGACCCATAAAAGGATGGGGTGAAATAATTTTCTAACCAAAGACAACTTAGAAGGTCAGCAGAAAAGGTCTGTATGAGAGTGGAGCACAGTCTATTGCAGGCTGTTTGAGCACAAGGCCCCAGCACTGGAGCAGGAGCGGTGGCTACTTCTGGAGCTGTCAGCCCATAGACAGTAAGGGGATTGAATAAGTGATCAGAAGGAGATTACAGAGGTCTCTTTGCTGGCACTGGGGCAAGACTCTTTTGCTTTGCCTATACTCAGATCTGGGTCGCCCTCCTGGGTGGCAGTCCTGGAGCGAGGAGAAGCACTAGCACACCAGAGCTTGCCACTGCAGTGAAGCCAGGACCCTTGTCACGGTTCCAGGGCAGAAAAGAGTCCTTGTGGTCACTCATAGATCAGAACTCCGGCCAGGAGAGCAGTAGACACCTCTCCTTAGATCATACCACTTTGGAAGAACTGAAAACTTACCGGTCCCTAGAAGTATCTCTGAAAACAGCTGCACAAAACACTTGAAGCTTGGGACAGTGCCCCCTCCACCCTGGAATCAGAGCCCTTCTTTAACAAAAAGTTAAAAGTCAAGAAATAAAATGGAAAAATGAACAAACAACAGAAAAAATTTCTGACTGTAGAAAGTTACTGTGGTGGCGAGGAAGATCGAGACACACTCAGAAGGTAACAGAGTCAAAGCTCCAACATCCAAAGCCTCCAAGAAAAATATGAATTGGTCTCAGGCCATGGAAGAGCTCAGAAAAGATTTTGAAAATCAAGTAAGAGGTAGAAGAAGGGACAAAGAGAAATGATTTTGTCACTGGTCTACCTGGATAGATAGAGGAAATAAAGGACAGATCTGTCCCATGAGCATGATGTAGTAATGATGGGAGATTTCAGTCATCTGGGTAGTTATTGGAGCCCTTTCTCTCTCTGCCAGAAGCATAAAAGGAAGTAGCTTTTTTATTTCCTTTAATAGTATCATCTTTCAAAAAGTGAAAACACCAACCAGGGCAAATTCTGTTCTGCATCTGATTCTTAATGACAGGAAAGGACTGGTTGCTGGAATGGAAATGATGGAGCCCCTTGGAGAAGGTACCATTTCCCAAAGTTTATGATAGAGAAGTAAAGGAAAACTAGGAATGATATATGCACACATACATACACACACACACACACACATACACACATGCTCACACACATGTATGGAGAGAGACAGAGAGAATATATTATGATACCCTAGATTTTGGAAAGGCATATTTCATTTGTTTTGGAGGAAGTGTTAGTAGTATCCTGTGGACTAAAATTCTATCAGTCCAGGAATGAAGGGGAGATTAATTTGTAATGAATGTAATTGTAATAAAATTCTTAGGAGTCTAAAGGAAAAAATTCCAGTGAGAAGTGAAAATGAAAATTTTCTAAGGAAACCAATATGGGTGTATAGGAAGTTCATCGAACAACTTTGAAATCCTACTTTAAAAAGAACTGTGTAGAAGCAAGGGCAAATTGCAGAGGATGCTGAGGTGAGGATTTACAGCTAGTTAAAAAGTGTCATGAATACAGCAGTTCTTAATCAGAAGTTGGTGAGATAATTCAAGGATCACAAAAAAAATTTTTTTTAAGACCAGAGATTTAGATTTCTGGGGGAGTTCAGTAGCCATCAAATCTCACCCCCTCATTTTACAGATGAAGAGACTTAGGAGAGAGAGGCTGAGTGGTTTGCCCAGCTAATCAAATCAGTATCTGAGGTGGGATTTGAACCCAGATCTTCCCAACTCTGGGCCCAGAGCTCCATTCACTATATTGCACTGCCTTCTCAGGTTTGATTTTCTTTTTGTTGTTGTTGTTTTTAGTTAAATTGGGGAGAAAAAGGATCAAAGGAAGTATGTGGCCTCTGATTGGGATAGATGTGTTCTTAACAGTTGGCAACAGAGGGAAGGCAAAGCTGTTAAGTCTTTGCTTCTGTTTTCTGTGGTAAGGATAGTGACTTATACTCAAAGTCACTGAACAAAAATGGCTAATTGGAGATACCCACGGTAGATAAGGCTTATACTAAGAGAATACCTAGTTATCCTCAATGAATATGTCACCTAGCCCAAATAAACTTCATCCCCGGGTGTGGAAAGAACTGGCAAGTGGTATTGCTGAGACCTTGTGAGTAATATCTGAAAGACTATGAAAAACTGGACAGTTGCCAAAAAGCTGGGGAAGGACAAATATTATTCTAATTTTTGAAAAAAGGGGTGACTTTGGGGACTGCAAGTTATATAGATCAACGAACTTGACTTTGATTCCTGGGAAAATTCTAAAGTAGATTTGTCTTGATTAGTCATTGGCCCGAGGGGAAGGGGTGATTACAGAGTGCCAGTATGACTTCATCAAGAATGGGTCGTGCTGGGCAAACACTTTTTTTTTAAAGACATATCAGACTGTTGGGGTAAGGTGAATGCTATAGATGTGTTCTAGCTCCGTTTTAGCAAAACATTTGATAAGGCATTTCTTACTCTTCTGGAAAAAAATGGAGAGGTATAGATTTAAAGCTAGTTAAATGTCTAGACTTAATAGACCAATGTCTTCCTCAGGGAGGTCTTCAGAGCTGTGGTTGGTCATGTGCTGTTTATTTAATGTGAGATATTTTGAATATATGCTGTGTTTTGTTTTTAGAGCATTTTCATTTTCCAATAGAACCCTCCTATTTCCCTTCCCAGACAGCTTGGTGTTTCTTGTAATAAAGAATAAAAAAGGAATTAAACAATTCAGCAAACCAAAGCAACACATCAGCTAAATTGGACACACTCAGTGTTCCATCCCCATGGTCTCTTCATTGCTGCAAGAAAGGGAAGGCGGTACATTCTCATAAGTTGGGGCAGTTTCTGTTGTATGTGTATGTTGTTTTTCCTCCCATTTCCTTTATTGTAGCCAGGATATGCTGTTTTCCTGGTTTTTCTCCACTTTGCATTGGCTCACATAAGTCTCCTGCTTTTTTGTGTTCTTTACATTGTAATTTCTGACAGGGCAGTAATGTTCTGTTACATTCTTGTACTGCGGTTGTTCAGCCGAAAATTCCTCAAATAGGCGTCTGCTGTGTAGCAAAGAGCTGGCAACACAATAGAAGCCCATTGATTAGGGAATGGCTGTTTAACATTTTTATCAGTGACTTAGATATAAAGGTATCACCAAGTCGGCAAGCACTCATGTGTCAGGCCCTGGGCACAGCACGCACAGATGGCATGATTATCCAAAGAACTCCCAGCTATCCAGCAAACGGAAGTTAGGAACCAGAAAAAATTTTGTCTAGAGCAGGAATGGATGAGCTATGGCCTTACGGGCTAAATCTGGAGCTGCCTGTTTTTTATATGACCAATGAGCCAAGCCAAAAACAACGGTTTTTGCATTTGTTGTATACAATTAAACTTCATTTTAAATGTTAAAGCCGTTCTCAGCTTGGTTGCCAGTCGTAGTTTGCTGACCCTTGGTATAAAACATTGAGTTGTTTCTAATAAGATGAAATGCAGTAGGTATAAACGTAAGAGTTCAAGAATATGTACATAGGTTCCAGAAGTAAATTTCACAAGGTACTAAATGGCAGAACCGTGGTTAGTAGTTGTCTGGAAAACATCGGAGAGTTTTGTTGGATTGCAAAGTCAGGTGGCTTAAGCACAGCAGTGTGATGCGACAGGCAAAAAAATACCCAAGTGTGATCTTGTGCTGCATTGAGAAAATCTTAAGCTTCCCTACCTTGGAGTCAGACCACATGGAATAATTATGTTTAGTCCTGGGTACTGTAGTTTAAGAGGGACATTGATAACTGTAGACAACCAGGGTGGTGATGGGCCTCGTGTTTATGTCATGTAAGGATCGATTGAAGAAACTAGTGGTGTTTAATCTGGAAAAGAAAAGTCTTAGATCAAAGGATACCTTTCACATATTTAAAGAGAATTCAAATAAAAGAAGGATTAATTAGACTTGTTCTACTTGACCCCAGAGTGCAGAAGGAAGAACAAAAGTTCCAAAGTTGCAAAAAAAACAAATTTAGGTTATTGGACATGGGAATTCTGAGAATTTGTTTCGCTAGATTATGCATCTATGAAATGAGAGTTTTATTTTTATTTTTTTAAAAATGTGCTTAATTAAGGTCAGTTTGAGGGACAGATTTAAAAATTATTTTGAAAAATCATTTTGCAGTATATATCTGCCTAAGATACTGTTCTGGGTTCTCAAACCTAGTTAGTTGCCCTCAACTCTGGAACCTCACATTCTAGGGATGGCTTTTGACCAGTAGTAACTGCTCCACCCCCACTCCCCCAATGGGCTCTGTGGGATTAGGGGTCAGACCGTTTTTTCTAAGATAAACTTTCCCCTGATTTAAAAAAAAATATTTTATTTTTATCTTATGGAATAAACAAGCATTTCACAACATAGTATAAAAAAGATGATTGCACATGAAACTGCAGTTCTGTTACATACAACTTGATATTCTTTTTTAATATTCCTCTGATGTTTTAAAGCCCTTTATAAATGATTCCCTCGATAATATTATATCGAGACTCATTATCACACTTGTATTTTTTTAATGTTCTAATGTGTTGATAACCAAATTCAAAATCATTTACTCTTTTCAATTGGAATTTGATAATCCCAAACTTTAAATCTATTCCTGATTATTATGTAAAAGGAATTTAATGTTTTAATCATAAAATGCATGATGTACTTTAATTGTAATTTGTAAATATCTATTTCATTAAAATCTTACGTCCCACACACAAAAAAGGGGCAGCTAGGTGGTGCAGTGAATAGAGCACCAGCCCTGGAGTCAGGAGGACCTGTGTTCAAATTCAGCCTCAGACACTTAACACTTACTAGCTGTGTGACCTTGGACAAGTCACTTAACCTCAATTGCCCTGCCCTTCCCCCCTCCAAAAAACAAGACAAAATAAAAGAAGCAAATTTAGGCTTGGTGTCATGAAAAACTTCCAACAGAATTTTCCCAAAATGGAATGTGTAGAGGTTTAAGGTTTAGATCAGGGGTATTCGAGACCGCAAAATACCAACACACCAGGTCCTGCCGAATGAATTCCACTCAAGTCTTCTCAGCCAAAGAAAAGCAAAGTTTATTAAAGATTCACCTTAATGGGTAGACTCTTAAGGAGCCTAAGTATATGTGAAGCTTGTATTGACAAACAGACCAGAATAATCTGACACAGAATTGAGTTCACAGAATGATTGAATTCTTGGCACTTTCATGAAGGCAGAATGCATCTTATGTATGGAAAGATTGTGGGAGGAGTCTAGGGGTGTTCTAGAGGAGGAGTTTGGGGAGAGTCTTGAGGAGTCTAAGGAGGATCTTTGATGAAAGTGAGGTCAGACTCCAGTAATGAGATTAAGAGTGGGAAATAGCTGAAAGCTACCTGGAGATGACAGACAGTGGAGGGCTAAACTAGTTTAAGGGTAGCAGATTGGGATGTAGATATTTTGATAGGATCGAGGGTGGGAATTGAGGGTAACAAAGATTTGGGCCTAGTGATAATGAAAGGCTTATGGCCTCTGGCAAATGCCTCATCAAGTAGGAAGATTCGATCAGAGTTCAGGGGGTTTCCCAGAGCCTAAACCCCTCAGGATGGACTTTCTCATAGGATCTTAGATTTAGAGATTTGAGGTACTTTAGAAACCTCAGGACAAAGTGGGTTTTCCCTCATTTGTAGTCTTCAGCTAGAGGCTAGATAGGTAGCCACTTTTCAGGTACATTACGGTAGGAATTCCTTTCAGGTATAGGTGAACCTGGATGACCACCAAGGTCCTTTCTAGCTAAATTCTGTGATTCCGAAACCTTAAGTTATTAATTGAGGGTTAAATTATATTTTGTGTATTGTGCTTCAGAAAAGTTAGTATGTTATATTCCAGGGTTTTAGAAAGATTTTCATTTAAAATGGTTAAAAGTGTTCGTATGTACACATTTGTCTAGAAAAATTGCTTATGTGGAGCACTTTATTCTCTGAAAATGATGCAGAATACTTTAATAAATAACCATTGATATCTTAATTTAGGCTGAGGTGGTAGAATACTTCAATTTTAATTGAAGTAGAATATATTTGACGGTAAATTCCTTATATGATCTGCATTATTCTTTTTCTGCTTTAAGGATTTGTGTATAAAAAGCTATAGTGTCTTTTCTTAGTTGATAGGAAGGGGTTTTTTTTAATGTAAAGAGAGTGCTGATTATTTTCCAAACCATTATATATTTTAAAATAATAATAAAAACGTTTTCCCTTAAAAATTTTTGTCAGAATGGTTTAAAATTATGTAAAGTAACCAAAGAAAGCCTTATTCCAGAAAGTTACCTCTTTTTGTAATAGAGCTGCAGTCCTTATTAAATAAAATTTCCAAGACTACTGCTCATTGGTGTATTGGTTTTGCTAATACTTCAGGGACCGTAGAATAAAGTACAAGTCCAAGGCCCTCCGGCACCTTAAGCCCTTTACAATCTGACTCTAATCTCTCTTTCCAAATTGATTTCACTTTGTTACTTCTTACAGACTTTATGTTCCAGCCAAACTGGCTGCTTTATCTTTCTTTAGATGGCATGGCTTTGTGTCCCACCCTTGTTCTTTTGCTCGTGCTGTCCCTGTGCCTGGAATGGTCTGTCTCCTCACTTTGGTCTCTTGATATCCTAACTCTCTTCAAGGCTTAGCTCAAGTGCCACCTCCATCTGAAGATCTTTGTTGGTTTCCCCAGCTGTCTTTATGTTTTCTCCCCTCCCTCCCAGTATTTTGAATTAATTTTGTATTTACTTATCTGCATACACATAACCTTCCCTTCTGTTTCTCCCCCTCTTTTTTTTTTCTTTTTGAAGGGTGGAAGGCTGGGCAATTGGGGTTAAGTAACTTGCCCAAGGTCACAGGGCTAATAAGTGTTGTGTCTGAGGCTGGATTTGAACTCAGGTCCTGCTGACTCCTGGGCTAGTGCTCTGTTCACTGCCATCCAGCAGGGCCCCCCCCTCCCCTTCCCTTCTCTTTCTAAGTAAGCACCTTGAGGGCAGAAAGTTTTTCCTTATGGTCCATAACCACAGGCCCTTGGACTGCCCTTTGTTAAATCAAATTGAATTACATTTGCATGATGGGCCTTTGTTGTATTCCAAACCCTGTTACAGAAACAGTGATAGTATTAGTAGTCTGATTCCAACTGTATTATACAACTAGTATCAGTAATATTATATACATTAGAAATGAGAATTTTTTGAATAAGCCAGTTTAAAACCATTCCAGGCTGGGAGAAACTCAGCTAGAGTTTACAGCTTACCAGCTCTCACTGAAGGAAGGACAGAGTTCTGTGGCTCTCCAATGTAAGAGCGATTGTTAGGCTACTGCCCTGAAGCACACTTGTTTCTCTTAGCCTTAAGTGCGTGAAGGAAGATAAAGGGAAGCAATTTTAAAAACAGATTTTTGAAACTTTTATGTTGACTTTGTTTTGGACCTGTGATTTAATTGGCCTAGAGAACTCTAGGTGTGGGGACTTTATCTACCAGTGCAAATCTGCTAGTGTTCTGTCATTTGAATACTAGAACTATGGCTGAGGCCTTGGAGAGAGAGGTTAAGTGAATTGCTCGGGGTCATACTGTCAGCTTTTGGCTGAGGCCCCCTTTGAACTCTGGTCTTTCTGACTCTAAAATCTCCAAATGCTAAAGTTTCTTTCAGGA
The DNA here is from genome assembly GCA_028627135.1 of Pseudochirops cupreus. Classification (NCBI taxonomy): domain Eukaryota; kingdom Metazoa; phylum Chordata; class Mammalia; order Diprotodontia; family Pseudocheiridae; genus Pseudochirops; species Pseudochirops cupreus. Next base: position 371,682,045 of record CM053582.1, on the reverse strand, counting down.
ATATTTTGTCAAGAATTATAATCTAACTTCTGATTTTCTTTTTTTTATAATAGTCGGGAAAAATTATGGATCTGTATGGAATATTGTGGTGGTGGATCCCTTCAAGACATTTACCATGGTACTGTATACTTTTTTTTAAAATACTTTTAAACTTACACAAAGGAAAAAAAAACTTTTATCTATCTGCCCTTAAGAGTAGAATTGCTTTCTAATAAATCTCTTTATGTGCAAAATAAAATTTAAAAATTAAAACTAGAAGCTTGTGAAAAAAAATTTAAATTTACTATTTGTGATATTGCCTAGACTCAGAGCTACCACTTTGAACACTGTCAGTGTATATATTGTCAAGATCTTTAATTTGTCCCTGTACTTGGATAAGGTATAGCTTTTTGATAATTACCTCCAAAATAAAAATTAACTATTTTTTATCCATTTAAACAGAAAAAAAAACCTTTTACTATAGCAAGGCATCCTTTATCCGATTGTCATCTGAGTGGTTATTCTGATTAAGGGTTGGTTAACCTGTTTTTGAAGTTATATTGTGATTCCTTTGTAGGAGAGGTACAAAGCACTGCAAGAGCTCTAATAGGCAAGCTGTCCACTGTTGTGCTAACTTCCTTTGAGAAGTACTCAGCTAAATAGAGCCAGCTTAGACAGGAAGCTTGCTAGTGCCTCCCTTAGAAAGCAGAACACTTCAGAAGTCCGTGATAAATAACAAGTATTTAAAAAAACCCTTTTATTAACTATAAGAAGCTGGTTTATTTTTTGTTGATTGTCTAGATTTAAGAAGGTGATTGAAAAAACATTCATAACATAGATTAAAAGGGGGTCAAGTGTACATGTTTTTTTGGCAATAGCTGTTAAACATTTACTAGCACATCACTGAGACATTTATCCAATGATTAAAAGTCATGAAAGCATGCTGATGGGATGAGATCCATTAAAAATGGACCGTATTGTTTAAAAAAAGAAAGACATATAAGAAGCCAGTGCTGGTTTTTCACTTAAAAGTGTCATGAATTTTTTGCCCCTTTTCCTTGGTGACTGTTTTTAATACATTTAAAGTACTTATGAGAGACTTTTGGAAGCTTTTTTTCTTTACCCAAGACAACTTTTAGGTACAAGACTCTGTCTTCTTATCATTTGCACTATTCATTCTGTATCTCTTCTCAAATTATCCCCATATTCTTGTTTTCATCTGTTATTTTTCAGGAAATACCTCATCTAAAACCTTCTCCAGTACTGGTTATCACTTCTCTTAAATCCTCCTGTCCACTGATTCGGGAAGAGCATCACCCTTGCTTCTCACTGCCCTTTCAGGACCCTCGCTTCTGTTGTCATTATTCAGTTGCCTCCCATCTTTGAAGCTCATCCTGTCTGAATCCTTCTGCTACTGTCCCTCAGCCCTCCAGGTAGATGCTCTTCCTCCTTTGTCAAGTCTTCAGTAACTGCCTCACAGTCTTACTCCTCACTGCATGGCTTCCATTCGTCCTTGGGATTGAGGATCTCTTTATGTGTCTCTTGAGATGTCACAGAATCCTCGTTCACCAGCTCATTTCACGTGATCTCTGTCTTCCCCCAGGGATGACCTAGACCTTACGATGAGCTCAAACTATTCATTCACCATGGTCATAGATTCTGGAATTCAGCTCTTTAATCATTATCTTATTTCCTTCCATCTTCTGTCTCTGTTTTTCCTAAAATTGTTCATCTTTACTATAACCTCCAGCCCTTTAAGCTTTCCCTGTTTTTCCTGCACTTCACCTTATCTTGGCATTATAGTGTCATTACTCCTTAGCTAGCCAGTTTTACTGCTCATTGACCTTTTCCCTTGATTTTCTTGCTTCCCTTGTCCTTCTGCCAGTTCTCAATCCTGGGTAATCCTACCATCTGTCTTTTTTATTTCATTACTGAACAGTGAGATACCTCTAAAGAAAGTCACACCATTGTACTATATGGGTCCATTAAAAATTCATGTTGATGAGCTATAATGTTTGCATGTTACTCTTTCTTATTTTTCTCAGAGTGACTATCATGTTTCCTACAGTGGGCATCTCAAACTTTCTCTTCTCTTTTGAAGCCTCCAACTCCATGTTTTTCCATCAGTGACTTTGATAAGGAAAATGAGACCTTCTATTAGGAACTTCCGCATCTTCATTTATTACCTTTTTCTCACTTCCTCATCGTCTCTGTTCCAGTTTCAGAAGATGAGATGACCCTTTATATGCCAAAGCTATATGCTTTTTCTTGTGCCGTACTTTCCATTTCAAGAGATTGTAGTCCATCAGTCATTTCTCTCATCTTTGTTATTTCCCTGTCTGATGGCTGCCTATAAACTCATGTCTTATGCCTAATCATGTCTCCAAGAAAATCTTCCCTTGACATTCCCTCACATTATGGCCCTACACCTGTCTTCCCTTTGGCTGCAAAACCCTTAACAAACATCACTCATGTTTTCTGGGTTATGTTTTCCCCTTCTTCAGTTTATTTCACCAGCCATCTAAGTATGTGCCACCTGTTAGACCCTGCGTCAGGCACTAGGGGCAAAAACACAAACAGAACGGTTCTTGCCCTTGAGGAAGTTATATTCTGCTTGGTCCCATGTATACAGATTTGCAGATATGCAATATATTTAACATAATTTTAAGGAGATTGTGCTGATAATTAAGGGGATCCGGAAAGGCCTTTTGTAGGAAGTGGTACTCAAGATGTGTTTCAAAGGAAGCTTGAGATTCTATGATCTGAGGAAGGAGTGCTTGCAAGGCATAGAGTATTACCTCAGCAAAGACATAAAGTAGAATGAAAAGAGAACACCTTGCAGGGAAGTGTGACTGGAATAGCAGGTTTATAAAGGGGAGTATATGAAATAAGATAGGAAGGTGGGAGCCAGACTAGGGACAGGTTGAAGGTTTTGTGTCTTATCCTAAAGGCAGTAGGGAGTCATTGAAAATTTTGAGTCGAGAGTGCCATAGTTAAATCTATATTTTAGGAACGTGGATTTGGCAGCTGTGTGAAGGGATGCATTGGAAAGGAAAGAGACTAGAAACAGTGAGACCAATTAAGAAACTTTTGAAGTTGTCTCAATAACAGTTGATAAGGATTTGAATTAGATTATTAGAGTCTGTGAAAGGAGATTGGGGAACGTCAACAAGAGATGTTGTGGAATTTGTAGAAGTGTCAAGACTTGGTAGTCAAGTAGATAATAGAGGATTTGAATAAATTTGATAAAACAGTTTAAGAGTGTGGAGAATAGAAATAGGGGAGGTTAGAGGAGATATGATTTTTGAGGGAAACATAAAGATTTCCCATTTTGAACATGGTGAATTTGAGATGCCACAGTACATCTAGTGGCAGTGTCCAGTAGGCATATGGCAGTATGGTATTGGAGTTCAGAGAAGAAAGAATACTTAGAAGAGGCTATTGGCTCTGGCTGTTATGAGATCATTGGAAACATTGGAAGCTGGATTTCCAGGGTATGATAAGTTGATAGGAGGAGAAGTAGAGATAATAATTATAGGTCACTTTTTTCTAGGAGTTTGGTTTTCAAAGTGAGAAAAGATACAGAATGATGACTTGAGGGTATTTGTGGGGCTGAGTGAAAATTTCCAAGGATTGGGGAAATCTGAGCATGGGGCTGAAAGGATCCATTGAATAAGGAAAAACTGAAGATGAGAAAGGGAAAGAAGAAGAAATTGAGGAAGCAGGCTTTTGGAAGAAACAAGGGAATGGGATAAAGAATACAGAGTGACTGAATTAGATGTAGAGACTGAAAGGAGAGAAAGTGGAGGAATAAACCTGGACAAGCAGAAGTCCCACTTATTCATCAGAGACTGAAACAAAGGAAAAGAAAATGGGGCATGATGAAGAGAACTTTTGAGGTTGAGGAAAAAAAGGGAGCTTGCTACAGATGTCTGCTGTTTTCTTGGGAGAGTAGGAGGTGAGATTTTCCTTCTGCTGAGGAATACTCAGGAGGAGGTGGTATTGGAGAGTTGAGGAGGGAAGAGAAAGTTTAGCATAGCTGTTGTGGGAGGAGTGTAATAGTGAAGGAAGAAATAAAATCATGTAGTAATGAGGGCCCAGTTGAGATAATATAATTAATAGAAATTTGTAATGAACCTCGTTTGATGAGTGTTTATGGCTAACTTTCTCCGTGACAGTTTAGCAGCTTGTGAATAGGCATGGAGAACATGGACCAGGAGGGGTGACCCAGTTCTGGAGTTTGGCAGGGTGTGATGTGATAAAACAAGGGAGCAAAGAATTTAAGGGTAACTAACAGTGTGTGGTTGACCAGATAATTGTAGAGTTTGCCAAGAGAAAGAAGAATTGTAGAGATTTATAAAGGGAAGAAGGAACACCAAAACATAAATGATGAACAAGGAGAACAGGAAGAAGAGCAAGGAAATTCAGTCAGAGTGAAGACAAAGAATAGGACAGATTAAGCAGAATGAGAAATTGAAGAGTATTGGGTTGTGACTGGAGAGAAGGAAGATCAAAACACACAGAAGAAGAAGACAGCAAAGTCAAAGCTCTTATATTCAAAGCCTCCAAAAAAATGTGAATTCATGTCAGGCCTTGGACGAGCTCAAAAAGGATTTTGAAAATCAACTAAGAGAAGTAGAGGATTAATTGGGAAGAAAAATGAGATTGATGCAAGGAAATCATGACAAAACAAGTTAACAGCTTGATAAAGTAGAAACAAAAAATACTGAAGAAAACAGACTCGTCAGAATTGACCAAATGGAAAATGAGGTCCAAAAGCTCACTAAAGAAAATAATTCCTTAAAAATTAGAATGGAGCAAATGAAAGCTAATGACTTTATGAGAAATCAAGAAACAATAAAATAAAACAAAATGAATGAAAAAATAGAAGACAATATAAAATATCTCAATGGAAAAACAACAGACTTGGAAAATAGGTCCAGGAGAGATAATGTAACAGTTATTGGACTACCTGAAAGCCATGATCAGAAAAAGATTCTAGACATCGTCTTTCAAGAAATTATCAAGGGAAACTGCCCTGAGAGTCTAGAACCAGAGGTTAAAATAGAAATTGGAAGAATCTACCAGTCACCCCCAGAAAGATCCCAAAATGAAAACTCCCAGGAATATTATGGCCAAATTCCAGACTTCCCAGGCCAAGGAGAAAATATTACAAGCAGTCAGAAAGAAACAATTTAAGTATGGTGGAACCACAGTCAGGATAACACAAAATTTAGCAGCTTCTATATAAAACGATCAGAAGGCTTTAGAGTATAATATTTTGGGAGGTAAAGGATCTAGAATTACAACCAAGAATCACCTACTCAGCAAAACTGAGTATAATCCTTCAGGTGAAAAAATTGGCATTCAATGAATAGAGGACTGTTCAAGCATTTTTGATGAAAAGACCAGAGCTGAATAGAAAATTTGATTTTCTAATACCAGAATGAAGAGAAGCATAAAAAGGTAAACAGGAAGGGGAAGTCATAAAGGATTTAATAATGTTAACCTGTTTATATTTCTACATGGGAAAATGATATTTGTAACTCATATGACCTTTCTCATTATTAGGGTAGTTGGAAGGAGTATATATAGACCGAGGGCATAGGTGTGTTTTGACTAGGAAGGGATGATATCTAAAAAATAAAAGCAAGGTGTGAAAGGAATATACTGGGAGAAAGGGAGAGATAGAATGGGGTAGAGTTATCTCTTATAAAAGAGGCAAGAAAATGCTTTTACAGTGGAGGGGAGAAGTGAGAAGGAGTGAGTAAACCTTACTTTCATCAGAATTGGTTCAAAGAGGGAATAACATATACATTCAGTTGGGTATAGAAATCCTATCTTTACCTCTAAGACAGTAGAAGGGGAAGAAGGGATAAGAGAAAGGCTAGTGGGGCGATAGAAGGGAGGACAGATTGGGGGAGGGGATAGGCAGAAGTGAAACACTTTTGAGGAAGGACAGGGTAAAAGGAGAGAGAGTAGAATAAATGAGGAATATGATGGAGGGAAATGCAGTTAGAAATAGTAATCATGAAAAAAATTTTGAAGCAGGTTTCTGTGATAAAGGCCTCATTTCTCAAACATATAGAGAACTGAGTCAGATTCATAAAAATAAGACCCATTCCCCAATTGATAAATAATCAAAAGCTATGATCAGTTTTCAGATGAAGTAATCACAGTTATCTATAACCATATGAAAAAATACTCTTAGTATTGATTGGAGAAGTGCAAATTAAAACAATTCTGAGGCACTACCTCATACCTAGTAGATTGGCTAATGTGACAGAATGTTGGAGGAGGATGTAGGGAAAATGAGAAGTTATTGCATTGTTGGCAGAACTGCGAACTGATTCAACCATTGTGTAGAGAGATTTGGAGCTATGCTCAAAGCGCTATAAAACTGTGCATACCCTTTGACCTAGCAATACCACTACTAGTTCTGTATTCCAGATGAGATAAGAAGCAAAAAAAAGGACCTATGTGTACAAAAATATTGTATAGCAGCTCTTTTCTGGAGGCAGAGAATTAGAAATTGAAGGGTTGCCCATCAGTTGGGGAAATGGCTGAACAAGTTATGGTATCTGATTATGTTGGAATACTATTGTACTGTAAGAAATGATGAGCAGGATACTCAGAAAAAACTAGAAAGCCTTGCATGGGCTGATTTGAAGTGACATGTACCTTGTGCAGAGTAAAACAATCTTGTGTAAGATGATCAACTATTAGCTGTTCTACGCAATACAGCAAACTAAGACAACTTTGAAGGAATTAGGATGAAAACTGAAATCCATCCCTAGAGAAAGAACCGATGGTATCTGAATACAGATTGAAGCATCCTTTTTTTTATTACTTTATTTTTCTTGAGGGTTTTTTTTTGGTCTATTTTTTTCTTTTACAACATGCCTATTATGATTATGGATATGTTTTGCTTGACCATACATGTATAATCTTTATCAAAATTGTTTGTCTTCTCAGTGAAGGGTTTGTGGGGAGGGAGGAAAGAAGAGAATTTGGAATTCAGTTTTGAGAAGAAATATTAAAAACTGTTTTTACATGTAATTGGGGAAAAATAAAATACTAAATAAAACAAGTTTTGCTCATGTAAGAACTTTTCGGTTTTATGTAACCAAAATTATTCATTTTATTCTTCTGTCCAGAGTTATGAAAGTTATTTTCTTCCCTGCTCCTCTAATTTGTTCATTATATGACTATCTCCATTTGGAACTGATTTTAGTATATGGCGGGAAATGTTGGTCCAAATTTAATTTCTGCCGAATTACTTTCCGGCTTTCCTACCAGTGTTCAGTTAGTCTTTGCTTGAGTAGTGGAAGTCTCTAAGAGCTCTCTAGCACCCTGGGACGCCCCGTTTGATCGCTGCGAGCTTTTGTGCCTGATCTCAGTCTGCTGACCAGCGTGTCTGTTTGTTAGGTTCACCACACAGGCTGGTGGTCGCGGATGAGTGGGATAGTTTGGGATCCGGTGTGTTTAGGGCCCTTTACCTTCATCTTTATTCCTCATGATTTCCTTTAAGATTATTGACTTTTTGTTCCTCTAGATCAATGTTATTATAATGTTTTAAATCTTTAAAGTTAATAACCCTTTGGTTGTTTGGTATGACACTGAATCTATAATTAATTTCAGTAGGATTATCATGTTTTGGGCATCTACATGGCACAGTGGATAGTGTGCTAACCCTGGAGTCAGAAAGACTCATCTTCATTAGTTCAAATATGGCTTTAGATGCTTACTAGCTGTGTGATCCTGGGCAAGTCACTTGACCATTTTTGCCTCAGTTTCCTCATCTGTAAAATGAACTGGAGAAGGAAATGCAAACCACTCCTATATCTTTGCTGAGAAAGTCTCTTAATTGGGTCATGAAGAATTGGATACAATTGAACAACAGCAAAAACAACATTGTCGTGTTTATTACATTGGCATGACTGTATCATGAGCAAATAATCTCCAAATAGTTAAGTATTTCATTATTTCTTTAAAATGTCATTTATCATATTAACATGGCCGTACCATGAGTGATTAATATCTCTCCAGTTAGTCAGTTTATATCATTATTTCTTTTAAAAAATATATTGTAGTGCCTTAATGATAGCTGGTATGACATATTTCATGCATTCTAGAATTATTTTTAATGTAATTTTTTTTCTCTTTATCTCTTGCTGGTATTGTGAGTTTAGTTTATATCCTGCTGTGTTGCTGAAGTAAATTATTCCAATAAATTTTATTTGAATATCTTAGATTCTCTGAGTAAACCATTATATGTGTCTTCTTTTAAAAAGTAAATCCTTTGCTTATGTTTATTCTCTCAGTTTCTTTTTTTCATATTCTTCTAGCTGGAATCTCTAGAACTATATCAGTTAAGAGGGACAACAGTAATCTTTCTGGCTTTACCCTCTAATATTATTGGAAAGATTTTTGGCTTTTCCTCATTTAAGATAATGTTAGCTTTTGGTTAGAGAACTACTCTCCATCATATTGAAGAACAATCCCTTTTTCCCCTTCTGATTTATAATGTTTTTAATTTTCTCCTTTATCTCATCTTGGAAATTTCGTAAGTCTGTGATGCAGAGTGAAGACCAGTTAGGAGTCACAGATGTGGTCTATTTGGAACACAAGTCTTTTAATGTGTACATTGTGGGGAGCCAGAAAAACTGCTTCTCTCTCCGAGTTAAGGAGATATAGGTTGTTTTAAATGAAAATAGTCACTGGAATGCTTAATAGAATTCCACTGTTTGAAAATAGCTGTGTATAAGTAATTGGCAGCTAGATAAGAACACAGCTGTGGAGACTTCCTGGAATGTTTATGGTCTGGGTGTCCTGATTAGCTTCAGCTGTGCAGTCAAGGGCTGGGCAATTTTTAACTATCAGTCTGTATCCCAGCATCTTGGCACGTTGTCTTATTTTTCTCATTTTCTTTACTGAAATTATGTATAGTTTCTATGTTTTGTTCTTTGCTCTACCAGTTCTTTAGTTTTAAGTTATATAGTCTCCATTTAGACTTGACTACTTTCTTCAAAGATTTTTTATTGACTGTTGTGTGTGTTGTAGTCAGTAAAGAATGTGTTTGATTTTTAGACTTTTCTTCATTTGTTTATGAAGGTTTTATGCCCTGTCACGTGGTCAGTTTCTGTAAAAGTACATGCATAACTGAGAAACGTACATATTACTTTCTGTTATTACCTAAGATAATCTAACTTTTCCAAAATTCTGTTCTTCATCTCTTTTTAGATTGGTCTAAGCTATAAAAGGGACACAATTAAGTCGGCAACTCTTCTAGTTTTGTCATCCATTTCTCCCATTAATTTGATTAATTTTACTTTCAGGTACTTAGGTGCTGTGTCATCTGGTGACTACATATTATGTATTGATATTCTTTCATTACCTATAGTACCTTTAAGCATAATGTAATTTTCCTGGTAATTACTTTTAACTGTCTCTATTTTGACTGTTGGCTTCTCTGAGATCATGTTGCTACTCATTCTTTTTTTGAATTTGTCTGATGCATAATATTTTAGGTTCAGACCCTCATTTTAACTGTGTGAATCTTTGTTCCAACTTTGTTTATTGAAAACAATTTATTATTGGATTCTCCTTAAAAATATTTTTGATATTCTCCATTTACAAGTGACCCTACCTATTCATACTCACTTTTGTGATCGTTGTTTATTTTTCTCCATTATAACCTCTTATGCTCTCTTTTCTTCTTGCCCCCTTCTTTACAAAAAAAAAATGGGGTGGAAAGAAAAATAAGGAATCTGATCAATACTAGAAACCTATAATTGAAGGGGTCACTTCCTCATTCTCTGCAGCAAGCCCAGACCCTCATCTCCTTAAACCTTGTCTCTTTTTATGCATCTTTTGTGATTAACCTTTCCACAGTGGAAATTCATATTGTTTTTGACTATCCCTTCTACTTTTCCTTTTATAATTCTTTGTCCTCTTTCCCTGGTCTGTATTTCCCAGCCTATCTTCCTTTTGAATATAATGTATGTCTGTACCAAATTGTGTGTGTGTGTGTGTGTCTGCGCGCGCGTTCAACCCTATTTTTTCTGACAGAAGTGAAGGCATGAGATCCCTATTCCTTTCTTCCATATTTTTATGTTTTTGTATACTTCTCTCACATTCCAATTGAGACATAATTAAGTTCTTCACCTCTTTTCTTCCATAGTGAATTTCTTTTTCTCTCTTTTTCTTTCCTCTCTTAAAACATAACTCCCCACTCAGACCCTGTATTTGTCTTATTTAATTCTGTGACCCTTGAAGAGTGAAGACTATTAGAGTGTTATTATGTCATCAAGTTTACCTTTATGAGTTTCTATTGGCTCCTGTTGTTTACACTTCAAAATTTTACTCATCTCTTGTCTTTTCATCAGGAACACTTGAAATTTTTCTATTCTATTAGGCCATTAAGCCCAGTCCTGTAGGGATTATACTTAGTTTATCAGAACAAATAATCATTGGTTATAAACTTTTATATTTTGCCATTTGGAATATTGTATTCCAAGATTTTGTCTCATATATAGTTGCTGCTTAGTGTTGTGTCATTCTAACTGTGGTTTCCTGGTACTTGAACTCTTTCTTTCTGACTGCTTATGGTGCTTTTTCTTTGACTTAGAGACTCTAGATAAGTGGCCATGCCATTTTAATATTTTTCCTTTGGGTTTTTTGTTTTTTTCTTGAGGAGGACAAAATGAGCAGTGGATTCTACCTTTTTTCACTTTGTCCTTTGGCTCCGGGTAACATTAGAGTTATCGTGACAGTGGATAGAGAGCCACTTTACAAGCCAAGAAGACCTGAGCTCAAGCCTCCAATTTCTTACTCATACACTTTATGACCCTAAGCAACTCATTTAACCTCTCAGTGACCTAAGCTCGTGGTGTCAAACTTAAATAGAAGAGGGGTCCATCCGACCATACCTAGCAAGGTTCCCTCCAGGCCACATATTAACTTAATTTTTGAGTGTAATGTTAATTACGTTTTGTTATATTTTTATTAATTTTGTTAACTTTCTCTAATTACACTTTCATAAGATTTCAGTACTTGAGAGTATTACAGGGATACTTGACATTTCTGCTTTAGGCATCTTGTCTCAATTTTAGACAACTGTCAAAAATTAAAACTTTCAGAGAAAGGACCATCCTGCCTTGAAGTTGTCTTACTTAGGAATTCCCCTTATTAAGGAAGCCACAGTTTCCGTCTCTATCCTTAGCTCTTTGGTTATAACAGATATGGCAGCCACGTGGTACAGGGGGTAAAAAAAAGCTGGAATTGGAGTCAGGAAGGCATGAGTTAAGATTGTGCTCATTTACTTTACAGTTTTGTGACCTTGGCCAAGTCACTGAACCTCTCTCATCTCCAGTTCCCTCATCTGTGAAATGGAGATAATAATAGCCTGTGCCTCTTTTGCTTTTTAAATGTCGCGTTTAAAACTTTTTTTAAGATTTGAAATAATCTTAAAATGCTATATAAATACTAGCTCTTATAAGCAGGATTCTTTGGTTCTTATTTTTCAGAAATTTCTTGAAATGCGGTACCAAGGTTCTGTGTGGTTTTTGGTGTGTCGGATGGTTCTTGAATTATATTTCCTCCTCTTGTTTCCTCGGTCAGTTTTTGATAATGGATAACATACCTTGTCATGTTTTTTCAGCCTTTTAACTTCGTACTAGTGTTTATTGTTGTCAGCTTGCGTACTACATAGTTCTTTTGGGCTCATTGTAGTTTTCGTGGAGAATAATAAATAGCGAAGTTTTCCATGTTGTTCTCTAAACTATTCTTATTTCATATTTTCCCTACAGAATTCTCATTTATTTTTAATACACTTTTTTACTTCTTGTTTCATTTCTTCCAGCCACTCTTTTTTCTTTTTCTGAGTCCGCTGTTTGTTACATTCCGGGTTATTACTCTTTTCTTTCGGATTTATTTGTCTTACGGGCTTCTCTTGACTCTAAAATGTTTCTTTTCTGCATTCTGCTTGGTTGTCTTTGTAGCCTCCCCGCTTGCTGTGGGATTGTGTGCCCGGGTCAGCCCTCCCCGGCGCGCTTGAGCGGGCTGGATAGGTTTCGTTCGGTCCCGCCCCGTCTGCTGCTCTGGGTGGGCGAGCTCGGCGCCCAGCTTCTGTGCCAGTCTCTGAGCGGTTCGCGGGCGAGTCCGGCCCGCGTCTGCCGGAGTCGGTGGAGACGCTTCCTCCCTTCCTTTGCCGTTGTTTGCTGAGGCAGGAGAGCTGGATTTCTCTTTGGTTTTTGACCTCAGCGACTTAACCAAGAAGACTGTTATGTTCCCTCCCCCGCCACACCCTCGCCGCTGCCCGGCTGATGCCCGCGGCTGCTTCCGCAGGGGTAGGTCTTGACCAGGTTGTTTTCCTGTCCCCGCCTTCAGTAAAGGGAGGGACGATTCATTTTTTCTTCTCCTGGACCTTCACCGGTTTTTCCGTTTTTGAGATTTTAAGCTTCTTTTTAAGTGCTTTTCTTATTTACGTTGTCCTAGTACTTCTGTTCTCTTGATTCTGCTTTGCATCGGTTATTATAAATATCGTAATGTTTTCTCGAATTCCTCATATTCATAATTTCTTACTGCGCAATAATATTCCATTACATTCATTGGCACTAGTTGGGTGTTTGGGGTTTGAGTTTGGGGGGACGTTTTTTGAGTCATTCCACAATCAGTTGTGCAGATTTATGTGTGTTTTCCTGCCACAAAGACTCTTGTGAGTATTTTGGACCTTTTCTTTTGTTGGAAGGAAAATCTTTTGCCAAACTTTCTGCTCTTGTCTCTTCTTATCCGTTCCCATCTGTTTTCTTCCATTTCCCCCCATCTTTTTTATAACCCCATGCCATCTTCTTACTTTGCTTTTTTCTCAGAGAATTCCTCAGCCTACTCTCTCTGCCATGGGTTTGGCAGATTATTCTAGGAATAAATTCAGATTTCTTTCCTCCCTGCCCTGATGACCATATATTCCTTATTCTCCCCTTTCTTCCTTCCCCCTCTACTGTATACAATACACATTGAAACTTGAACTGGAGTATGAGTTCTCAGGGAACTTTAAACTTGTGAGTATTCAGCTTGTTCAGTATTCAAGCCAGTTGAAAGCTCTCTACCACTCATCTTTGTTTTGGAGAAGAAAAGTTCTCTGTCCTCAGAATTTCATCTAGATTTTCCTGGTAATACTATTTTTCCTGACTTTTTCCAGTTATGGAGATCTCTAGGAAAAAAAAAGTTTAAAAGTAGACCTCATACTTGGGAAGTTTGGAAACCACTGGAGTCTGATTCTGAAAAATTCTACTCCTAGAATTTCCTTATTTACTCATTTGCAGCATGTAGAAACTTCAATATTTCATGGGACTTCCTCACCTCCCTTTATACTTTTCTTTCCCCATGGTTTTAAGCTCTACCCTATAGCAGGCCCAAAGATAGGTTCATCTAGTCCAGCGGTTCTCACCCTTCCTAATGCCGCTACCCTTTAATACAGCTCCTCATGTTGTGGTGACCCCCAACCATAACATTATTTTTGCTGCTACTTCTTAACTGTAATTTTGCTGCTGTTATGAATCTATCTGATATGCAGGATGGATTTTCATTGTTACCAATTGAATGTAACCCACAGGTTGAGAACCACTGATCTATGAAGAAGTAGGGAAGAATTACACTAAAATTAAAGTGTAAATTGACCTTAAGGAAAACATTGCCTTCATGGAAACTTATTATTCTAGCACTGTAAAGTTAATATGTACATGTGTGTGTATAATGTTTCTTTTATATATACAAATATTTATGTTGTGCTGTCTGCTCCGTTAGAATATGAATTTCTTAGGACCAGGATTATGTCTATTGCTTCCTTCGTAAATCCCCCTTTTCCTTATGGTGCCTTTGCAGGCTGCGTATACTTAATAAATGCCTTGGATTAAAGTTGTAAAGAATCCATTGGCATAAAAGTAGTAAGTTTGTGTCATGTAAATTATAAAATTTAAATGTTTTCCTTATTGATACTTTTGTGTTTGTATCCCTTTCATTTCCAAATATATCCTCCCAAAGCATCTCTTTTTAAAAGATTTAAAAAAAGAAAGTGACAAAAACGTGGTTCACTGCCTGTGTCTGACGCATATGCAACGGACCCCCCAGTTCAGTTTCATTTTTATGTTACATTTACATTATTGAAGTAATTGTGTATATTGTTTACATTATCTTGCTTCATTTGCACATACAATTTTAAATTACCTGTCTGTCTTTTTTCATTTAGAATAGTTTTTGTTAGAAAATTGCAGCGTTCTTAATTGTTTTATATGTTATGTTAGATGTGTAAAAATGTGATCTCTTTATTTTTCTAGTTACTGGACCGTTGTCAGAATTACAAATAGCTTATGTTTGCAGAGAAACATTACAGGTACTTGTATATATACCTGGAAAGATAATTCAACATGAAATTGTATAGATGAAGCTAAGCTATATTAGACTATAGTTATGGTCCTGCCCGAGGGCAAAGAAATGGATAAGCTAAGTTATTCCCTCATGAATATTACCTTATTCTGAGAGCCTGGCTTTTCCCTCTGTTAGGCTAGAGCAGGCAGAGTTCCCATGACCTCAGGTGTTTAAAATGGGGTGGTGAGGAGGACAGTTGTACTTGAATGTTCTCTGACTTCTGGGCCTCAGATGGTTCGAGCTGGGGAATTTAGGGAGTGAGACAGATGCAGGGATAGATGACCAAGCCTGTCTGTGGCTCTGGTTGTGCATTACCACTACCCAGTGCTTCAGCTTCTTTGTAGCACTTACCGGTGTGAGCTAACTGCCTTGTTAGTATTGTGGTGTGCGCTGCCAGTAGATGCTCGTGTCCCTCTTCCAAAGCATTGAGGAAAGCTGGGCCGATTTGATATGAGAGAAAAATATGAAGGGTTTGTGTCTGAGATTTTCAGGAATTAATGTACATATTACTGACCATTTTCAAAATCAAGTCACACATTTTGCTTGGCCCAGGAAAACCTGATAAACCAGGAAAAAAAAACACCAAACCCAGAAATTTTATGATTAACAGTACTGTTCATATATAATAGCCTACCAGAAAGCCTGTTACTGAAAGTAGTAGGTTACAGTTTTATCACTTTAAATTTTTTTCACAAATCATTTGCAATTATTACTTGGCGTATTAATTTACAATTGAGGAAATTGTTGATTTTTTTGTCAGGTAGGATCATAGGTCTAGAGTTGGTTGGAGTCTGAAAGACCAGAGAGTCTAATCTCCTTATTTGTTTTCTAGTAGCTTGTTTAGAAATAAAAACAACATTCAACTGATGCCATTTCAGAACTTTTTGGCTGAGCAAGAAGTCATTGCAGAGAAAGTCAAATGTTTTCATAGTTCTTATTTCCTGCATGGAGAAATCTAGAATACAGTGATATATACCCACGGAATATTTAACATGCTGTGTAGATAGAAAGCTAACCTCAAAGCCAAGTGGACCCCAGGTCAAGTCCTACCTCTGACACATACTAGTTGTGTGACCCTTGGCAAGTCCCTTAACTTCTTATAGAATTATAGATAGCACTGGGAGGGACCAGCTCCCAGCCTGGGGACCAACCTACAACACTCCCCTGTGCAGTTAAACCTGTAATTTGGAAATACTTTACAAAATTAATAAAAATGCAATAAAACAAAGACAACACATTTTAGAACTAAATCGACATGCAGGCCTACAGAAATCTTTCTTTACAAATTAGCGGGCCCCTTTCTGTTGGAGTTTGACACCGCTGCTTCATACCGTTCTCTTCCGCCTTAAAAGTTTTCACACTGACCTTCAGTGGTAGAAGGAGCTTCCTTGCCTGGGAGTTCCCTATACCAGTAAAATCACGGGTCTGGTCCCTGTCACTGTCCTTATCACACGCGAGACACACAGAACTCAGAATAGTGAGCAGGTTGCTTTGCTGCTGTTCCTAAAGCTGGTTATGGCTTTAAGTGGTAGAAAGAGCTTCGGAGTGGGTGTCAGAAGACCTGCGTTTTATTCCCATGCTTCCAGTAACGAGGTGCATGACCGTGAATATGTCAGTGATTCTTTCTCATCCACATCTTTCCCTAAGTAAATGAGATGAGTGATTGCTGACCTGTAGGCTCCAGACCTCTTCCAGAGCTGGAAGGAAGGCGTTGTAAAGTTTTTCTAACGAGGTCTCCAAATATTCCTTTGAATCAATAAATAAGCAGACTTTCTTTAGACTGAACAAATGGCATGTCTCACAGTATGTATATATACTGCCTTTGTAATTGATAAAGAATTCATTTAAAAATATAACTGAATTTCTGGTAGCTTTTTATCATTATGTTCTCATTCAATAAATATTTCTCATCCTTAGGCTGGATAGGTCACTTACAGCTTTAAAACTCTTTAATTGTAATTAAGAGCTACTGCCTTAATTAGAGAGTCAAGCCAGATTCTCCCAACAGAAAGTTTCACTTATTCATTCAGTAAACATTCAGTAAGCAGCACTGTGTGCCTAGGACAGAAAACCAAGCCGATCTCTGCCTTAAAGGAGCCAGCACTCTGTAGGAAACGTTTGCCCCTTGTCTAAGGCTGCGCTGTCAGCTTTATTTTTCCCTTTGCCACCCTTCCACCCTAATTTAATTAGTTGCGTTGTTTCTGTGTGGAAGAATGGGCTCTAGATAATTTCGTGCTGGTTTCTCTCTCCAGAAGGAGGAGGAGAGACCCGTGTGACCTGAGTTGTATTAGGCCGGAAGTTCTCTCTAGAAATGGTCCTCGCGTGCCGCTGGTGGAAGGCGGCTCCGGGCGGCTCCTCTGCTTTGCAGAGCCACAGCTTGGCCCCCGGCGACTCCTCCAGCCCCGAGGCTACAAGCCGCCACTTTGATATTCTAAAAGCCGGCACATATAAAAGGCCAGCTTTAGGAATCAGGAACTGCCCTCCAGATTAAACACGTGGCCTGATGTAGAAGCAGCGCTGAGCGAGGAGTCGGTTCTGCCGGGCAGATCGCCGCGCCTTTCTAGACTAGTTATTAACCCACCGGGTCGATTGAGTTTGACTCAGAGCTTGCAGTGCTGTGATCTTTTACGTTTGCATGTAGATTCCCTAAATTGCATTTAAGTTCCTTAGTTTGTCTTACTCTCGTTCTTTGGTCACTGACTCTGGTTGAACGAACTGGAATTAAATACTCCAGGAAAAAACGGGAGTTGAGACGAAGCAATTTAAGTAGTTGTGAAATTTCTGTAAACTCTTTCTCTGAAGGCCTTTCGTTCTCAGCCAGCAGTTTGGGGAAGGCTTATTTACTACTCCCAAAGAAGAGAATATGCCATATAATAAGAGAATGTGTTGTTGCACAGATTGACTCTCTCCCTGCCCCCTTCCCCTCAAGCCCTTTTCACTGGGGAGATATCCTTTGCTCTGCTTTTAGATTTACCATGAGCCCAGCCTGGGGTATGGGAGGCCTCTCTTCTGTTTATACCCCAAAAGATCAACTTTTACACTGATCTATAAGGTAGTGTGAAGAATAGAGATTACAGAATTTTAGGCATGAAAGGAGAAGATCCAGCCCATTCATTTTATAAAGACATTTTAATTTGATAATTTACTAATTGTTACTCCTTACTGTGTATTATGACATAGTATATTTAATCACCTTTCTTAGTCAAGGCTGATTGGGAAATTTTCTTGTTTGTGAGTATGTATGGTAAGAAGTAAAGGCAGGGAATTACTGAAAGGACCAGCAAGACCAGTGAATATGGGGAACGACAATCTAGTAAAAATCTGTGAATTTCATCCAGGAGACATCCTGGAAACTTTTGAGAAGTAGTAACAGTGATCAGTAAAAGGATATATTTATATGGTATAATACATTTCACTCCCCTGCAAGTCACAACCATACTAAGGATTTTTAGATCAGGTGATTTTTTTTAAAAAGCCTTAGTAATAGGAACCTTCAGAGCTAATTATAAAACTTTTTCCCATTCTCGTCTGCCTCTTCCTGCCCTCCTCCCCAATGTCTCAGATTTCTTATTAGATGATTTAATGGAACATTTCTTGTTGGTTGTTACTATTTTTTCAGTTATATGAATGTATATATTTATTTTGTTTTTGTCACTTTTAGGGTCTCGCGTATTTGCATACTAAGGGGAAAATGCATCGAGATATCAAGGTAAAGTAATATTTAAATTGCTGTGCTTTTCCGTAAAAAGACGTAAAAGTGTATAGTCCTAATTCAGTAATGTTTGTTTTTTGCTTTAGGGTGCAAATATTTTATTGACAGACCATGGTGACATTAAGTTAGGTATGTTATTTCAAGATCCTAATTTATTATTAAATTTTAAAAATTAATATTAGAATTGTGTGAGTAGTTAAAAATACTGCTGCTAGGGAGGCTGAGGCTAAGTTAATTGCTTGAGTTGGGAACTCCTGAGCTGCAGTCAAGCTAAAGCTGATGGGGTGTTTGTACTAAGTTTAGCACCGGTCTGCGGAATCTTAGGAGCAGAGGACTAGCAAGCTTCCTAAAGAGGGGAGAATTAACCTAAAATTAAAAAGAGCAGGCTAACACTTTAGTGTGAAGCAGCAGTGGGCTTGGCTCCCATGAGTGGTCATTGCTCTTACAGCCTGGGGATGAGAGGGAGAGAGACCCAGTCTCCTTCAAGATAAATTTTTTTAAAAAAAATTAAATTCTATTATAAATTCTGGGGGGAAAAAGGTCAGGGAATTTTCTTGTTTTCAATCCTTGTAAACAGAAGATTCGACTTTGAATAATGGTGTTTTAGGTAGCTCCTCTAGTTTTAGATTCCATCTCTGATTTATTTGCATGTCTCTGTAGTATGCTATATGATTTTATATTTGTATCATGTTATGGATAGCACTTTTTTTCTATTAAGAAGAACAAAACCTCCAACTCTCTTTAACTCTATTTTTTATTTATCTATCCAACTCTATTTATTTGGTTTTGTTTGTTTGTTTTTTAGCTGACTTTGGTGTGGCTGCAAAAATAACAGCTACCATTGCAAAGAGGAAATCTTTCATTGGTACCCCTTATTGGTAAGAAATGGCCTTAATTGGATTTGATATTTCATCATTTGTTAAAGGTTAGGATCTGTCTCAAGATTGTTGAATACAATTATAGCTTAATAAAAACTTGATGCTCTGATTCTTAACCCATGGTTCATGAATTTTGATAACTAAGTTTCAGTATAATCAGCTTTCTTTGTAATCCTATGTGTTTTATTTTACCCATTAAAAAATATTATTCTAGGAATGGGTCCATAGACTTCATGAGGCTGCAGAAGAAGTCCATAATATACAAAAAGGTTAAGAACCCCTGATCCAGAAGGAAAAGGAATCATTTGACATTGTCACAATACTTAGATCCTCTCCGGGCTTCGTTATAAGCTATGACTTGATATATGCAATGGGGAATTGTTTTTCAGTGCCCCATTCTTCCCAATATGATGATTCCTGATTTGTCCTGTTCTAAGCACCACTGAGAGTATAGGTGTGAGAGCTGTGATTTCTTGAATCTTCCCACTGCCACCATCCTGGTGTAGGCCCTCATCTCATGACTAGACTGTTAATTCTAATAGTTTTCTCTGCCCCTGCCCTTATATCTTTTTGGGTCCCAAGCATCTAGCACAGAGCTTTGAAGTACTAGGTACTCAGTAAATATTGGTTGATGATGATATTGTTAATTTTTGTACCAAAATAGCTGTGTAGAAGGGCCTTGCTGAAATGTGGGAACTCCCAGTGTGTGAGACACAAGGTCAGAATAATCAGGGAGGTTTAGCACTTCCTGGAAAGCAATAGTATTGTGTTGTTTTGTTTAAAAACTGTCAGCTCCCACTAGTATTCATGTGCTGGGGAGAAGAGTAGAGTAAGAGATATGGAAGAAGTCCTACTAGTAGAGAGTAGAGCTCCCCTGGCTGGCAGTCAAGATATTAGAACTCCTTAGGACCTCACAGTTCACCTTAGAGAACAGTAATACTATAACCAAGAACTCGTTTAAAGCTTTGTTGCTATTTAAGTATAAGAGGGCAGTATAGGGGTAAAAAATCCAGAAAGGAGGAGGAACAGTTTATCTTCTTTATACAGCTTGTTTGTTGATACACTGTAGTGCCAGTGAAGTATTCACAGTGCCCACGATCACAATGAATATACCTGCATGGTGCTCAGTCGCAAAATATAACAGACTTTCCATGTAGAAGACAGAAGCGAAACATGTATTCAGCCATCAGAAAACCAAATCCCAAAACCAGTAAGCTGCTGATTCCATCATAGCAGCAAAGAAGTTAATAAGCCATAGCGGCACAGAGAGCCACAGCATCCTTTAGTCTTCCCACAAACCAATATTTTTACTCACAAGCCCTGACTCCCTGGGACCCATGCTCTCCTCCTCCCAGTCTACCTAACTCTGACTCCCAGCTTCCTGTGGGCTCTGCTCCACCCTTCAGTAAACTACTCCCCATCACAGGTTCCATGTGATTACATTCAGCCTATCAGGGAGCAGAGTATATTTTCAAAGCAGGGAAGGTCTTCAAATTCCCTTAGGCTTATTAAGGGACAGGGAAGATCTTCAAATTACCATTACCATTATATACATCTGTCAGAGTGGCCTCAGTAAAAATTCTAACTACATGTTCTCTTCCCCCAATTTGAGAAACATTGTTTTAAAAGACTACACAAAGAGAAAAAAATCTTTGTACTTTAGAGCCACTTTATACTGTAGAAGTTGTTCTAATTTTCTTTTATAACATTTTAAGAACTGTATTGTATATAACTAGAAGGGACAGATTTCAGTTAGGTTTTAAAAATAGAAAATTTCTTTTCATTGATGATACTATATTGAATTATATATGGACTTACACACACATACACAAATATTACAGGATGGCTCCAGAAGTTGCTGCAGTGGAAAAGAACGGTGGATACAACCAACTTTGTGATATTTGGGCAGTAGGAATAACAGCAATTGAACTTGGAGAACTTCAGCCACCTATGTTTGATCTTCATCCAATGAGGTATTTATTAAAATGTTAATGCATTTTGGGGATAATTATATTCGTTGATTCTTTGGAAATGCTAACTGGAACATTTCAGGTTTCATTTTCAGCTATATCACAGGATAATACTGTAGAAGAAATTTTGAAATAATCTAGTTTAAGCCCTGCTTTCTGATAGGGTTACATCTGTAGCACTCAAGACAAATGAAGATGGAAAATACTCAGTTTGGGGGAAAAAAAGGCAAATGTTCAGTTTGATAACTGTATTCTGGGGTTTGACAGCCACCAAGAAAATTTTCATAACACTTTGAAACTTTTTTCTGGAAGCTGAACTCATTTTCCCTTCTTTTGTCCACCTCTTCAGAAGTAGAAAAGAATTGATGACAAAAACTGTTTTCAGATATTCTAGAACTGATTATCTGGTATGTTGATTTTTCTCCAGACCTTTAACTGTTTTTCCTTATTGATCATTTTGCTGTTGATTTTCCCTAGGGAGTCAGCAGGGAAAATATGAAGGTGAAAACCAAGTTCCGTTGTGTCAGTCCGGAAAAAATGAGACTAGGGAAGAAATTGAAGCTATTGGCAAACATGAGGTTTGGATATGGGAGGAAGAGAATTCGAGTTGTCAGGGAATGTAATTTCTTTGTATTCTTTTTTTTTTTTAACTATAATCAGTAAGTGAAGCATTTATTAAGTACCTGCCATGTGCCAGGAACTCTGCTAGGCGCTGGAGATGAAAGGACAAACATGAAACAGTCCCTGCAGTTATTAAAGAAACTTCAATGACTTAATCTGTCCGTCAAGGAGATAGGCGTGTGTGCAATAGGTGCTTATATAAAAAGCAATTTTGAGGAGACCACTAAGGAAGGCTTTATGAAGAACAAGAATTTATAGCCCAGAGTCCATGAACTTGGTTTTAGAAAATGTTTTTATAACTGTAGTTTAATATAATTGGTTTCTTTAGTAATCTATGTATTTTAAGCATTTTAAAATGTTATTCTGAGGAAGAGTCTGTAGGTTGCACCAGTCTGTTGAAGGGAGTCCAGGACATAAAGAAGGTTAAGAACCTCTGAGTTTTTAAAGTTTGAGATAGGTTTTGAAGGACACGAGGGATACTAAGGGACAGGTGAGGAGGAAGTACAATCTAAGCCTGGTAGACAGTCATTGCAAAGGCATGGAGACAGGGGATGGGATGTCTTGTATGAGGAACAACAGAAGTCCATTCTGGCTGGATTGTAGAATGTGGGAAGGGGGGGAGAACATGTAAGGATGCTAGAAAGGTAGATTGAAGTCTGAATGTGAAGGGCTTTAAATGATAAGAGTATTTACATTTGATCCTAGAGGCAATAGGGAGCCACTGGAGCTCATTGAATAGGGAAGTGACATTACCAGAATTATACTTTAGAAAAATCACTTTCCTAGATTTATGGAAGATGGATTAGAGAGTAGAGAGATTTCATGCCATGACATTAGTTAGGATTCTGTTACAATAGTCCAGGAAAGAGGTGATAACTATAATTGGAGAGAAGGCAACAGACGGGAGAGATTTTGTGGAGATAAAAAAGGCAATATTTGATAGCTGATTGGTTATGTTGGTTGACTGAGACTAAGGAGTCAAAGATGTTGATTAGGTTGTGAACTTGGGCAGTTGGAAGGATGGTGGTGCCTTAAACAGAAACATGAAGGGTTGGGGAGGATGGAGGAGAGCCAAGCCAGAGAAGTGAGAACGAATTCCTGCAAGTGGATCTGGAGCTAGCCAACACTGACTAGGGGAACATCTGATTGATTTATATAAAAACCCGAGCCATATTCTAACAGATAGATGGTCAAAGGGTATGAACTGGCAGTTCTTAAAGGAAGACGTTCAAGTTATTGACAAACGTAAAAAAAATGCTTTAAATCACTAGTAATAAAAATGCAGATTAAAACATCTCTGAAGTTTCAACTCATACTCATCAGATTGGCAAAGATTGTTCTTGAAAAGGAAAATGACAGTTGGAGGGATTGTGGAAAAATAAGCACACTAATGTATGGTTTGTGGGTAGAACTGTGAACGAGTCCAGCCATTCTGCAAGATAATTTAAAACTAAAAAGGTACTAAACTGAGAGAAGAGTTTTTAACATGACCAATATGTGGATTTTTTTTTCTTTGCTCAATTATGCTTATTTATACAAGGCTTTTAAAAAATACCCTTTGATCCACTGACAGCACTACTGGGCATATACCCCAAAGAGATCCAAATAAAGAGGAAATGATTATATATAAAAAAATATTTTTAGCAGTACTTTTTGTTGTAGCAAAGAAATGGAAACTTAAGAGGTTGCCCCCTACTTGTGGGTGGCTAAACAAATTATGAATGCAATGGTATATTATTGGGCCAAGAAATTTCAGAAGGGCTGTATTCAAAGAATTCTTGTATGAGATGGAAAATCTTGTATGAAATATGAACATAGTAAAGAGTGAAGTGAGGAACACCTTAAGAACAATTTATATAGTAACCGTAACGCTTTTTTTGAAAAGAACTTTCAAAGATTTAACTCTGATCAAAACCTTGACCAACCACTACTGTAGAGAACCCGTAATGAAGCATGCCACTGCCTAACAGAGAGGAAATAAGACATTTTCTGATGTGGCCACATGTGTGTGGGGTTTTCTTGGCTATTCATATTTGACACAAGGTGGGTTTTTTCCTTGGTTTTTGTTTTTTGTTTTGTTGTTTGTTTGTTTGTTTTTTGGAGGGGGGAAGGTAGGGCAGTTGGGGTTAAGTGACTTGCCCAGGGTCACACGGCTAGTTTTTGTGTTGTGTCTGAGGTCAAATTTGAACTCAAGTCCTCCTGAATCCAGGGCCCGTGCTCTATTCACTGCGCCACCTAGCCACCCCTTTTCTTTTGTTTTTAAATTGAGGGAGATTTGGGAGGAAGAGGTGTATTAGCAATGGTATTACTCAAAGAAAGAAAGAACAGAAGAGAAAGAATAATTGAACCCTTTTTTTTTAAACGCAAAGAGGAAAACACTGGGGATGTTAAGGAGATCCTGTAAAGCAAGACAGCTTTGAAGCTTAGGTGTTGAAATTATGTTATTCTTTAAAAAGAAATGCAAATTGTACGTGATAAAGATTTATAACTTTATCCACAATTGAGTCTTCATTTTCTCTTTTGTATATGGAAGTGCTCATGTTTCTTAATGTTTGTCAAGTTCAGAATAATAATAAATTTTAAATTAAAAAATTTTAAAAAAAGAAATTACATGATCTGATTAAAAAACAACAACGAGAGAGCATATGAAAAATTTGCAGGCAAAAGTGGTCCTTAGAAGAAATTTTACTAAATGTTTTCATCAGCGAGAGAGATAACGTAATAGTGAATTGGCAATGGTACTGGGAAAATTAAAATGCATGCAACAGATTACAAAATCTCAATCAAAAACAAAAGCATTCTGAAAATTAAAGAAAAGATAAAATAGAAAACAAAAAATATGAACCGATAAACCTAGGAGCTGATTTTTCAAAATAAGCTTAAATATAATTAAACTGAACTAATCTGATAAAAAAGAAAAAAAAACAAATTTTAAAAAGAATTCTTAACAAGTGATAAAGTAAAAGAAGTTATAGGAAAACAGTGATGGTGAAAGCTTGCATTTACATAGTGCTGTAGTATTTCCCTGTGAAGTAGATGCTCTTATTTAACAGATGAAGTTATGAGCCTGAGGTGAAGGGACTTGCAGCCTGAGGCAGGAATTGGGTCTTTCTGACTCCCGAGTCCCATGTTCTGTACAGTGGGTTACCCAGCTACCTCAGCCAAATGGCAATAAAATCAATCATTTAAGTGTAAAAGCTGTTTATTTCCACAAATGTAAAATGCCCAGTTTAACAATATTAGAAGTAGAAAATTGAAAGTCTCAGAAAAAGAAATTTAATATGCCATTAAGGAATTCCAAAAGATAAAAATCCAGAACCAGATGGATTTAGAAGGAAATTCTATCAAATATTCAAATAGCAATTCTGATGTTGCATGAATTGTTTTAAAAAAAGGAAGAGATCCCGCCAGATTCTTCAGATATTAACTCGGTCTGTGGTTTTATTACTTCGGGGGCAGCAGATCATGGCCCACACTCATCTGCCCATCTTACATGGTTCTCATCAGTGTCTCCATGAAGGTTCCCTGCCGGGGCCGCCCCACTGTGCGGAGGCCCGCCTTCCTGTTCCTGGTGTCTGGAAGGTAACAGTGGTGCACTCTGGCCATCTACCCAAGACAGTGCTTTTTTATAATAAATAAGCTAATATATAGGGGGATCTCATGTTCTCTGCACCTTCTAGTCAGTTATGAGATAATCATCAAAACCAGGGAATAATAGAGAGCACTCCAAGTGTCTCCAGTAAGTGTCAGTGTAGAAATACGGAACAAAATGTCAGCAAAGCGAGGATGACAGCACGTGAAGAAGCTATACACTGTGGGCAGATTGAATTTGTACCAGAAATATGAGGTCAGTCCATTATTTTTATGATTTATTTATTGCGTTTATATGGCATTTGAAGGTTTGTAAAGGGTACATCTATTTTCTCCTCTGACCCTCATAATAACCCTATAAGGTGGGTGCTCGTACTGTTATCCCTGTTTGCAGATGAGAAGGTTGAGCGATTTGCCCAGGGGTCACTGAACTAGTAGGGTCTGAGGGAGAATTTTAACTGATCTTTCTGACTTCTGATCTTGCAACCTATCCATTTCACACCTCAGCTTCCTATTAGGAAAACTTGTAAATATAATAGACCCTGTTAATAACTTTTTTAAGGTACAAGTCAAATGATTACATCCTTAAATGCAAAAGAGGCTTTTAATAAAATACAGCACCCCTGTATGTTAAAAAATGTGTTTAAAAAAATCAAGAATAAATGTACCGTTTCTTAATTTGACAAAACTAGCACCAAGATATAGCATTATCTCTAATGGAAAAATTCTAGATGCCTATGTATAAATTAGGGGTAAATCAAATATGTCTGTCATAACCATTATATGTTTCTAGAAACACTAGCCTTTAGCAGTAACAAAAAACATTAAAGGAATAATAAGAGGAAACAAAATTATAACTTTTTTGCAGATGACATACTGACTTATGTAGAGAGCCTATATATAAAGTTAACTTAAAAATGAATTAAAATAGTTAATAACTTCAGTAAAGCAACAGGATATAAAATAAACCCACAAAAAAATCAAAAGCGTTTTTCTTTCTCACACAAAATCCAGTATGAAGAGGTAGAAATTAGTTTTAAAATAACCATAAGACATGTAAAATAACTAGATATTGTCATGAGTAGAATTTAACAAAAGGGGTAAACTGAGGGTAAGTCTCTGCAGGAGATTATTGACAATGTGCCAAACCTAATAATAGAGGGGTCTCTGGCCCACCTCCATTTGTGCCAAAAGATCCTGAGTGAGGGCTGGCAGGGTCTCTTAAACGTGGGTATGTCTTCCTTCTGATAGGCCTGACAGTACGTTGTTTGGATCTCCACCGGTGAAGGCAAGGGGTCCTGATTGGTGGACGTTTTAAGGAGGAGGTGGGTTAATAATTCTCAGCTCCTTCCTGTTACTTCATCTTTTGGGGTGAGGACGAGGCAGGACTAATCCTCATGTGAAAGGCTCAGCCCGCAGCAAGGGGAAATGGACTGGCCTTCAGATGTCACTGATTATGTTCTTCTCTGATACTTGATGCTAGCTGCCTGATGAGACCCAGCTGCCTTTAGCAATCCTGGCTAGAGAAAAGCCATCACAATCATGTTCTCTCTGGTTTTGGCTTCCACATTGGAGACCAAATCACTCCTAATCTTGATTAGAAAGCAAGGACAGTGGACCAGTGGACTTGTCCCCCAGGGAGAGGAGCTTCAGCTGGTTTTCTGCCTGACAGGTCCCACTGCGGAGTGGGACTGAGCTGGTTATGAGCATTGCCTGGGGAGCTGGGAGCAATCACATTCCTCAGCCACACCTTAGTTCTGGCTGGGAGAGAGGTCTCCTTGTGAGCTAGATTAAGAGATGGGGGTTTTGAGAAAAAAGAATATGTTATAGATTAATATTATCAAATGATACAGCATAATATTAATTTTCCTTAATGTCAGACTATTAAAACACACATCAGAGCTCTATGAATACAAGTCAACAAGCATTTAATAAGCACCTGCTGTGTTCCAGTAAATGAGCTAAATGCTGAGGATGAAAAGAAAGGCAAAAACCAGTTCCTGTTATCAAGGAGCTCACAATATAAAGGGAGAAACAACATTTTAAAAGTTATGTGCAAACAAGATCTATACAGGATAAATGGGAGATAATCACAAAGATCAGGCTTCTTATAGAAGGTGAAATTTTAGCTGGCACTTGAGAGAAGCCAAAAAACAGATGAGGAAGGAGAACATTGCAGAGATGGGGGACAGCCAGTGAAAAAGTCTGGAGTTCAGAGATATAAGTGT
The DNA here is from genome assembly GCA_028627135.1 of Pseudochirops cupreus. Classification (NCBI taxonomy): domain Eukaryota; kingdom Metazoa; phylum Chordata; class Mammalia; order Diprotodontia; family Pseudocheiridae; genus Pseudochirops; species Pseudochirops cupreus. The sequence goes on along the minus strand of CM053582.1, from coordinate 371,654,639 downwards.
TTTGTTTGAAGGACAGCAGAGATTAGTGTCATTGATCACAGAAGTACATGTGATGAGGGATACAGGTTTTTGGGGATTTCTAATGAGAAATCCTTTCTAGGTTCGGTGTCTGAAAAGAGTTACAGGCTCAGCTGTCCTTGGCAGATTTATAAAAGTTTATTATGCTTATCAGCGGGCAGGAGAGAGTTAAGAAAAATCCTGCAGAGGGCAGGAGATAGTGATACAAAATTTAAAGAGACAAAACTGTCAATCACCGATTCATTAGGCTAATGAGGTGTACAAAGGTGGAGTTAGGGAGGGACCAGGGAGTGGTTAATACTTAAAGGGACATACACCCTTGACATCAACTGCGCATGTGTTTTACCCATAA
>CM053582.1:371635542-371653769 GCA_028627135.1 Pseudochirops cupreus | reverse complement strand
TAATGAGGTGTACAAAGGTGGAGTTAGGGAGGGACCAGGGAGTGGTTAATACTTAAAGGGACATACACCCTTGACATCAACTGCGCATGTGTTTTACCCATAATTCACTGGGACAAACAGCAGGGTGCCAGGGCTTGGAAGTGCGGTTTTAGCCCAGAAACGTCATAATGTCAACCAGCAGTCAGATTTGAGGTCAAATTAAATGAGATGTACCCATCCGGATTTGCAAATGGATGAATTTTGTTTGCTAGGACAAAAGGAGGTAGTACCTTGAATGAAGAGTTAGTAGTTTAAGAGGAAATACCTCTAGGCTGGGGCAGGGGAGAAACAGTTAATGCTTTACAGCTGGGGAGAAGAAATGTGGCTTTTACAACTTAACACAAAACTGAAATTACAACAATGTTATAAAATTATAAAATTACCCCAAAATATATTACATAGGCCATTCAGCACCGCTTCACATGGGGGGATGTAAGGTTTGAGAAGGCAGGAAGAGCCCAGGTTATAACGGGCTTTAAAAGCCAATCAGGATTTTATATTTGATCCTGGAAGTAATAGGGGAACCCCTTGAATTTATTGAATAGAGTAGTGACATGGTCAGAAGATAATTTTGACAGTTGACTTTAGGTTGGACTGAATGGTGGGGAGAGACTTGAGGCAGGAAGAGCAGCCAACAGACTAATCCATGAGTCCAGGTATGAGGTGACGAGGGCTCGGACCAGAGTGTTGTCCGGGTCGCAGGAGGGAAGTGGGCACGTACGAGAAATGTCCTGAAAATATAATTCACAGCACCTGGCAACAGATCAGATCTTGGGGAGTCGGGGTGATGTGAGAAAATGAGGAGTACCACAAAACATTTCTTAGAGATAATTTAATTAATAATTATATTTAAATAGCTGGAGAAACTATAAATTGCTTGTGGTCGGCCCATACCACGGACCAGCCATGGCCAAATGAAGCCACCTCGCGGGTCTGGTCATAATCATGTGTACTTTCAGTGATGAATCCAGTACTTAAGTGGGTCTATGCCCTCTTCTATTTGGGATGTTCCCTGCGCCCAGGAGGCCCAACCATCCACATGCGACCTCTTGCCCTTGCCCCAGGACTAGCCCATCTTCTTTTCTTGTTATGTCTCTGGTGGCGGCTTTTACTCCGATTCTTTTCCGGTCTTCTTTGTTGGTCGTTGGTTGCAGCAGCCAGGTCACCTCCTTCACCCTTTGTTTCCTACTCATTGTCCTCTTCTTTGGTCATTCTTGTCTTCTGGCGTCTTGTTGCCGTGTCATGAAATGGTGGGAATATTTTCAAATGGGCTTTTATTCTTAGGGGGAGCCTGAGGTCGGTCACTGAAGGAACTTTGTCATTTCTGTGAGGCCATTCATTCTCTTGTTTAATCTTGCCTCCAGCTTGTTTGTCTAATGCAAACTTGGGGTTGTATTATTGCTTGTGCAGTTCCTAAGTTAATCTGCCTTGAGTAAATTCACGCTAGTATTTTTATTACAGATTTTGGATATTTTAATAAAAGTGAGGATGCATTAATGAAGCTGTTTAATTGTACTTTTCATTTCAGGGCTTTGTTCTTAATGTCAAAAAGCAATTTTCAGCCTCCAAAGCTAAAAGAAAAGACAAAGTGGTAAGTCAAAATATACAGATTTGTAGACTTTTTTTGGATAGATGGAACCTTAGATACATCCCCTAACTTCTTTGTTTCATAGCTAAGGAAATTCAGGTCTAGATAGGGATTGTGGAGAAAGTCCTCCCTCAGAGAAGGTGTGAACAGTAGACACGTTACTGCTCATTATTTATTTAGCATGTCTCCTGTTCAGTGCATCCATTTTTTACAGTGAAAACACAGTCAGAATCAGAGTTGACAGAGGTGAGGGTGATGTGTCAGATTCACTCCACCTGACGGTGCAGGACAGCAAGGGCGCGTCCCAGTCACTGGGTGTAGGTTTATGGCACAGATGTGTAGTCTTCTCTGCTTGTCGCCTTGGAGCGTTAACTATGGAAACTCAGAGTTCGTCTTACTGAGGGAATTAAAAGTGCCCTAACATCCATCCTATTTCTCAGCATCATTCATTTTGGTAAATGTAAGTAGGATTTGGTTTTTTTTAAAGGAAAACATTAAAAATTGAAGTAACTCAAGCATAGTCGTAGATAATCATTTGAAACTTTCAACAATTGCATTTAAATAAAATCACAGTATCTTAAATCTTTTGTTGTCTTTGGGGGAGGCAGGGCAGTTGGGGTTAAGTGACTTGCCCAAGACCCCATGGCTAGTTTTTGTGTTAAGTGTCTGAGGTCAGATTTGAACTCAGGTCTTCCTGACTCCAGGGCTGGTGCTCTATTCACTGTACCACCTAGCCACCCCTTGTCATTAGTTTTTAAAAAATAAAATAATATCCCTTCCTGATAGTTAAATCCAAAATTATTTTGAGTGGACTTGTTTCTCAATGTAAATTATCGAAATGTGATGTCATTCTTTTTCAGCCCCAATCAAGACTGATATATTGTGTGTATAGTAGGTATAGAAGAAAATTCTGTTTCACACAGAGTTGTTAGAAAAGTTAGTACAATCTGTAACGCTAAGTTAGAGAAGCCAGAGAACTCTTTATTTACCCAATCCAAAATGTGCTAAGATTTTCAGGTTTTGATGGCTATTTGCATGTGCTGTCACCAAGTAGTCTGTTGATGGTTCTTCTTGAGCTAGAGTAAGACAGAGCGTATCACGTACCCAAAGCAAATGGGCATCTGTCCACTCTTGTGTGGGAGAGGCTTTGCCTTTATGGGTCAAATGACAGCTGCTGCTGCAGCCTGGTCTTCTGTTTTATTTGCAGGATGGTTTATTTTTTTTTAATTGGGAAATTCTCATTTTGGAGGGGGGCGCAAAGTGGTGGGTTATCGAATTATTTGTAGCCCTAAGGGCAGTCACTTTGTCTTTCTGGGTCAGAGTGTGAATTTAAGGACCTTTCATTGGTTAATTAATTTAAATTAATTAACAAACAAATTTGCTTCATTTTCATTGTCTGTTACCAATTAAACATTCACAATACTGCCTGGGCCTGATGGTTCTGAGGAACTTACTTGCTTTCTCGCTCTCCACTATGGGGCCCATCTAAGCTCAGGAACCATGTCCCAGGTGACAGTCCTTGGGGAGTATATGTTTCTAAAACAAGGGAGCTCTCCTTCCCTCTTTGTCTCCTTCTCCCCCTCCCTCTCCCTCTCCTTCTCCCTCTCTCTTTCCACACTCACTCCACAGTTCCAGGGGAAATTATCTGCTTATGCTTAGATTTTGGGTCATATTTAGAGCTTCCTTAAAATTGCAAACAGAAGGGTACTCAACCTACAATATAAATCAGATATAGGAAAGCTGTTTGTTTATATTATTTTATATTATATATTTGTTTATTATATATTACTATGTAATATATTATTTTATGTTATGTTATGTATTTGTTTATATTATATATATATATATTTTTTTAATACACTCAGACTCAGAAAGGCACATTAATAGAAAAACATAGAGCAGTAGTTACTTTACTACTGTGATATTCTCATAGCAGGTTGAAACTTAAAACATCAACACATGATGCAGTTTGTGGGATTATTAAGTAGACATTTTACTTTGCACCTCAGCACTGCGCTAATTATCTCTAAGTCCATATCTTTCAGGCCAACTCTTGGGTTTATCCTCCAATAGTAGATCTAGATGGGGCCCATTCTGGGGTTCAGGCAGCACCGATCGAGAACTCAGGATATCTCAACCTTTCTGACTCACAAGATTGCCTCCAGGGATACTGCAGTCATTTCGGGATCTAGTTATCTCTCATCAAAAAGAAGAAACGATGTTGAAGACGCAGCCATAGGGCCAGATTCAAACTCGCTTAGCTGAGTTTCTACTCTAGAGGCCATGTAGGAGAAATTGCCATACCTTAGGGGTAGAGAAGACCACTCTTCTTGGGCCCCTAACGAAAGTCCCAGAGTTGTACATTGCCATCTGTGGCATATCTATCATTGAGGGTATTTTTTAAATATTTAATGATTCTGTAAGGCAACTTTATATGATGCAGGTAATGTTTGTTGTCACAGATATAACTTTTTAATATTTTATTTTTTTCTGATTACATGTGAAAACAATTTTTAACATGCATTTTTAAAATTTTTGAGTCCCAAATTCTCTCCTTCATTTAGAAAGCAGGAGCTTTGATAAAGATAATACATGTGTGGTCTTGCAAAACATATTTCCATATTAGCCATGTTGTGAAAGAAAACAGACCAAAAAGCCCCACCCCCACCCCCAGAAAAGTATACTTCAATCTGCACTCTGATTCCTTCAGTTCATTTCTCTGGCCATGGATAGCATTTTTCATCCTGAGTCCTTTGGAATTGTCTTGGATCATTTTGTTGCTGAGAATAGCTAAGTCATTCACAGTTGATCATCATGCTGTTATGGTGTACAGTGTTCTCCTGGTTCTGCTCACTTCATTTTGTATTGGTTCGTGTAAGTCTTTTCATGTAAGTTCACATAAGGCTTTTCTGAAAGCATCCTACTCATCGTTTCTTATAGCACAGTAGTATTCGATCACAATCGTATATCACAACTTGTTCAGCCATTCCCCAGCTGATGGGCATTCCCTCAATCTCTAATTCTTTGCCACCACAAAAAGAAGTACTGTAAATTTTGTACATATAGGTCCTTTTTAAAAAAAATACATCTTTTTTGGGGATACAGACCTAATGCTGTGATACAGCCTTTTAAAAGGTTGATTTGCTTAGCACTTGATTCTTTTTGGAAAAATTTTCATCTTGACATCCTGCATGTCCACTTCCAAAATACAGATTCAGGTTGTTTGGTTGCATGCTGCCTACAGTGACAAAGCAAACACTAGTTTTCTTTTTTATTAGTAACAGTACTTAAAGATATTTGAGGATCTCAATGATAGGACGTAGTAGATCCTTATGTTTTAGATTTTACATTAAAAAAACTTTGTTTTTCAGTATTTCCACTACTTAAATTATAATCTTTATTTAGACTAGTTTCAACTATTCCAGTGAATTTCCCTTTCAAACCAGTTGTGGAGATTTCCATCACAAAAAGATTATTTACTTTCAAAATGTTACAGAAATGAAAACATTTAGTAATTAAATTTTTATTTATTTTTTTTTTTAATTTCAAGTGCTTATCTACATATACCCTAACTCTTCCCCAACTTGGAAGGAATAGCAACATTTTTGTTCATCATCATCATAGCTAGCGTTTACACAGCGCTTTAAGGTCTGCGAAGGGCTTTACAAACATTAACTCATTTTATCCTCACAATAATCCCGGGAAGAAGGTGCTTTTATTATCACTATTTGCAGATGAGCAAACCGATGCAGATAGAAGTTCAGTGACCTATCCAGTCTCATAGCTAGGAAGATTCTGAGGCAGAATTTGAACTTAGCTCTTCCTGACTCTTAAGTCCAACACATTTTCATAGGTTTTTTTTTAAAGTTTACTTCATTGTTGCCATAGATATGTTAAATATTGGGGAAAGGCCTACCTAATAATTTTGTATAACTTGATAATTTGTGTTTCATTGGGGGATTAGAAAAGGCTTGGTTTATAAAACCAAAGGAAAGAATTGATGCAAGGAATTGAAATAAAAAGTAAGTATTTTCCCCTTAAATTCCTGAATTTTCCATACTATGAATCAACCAACAAGCATTTAACTGTCTACTATGTATATACCAGGTGCTGTGCTAAGCACTGGAGACATGAAGGACCCTGCTCTTAAAAAGTTCACAGTCTAATAGGGAAGATAATATGCAAACAACTTATGTATAAACTAGTTTTACACACACACACACATCCTATATTTGTATAGGAAAAATTCAAAATAACCAACAGAGGGAAGGCACTACCATTAACAGGGACTGGGAAAGGCTTTCTCTAAAACGCAGGATTTTAGCTGGGACTTGAAGCTAAGAGGTGGAAATGAAGAGTGGGAGCATTGTCTCATGGGAGACAGCCAGTGAAAAGGCCCCAAGTTGAGAGATGGAGTATATTGTTCAAGAAATAGGAAGGAAGGCAGTATCACTGTATCACAGAGTACATGGGAGGTATAAGAAGATTGGAAAGGTGTGTAAATGTAGAGAGGGGCCATATTATAAAGGGCTTTCTTTGACAGAGAACCTGTCTTTGATCTTGGAGGTGATGGTGATTCCCTGGAGTTTATTGAGTAGAGGGGTGACGTGGTTGAACCTGCACTTAGGAAAGCCATTTTGACAGTTGAGTTCAGAATGACACAATCCCTCCTCTCAAAGAACCTACATCTTACAGGCAGGCAAGAACGTACACTAGTACACACAGAATGAATAGAAATAATTGTACAAAACAATTAAATAGAAGATAGTTTGGAAAGAAGGTCACTAAACGGCATAAATGTAATTCTCTTCAATAAAATACTGCTTTTCCATTGCTGAAAGATACTCTGTTGTGGCTTCTTTAATAAAAAAAAACAATTTTGAGGAAAGAATGTTTACCCCATCACATTTTACAGTGAATTATTTTTTAGTCTCAAGTATTATGGTATGTTAAGGTTCACAGATGACTTCAACTGTGGATGTGGTCTGCTTTCAGTTGTTAAATATCTAGTTCAAATTAAGTTGCACCTCAGGATATCCTTCGAAGATCAGAAAACTTGAAGTTTGTAGGTATGCTCTATCAATAATGGTAGTATTACTAACTCATTTGATGTACTGTCAGCATGAGTTGGGAATTATATAAGCCTTAATTCAGCAATTAAGTATTCTTATGATCTGAATAAATTTGATGTGTAAACTGGTTTTAAAATAGGGAGAACTTAGTATGCGTGGGGAACCTGAATGGTGATGGTGGTAGTGGTGCCACTGAGAAATGTAACTGATATAATAATATGACTGCTATAATTAGTAGTTTTTAAAAGTTTCACACAAAGATAGTTTAATTTCAAATTTGTACACTTCACTTTCAAATTGAAACAAGCAGCCGATACCAACTGGCAGATAGGAGCAGATGGCTCTGTTCATAGAGATTAAACAAACATCTGCCAATTCGAGTTTGACCTCCTTTGCGTCTGCTCCATTAAATAATCACCACCTCGCATTCACTGTCAGTTCAAGCAAATTTGCTACATTACTCTCACTTTTGTTGATTTTGATTGGAATTTTGTTTTCACTCTAGAAAGTGAATTTATCTATGAAGAACTTGTATTACAAACAGTGGATTTCCCCATCCCCTCCCCACAACTCACTGCTGTAGCCTTAAGAACCTTCTGTAGCCACTAGGTATCTTCATCATCCTTCAGTGCCTCTATTTCAAGGTACTCAAGTCAGTTGACACTCAGGAGTCAAAAACTTTAGTACCTCGGTATCACTTTTTGATGAATTATGGTGGTTTATAGGAGAAAGTCATCGCCTATCTCTCAAGTGACCAATTGGTCCTTCTGGAACTCTCCCAACCCCTAACAGGTATAATGCTAGTAGCAAAAATGCCACCTTTTATCATCCAGACCTTTTCGAATGGCCTATAGTCATAGAATTTAGAGCTGGCAGTATCCTTAGAGATCATATAGTCTAATCTTCTCATTGCAGAGATGAAGAAATAGGTTCAGAGAAGTTGTGACTTCACACAAGTAATAAGTAGCAGCATCAGAATCCATCTAGGTTCTCTGATGCCAAAACCAGTGTTCTTTCCATTACAGCACAGTGCCGCCATTCTTCTAGCCCAAGGAACCTGAAGGCACTAAGAAAGCTCCTTCCGTTACCAACATGGCTCTTGGTCCCAGCTTGTCTTCTTCGCTTCTTCTTTTCCCCAAAGCTATAGTAGAGTGCAGGTATCCTCCAGGACTACCTGGAGTGTCCTCATAGCTATGCCTTCACAGACTAGGCAATATGAAAAAGAAATAAAGAACTTTGCGTGCTTAATCGTCCAACTTTGGCCTGCCACATACCAAGATGTGCGATTCTCAGTAATTGCCTTGTTCCAGCCACTATTGTCTAATCCTTGTATGAGGATAGTGGCTTAGATGTTTTCAGCTAAATAAGTTGAACTTCGGTGTACAGTTTGCAGCCCTGTGGTTCTGAGTGGTCTCAAACATACAGATAGATACTTAGCAGACTTCATAAATTACATTGACAGAGAAACGCCAGTAATATACAACCAGCACTAATGAAACATGTCTCTAACATGTTTCTTTTTCTTTTAAACCTAAAGGTCATCAACATTCCATAGTTTTGTCAAAGTAGCATTAACCAAAAATCCAAAAAAGAGGCCAACGGCTGAAAGACTTCTGACTGTAAGTGCTTAATCACCTGTTTGTGTGTCATTTCAAACAGGGTTTCAAAGTCTCAGAACAAATGCCTTTCTCCTTTGAATTGAATTGAGTCAGTTTTTCTTTTGTGATGGTTATTCTTAGAAGAGGAACCTGATATTTTTCTCATATAAGAAGAGAACAGCACAAATCAGTAAGCATATACGGTGATGTCTGTATTAAAAATCAAGGCCAGAATTCACAGGCACCCAAAGAAAAAAAATGTGATAAAATTTTATTTAAATTTTTCAGTAGTTTAAATATTTTGGCTTTTGCATATGCAGATAGTTTTCTTTACTGATACATACTTTGAGTTGATTTTTTTAGTAGTCAGTAAGTTCAGTTCAGCACTGAACCAGTTAGACTCTTGTCCACCAACCCAGTATATATAACATTTGTGAGGTCATTGGCCAGTGTCTTAAAATATAATACTAATTGTAGCCAAATTTTTACCTTTAATTCATAATTGGGTCAGTCAGTTTTGCAGAAGAAACTTTCAGCTATGGACTTCATTGCTATAAGTAAATGGTCTACAAATGACAGTGTAATTCAGTACTTTTTAAAGTTGATTTGCTTAGTAACTGCTCATTTTTTTGCTCTTACACCATTTCCTGAATGAGAAAAGTAAAATAATGAATTTTATAGGTATACGTATATAAAATTTTAATCTCAATATATTTCTGTGTTGTTTTTTTTTTTTTATCAAGCATAGTTTTGTAGGACAGCCTGGTCTCTCAAGGGCACTAGCAGTTGAATTATTGGACAAAGTAAACAATCCAGACAACCATGCACATTATATTGAAGGAGATGATGATGATTTTGAGGTGAGGAAACATTTATTTCTCTCATATTGGAGAATAAATACATATAGAGATATAATTGATAGCCTATGTCATATAATTTAAACTGCTGTTAAGATTTTTGTCCCACAAAAATGATTAGCCTATAAAAGTAGCACTTTCCCTCCATGTATTTGCTGACGATAGCAAATCTTGTCTTTTCTCGTCTGTTCCTTTTACTGCTCTCTTTATCCCCAGATTAATGTTTTATAATCTAGGTCATTAAGGGTAAAGTCATTAAGAAACTAAAATTAGGCGTAGGTCCTGAAGTGTGCAGCCTCTATGTTCCTATGTCACTGTAGCCTTTCTTTTTCACTCGCAAACAGTGTGATCCATAGAACACTGTGTGTTATTCTGGCCAAAACCTTCTCCCAAAACTCCAGTTTCTGTCTTTAGCCATCAGTTTAGTTGAGAATTTGATAACATTTACTTTGTTGTATCTGTTTAAGAAATGATCAATTTTAAGTTTTTTTTCTTAAGTTTACAAATATTCCAGTTAACCAAGAGAACGAGAGTGTTTGCCGATGGCAAATGCACTCAGAACACATCTCAAAAAATTGATGATGGAGAATCGGGAATGATATTTGCTTGTTTCTCCAATTTGCAAAATTTTTTAAACACAAATAATTTTATATTTCGAGTCTTCAAGATAGATTGTTTTCATTGTAATCCCATTATTTTCATAAGTAGTTTCATTCAATCAGACTTAATAATGTGCTTAATATTTCTGGAAAATATTATAGTAAGACAGATTTGATTTTTTAAGTACTTTTCCTTTAGTGTCTTGATCTGAATAAGACATACCTGGTCCTCAGCTTAGTTTCTCCCAGACTTCAGGATAATGTGTAAGTGTGTAAATGTGTCCATATAAATACCTATGTTTGTGAAAACACAGCATGGCTTAAAATCTTTAGTAACAATGTTCCCCAAATCCACAAAGTCTACGTATCACTCTCTCATCTTTTTTAAAAATTCTCATTCTTTTTATTCCTTAACTAATCTTTCTCTTTTCATTTTTCTGCTCGTTTCCTTTCTTTACATATTATAGAATTTAACTTTTAAAATTTATTACATGTAACTGTCTCTTGATGATTTTATATTTTAGTTTTTGATTTTAAAAATAAAGTGTTTAATAATTGTTGATTTATTTTAAGTCATCATTGGACCTCAGTAGAAAAAATCACCAGTTTTTTCAAACCAAGTTTCTTCATGTTTGCTCATTGACTAAAAATAGTCAAGAATTTACGTGTGTTTCTTAAATCATACTTGTGAAGTTTGGATTAATGAGCAAGGCTTTTTCAAAAGCAAATACTATGAAATGTTAAAAATAGGATTGTAAGTTAGGGAGCCTTTGACTAATCACACAATTGTCAAAATTATTCCCTATAGTCATTATATTTTTTCTTTGAATTTTCATTTAACTTACACTTGATTTTCATGGTTTTTAAGTAAGTTTTTGGAGAATTTATACCACAAAAGAGTTGTTGAAATTCGATTATTTTTTGTTGTTACATTTACAGCCCCATGCAGTTGTCCGTCATACCATTCGGTCTACAAACAGGAATGTCAGGGCTGAACGAACAGCATCCGAGATAAACTGTATGTATTTCTGATATATTTTAATTTGTCAGTGATGTTGTGTGGTTAAAAGTTCTTGCATTTCTTAAAGAATTTTCAAGGCTGAATGTATAATTATAGATTTTCAAAATTATTTTCTGACAAAATAATACCAAAATTTGGCTTCCCTTTGCAGTCTTAATTTCCTCATCTTAGTTTGATGACTTTTTATTATTTTGTTAAAGCAAAGAATTATGCTGGAAATGAAGGGCTGTTTTTTAAAAATTAGCTGGAGAGTGTTCGTGTGTTGTCACATTTGGAGATTATAGATTAATAAACATCTTTATGTGATTTTTAGAGAGATTAAAGAGGGTTTTTCTTTGAAAAGCTAGGATACAAGTTTATGCCATTGTCATAGGTTTAAGCACCCACTTTTTGTGGTTTCTCTTCATTTCAGCAGTGACTTTTTTTTTAAAAAAATAGACGTTACAGTTTTAAGCATGATTGATTTTGTTCTACCTCTGATGTAATCACACTCCTTGAAAAAGGTTAAAACTGGAATTAAGCCACCCCACTCTTAAACCAGCAATGTTTTAAACTACCAAATAAAAGTAAATGAGCATGCTAAGGAGAGATTTAGTTTAGCAACACTTATAACATAAGACCAGATTTTGTTTATGCTTTGTATGAGCTTAAGCGTATAATTGATGGGCATAGGTGATAAAAACCCATTTAATGAGTGTACACAGGAGTATAGAATTTTAGATTTTATTCATATGGGTGTGTGTACACACGTACACACACATTGTCCTCTTTTCTTAGGCTATTTGTTGTCTCCCCCATTAGATTTTGAGCTTCTTAAAGTCATGGGTCATTTTTAAGGACTTTTCTTTTGTATACCCAGTGCTCCACACAGTTCTCACCACGTAGGAAGAGCTTAATAAATGCTTGCTTATTTGAGATTCTATGTATGTAAGCTGCATGGCACAGCATACAAATATTGAAAGGAAAAGTTATTCAAATTGGAAGGAGAAATAGCAAAATTCAGTATATCCCTCTTAGACCTAGACAAATCTAACAGAAAAGTGAACAGGAGAAGTTCAAGGCCTTTAATAGAACTTTAGAAGGGTCAGATATAATTGAGTGGGAGTGGAAATGAATACACATAACTCTCAGCCATCTATTCTACCTTTACAAAAATTGACCATGTGCTAGAGCAGGGGTGGGGAAGCTCTGCCCTTGAGGGCCATGTGTGGTCCTGTGCTAGAGCATAAAATTTCATAAACAAAGAAAAACAAAGAAATAGTACATTTTTAGCAGCCACAATGTTATAAAAATTATAATCAATAAGGGACCTTTGAAGAAAGGTTCAAATTAATTCGAGACTAAATAATTTGATCCTAAAGAATTGATAGACAAAAGAACAATTCCTAGAAAGACTAGATAATTTCATCCAAGAAAAAGACAATATGCCAAGATTTGGGGGATAATAATTTTAGCTAGTAGTTATATAGCATTCTAAAGTTTGGCAGTACTTAACACATGTTATTTTATTTGATCCTGACAACAACCCGTGTGACATAAGTGCTGTTATTGTCCCCTTTTTACAGTTGAGGAAACTGAGGCTGAGAAAGGTTAAGTGACTTGTCCAGGGTCTCACACATTAGGAAGTGTCTAAGGCAAGATTTTATCTCAGGTCTTCCCGATTCCCAAGTCAGATCTCTAAATACTCATGTGAATACCTAGCTGCATCCAAAGCAGCCCTTAGGGGAAAATTTATATTGCACAGTCTTTTCATCGGTAGAATGTAGAAAGAGTAGATCAATGAATTGGGTGTGCAACTTTAAAAAAAATTGGAAAAGCAATGAATCAGAAAACCCTGACTAAACTAAAAGAAATAGAAATGTGGAAAATTGGAGATTAAAGCACTAGAAAGCAAAAAAAAATCCTGGAAAAACAAATTAAAGTAGGAGATTTGAGAGACAGAAAGCATAGTTAAAACATTAACTAATCTGATTTTTAAACTAGTTCCTAATATCTCAAACATACTTGAGAAAGAAAGACAAGTACATCAAAGAAAAGATTTAAAGGAAATTCACAGAAGAAAACAGGAGATTCACAGGGCAAAGTTGATAAATAAGATAGTTTTGGCACTAATGTGCTAAATTAAGTTTAAACTAAATTTTTTAAAAGTTGGATATAATTAAATTAATAGTTTCTTTTTCCCCCCTCTTTGTTAATGTAAGCATCCATATTCATGTACAGTATAGAATAATAGAAACAAAATTTGTTTAGAAAAGTAATAATGTATTGATCTGAATTTGCTGTAAAGTATGTATACATGTGTATCTCTTTCCCAGAAGACATTAGGTTTTGTCATTTTAATTTTTTCCATAGTGGTTTATCATACTGATTAATTCTTACAGGTTTTATCAAAATTTGAGCGTGTGAACATTTGAAAATATAATTATCTGTTAAACATGTATTTTGCAGTTGACAAACTACAGTTTGAACCTCCTTTAAGAAAAGAAACAGAAGCACGTGATGAAATGGTAAGAGTCTTCATTGTTTTTCTGTTTTGTTTGCATTTTTATAAATAGTAATTTTTTTGTGGTTGTTTTTGCTTTTTTGGGGCAATTGGGATTAAGTGGCTTGCTCAAGGTCACATGTGTTAAGTGTTAAGTGTCTGAGGTCAGATTCAGACTCAGGTCCTCCTGACTCCAGGACTGGTGCTCTATTCACTGCACCACCTAGCCGCCCTTTGTTTGTATTTTTTAAACAAAATAGCTACCTTCATTTCATGTCAATTATTTGATTTCACACATGGAAAATTATAAGACTCAAAATTTTAATTTGAAATGCTTATAAAGTATTATGCATGAGTTTCCCTTCAGGTTTGGATTTTATAGCACATTTTTGTAAAGTGATTTGTCCTCTTTCCAAATGAAAATATTTACTTTATTTGTTAGACTTGTATAACAGAGGTCTCTCTGGGTAATTGATTCCTAATTTCTGAATGTTAGGACTGGTTTTCTTTTCCTGTTCCTGTAAGACTATAGTAAATAATTTGTGTTACTTTCATGACTTCCAGTTTTGTAATGTATTCTTTAATTTATTGGTACTTTTTTTTTTACCTTTGCCTTGATTTTATGAAGTCAAAAATATTCCCAGTTTGAAAGGAAAAGGTTTGAACTCCTTTCTCTGTCTTTGAGATAGATACAGATGTGAACATATAGCTATAATAGAGAGGTATAGCTATATATTTGTTTTTGCAAAATATCTCACTTTTAGTTCTAGGCTTAAAAGAACCTCTATTTTTCTGTCTTGTTACTTCTTGCCCCCATCTTCTCCGTATTAAAATGAGAACTCTTGTCTACTTAAAATTTTGCTTTATCCTTTAAAAAATAGCTGATGCGTTTTTCACATTATTGGTTTTTATTTAGTCAGATTGTCACATTTTGGTGTTCAGTTTTTCTTACTGGACTGTTGTTCTTCATCTCATTCCTTTTGGACTTGGACCTTTGCCCCACCATTTTTTCCCTTCTCTCAGTAACACAGCTCACATACCATCTTCCTCTGCTCCCAAATGCTAGTGCCTTTTCTTCTCTGGTTATATTTTATTTGTCTAGCTTATATTTCTTTATTTTTATTCTCTTCCTATTTGTTTTGTGTGTAATTATATATGTACTCTTTTGTTGTTTCTTCATGAGGATACCAGCTCTTTATGAATTAAAGATTGTTTCATTTTTTAACTTCTATCTCCTGTACCTAGAAAAGTACCTGTCACATAATAGATATTCAGTAAATGCATACTGATGGATTGACTGAGTGAATGGAAGTACTTTTTTCCTGAATCAAGCAGTAATTTGTCTTATATTCAGTGTGTGACAGTAAATTGTATTTTCTTATTTCCGTAGGTAGTATCAGGTGACACAGACTTTTCATTACAGTGGAATCCTTTTGTAGATAGTGCAAACACCAGCAGGTAATGACTTAATAATGTCAGGTAATTCTTTTTTTCTATGTAAGTGAGCACTTGTGAAAAGGGACCTTTTACAAACCTTCATATATTTTGTTCACTTATATACTTGCAAGTGAAAAAGTGGTTATTGTACAATTGTGCCTGAATAACACTGCAGATTGAATACTAGCATGTTGAGGAAAGCATCTTTTGTATGTGGAGTAATTCCTTTGGCAGACTGTAGATTGTGCAGGCCTGACATAGTGGAAGAAACGGGTTTAGCAAGCCACATATGTGAGCGTCACTTTAATCAGAACCAGGGAAGGGAAGGCTGAAGATAAGCATATCCACAGAATGTAGTGCAAAAATGAATAAAACTCAGCTTCAGATGGGAACGGGGAAGTGAGAGTGATGCAGGAGTTAAGAAGAAGGGTAAATTCAAGGAGATAATTGTAAGTAAAATAAGCTGCAAGTCTGGAGGAGGGATCATGAGGAGGGAAAGGAAAAGGGAAAGAAGAAAAGATGAGAAGCTACCATCAGGAACTGGGCCAGGGGAGAAGAGAAGCAGCATATCAGAGCAGCCTCCATGAAATACAGATAATGAATGTTGAACTTGAACTCTTCTTTCCCTACTTTCTTTATTGTATGTGAGTGGGTACAAAGAAAAGAAAAGGTATCATCAAATAGGAGGGTAGGAGATAGGGAAATACCCAGTAGTTCTAACCATAACATGGAAGTGATGGACCTCACCCATCAAAACAGAAAAGGATGACAGACTATATTAGAATGCAGAAACCAGAGAGCTGAAGGCACGCTGGACGGAACACCGGGCACTGGGCCTGAGTAAGGAAGGCCCGGCTTCAGATCTGGCCTAAGACCCTGACTAGGTGTGCAACCCTGGGCAAGTCACTTAACCTTTGTTTGACTCAGTTTCCTTAATGGAAAATGGGGTTTTTTCTGGGGATGAGGTGAGATAATACTTGTTTTTTAAAGACGCTTAGCACAGTAATGCCTAGCACATAGTAAGCACTATGTAAATGCTTACTTATTCCCTTCCCCTTCCTCTTCCCAGAATCCAATAAGATACACAGGAAGCTGAAAGACTCACAAAGAGCTTAAATAAAAGACTAGAGAAAAATCTGTTATATCTAAGGTAAACTCAGAAAAGCAGGGGTAATAATCATGATCTCTGACAAGACAAAAGTAAAAATAGGCATGATTAAAAGAGATAATACAGGGAAAATTCATTACTTTATGCTTAAAGCACCACAAATAATAAATTTCAGTATTTGATGTTTGTGTTGAATGGAAAACTTCTAAATACTTAAAAGAAAAAGTTTGTTGATTTACAGAAGTAATAAATCTATAATAGTCTGGAGATTTTGGTATACTTCTTTCAGAGCTAGATAAATCTAACCAAAAAGATAAATAAGAAAGAAGATAAGGACCTGAGCAGAATTTTAGAAACGTTATAATGTACTGTCAGTTTACTAAATGGGATCACAAAAAGAATATATGTATTTCTGATCTGTGCATGGCAACTTTACAAAAATTGGCCAGGTGTAAAGGGCACAAAACCCTTATATGTTAATGCAGAAATATGCAAACATACTAAATATATCCTTTAATTCACAGTGAAACAAAAATCACATTCTTTAAAGGTCATTTTAAAGGTCCTTTTAATCAGAGATTGAATAACTTAATCTAAAACAATTGGTATGTCAAAGATTAAATCTTGGAAACATTATTTTATCATAAAAAATAAAAGGAAGTGATATACCATACCATAACTTTTGGAATGCAACCAAAAAGTCTTGAGAAGGAAATCTATATCTCTGGGTTTGTTGGTTGGTTGGTTGGTTGGTTTTTTCAAAAGAACAGCAATGAATTAGGCATACAAACTTTTAAAAAATCTAGAAAACCAACAAATTTTAAAAGGTCTACTAAACATCAAAATAGAAATTCAAGCTAGAGCTTTTTTTTTAACTAATAAAAGAGAAGCCATTAAATAGTCTCTCTTTTTTTAGAAGACAAAATTGCCATTATCAAAAATGAAAAAAATCTTAACAAATAAGGGAAAAAGGGAAATTATTAGAAACTTTTGCCCAGTTTTATGTCCACACAGCTGTCATTATAAGTGAAATAGATGTATATTACCATAAATAAAAACACCAAGATTAACAGAACAAGAAACAGAGGATTTAAAATGTAGGTTAGTCTCAGAAAAGTAAAACAAGCCATAAAGAAACTCCCAAAGAGGGGGAAATGCCCAGATTAGGTAGATTTACAAGTGCATCCTGTCTGACCTTCAAAGAACACTTCATTCCAGTATCACACACCGAAAAAGAAGGCGTCTTACCAAGTTACTTCTGTGATATAAATATCTTGATACCTAAACGAGGGAGAGACAAAACAGAGAAAGAATATATGATTGGTATTTATAATATCAATGCAAAAAAATTAAATAAAAAGATTTCAACAACATATAAAAAAGATTGTGTATTGTGACCCTTAAGGTATAGAGTGGGAATCAAGGTCGGTTCAGTATTAAGATAAACAATCATGCCACACCAAAATACCCATGGAATAGGACTCTAAACCAATCCTAGAACTCCAAAATACACACAAAAACACTTCCCGCTAAAGTCAGCTCGGCTATGAGGAACCATATCAGCACTGCGAAACCAGCCTGGCCTGAAGCCGTTGCTGAGCCATGGGGGCGGCCGGATGAGAGGAGCAGTGAGCGGATTAGCGGCAGCTGCGAGCAGCGTTCAGAACTAGGTCAGTGGGACTTGCGGAGTTGGGAGGGAGGAGCAGTCCAGCCGAAAGGCCTCCAGAACTTTAGGAAAAGCGAAAGGCAGAGGTTTTGCATCCTCCGCGCGTTGCAGCTTCCCGCCCGCGGCCTGCAGACAACAGGGGGACTAAGCGATTGTTCTGAGGCCATTGCTCTCGCGTTGAGCGACCTGGATCCAGATCGCCGTCTTGGGCCTCGGTCTTGGAGTCTTCATTATCCAGCGAGCCAGAAGTAAGTAGGAGGGGTCCCAGCACCATCCTGAGAGCTACGGCAGCCGGGAGGACCCCAGCGATTTGGGACAAAGCTTTCCATTCTGCAAGCAGAGCCCCATAGAGATTAAAAAAAAATCACGGACTGACCAACCATGAGTAAGAATAAGCATAAGAAGCAAAGTAAGAACAGCAAGGAGCCTCCAATAAACATGAAGATTGCCTTAAAGCTAGAGATGAGCTGAAGAAGGATTTTCAAAACCAAATAAGGGAAGTGGAAGAAAAATTGGGAAGAGAAGTAAGAATGTTGCAGGAAAATCATGAAAAGAGAGTCAGCAATCTGACTGAAGAAATCAACACCCTAAAAAATAGATTAACTCAAATGACAAAAGAGGCCCAAAAAGCCAATGAGGAGAAGAATGCCTTAAAAAGTCGGCTTTGCCAGATGGAGAAAAAAATCTCAAAAGCACTCTGAAGAGAATAATTCTGTCAAAATCAGAGTGGAGCAAATGGAAGCAAATGACTTCATGAGAA
>CM053582.1:371593626-371635042 GCA_028627135.1 Pseudochirops cupreus | reverse complement strand
AAAAAAAATCAGTTAATGGAATAGCTTAGATAGGCAAAGTACAGAAGTAAATGAGTATAATAGCATAGTATTTGATAAACCCAGAAATACCAAGTGCCCATTGTTTGACAAAAAAGGCTGGGAAAACTGGACAGAAATCAAGTTCAGACCAGCGTTTTCACACCATATACCACGGTAAGCTCCAAATATGTACATGGCATCAATCTATAAAGTAGACAAGCCAGTAAGCCTAGGCACAAGGTTAAGTGCTGGGCACAAAACAGGCCTTCCTGTCTCTGAGCTCACCGTCTGATCTGAAAAACAACATGCAAACAACTAAGATAAACCAGCGTTCAGTGGGAACAGGAAAGGATTTTTGTAGAGTTTGAGATTTTAGCTGGGGCTTGAAGAGAAAGCCAAGAGATAGAGATACAGAAGGAAGAATTCTAGGGATGGGGAACAGCCAGTGAGAGTGCGCTCAGGAGTTGGATTGTCTTGCTCAAGGAACAGCAAGACCAATGTTCCTAGATCATAGAGGGATATGGAGAAGGATTGAGATGGAGGAAGACTGGAAAAGTGGGAAGGGTTCAGATTATGAAGGGCTTTACAGTTTTTGCACATACACACAAAAAATCAGTGCCATTAAAATTAGAAAGAGAATAGTTAACTGATTTTTAAAAAGCAAAAGGTAAAACAAAACCCCAGGCAAGGGTTCTAATCCTGATATTTAGTAGTTGTATGACCACTGATAGATCACTTAACCCCTAATCCTTCAGTTTCTTTACTTGTAACATAGGAATAATATTCTACACTTCAAATGGGTGTTAAGAAAATTGCTTTGTAAACCATAAAACATTACATAAATGATATTCAGACTGTTGTGATAAGGAGTGTTCTTTGCAGCCTTTGTGATGTCTCGTTGCTCTGTAGTCATAGTTTAAATGTATTTAAAATAAAAAATTAAAATCAGTTAAACTATGTTAAACTTTACAGTATTTTCCCAAAAGATTTTTTTCTTTGTGCATATGTAGGCTGTATGTTTTGTCCTATATACCTTCCAAAGAGAACCAGATTTCTTTGTACTGACTTAGAATTTGTTAGTAGATCTAAGGGTTTCCTGATTTATAGAAGATAATATTTTATGTTCCTAGAATCTATGTTTTATAAAAGATCCTGTTCTCCTTCTGTTAGGTCAACTTTAAAGCATGCAGTACCACCCCCTCTACCGCCTAAGGTAAGTCGCAAAATTATTGTGAAGTTTAAAAATATTTTGTAAATAATTGAATTTTGTCAAAATACCAAAAACCTGAGCTTCAACTGGAAACTTTCTTCTGTAATTTTGTTTAAAAAAGCAATGCAAGTTATCCAGTGTATATCTTCTATGAATTCCATGGGAGTGAGAAAACTCTCAGTATAGTTGATAGAGTCAATGGTGTTACTTTCCAAATATGATGTCATAATAAAAATACTGCAGAATGTAGGTAAGATCTGGTGCTGTGGATGCCTTTGGTCCCTGTTACTATGGGAGGCCAAGGTTGGTGGATTCTGATGGATTGCTTCATCTTGGGAGTTCTGAGCTGCGATATGTTAAGCACGCCCCAGGAGTAGGGGACCACCAGGTTGACTAAGCAGGGGTGAACTAGCCCTAGTCAAAAATAGAGCACATCAGAGCTTTCAGAAAGCTTTTCATCAGTGGGCTTAAGACCATGAGTGGCTATGGCATTTCTAGCTTTGGTGAGATAGGAAGACTTAGTGTTTTCAGTATCTTTTAAGGAAAATCTAGCCTTAATTTATATTGGGAAAGGGATTAGGTTATATCCCTCATCACAGTATAACCTTCAGGGCACATCTTTGTTTTAAACTTAATGTGATTTATAGTGTAAAATCTAGACCTATGTCTTTAAATTTCTATAGGACATTCACCTGGTTTTCAGCATGGTACCCCAAATGTACAATTTCCAAAACTGAGTTTGCTTTCTTCCTTCCCAAATCCATTGCTCTTGATTCAAAGTCTTTTATAATTTTTATAACTTTGGCTCTTCTCCCACTTTTCTTATCTAATGGTGCCAAGTCCTGTGGATCATTCCATGACATATCTTACTATAAACTCATAGGTCCACAGGTTGAGAGTGGGAAGAGACCCCAGAAGTCTTTTAATTCGACTCCCTCATTTTGCAGATGAGGAA
Source organism: Pseudochirops cupreus (assembly GCA_028627135.1). Lineage (NCBI taxonomy): Eukaryota > Metazoa > Chordata > Mammalia > Diprotodontia > Pseudocheiridae > Pseudochirops > Pseudochirops cupreus. Next base: position 371,632,877 of record CM053582.1, on the reverse strand, counting down.
ATTGAAACCGTTCTCTTATTTTGATGACCTCATTAGTGCCTGTTAGCCTATCTATTGAGAGGAATCACAGAATTATGTATCTAGTCTTAGTATTATATTATTCTTACTGCATATTAGTCTTCTGGGCTCAGGTCCCACATTACTGAACACCCATTTTGAACTGGATTTCTTATAGACTTCTCAAATAGAACTCACTACATACATTAATCTTCCCAAATCCTCTCATCTTCTGAAATTTCCTCATACTAGAAAGAAATTAAGGAAACCACCATCCTTCCAGGCACCCAGGGTCACATTCTAAGTGTTATCCTTCTCTCCTCACTTTTACTCAACTTGCATATCCAGTCACTTTACCATAGCTTGTCCTTTCTGTCTCCACATCTCTCATATGTGACCACTTCTTTGCACTTATACAGAAACCACTCTAATTTAGGTTCTCATTACTTCTTAACTTGGGACTGTTCCACTGTCCTCTTAACTCGTCTCCCTTCCTAAAGGTCTCTTCTGTCTCCAGTTCATCTTTTTATACAGCAGCCAAATCGATTTTTCTAACACGCAGTTCCAACCACGTCATCCTCTCCCCCCGCAGAGTAAACATCTGTGTTTCTCCTTTCCCCTCAGGATGAAATATAAAACTCTTTACAGCTTGACCTCAAACAACCTTTCCAATCTTATTCCTCCTCCGTTGACATTAGAATCTAACCCCCCAGGTGTTCTCGCTGTTCTTCATGCACAGCACTCCATTTTCCATTTTCAGCACTCTGTCTTGTAATGTAATGTTTTCCCTGCTCATGTTTTCTTCCTTGGTTACACTGTAAGCTCCTTGAAGTCAGGGGCTGTTCTTGCTTTTGTCTTTGTATCTCTAGTGCCTAGCACAATTCCTGGCACACAGTAGCTAGCGGCTTTGCAAATGTCTGTTGACTAGTTGATTCAATAGTGAGCTCTGCTGTTAGAAAGGAAAAATGTAGGACTTTTACCTCTAAAGAACTTCAGTGACAAATAGTTGGTTGTTTTCTTTTTTATCGAACAATAAATAAGCATTTATTAGGTATCTACTTTGTGCCGAGCACTGTGCTATGTGCCAGAGATACAAATGTAATCAGTTTCTACTTGGAAAGATCTTGCATTCTTACGGAGGAAATAAAATATATACATCATCACTACAAAGTGGATAAATATGCACAGATACTGTATATGGTAGTAAAGTGCCAAGGCACTTTTAGAGTGAGGGTGCTAGTGATTGGGAGGATTGGGAAAGGTTTTATGCAGAAGATGGTACCTGAGCAGTATCTTAAAGGAAGAAGGGGAACTCTTACACCTGCTAAGGATGTTGTATGATCTGTGGGGTGACCAGAACAAAAGCACAGAGACAGGAAGTGAAATTTTATGTGGGAGAAACAGAAGACCCGTTTGACTGATTCACAAAATGTGATAGAGGGAGTAATGTCATGAGATGGGAAAGACAAGTTGAGGCTATTTTATGTAGGACTTTAAAGACTAAACAGAAGAGTTTGTATTTTGTCCTAAAGACAATAGGAAGCCACCGAAATTGATTCACTAAAGGGGTCAAATTGTCAAATATGTATGTAAATTCCAAAGGACTAATGGTGAAAAAGGCTGTCCACTTCCGGGGAAAGAGCTAGTGGAGTCTGAATGCAGATCAAAGTGTACTGGTTTTTACCTGCCTTATTTTTATGGAGTTTTTGGTCGCAACATGATTGATACGGAAATGTTTTGCATGATTGCACATGTATAACATATATCAAATTGCATCTCAGGAAAGAGTGGAAGAAAGAGAGAGAATTTGGAACTCAAAAATTTTAAAAAAAAGGAAGAATTTTAAAAATTGTTTTTACATGTAATTGGAAAAAAATAAATATTATTCAAAAGGAAAAAAATGTGCGTGTAAAGGAAATTCCTTTGGCAGCGTCATGAGGGGTGGTAGGAGCATGAGAAGCACGAGGCAGGGAGACCAGTCAGGAGGCTGTGGCAGTGATGCAGGCAGAGATCGTGAAGGTTCAAACTAAGGCGTCCGCTCTCTGAGTGGAGAGAAGGGACAATGTGTGAAAGGTGTCATTAACAGCCGAAGTGTTTAGATTTGTCAGTTCTCATCTCTGTGGAGGCAGAGAGAGTGAGCAGTCAAGAAGAATGCCAAGTGTGTGGGTCTGGAGGACTAGAAGGGTCTTTGACAGAAATAGGGGATTTTTAAAAAGGGGGAAAGATCATGAGTTCCATTTTGTACATAGTAAATTTAAAATATCTCTAGGACATCTAGTTTAGAATATCCAAAAAGATTAAGGACAGAACCGTAGGGGAGCCTCAGGATGGATATGTTGAGATCTGGGACTTTTCTGCCTAGAGATGATATTTAAACCCCCAGGAGATGATATTTAAACCCCCACCAAGTGGGCGAAGAAAGAGGGAGAATAGGGCATAAAAACCCTTTTAATCCAAGTATAGTTAATTAGCATTTTATTTTCTCTTGTTTTAGCCAAAGATGAATTATTATTCTGAGGACAATTTCCCAGATGAAGAAAAGTCATCAACCATAAAATATTGTCCCAGTTCAGAGAACAGAGCTCCACAAGTTCAGAGAAGACAAAGTTGTATTCCTGGGATTGAGACTTCCTCTCTTGGTATGAGTAATAGAGTTTGCTGATTTGAATTTTTCAGAGCCAAATCCTGGGACATGGATAAATATTGGGAAAGTTGAAAAAAATAACTGGTTTTTTTTTCCATTTGGGGTTAGTTTTTTTGGAACCATTCTCTGTTCAACACATTTTCATCTATTAAGCCTGTTATTGAAGTGATAATGTGGCCTTGGCACATGTTAGAAGAGGGTATCAGATCTGAGCGTCTTTATTTGGTCACAGAGAACATAATCAAATTAAGGGTCACCTATAACACATAATACTGTACAAAAAGAAGAATATGTATATTAAATAAGGGTACTTGTTTATACAGTAATTTTCCTCTATGCTAACGATTATTTTTAGGAAACGGTGATGGTGTTTTGAAATTGATCAGTGAAAATGCAGGAGGAGTAGGACAAGCACCACAGTTACCACGAAAAAAGGACAAGCGAGACTTTCCCGTACGTATCCCATGCTCTTAATGACCTGGAGCAAGTAATAGATTTGCTATATAAGTGGAGTATTTAATGCTGTTAATTAGGTATATCTGGTTAACAATTAATATGTATATATATGAAATATTAGAATATTCAAACATTTTTTCCCCACAGAAACCAGCCATCAATGGCCTCCCACCAACGCCAAAAGTATTGGTAAGAAATATTGTAAATGTGAAATTGCCCGTTTGTTTGGTAACTGTGTATATTTACTCAACATTGGAGAAAGTTACTGTGTAAATGCTAAGTAGCATGCTAGAATACTGTTATTTATAATGCAGTGTTGTATGGATTTAGTAGCGAAGTATCATAGGGAATAGATTTCAGCACTTGGAGTTAGCAAGATCTGAATTTGAGTCCTGCCTCAGGCGCTTACTAACTGTATATCTCTGGGGAAGTCGCTTTACTCTGTTTACCTGTTTCATCATTTGTAAAATGGGGATAATAGATAGCATCTACCTTGATTTGTGGGAGGATCAAGTGAGATAATACTCATAAAGTGCTTTTGCAAGCCTTAAAGTACTATATAAAGGCTATTAAATGAACCATTACTTATCATAATCCATAAGTCAAGCCATATCTTCCAAAAAATAACCCTACGAGTTCCAATGTCAAGTATTGTTTTCTATGTTTTATTTTTAATTATTATTTTAAAACTTAAAATACGTTTTTCATAGAAATTATGGAAGTTAGGTTCACAGATCACCTCTTTAATCACAGAAGACTTTAACTAAAATAATACTAGTAGTATTCTACTGCGTTTTGTCTTAAATTGGGCTTCGTCACTTAGTCTGGCAGCTCAGCCCCCGTTGTGCCTATGAGAAAAGGGACACCGGCGTCTGATAAGAAATTCTTGTGTATATTGGACCATAAGCCCTCCTGCTGTCTAGCTGTTGGTGGGAGTGATGATTTTTCCTTGCCAATAGCAGTTTTGGCCAAAGGTCTCACTTTGTAGTCCACAAAGAATTTACCTTTGGAAAATTCTTGCCCTTGCAGTCCACCTGTTTGTGTGAACAGAACTTTTGCAAATTGTTTGTCAACGAGTCCCTTGAGTTTTTGCCTGATATAAAATAAATGTTAGTTCTCTTCTCTGATCTCAATCTTATAATAGTGTTTCACAGTAAATATATTCACTATGTAAATATAACCCACAATGAAATAGCTTATATTTTCACCTTGAAGATAAATTATAAATCCATAGACCTTTGGGAAAGCAGTGACGTAGCGTGTGTCAGTCAGAGTTACATTCCATCTAGATGCCCAGAAGACATATAGAAGGCAGGAGGGGGTGGGGGAGAAGAGGCTCCTTTGGTTGAAGACCCCAAATTGTGGTGCAGTCATTTTCTAAAGAGGTAAGAGATGATTATATTAAAGTAAATAATGGTTTTCATTTATATTTTAAAAGATGGGAGCATGTTTTTCAAAGGTTTTTGATGGTTGCCCTTTGAAGATAAATTGTGCAACATCCTGGATACATCCTGATACAAAAGGTAAAATTTCAGGGATTTTTTCATTGTAATCATAACAGAATACCAAGTGCAATAAAATTAAGAATACAGTGATTTAATTTTTATTATCAGTTTCCCTGATCACCATAAAAATATGACCTAGTGTCAGAGAAAGAAGCTCTCACATACACTAAAATATTCAAAGTAGCACTTAATTGGAAGCAATTAACCAGAGATAAAGTGGATGCTCATTGGTTTTAGAATGTCTGAACAAACTGCTTACATGAATGTGATGGACTATTATTGTTCTATAAGAAGCAAAGAATTGGGGTGAGTAGGTGGCGCAGTGAATAGAGCACTGGCCCTGAAGTCAGGAGTACCTGAGTTCAAATCCAGCCTGAGGCACTTAACACACACACACACACACACACACACACACTGGCTGTGTGACTTTGGGCAAGTCACTTAACCCCAATTGCCCACCTTCCCCCTCCAAAAAGCAAAAAAATAGAAAAAAAATTAAAAAAAAAAAAGAAGCAAAGAATTATGAAGAATTGAGAGAGACATGGGAAGACTTATGTGAACCAGTGCAGAATAAAGTAGGCAGAACCAGGAAACCATCACAGAGTGTGTACAGCACTGCCAATGAAAAATGAAACTGCTCAATGCATATTCACGTGTTATATACATACATTTTATAATGACCAAGCAGAACCCTAAGAAAAGAAATGGGCAGATCCATTTTTCTCCCTCTGTAGAGGTGGGGAACTATGGATGTGCCTAAACTCTTAGACTCAATTGATGTGTTGATTAGTTTTATTGAACTTCTTTTTAAAAATTCCTTCTTGCCCAAGGTTCACTCAGTAGGAAAGGGGGAGGAATATATTTGGAAATGAAAGTGATATAAAAAGAAAAATATTACACATATAAATTTTTAATGACATGCAAGTTTGATTAATTAAAGAGAGGAAACACAAAAATCTCAATTGCAAGATTAGATCTTGTCTAAGAGACTGTAAGGCAACAATTTCATATTTTAAGAAATCTCTCAACATTAATCTAATCATCTTCTTAGTGGCGGAACAAACAAATAAAAGTTACTTTATGTATGTTCTTCACTTGTTGGGTAGAGCAATTTGTTGTAGCTACCTTTAGAGAAATGAGGTAATTGTTACAGTAGAGTTGAGAAGAGTAGGATGTGTGAAATTTTTAAATGGACGTTTTTTTCAGATGATCTTTTGCTGTATAATCTATAAGTGGACTATAATAGGTAACTAAAATAGTGCTCCATTTTCTATAAGGAGCAAATCCCCAACACTAATGATATGGAATTCACTTACAAAAACTTTCATCTCTTCCATTTAGATCAGTACATTATTTTTGGAACTGAAGATGGTATTTATACATTGAATCTAAATGAACTACACGAGGCAACAATGGAACAGGTAATTAAGAATTTTCAAGTTAGAATTCAGTTTTGTTAACTGGAGAAATCAGATGATTTTATCTTATTGAAGCCCAAGGCTTGAAATCCTTGATATAGTTCTTCAAAACATCTTCTCATTTTATTATTCATCATAAAATAAAGGCTTTTTATTTTTGAATCCAGACCTGTGATTTCTTTGGTGTAAAAAGCTCTCAGGAAATTTTCTCTTAACAATTCAAATAATCAATTTAAAGTGTTAAAGAGGTGTCTGAGTCCCTGAGCAGTTAAATGACCTGGCTAGGACTTCATAGTCAGTATGTATCAGAGGGAGGTGCTGAACCCAGATCTTCTGACATTCAGGCTGGCTCTTTCACCTGGAATTAATGTGTCATTATTATCAATTGTTGGTAGTAATGACAGATAATTATGTAATGGTCTGAAGTCCACAAACTAATAGAATCTGTTGGAAGGGTATAATGATATAATGGTATAATCTTGTCTAACATATTTTAAATAGAATCTTCTCTATGTATTCCCAACAAATGATCGTCCAGCCTCCACCTGGAAATTTCCAGTGATTGAAAATTCACTGCCTTCGATTTCGTTTATGGGTAGCTCGGTTAGAAAGTTGTTTTTGTTTTTTTCCCCTCACATCACACTTAATTCTACTCTTAATTCTTCCTTTGCTTGTAGTTCTGACCTCAGAGGCAAAAGCCAAGCAAGTCAGATCCTTTTTCTACCTGACGGCCCTTTACATGCTTGAAAGCAAGCTTCCTCTTTTCACCTAAATTTTCTCTTCATGCTAAACATCCCTGGTTCTTTCAATAATCTTTATATGACGTGATTGCCATTCCCTCACCCTCTTGGCTGTGCTTCTCTGGACACATTTTTGTGGTCTAGGCCTGTGATTTCGTCATCAACTTCAAGTTGTTCCTATATTTATCAGATGCCTAGAACTGAAAATTCATTCTCTTTAAAATGTGGTCTAGGTGTGAATTCAATGAAATGATCGTTGTCCTCATTTTGAACCCTTCTGGTTCACCACAACATGATCCATCCAACATGCTGGAAACCTTCCTTATATTTTCTCTTTACATGGCCAGGATGCCAGTGGACGTGGACTGTGCCTTCGTTACTCCTCTGTAGTCTTGTAACCAGCCTATCGTCTTTTTTTCATGCACTTCTTTATTAATATCCTTCACTCCAGATACTCTTTATATTTCTTTAGTTTGTGATATCTTAGAGTTTGTTCACACCCATCATGAGCCTGTCTGTTGTCCTTTGGTTGATCCTTGGTTTTCATAAAATAATAAGATTTAGAGCAGGAAAAGACCCTGAATGTCATTTGTAACCCCCCTTTCATTTTTTTTAACTAATTTTGATATATCTTTGTTTGAAGAGAATAGATTTCAGGGCAACAACTTATTACATAGAATTGTGTGATTTATTTATTTTTATGATCAACATACAGTAAGCAGAGTAGTTGTATTCCCTATATCTTTGTCAATTGTATGATGGTAAAAATGTAGTCTCCTGTATAGTGTCTTTTGTGAGAGCTTGCCTGTTTACTTCTGATAGTATTTTGAAGATGCCTTCTGTGTGAGGGTAGATGAGTTTTTAAAATTTTGTAGATGGGAGAGTAAGTATATGTGTCTGGAGTTATTGATGTTCTCTTGGTTACCTTCAGTTGGTATTAATAAAGATTTTTTTTCTATGCCTCATCCAAATACCTTTGAGAATTTCCCAGTGCCCTCAGAATTGTGTTACCTCTCAACACAAGTCTTGTCTGTGCACTCTTGGTGCTCTTTTCTCTGTCTTTTTGTGTTCTTTAGTAACATTTCTGCTTCCTCTAGCAGTACATCTGGGACTGTGATGTTTAGCATTCAGGTGTGCTGGCTGTTCACTGTCTTTTACCATAAAAAGAGGTTTTTATTTTTAAAAATCATTGCAGATCTTTTCCATTGCTGCCCTCCTATTTTCATTCTCAAATGCCCTCAAGATGATTTTTCGTTTTCTTTGCTATGCTTTCTTTGAAAGTTTTTTCTTTTTTAAAGAAAAAGTTCAAAAAGGAAAGAAATTATCCTAGCTGTATTTTAAGATACACAGAATGGGAATGGGAGAATTAAAAATGCCTTTTTATATTCATATTATATTAAAATAATGATTTTTTTTCCTATAGTTATTTCCACGGAAGTGTACCTGGCTGTATGTTATTAATAATACATTAATGTCTTTATCAGGTATGTATACTATAGCCTAGTATATATCAAAAAGTGAGCATGGCATATATTCAACTAATTTTATCCGTACTACTTAAAACTCATTGCCATTTTGGATGTATAACTTAGCTTTGGTAATATGCAGATTTTCTCTAAAAAGATAGGTTTTTAGAGCTCTCATCCTTTTTCTACTTTGAATAATTTTAATTAATTTCTTACATACCATCCAAAAATCAGTGTTACCTTTTCTATTTTCTTAACTAGCATCTCTAAGTTCTTTGTAGTAAATAAGTCTAATAAGATGATTTCTTTGTGACCCATAGGTTTCATATTGCCTCTAGATTTCCAGTAGTATGTGTACTTTTTTTCACCTATTTATACTACCAAGTATAAATTCAACCTCATTAATTTCTATTTAACCAGTGGGAACATCAGTTTACATTGTGAAAAGTTTGAATTAAAATGAATTTTTCAGTAAATATAATGGTACATAGTAATTTAAATTGAATCAGTAAATATTGCTTGGTATAGGATTTCTTCAGGGATCCATATTATGGAACAAATTATTGAATTAGCATTTCAGTTTTGTATAAATAACTTCTAAAATGCAGAAACATATTTGAATTCAGATGTTTCTCTGAGATTTAACCTTTCTCTCTACAAATATACTTTTATTCTTCATTTGTTTATGAAACTCTTTCTTCACAGAGCAGAATAAGCTTCAGCTGCAATTACTTGTGTGAATTTGAATACTGGATTTTTTCCTTCTGAGATAATACATAAAATTAACACAAAATTGCCTCCCTCAACCTGTTGTATTCATTTCCTTGGCATTACCTGTAGAAAGTTGGGTCGTCACATTTCTGTAGTGCTTTTAAGGTTTGCAACGACAAACCTGCAAGATAGTGCAAATATTGTTATCCGCATTTGTCAGTTGAGGGTTTAAACCAAGGCTCAAAAGAGGTAAAATTACTTTTTAAAGGTTCCACAGTTAGTTAATGGAAGAATTTGGACCAAATTGGTCCTCTTCATTCTACACTGCATTGTCTCAACAGTCCTACAATAAAATAAGATACAAAAGCATTTCAGTAACGTATTATGTTGCTAAAAAAGCCTTGGAAAAACTGGTAACATAGAAAAAATTACCTCTACCTTTAACGTTATTTAGTGTTAGAGAATCAAGTTAGCAAATTACTGGTTTCCTGGCATAGAATTTTTACCAAATGTTTGCCAAATGAGGTAGGTTGGGAATATCTAAACATATATTTTAACCAGTGCGGAGTAATTTGAAAATATTTTTAGCCTGGGGGGAGAATATTTAAAGAGAAAAGAGATGTGTGACTAAGACATACCCTGTGCTAGTCAACTTGAGGACTTCAAGCAACATAGAGAAAGCCTCATATTAAGCTTATTTATCAGCATAGTTTGTTGAGTTACTATACAAACCACACTGGACATATTCATGTAGTATGTGTTCAGGAAGATGTGTACATTGCTCCATGGCCAAGCACTGGGTGTCCAGTCTTTGTCAGGAAGGTGTGTCATGCAGCCCACTGGTGGTGTGACCCCCGAATGACTCCTAGGTTGCAGGGCCCTCGCAGTTTTTAACTGATTTAGACAAAGGGAGCTGAAACTTCTTACAGATGGAACAATCATTGGCAGGTCAGACAAGGCCAAGTTTGTAGAATTTCTTTGGAGTCGGGGCCTGCACTCATGGATCTTTGTCAGCTGTTCTAACTTTCTTTTTTCTGAATGTTCCCTCCTCCTCTGAGTGCAGGGACCTAACCAGCCTGCATCCCATCTTCCCTCTCCAGTTCTAGTAAATAACAATTTTTATTTCTGAAGAACATTGCTACTTTATTTGTTCTTCATCTTTGTATCCTGGTTACCTGGCATAATGTCTTGAACATAAGTACTTCATAAATATGTATTCACTAGTTTCTTTAATAGTCACTTAAATACCTACCATGAATAAGAAATGGCAAGGCATCAAAAAAGATATAAATATAATTAAGATGTGGTCTCTGCTGTTATTATGGAGGCTTACAAGCTAGTGGGGATTGAAATAGGGAGAGAGCAACACACAAATGTACCTACCTGCACATTGATGCAACAAGGGGCGGCTAGGTAGCACAGTGAATAGAGCACCCGGCCCTGGAGTCAGGAGGTCCTGAGTTCAAAGCTGGCCTCAGACACTTAACACAAAACTAGCTGTGTGACCTTTCACTTAACTCCAACTGCCCTGCCTTCCCCCCCTCCAAAAAGCACAAAAAAAGGGGGGGGTATAGAAGGAAAGAGAATATCTTGTTGGGGTGTCAGGGAAGGCTTCTTGGATGAAAGGACATTTGATCTGGGCCCTAAAGAATGAGTAGGACAGGAGTAGGGAAGTACTGATATATGTAAGGAACAAGAAGTTGGCCAGTCTATTTGGAGTATATTTCATGTGGAGGAGAATAGAAACAAGTCCAGAAAGATTTGCAAAGTACCTGGTTTCTGGGTCTTGAAAACTAGACTAAGGAAATGAATTTTGAAGTGACAGGGTCACATCTATATACGCAGATTGATTGAAAATTAATCTGTCAGCGATATGAAGAATGGGAGGAAGGAGAAACTAGAGGTGAAAAGACCAATGAGAGGGTTATATGGTAGCAGAGCCCATTCTAAGGTGACAGGAGGACTAGAGAGGAAGGAATGGATTCTAGAGATAATGCTATTTCCTCATCTATAAAATAAGAAGGTTGAACAAGATAACTTAAGGAATTTGTCTAGCTCATAAGTCTAGCATCTAAAGTAATGAATAGGACACACACATGTGTGCACACATACATGTAAGATCAATTATTGAAAGAAAGAAAAAAAGAACCAAAGATAATGTTGAAGTTTTGAACGTGGGTGATTTGTTGAACGGTGGAGCCATTGATAGAGTCCATTTGGAAGGAAAATTAAGATCGAGTTTGGACATTTTAGAAGAGCCAACTGAGGAGAATGTTAAACGCTGCAGAGATATAAGTCAGAAAAAGGAAAATCTTGAGAATTGAAATGTACCTCAGAAGTCATCTAGAATCCTCTACAAGCATGCCTGAGAAGTAGCTATCTAGCCTTTGCTCAAAGATCCCCAGTGATGAGGAGACCACTACTTCACATGGCAACAAATTCCCCACTTGGATAGTTCTGAGGAAGCAATTACGTTTAAGAGAAGTTTCTGTGTAATAGCAGAGTGCGACTCCAGTACCTGACAGGACAGTGGAAAAGACAGGTATATCATTCTCTCCTCACATGATTTCTTTCCTCCTTCAGGCGTCTGTATTTTGAGAGCTGTTTGTTCTGTATAACTCAGAGATTTAGCTTAAGTTCTAATAGCAAACAGGACAGAAAGAATGATAATGCATCTCCTGTTGTCACATGGTTTTGATTTCTGGTCAGTCTCTAGATTCTGAAAGCCTCTCATTCCAGTTTGCTTGGAGATTCAGTAATTTGATGTGGCAATATCGATTTTAGAATTTGCATTTAAGTTTTTGCAGAACATTGTTATATTCTAGGCAATTCTGGGCAACAGTTTTCTGTCTGTGAAAATGGTTGAGTTCCACTGTTACTTCGTTCTCCATGGTATTTTAAAGCTAATTATAATACGGGAATGTATTGTCTGTCATTCTCTGAAAGATAGCAGTCTTATAAGTCTAGCCTTGAGTCATGCCTCAGTGATGTTTCTCACAGTTTCCTCCATTTACCACATCGATCAATCACGGGTTATCATCTTCGTCGTTTCATTCTTATCTTTTTTGATGGGATTCAGATAGAAACAGTCCTTGGAACAAGTTGCTGGATTCTTTTAAATTTAATGTGCTGTGGTTTATTAAAGAAGCAAATAAAAACTTTTCTGTTTTATTTTTTAATTAATTTATTTTAAACTTAAATACTAAAACTTATATACAGTAGAAAAGAAACATTATAAACTTAATATTAAAACTTAAATACAAAATATGAAAAGGAAAAAAAAGCATTGTCATGTGCACAGCAGAAGGTAAGGGAGGATTCAGAGTATATAGCCATGCATTTCAATTTCCAAATAGTCTATGTGATAAATTCTCCTCATTGTGTTCAGAGCTGTACACCTTTGCTTCCTTGTAAGTTTTCTTTTGTGCTCTGTGGTGCGCTTTTTACTTTGTTCTTCTTTTCCCCCTTCCCTTCCCCAGGAAGGCTATAATTAAGCATAGATAGATAGATAGATACACACATATACATATATACATACACACATATAGAGATACCCAAACACAGAAACATACACAAAGATATACGTATATATACACATACATACTTACATACACATACATATACTTAGATATCTATAATCATACTCCTATATAGACACATACATTCACACACAATTTGTCCTCTGTTTCTTTGAGGGTGTATAACCTCTTCCTAAGTCCAAGTCTTTTCATATTTTTCTAAGTCCACCAGCTTATCATTTCCTAGTCCACAGCAATATTCCAGTCTTGTACTGTCTACTTATTTTTAAATAGTCTCTAAAACAATATTGATTAATATGACCAACATATAGTATAGTTTCTCTATTTTTCTCTTTTGATTAAATCCATTTTAGCTTTAACTTTGAGATCATGATGACTACCCCTGCTTTTTTCCCTTAATAAATTCTACTCTTGATCTTTATTTTATGTTTGTGGGTATCTCTTATTTCCTATCCCTCCTGACTCTTCTACTTCTACCTGCTACTTTGCCCTCCTATTACTAGTCTACCCTACCCTATGATCCCTTCCTTATTATCCCATTCCCATTAATCTAAACACTCTTCTGTTACCTCCCCCCCACCACATCCTGTTCCGTCACCCTCCCCTCTCCTCCTTTATCTATACCTCCCTTATTCTCTCCCCATTCCATGTCTCCTTAGCCTTTTATTTCTTTCTGAATTTAGAAAACTTCTATACCTTTATATATATGTAACATAAAAATTATTATATTTATATTTATATAGTTATAATTAATATATATTTCTTTATTGTGCCCTCTTAAACCCATTCCCTGTGAAAGTAGGGTTTGAGAACCAACCCTTCTCCCCCATCCAATTCCTCTATGTCAGTTCTTCCTCTTGCACCTCATTTGTATAATTACTCTTTACCTTTTCCTAAACGGTTTTACTTTTTGGAATCATATCATACTCAGGTTCACCCCATCCTTTCTTTCAAACTACTCAGTTACTAATAACAGTCTTAGGCATACATTTTACACTTCCTCATATAAAGAGTAAATAGTCTGTCCTTATTTAGTCTTTGATATATACCTTTATTACTCTTGAATCTTATATATCAAATCTTCTATTAATTTCAGGGTTTTTTTTTTCTTGTTGCTCGTAATATTTTCTCCTTCAGCTGGGGCTTTGGGGATTTCAGTATGATATTCCTGTAGGTTTTCCTTGTAGGATCTCTTTCAGGTGGTGATCAGTAGCTTTTTTTTTATTACTACTTTCTCCTCTTATTCTAAGACTTTAGGACAGTTTTCTTTAATTATTTCTTGTATTATTGTATCAAGATTGTTTTTTTGATTGTCGCTTTCAGGTAGTCAGATTATTCTTATGTTTTCTCTTCTTGATCTGTTCTGATCATTTGGTTTTTTATGAGATCTTTTACATGCTCTTCTATTTTTTTTTATTCTTTATTGCTTTTTATAGTTAAATAAAAGTATTAAAATGTAAACTGATCTTCTGTAGGCTCACTGAAAGTATCCTTAGTATAACTCCAAGAGTAGATAGATACTACAGTATGGATGCTATTTACCTCATTCTGTTCCCACATTATTTTAATGTGTCCTTGGGCAGTTCTCTACACTTAAAAGATTTTCAGTTCATTTGGCTAAAAGAAATCCAAGCATTTGATATGGCAACATCTGTTTTAAATGTTCTTAAGTTTTTATGAATCAATGTTATATTCAGATGGTGCTGATAATTATTATTCAATTTGCATCTGATGGCATCAGAATTATAGTGTAACTGCCAGTACTGGTAGTGCAATTTTTTTTAGATATAATTTTTAGATTTAGTTATAATTTTTTAGATATAATTTTTATTTCATACTCTACTGATTTCAGCCTCTTTTCATTTAGGTTTCTTTAGGTTTAACCCACTAAGTTAATTTAAATATCTATCTGGTACCCTCAACATAACTTTCATAATGTATGTTGTAGTGAACAAGAAAAACATGTTTTATTGGTTTTTCCATATTATGGCAGTGTTCCTTCACTAGCAAATGATTTCCATATTATGGCAGGATAAGCATCATGTGTATGTCACAATGAAAAGAATATTTTGGCTTACATTGTAATTTCATTTACAAGGTACTTTTATTAGTCTGTATTGTACTTTTATTTTACTATATCCACAGTTGGTATAATTGATCATATCTGTTATGTGTGCTTCTGTAAATAATTTATTTTCTTTAAAGTAAAATTTAAAAGCAAAATCTGCTTTAGTTATGTACTACCAAGAAATACTTAATTTCTTATTGTAAAATATAATTTTGGCTACTATTTGAAATTCTCTCAGATTAGTTTTAACTTTTTAAAAATTTCTATTTTTTGATTTTGGCTTTTTGAACATTTCTGGACTCTTCATTTTTAGAAGGTAAATATTTACACTTTTACTTGAAAATTGCATTTATCTGCTATGAATGTCTATAACAAAAATAACTTGTTTCTCTTTTGTAGGAAAAACTTTTCAACTCTATTCCCATAATCTAACAGCCTTGTTTGAACAAGCCAAAAAACCAGGATTAGCTGCCCATATTCAAACCCACAGGTTCCCAGACCGAATATTGCCAAGGTACAAAATATGGACTTTGTTATTTAGAGAAATTCCATTCAAAATAACTACAAAATGTGTAATATGTGTGAGAGTTAGCCTACCACCACACAATACAGATGTATGTAAATATTATAGCCATTCTTAAGGAGGGAAGTATTTGCTGTGACTTGTAAATCTGCTCTAGTATACTTAAAAAGATGATGGTACCTAAATTATTTTATGCAGTTAGTGCAATGCCACTTGAATTTCAGAGCATACTACCAAATTAACTTAATTTCTAGAACTAAACAAAATAGTTAATAAAATTTATTTCAGTGACCAAAAGATCTAGAGTCTTTAGGGAAATAGTGACTAAAAGGGAAAATATAACTGAAGGGAACATAGAAGAGGTATATCAGACCTTAATTCATACAGTGAAACAGTACTCTTCAAAACTATTTGCTACTGGTTAAAAAAGAAAAATTAGGTCATTGGAACAGCCTGGATGGGCAAAAAACATAAGTAATTGAGTAGCATTCTAGTATTTGATAAACACAAAAATATAAATTATTGAACTTATCTTTTGGACAAAAGTTTCTGGGAAAATTGAAATTGAAAAGAAATTTTGCATTAATTAGACTAATATCTGGCACCATATGCCACAGGAAGCTCAAAATGAATATGTCACCTGTATGCAAAAGATTTGAAGATATTAGAAGAGAAAGAATGAGATCAAGTACTTTTCACGGCTATGGGTAGACAAAGAATGTTTTTGGTTTTTTACAAAGAATTCTTAAGCCAAGGAATAGAGGCAATCATAAAAGATGGACTAGACAACTTTGACTATATAAAAGTAAAAAGCTTTTGCAAGAGTGAAACCAATATAGATAAAATTAGGAGAATGGTAGAGTGAGAAAAAATTTGCATCACACATTACCAGTCAAAGTCTGATGTGGATACAAACATGTAACATTAGAACTAGAGCCATTCCCCAATAACTGAGTGGTCAAAAATAGTGATGTTTTCAAAAGGATTGCAAACCCTGAATGACCATTTGAAAACATACTCCAAAATCACTACTAGATAAATTAAAAAATGAAAGCAAATGAGGTTTCACCTCACACAAGGAATAGTGGCAAAGATGGGCCAAACCATAATGGAACAGTCGGTGTTGGTGGGGTTATAGAAAAACAAATGTATTCACATTCTGTTGGAACTGTGAATTGGTTCAGCCATTTGAGGATCAGTTTGGAATATGGTACTTAAGAAAAGCGACTTTGACCAGGCAGTTATACTACTGGGCATGTGCCCCAGAGAAATCCAAGATAAAAACAAAGGCTAGTGTGTACGATATTCATAGTTGTGTTCTCTGTGGTAGCAGAACACAAGGAATGCCTGTGCGGGTCAGGTAGGTGGTGCACCAGTCCTGAAGTCAGAAGGACGCATCTTCCTGAGTTCAAAATCTGACCTCAAACGTTTAATTGCTGTGTGACCCTGGGCAAGTCATTTAAACCTGTTTGCTCCAGGTCATCATCTGTAAAATGAACTGGAGAAAGAGATGGCAAACCACTCCCTGTATCTTTACCAAGAAAACCCTAAATGGGGTCTGGAAAAGTCTGAAACAACTAAAACCATAAATATATGAAATGATTGGAATATTATTTTAAAGATATAAAAGATTATTAAGGTAGAATATTGAATACATTGTCAGACTGAGTCACTATATCATATGTTTATGCTTAATTGTTTTCTTTAATACAAAGGAGGATTCAACCTGGTGTGAAGGTAGAAGGTAGTTCCAGAAATGACGGATGTAAAGATAAAAGATATAAATAAGACGTTTTAAAAACCAACTCAATAAAAAGCATATTCTCCAATAACAGTTAAAAGAAAATAATCCAGTTTGTGTTGATAGTGAAAATTCTTCATCTTAATTTTGAGAAGTAGGGTATAATATAGTACAGCAAAGTATTTTAAGACCTTTTTATAATTTCAGGAAGTTTGCCTTAACAACAAAGATTCCTGATACAAAAGGCTGTCACAAATGCTGCATAGGTAAGTAAGAATAATATTTTTTAACTGGAGGACAGAGGCTTTTAAATATTATTTTTAAAGTGTCTAGGAATAATGTTATAGAATTTTTAACTTTTTGTGTTTTCTTTCTTGGTGATATCTTTGGAGATCATAGCATAAAAAAGTTTGAGGGCCATTACCCTGAAGGCATTTTACTGTGTTATCTAAGGACTTTCTCTCTTTCTTGTAGTGTGGTTTGGTTATATCTTTCTTCATACCTCCTGAATCAGTTATCCCTGAAGGATAGTAAGAATATTCCTTTTTCCCCCATTACCATTTCCATACTCTTGCACTACCAGCATCATTCAGCATCCTCTGTTCCTTTGGGATCCCCTGAATTTAAATCTTATCACTCAGCCCAGATCCTGGTTACTGTTATTTACTGGTCTCCAGGACATTCTTTGCCTTCTCAATGAGTTCAGTTACCCGGTTCACAGACTCTCTCCACCCAATTCCTTCACCCATTCTATGAAACTTCAGCCAATATGTTGTTGACTAAAATACCCTAACTTCTAGTTTCTTGATTCACTAAACTCATGACCTGTTCTTCCACTTTGATCTTGCTGTCATTTCACAAGTGGTAAAGTTCCTATAGCTGCAAGCTACAACTCCATCTCTTCCTGTACTTTATCCTTCCAAAACCTGTTTTTCATTTGCTTTGAACTTTTAGTCCCTCTATTCCCTCCTGCTTTCCTAGGCCCTCATCCCTACTTTGGCTATACTATCTCTCCTTCTAAATCTCAACCCTTTAATGAACTAGTTTAATTTCACATGATCCACACTTGCTTTGATTTGTAAAGTGCCTAGCATGGTCCCCAGCACATAGCAGGCTCTTAATAAATGCTTATTTCCTCCCTCCCCTATCCCTTGTCATTCATATACTCACAAATCGCAACCCTGGATTACCCCCACTATCTGCTACATCCCCTTCTGCTCATATCCTCCTAACTCATATGCTCTTGAACTAGAACCATACTATCTCCATCCACTGCACATTTGTGTTAGCAAATCTGTACCAGGCCCTGATAGCAACAAAGCAGTTTTTTTTATTCACTATTTGATTCTCTCCTTCACACCACAGATAGTTTTGCTTTGAACTTTCCCTTCTCTCTTCAAGCTTCCCATAGTAACCCTTTCATCTGAGGACTTCATATTTTGCCCTGTTCTTCACCAAGAAAATCAAGGCTGTTCACCCATGAGCTCCTTCTTCTCTCCTTCTCATTACGTATTCCCATTATATCCTCTCCTACCAGGGCTTCCTTTACTCTCGTGTGTGATGAAGTGGCCCTTCTTGCCAAGACCAGTCAGACTACATGAACCCTTGAAACTGTCCCATCTTCTCCAGAATATTGTCCCTACTGTTACTCTCTGCCACTGTTCAATCTTCCATCTTTTCCTTATCTACTGGTTCCTTTTCTGCTGCCTACATTCAAGTATCACCCAGCCTTTTAAAAAATCATTAGATCCTAGCATTCCTGATGCCTGTAATCGTCCTATATCTCATCCCTTTCTCAGCTAAACTCCTTGAAAAAGTTATGTTTAATTATTATTACCCCCATTTATTAACCTTGTACCT
Source organism: Pseudochirops cupreus (assembly GCA_028627135.1). NCBI lineage: Eukaryota > Metazoa > Chordata > Mammalia > Diprotodontia > Pseudocheiridae > Pseudochirops > Pseudochirops cupreus. The sequence goes on along the minus strand of CM053582.1, from coordinate 371,614,209 downwards.
TCTTCTAAACCCTCTACAACATGATTTTCATTCTTAACACTTAAGTAAAAAATTTTTTCCAAAATTGCCCATAATCTTTTTGTTTTGTTTTGTTTTTTGGAGGGGGGAAGGCAAGGCAATTGGGGTTAAGTGACTTGCCCAAGGTCACACAGCTAGTAAGAATGTCAAATGTCCAAGGCCAGATTTGAACTCGGGTCCTCCTGACTCCAGGGACGGTGTGATATTCACTATGCCACCTAGCTGCTCCCTCTCATGATCTTTAAAAAAAATTTTTTTTTATTCTGAATTTAAATACCAAAAAAAGTATTTCTATACATACACAGCAGAGTGCAAAAGAGGATTCTCTCTGAAACTGCATCACCATTGAATAACACCTGCTTTTTTTAAGAGTATGATAAATTTTACCCCTTACTCTGAGAACTGTACTGCTTATCTCTGCCTCCTTCTGAACTTCCTCCTTTTCTGTACATTTAAAAAATACTCCAATGGCCCTCTTCTTTTTGGCATCACTATTGTTAACCTTGTCCTATTGAAAACCTAGTGAAAGAAAAAAGGGGGGAAGAAAATTCTTGTAATATATATAATCAAGTCAAATGAATCCACACAATGACCATGTTTAAAAAAAACATGTCTTTCTAAACCTTGTATCCGTTATTTATCTGTCAGGAGGTGAGTAACGTGCTTTGTCACAGGACCTCTGGAAACATTGTCATTGCATTAATCTGAGTTCTTAAGTCCTTTAAAATTGTTTTTACTTCATGTTTCTGTCCTCATATAAATTATTCTCTGGACTTGGCTCACTTCACTTTGCATTGGTTCATATTGCCCAGAATTTTCTGTTGTCTCTCTTGTCATTTTCTGTGGTGGTATAGTATTTTATCACTTTCATATTCCACAGTTTGATTAGCTTCAGTTCCAAATCACCAACTCTCCTTTTGGACATTTTGAACTGGATTTCCCATAGATATCTCAAACTCAGCAGGTCTAAATCAACTCATCCGTTTCTTTCCTCTTCCCAGTTTTCATCTTGTCGAGGACTTTCCGCTCACCCAGACTCCCATCTTGGTGTTCTCTGTGCCTCTCTTTTCACCCTCAATGCATATTTACTGGGGGTAAACCATTCTAGTTTAGGCCCTCATCCCTCATTTATCCTACTAAAATAACCCTTATTTAGTTCTCCAGCCTTAAGTTTTATAAGTTTTATTCCAGTAACTCCTCCAAACAGCTATCAGAATAATTTCCTAAAGCATAAGTCTGACCATATTACCTCCCTACTTGGTAAATTCTCGTGAATCCCTCTTACCTCTGGGATCAAATATAAACTCTACTATTTGGCATTTGAAGCCCTTCTTACCTTTCCAGCCTTCTTACATATATTAGTCCCCTCCATGTACTCAACACATATGTGTGTGTGTGTGTGTGTGTGTGTGTGTGTGTGTGTGTGTGTGTGTGTGTGTGTGTGTGTGTGTGTGTGTGTGTGTGTGTGTGTGTGTGTATACTGGCCTACTAACATACAGTGCTCCATCTGCTGTCTTCATAACTTGTTTTACTGACTATACCCTATTCCTAGAATGTTCTCCCTCCTCACCTCTGCCTCCTGGAATCCCTGGTTTCCTTCATGATTCAACTCAAGCATCAACTTCTACATGAGATCTGTCCTGGTCCTTCCCACTGAAAATGCCTTCCCCTCCAGCGCTGCCCTTTTTTCTGCTTTGCATCTGTTCTGTATATTTCTGCCCGTGTGTTTTGTATTGACCTGTACGAGTACAGGTTGCTTCCCTCCGTTAGAATATAAGCCACTTGGAGCCAGGGATTGTTTGATTTTGTCTCTCTGTCTACACTGCCTAACACAGGGCTTGGGACTTGTAAGGATTTAATAAACGCTTGATTGCTTATGTTTCTGTTCGGTTCTTGTTTTCTTTTTAGTGAGCTACACGCTTGTGATCTTAGTTGGTGGGGATCTAACACCAGTGAGATAGCAAGTTGTTGATATATTGTCATATCAACTTGGTAGAATGTTTTGTTTTTTAAGTCAATCTTTAATGCTACTTGCTGGCATTATTTTTCTTCTGTTAAGTGGTAAGAACATTGTTTTGTTTGGGAAGGTCTTTTTAATGATTCTCTTACTTTTCAGATTATTTAAATATGTTGAATCTACAAGTGTCTAAGTTTAAAAAATAATAATACACACCTATTGTTTGCATCCTGATTCTTCTTCCCCAGCTAGTGAATAAAGATATTTTATGGATGGAATTAACTTTTTTCCTAAACTCCAGTTATATCAAATAATAATCTTACACCGTTTACATTTAATATACATTTAATAAATACTTTTGAATTGAATTGCTATAAAACGAGATTTCATTTTCTCTTCATTCAGCAAACATAATTCATTGATACTTTTATTCTTTTTTTTTTGTTTGTTAGCAGAACTATCATTACCTCCTTCCCCTCACATTTTCTTTCTAGCCCTCTTGAAACACCTAGGCTGTACAGTGGATAGAGTGCAGGGGGTGGGGGGGTGGGGCAGGAAAACCTGGATTCAAGTTCAGCCTCAGACACTTACTAGCTCTGTGTTCTTGGACAGGTCACTTAACCTTTTGTTTACCAGTTTCCTCATCTGCAAAATGGGGATAATAATACCACCTATCTCACAGAACTGTTGTGAGGATTATATGAGATAACATTGGTCAGGTGTTTAGCTCAGTGCCTGGCATGTAATAGGAGCTGTGTGACCACTTATTCTCATCCCCTTCCTCCTGCCAGAATACCCTTTCTCTCACAGCAAATAAATATGGTCACACAGCAAAATCACACACTTTAGTCATGTCTGAAAATGACATCTTGTTCTGTATTTCTAGTCCATCACCTCTCTGCCAAGAGGTGGGAAGCGTGATTTATCCCCAGTCATCTGAAATCAGAGCTCTTAGGTATTTCACAGTTGTTTCCTTTACAACACTGTAGTCATTGTACAAATTATTATTTGAGTTCTCACTTTACTCTGTATAAGTTCATACAGATCTTCCTCATTTTCTTTGAATCCATCATGTTCAAAATTTGTTATGGTTACAATAATATTCCATTATGTTCATATATCCTAATTTTTTGAGACATTCTCCAATTAATGGGTACTCACTTTGTTCCACTTCTTTCCTGCAACAAAAAGTGTCACTATAAACAATTTTGCATATGGGTCCTTTCTCTCTTTCTTTGATCTCTTTTGAGGTATATGTCTAGGCCTGTCATGGGTCAAAGATTGTACAGTTTAGTGTAGATCCTTTCCAAAATGGTTGATAAGGTCATGATTAACTAAGATTTCTTAGAGGACCTGGCATTTGATGTAACTTTAGTGGACGAAATGATTGTAGGGGGGAGAGGGAATTGCAGGCACAGGGTACCTCATGAGCAAAGGCAGAAGTGAGAGTGCAATGTGTTTGAAGGAGAAGCAGTAATTTGTTTTTGCTGGAATGTATAGAGGGGAATAATGTGAGAAAAACTTGGATATTATATTATATATTATAAAACTCGGATATTTCAGATGTGTCATTTCTTGCTATAATTATGTGATGTTCATAGTCTTACATTTCCTTTAAGTGAGAAACCCCTACACAGGACACAAGTACCTCTGTGGAGCTTTGCAGTCTGGAATTGTTTTGCTTCAGTGGTATGAGCCAATGCAGAAATTCATGTTAATAAAGGTATGCTCCCTATATTTATAACTTCTTTTCTTTTTCTGATAAATTTTAAAGAGCTACTACTGGTATCAGAATTCAGTGGAATTCAAAGTATTATGTCATTTATTAAAATTTCCTTACTAATTTTATTGTTTATTTAATTTTATTAAACTAATCTGCTTCCAAGAAGCTTCACATTTTTGAAGATTGTGTCAAATCTGTACAACACGTTTTTAGAAACTATTACATGCTTCATGTTTTAAGTTCTGTTAGAAGTATTGCTTTCTGGAATTACACCTACAAGGAAGTGAATATATGTTTGGTGTATTCAGTAGCTGTCTGAGTGATAGAAAGGAAAACATCTTAACCAAAGTTCTCTTATTTATTTTTCTGTAGCACTTTGATTTTCCTTTGCCAAGCCCTTTGAATGTATTTGAAATGCTAGTGATACCAGAGCAAGAATACCCCATGGTATGTGTAGCTCTTAGCAAGGGGATTGAATCAGGTCAGGTTGTTCAGTTTGAGACAATCAACTTGAATTCTGCATCTTCATGGTTTACAGAAATTGGTGCCGGTGAGTAGAGTTCTTTTCTCCTTTTAGAATGTGGGGGATTGTTTGTATGTGTAACAGAAATAAACAAATAAACATAACTGGTTTTAAGCTTTTAATTACGTTTTTAGAATACATATTAAAGAGAATGTCATTTAAATATAATTTGATGCTTTAAACAAGAATTAGTTTGTTATATCATAGTGTAAGATGATTTACTAAGGAAATTTTGCCAACTTCTTCGAACATTTTAAATATTCCTTAAGCTCTTCATTTCAGTATGACTACAGATAATCAACAGTCAGTTAAGCTAAGACTGCTCCTGGAAGGTTCTGGGCCAAGCCTGACAGATGATTGGATCTTTGTTTTCTTTGTTTACACTAACTACTTTCACATTGCTGTCATTAGAAAGGATATTTTAGTTGAGAATTATGTATAATGAAGTTATAAATTACATGAAAAGTTTGTTCTTTGTCATGAATATGAAGTAACATAACAGGTATAAGATAGATGTGTGATGAAGAAACTTCCCCATGCAGAGCAGCACCTTCTCTGAAGCTTTATTGAATCTAAACCAGCCCACCTTTTTTTTATCTACTCATTTCACCTTTTTTTAAGAAATGATTTATTAGTAGGATTCTAATTAGACCTGTGATTTCCTTAGTAAAAAGGAAACTCCCTCTTCTGCCCTCTAGTTGGGCAGCTTTTCTGCCACGTGAGTAGTCCCAGAGTTCCTAGAGGATGGGGGATGGCTTGCAGTGTCAGTGTTTCATCAACAAGACTTGAGTGCGCCTCTTCTTGACTTTAAAACCAGCTCTGTCCACTCACCAGACTGAATTTCTTCATGATTATGATTTATTGTAATAACCTCTTAATTTCCAACCTTGATGGTCTTTTCTGAATTCTGTCCTACTTGAAATTTCTGCTGCATTGAACACTGTTCACCGTCTTCTCTTCCTGGCTCTTCTCTACAATTTAATGACAATATACCCTTTCCCGTCTCCTTTGCAGGCATCTGTGTGATTTATGTAATGATCACTGGCTATGGTGTTCCCCAAGGCTCTGCCCTGAGCTTCCTTCTCTCCATACTTTCTTTCATGGGACCCTCATCAGGTCTCATAATTTTAATGCCATCTCTGTGCAGATGACTCACAACTCTACATAGTCTCTCCCTGGAGCCTCAGTCACACGTCACCAGTTTCGTACATGAGATATCCCAGAGGCATCTTAAACTTTCCGTGTCCAAAACAGAGCTTTGTATCTTTCTTCCTCCCTCCCCCAAATCCATTCTTCCTCTATACTTCGCTTTCTCTGTCACAAGTACCACCATCTTTCCCATCTCCTAGGTTCATATCCTTAGTGTCATTCTCAACTCTTCCCCTTCCCTCATCCTGTATTTCTAATTACTCCCCAAATCTTGCTCCTTCTACTTCCATAACACTCTCACATCCATTCCCTTCTCTTTTCACAGAGCTTTAATTTAGACCCTAATCACCACTTCCCTAGACTATTACAATGACTGCTGGAGTGGTCGCCCCACCTCAAGTCTCTCCCCATTCTAGTCTGTCCTCTGTACAACTGCCAGAGTGGTTTTTCATAAGTGAAGATCTGATCAGGTCTCTCCTTCTCAATCAACTCCAGGGTCTCCCTCGTGCCTGTGTGACCAAATATCAGTTCCTCTGTTTAGCTTTTAAAGCTTTCATAGCCTGACCCCAAAGTACCTTTCTATCCTAAATGGACATCACTCCTGCAGTCCAGCCCAACTTTGTTTCTGTCCCTTATACTTGGCACTCCACCTGCATCTCCATATATTTGTACTCATTGTCATCCTTGCCTGAAATGTGCTCCCAGTTCACGCTGCCTCAGAATCCCCCTCTTCCCGCAAGGTGATGGTCAAGCACCGCTCTAAGCGGTGAAATGACTCACTAGTTAACATTGACAGCTTCCGTTTGAGCTCTCCTTCAGTTGCTCCTGTGCACGTCATGTCTGCATGCTGTCGCCGTCGCTAGGGTGTTAGCTTCCTGAGAGAAGGGGCTCTTCTGGCCTTTGTGTCTGTCCCTCGCACTCAGCATCGCCGTTGTCACATAATGGGCTCTTGATAAACTCTGGGACTTGCTTTAACTTTCTATGCACGGCCTTTTGGATTCCCCCCATTCCCAACTGCTAATGCCCTTCTCCTGCCTTACGTTTAACTACCTTGTATTTATTCTTGTGATGTTTATTCTGTATATACTTACATGAATAATGTCTCTGGTTAGAATTTAGACTCTTTGAAAAGAGGGATTTCCTTCTTTGTATTTATGTCATCAATATCTAACTCAATGCCTGTAACATATAAATGCTTCTTTTTTGTTTGATAAACACCATTGCTGATAAAATCAATTAAATTTGCTTCACCAATTTCTACACAAAATACCATAACTTTCAATCATTTCTAGTATCAAGATACTTTGTCCATTCATTCTAGCTTATTCTTCCTCTTAAATGGCACAGTATACAATGGAGAGAGCTTGTTGGAGTGGATAGAAAGCTGGTCGTGAAACTGAAACCAGGAAAATCCAGGTTCAGTCCACCCCTCTTGACACATACTAGGTGCATGCCCTTAGGTGAATCAGTTTCTCTCTGAATGCAGTAGGTAGCTCTGAAGCTGCCAGTGGTAGAGAAGATACTCCCCTACATGAGTAATGGGAGTTTTCTCTCATACGCCAGTCTCTTTTCCCAGGGTTATAATTAGTGTATGTCGTGTTCTTCTGGCTCTGCTTTATTTTCTTTGAATTATTTTGTAAAGATTTTCCCATAGTTATTTTTAATTATTTATTTAATATTTTATTTTCCCCCAATTCATTTAAAAATAAATTTTAACATTTGTTTCTTAAAACTTCGAGGTCTAAATTCTCTCCCTCTGCCCCACTCATTGAGAAGACAGGCAAAATATGTTTCCATATTAGCCATATTGTGAAAGAAAACATAGGCCAAAAGAAAAAGTAAATAAAAGTGTGCTTCCCTCTGCATTCAGACTCCGTCAGCTCTGTCTCTGAAGGTGGAGAACGTTCTTCGTCATAAGTCCTCAGGAATTGTCTTGAATCCTAGTATTGCTGAGAACAGCCAAGTCCTTCGCAGCTGATTATTGTGTGATATTCTTACGCTCTTCTCCTGGTTCTGCTCATCTTACTTTACATAAGTTCATGTAAGCTTTTCCAGGTTTTTCTGAGAGTATCCTGTGTGTTCATCACAATCATATACCACAACTTGGTTGGCCATTCCCTGATTGATGGGCATCCCCTCAGTTTCTGATTCTTTGACACCCCTAAAAGAACTACTACAAATATTTTTGTACATATAAATCCTTTTCCTTTTTATATTTTTGTCTGTTTTTGTATACAGACCTAGTGGTGGTATTGCTGGGTCAGAGTGTATGCATAGCTTTATGACCCTTTGGGCATAGTTCCAGATTGCTCTGCAGAATAGTTTAATCAGTTCACAATTCCACCAACAGTTCTTCAGTGTCTCGATTTCACTACATCCCCTTCAAAATTTGCCGTTTTCCATTTCTATTATCTTAGCCCATCTGATAGGTGTAGGGTAGTAACTTAGAGTTTTAATTTGCATTTCTCTAATCCATAGTGATTTAGAGCATTTTTCATATGACTATAGATAGGTTTGATTACTTTGTCTGAAAACTGCCTCTTCATATCCTTTTGCTATTCATTTTGGAAATGGCTCTTACTTTTATAAATTTGACTTAGTTTTCTGTATAAATGAGACTATACATATCAGAGATACTTGATGTAAAATTTTTTCATAGCTATGATTATTGTGTATTTCCCTCCATCCTATTTCCCCCCGTTTATCCTCCTCACTCTCTCTCCTTTCACCCAGTCAGTCCCCGAAAGTGTTTTGCTTCTGAGTACTGCCTTCCCCAGTCTACCGTTCCTTCTGTCAGCCTTCTTCCACCTGAGTGTCTATGTCAGGGGTGAGGCACCTTCAGACTTGAGAGCACTTGTGGCCCCCTAGCTCCTCAAGTGCAGCTGTTTAACAGAATCCAAACTTCACAGAACAAATCTTTTTATTAAGAGGCCTCAAGGTCACAGGTTCCCCACCCCTGGTCTATGTTATTCTCTGTTTCAGCCAGTTCCAATGAGAGTAATGTTCAAGTGCTCCCACCAATCTGCCTCATCTTCTCCTCCATTATAAAAGCTCTTTCATGCCTCTTTTATGTGAATTAATTTATGCCATTCTGCCCCTCCCTTTGCCCTTATACCAGTGCATTCCTCTTTCTCCTTAATTTTATTTTTTTAGATATCATTCCATAATATTCAGCTGACACTCTGGCCCTCTGTCTAGGCCCACTCATTTTAAGTGCCCAAATAGTAGGAATTACAATGACCATCTTGCCATGTAGGAATTCCTTATTCCTTTTCTTTCCTAGTCACCTTTTTATTTATTTTTCTCTTAAGTCTCATATTTGAAAGTCAAATTTTCTATTAAGCTCTGGTCTTTTTATCAGGAATATTTGAAAGTCCTCTGTCTCATTGAATATCCATTTTTCTCCTGGGTAGTTGAGTTTTGGTTGTAATCCTAATCCCTTTGTCCTCCAGAATATCACATTCCAAGCCCTCAACCTTTAATGTAGAAGCTGCTAAATCTGATGTTATCTTGACTGTGCTCCATGAAGTATGAATTGTTTCTTTCTGGATACATGTGATATTTTCTCCTTGACCTGGGAGCTCTGGAATTTGGCTATCACATTCCTGGGGATTTTCATGTTGGGTTCTCTTTCAGGAGGTGATTGGCTTTTTTCAGTTTTTATTCTACCCTCTGGTTCCTGAATATCAGGGCAATTTTTACTTTATATGATTTCTTGAAAGCTGATGTCTAGGCTCTTTTTTTTGATCAGGACTTTGAGGTAGTTCAATAATTCTTAAAATAGCTCCACCTTGATCTATTTTCCAGGTCAGTTGTTTTTTCCATTGAAATATTTCACATTTTCTTCTGTTTTTTATTCTTTTGATTTTTTTTTATTGCTTCTTGATGTCTTATGAATTCATTAGTTTCCACTTGCCCAATTCTACTTTTTAAGGAGTTCTTTTTCAGTGAGTTTTTATACATCTTTTTCCATTTGATCAATTCTAGTTTTTGAGGCATTTTTCTCTTCATTGGATTTTTGTGCTTCTTTTGCCATTTGGCCTCTTCTGATTTTTAAGGTGTCATTTTCTTCAGTATTTTTTGTGTCTCCTTTACCAAGTTGTCGACTTTTTTTTTCATGATTTTCTTGCATTACTTGTTTCTTTTCCCAGTTTTTCTCTTACCTCCCTTATTTTATTTTTGAAATCCTTTTTGACCTTCTTCAGGATCCTGAAACCAATTCACATTTTTCTCTGAGACTTTGGGTATTGTAGTTTTGATTTTGTTGTCTTTTTTTGAGTTACAAACTGAAAAAATTCAATTTTGATACTCTTTGTCATCATAGTAACTTTCTGTGGTCAGGATCTTTTGTTTTTTGTTGATTTTTTCCAGTTTGCTTCTTACCTTTTAGCTTTATATTAAAATTGGGCTCCGTTCCTAGGGTGGAGGGGCCCCTGTCCCAAACTCCAGGTTTTTATGTGCCTGTTTTTAGAGATAGTTCTGGAGGTATGTAAGTTTTCAGTTCCTCCAAGGTGGTATGGTCTAAGACAAGTTCCTCAGTCCTGGTCTAAGGAGGGGTGTGTTTCCTACCCTGCTGGCCTGTGCTCTGCTCTGTAAGCACCCACAAGCACTCTTTCACCCTAGAACTGTGAAAACAGTCTTTGCTCTTCTGTAGCTGCAAGCTCTGGTGTGCTAGTGCTCCTCTTCATACTGGAACTTTGATCCAGATCCAAGGATGAGTAATACTCATCCTGCATCCATTGCCAGCAAAGTAATCTTCTGACCAGTTGTCCAGCACCCCTCCTGTCAGTGGTCTGAGAGTCTCAGAAACAGCCGATTCTGTCATCCCCCAAGGCCTTTCTCCGTAGTTATCGATCCTCATATTTGTTGATCTCAGATGCATTTATTATTCTGTTACGTTATTGTAACGCTATTTAACCGTTCTATTGCTTCCAGTTTTTTGTGTTCTGGCAACTAACAAATAATGCTACTATTAAAACCTTTGAACACATTCCCACAGCATGTTCTCAACAATGAAGTTCTTAGATCAAAAGGTGTGATTATTATTATTGTGACTTTATAATATTGCCAAATTTCTTTCCAAAATATTTCCACTAGTACTTAATTCCACTTGCAATAAATGAGTGTACATATTTTTCTGTTACCTCACCACCATTATTTCATTAACTCTGAATTATTTTTGCTATTCTGATATCCTGAAGTGGCACCTTCAAGCTGTTTAATTTACATTCCTGATTAATAGTCAGTTTAGGCATTTTCTCTCAAGTAATCAATAATAATTTGTGTCTTTTATAAATTTTTAGTTCGTATGCTTTGCCTGTCTGTCTACCGGGAACAAGGAATCACTACATACATTTTTAATAGTTCCTCATTTATTTTAGATGTTGTTTTTACCTATCATATATACTGCAAACCTGATAGTTTTCTTTCTCTTGATTACATTGTTTTTTGCTTAATTTATTTTAAATAGGTTTTTATTGGTACCTTTTAAAATCGCCTAGATGTCTTCCTATATCCCTTCTTTTCTCCCTTACAAAGAACCATTCTGTATAACAAAGAACTTTTCAAAAGAAAAAGATGAAGAAAAGAAAAACAGTTGGCAAAACCAATCAGTACATGTATTTTTTTAAATCGACCTTATTAAATCCAATGTTCTGTATCCCCTGGCCTCCTTCCCCGCCCCCCCCCCCCCCCACCTCTGCTAAGGAGAAGGGGCATCTTCACATGTCGTCTTTGGGGCCAGATTTGGCCTTTATAATTTCGTGATGTTCAGTTTTTGTTGTCGAGGGGGTGTTGTGTTCACTTCGTCGTAGTCATTGTGTTTATTGTTTTCTTGGCTCTGCTTACTTCACTTTGCGTGAGTTCATATAAATCTTTCCATGTTTTCTGTATTCCTTTGTGGTTTTTTTCTTACAGCACAGTAACATTCCATTATATTCATTTACCACAATTTGTTTTGCCATTCCCAAATCAGGGCATTTACTTTGTTTCCAGTTCGTAGCTACTACAAACATTAAGAGCAGAACTTTTTGTTTTAGCACTCACGTGTGCGCACACGTGTGTGTGTGTGTGTGTGTGCACGCGTGTGTATGTGTGCGCACGTGTGTGTGTGTGTGTGTGTGTGTACGCACGCGCGCGCGTGTGGCCTTCTTGTCAGAGACTTCTCCGGGATATATGCAGCACAGTTTCTAGGCCACGTTTATGGAAATTCAGCCACTTATTAACATAATTACAAATTTCTTTCCAGAATGATTATGCTCATTCATCGCTCCAGCACTAACAGGACATTGGTGTGCTTATCTTTCCCACAACCCCCCCAACATTAACTCTTCCCATCTTTTATCATCTTTCCTAATTTGTGCAGCTTATTTTAATATAATCAAATACATCTCTTCCCTCCAGTTTCTTGTATTTTTAATAGATGACTAATCTCTTCCCACAATTGATAGAGATACAGTATTCCATTTCCATTTTTTTGTAATTCTTTTTTGTGCTTGGTTGTCATCTAACTGGACTTACTGAGGTGATATGTGTGTTCTTTATGTTTCCACCTAAATACTTGGATCCGTTGTCCCAAGCACATTCATTAATTAATAAATCCTTTCCCCAGTGTTTTAGTTTTTATGAGTGCAGTAAGCATTTTTGGGTATGTTTTTGCATGGATGAGTGGTGGTTATAATTTCTTCCAATGGTCCATTTCTTTTTTTACCTATAACCACATGATTTTGATAACTGTTTGTAATATGTTTTATAGTCTGAGAATAGAAGTCTTCTTTTATCCTCTTTCTTTTTCATTATGTAGCTTGACACAGACCTAATTTAATCCTTATGGGTAGTTTTTAGCTTTTATATCCACTTTTCTTACTCAGATATAATCTTATGCTAAAAAAGGTGAAGATGATGTTAATTACTGTTAGATTTGTGTCCATAGCTTGAAACCCAGAGAACCAAAGTCAGAGCAGAATTTTAAAATGGTATTTATTTTGTTTCTGTGTTTTGCATTTCTTTAAAGATTCCACATAATTATAACCTTTTTTTTTCTTTCATCAAGGCAACCAGCAGTTAGATTCCATTCATGTGACACAGTTAGAAAGAGATACAGTTCTAGTGTGTTTAGACAGTAAGTACTATTCTCGTCTGTTTTGTAAAAATTTCTATAATTGCAAAACTTGACTGTATTGTTTCAAAAAGTTTCATAGTTACTCTCTTTTAATTCATGTTGACATGAGTTACTTTTTTTCGGTAAAAATTAATGGTCGTGTGGTAGTTAATTCAGAATTATCTTTATTCTCCATAAGATCTCCATTCAGTCGTCCAAAAATAGACTTTCATATCTAAAATACTTAGTTGGTGCTGTATAACTTAAAAAAATTATTAGGAAATAGTAGAATTTATTATACTAGCACTGATTCCTAAAAGATACTCCTTATTTGACCAGTTTCACTAGCTATAATAAACCCAGTCCAAATTAATTGAAAAATGTAGTCATCTTGATAGTAGTAAAAATATTTTAGAGGATATTTTGTAATATTTTTTGTCAAATTTCAGTATTACTAGGCCATAGAATATTACTTCATAGAATCATGGAATTTAAACCTGGAAGCAACATTTAAGATCATTGTCCTACAGATGAGAACTCTTTGTTATCCAGGTGTTTGTTGCTTCCCCAGGGTCCTTTCTTGGGTTATCTCCTTGTCAGAAGGAATAAGAAAAATTGAATATGATAGAGTTGCTCCAAATGGCTGTAATGCACTCCCATCTTTTGATCGCTAAATCAATAAGCCTTTTTTAAATTAGTTACCGTATACCAGGCACTGTGCCCAACACTGGAAACGTAAAGATAAAAGGGGAACAGTGCCTGCCCTTTAACAGCTTGTATCCTCATAGCGTACAAACAGTGAGAGTGGTCAGGTTGCCGTTTTCCCCACACTATTATATAGTGATAATTGGTATGATAATTGGTATTTATAAAATCATGAAATACCCTATGAATCATCAAGGAAATTAAAATATGCTTAAAGTCATTTTAGTGCTTTACATATTCCTCTGTATTCTGTTTGGTAAAATGTACTTTAAAATAATTGTAAAGCGCCAGTTTTATATAGGCTGCTATCCCAGGGAGGGGAGAAGGTATAAGACATAATTAGCGCTTCCTCCTAGGTAGGGCTTATTGCACATCTGGAGAATGAGAGACAAACACAGATCATTGTAGTGCACGGTAATCTCTGACAAAGGCACTAGCAAGCTGCAGAGCAAAGCCGTGCGGTGACAGTGCCCCTTACAGGTGGGGGTGACTTAGGGAGGGCCCCACAGCCTCACGCAGGGCTCCTGTTTGAAAGGTGAGGGGTCCTGGGGCCTTAGCTCAGAATCCCAGACTTTGTCAAGTACCTCAGCTTCTCTGGGCCTCAGTTTTCATCTGTAAAAGGAAAAGACTGTACTGGATGAGCTGTGAGGAGGCTCCTTCTGAATTGAATCCATGACCCAAACTGTGAGCGGCGTGACCTTGTGTGAGGCATTTAACTTGTTTGTCTCAATTTCCTCAACTTTAAAAGAGGGCTGATAATAGCACCTGCACGTCAGCGCTGGTGTAAGGACTGAGGAAGATATTCCTTCCAAAGTGCTTGGTGTGCGCATGCTGGGTGCTGTACAGATGTTTGCTCTTGTTTTTGTTATTAACTGAGGGAAATCTCTGCCTTAGGTTTGAAAATAGAATTGTGCCTGGTAATCTCTTACTAACTAGAATCAAGAAAATACAGTGATAAATTTCTTAATTACTGAATTTTTTTTGTTTCTTAAGAGAAAAAAAGGGGATTTGAGAGATCCCAGGCCCAGGAAACAAGCTTGAGTCAATCAGGGAGTAATACTACAACCAGGATTCCATCAGGCAGAAGATGGATATTTAGCCAAAAAGTATGGTTATAGATAAATGAGAATTTGGTTTTCAAAAGAGAAGAGATGCCATAGTCACAGCAGAAATTGAGCTGGCAAACTCAAAACGTAGCGAAAGTTGAGAAGCTAATGTGTATTAAATTTCATAGTCAATTTTTTTTCCTCCAAGGAAATTAAAATGTAAGAAAATATAATTTTTATACTTTGTGCAAATGAACTATTAATATGATAGTCTGCTTTTGTACAAATTCTGAGTTAACTAATAATTTAATTTTGTGGGGGCAAATGGCCCATTTTTCTTTCTGAAAGTAGTACATAATTCAGTTGACATTAATGTTCAAGTGATGTATTTATGAATGTTCGGCTACAAAGACTAAAATTTTTCCTGTATGCTTTATAAGTAAGGAACTCATAATATCTACCTTTTGTCCAAAGGAGGTGTCTTAGTAGAGAGTATTCTTTGTAGAAATATATATTAAATCGTATTAAAAAACCAAACACAACAACCACCTGACTTTTTACTGACTTATACATTAAGAGAAAAGAAAGTACTTTTGACTCAGTTATACTTATTTTTACTTTATCAGGACTTTTCTGTGTACCTACTTATTGCATGTATATCAGTTTACATTTCTCTCTATAATACTTACTCCATGCTTGATTTTTGTGGATTTTTTTTTCTTTGAGGGTTTGTGAAAATTGTAAATCTTCAAGGAAAACTGAAGTCAAGCAAGAAACTGGCCTCTGAGCTAAGTTTTGATTTTTGCATTGAATCTGTAGGTAAGTCAATGAGTTTTTCTTTAGTATTTTATTGAAGAAAGACATGTTTTGTTCAAACTATATTTAGGTTACTAGGTCATAACTAATTTTTTAAACATTTCTAAATATTTTTAAGTTTGAAATTACATTTGTTTGTTTCTCTTCATTGTCCCCTTTACTGCATCAAGTGAGTTATATTGAGCCCAGTTCTTTTGATACTTTGGAGATATTTGAGTGATGTGACAGAATATTAGATACATTAAGGCTTTCTTATCTGTAAAATTCTGCTTGGCATGTTGTGATGGTCAGTGATTTTAAATTCCTCTTATACCTACAAGATTTCCACTTGGCTTGAAGACAGAACAGAAGTTTTAAACTGACTTTAATTGATTGCAGTGTGTCTGCATGTATTAGGGGAAGTATTCTTTCATGTTTGCTACTATTTACATAAGAAATATTATTCATCTCATCAATTATATACAGATTGGTGAAGTGTGGCACATTAAATGGCATGTGTTTGAGAGAAGGCCCATTGGCAATAAGATTTGTGGTAAAGATTTTGTGCACTAGAATTTTTTAAAAAATAATTTGGAGAATTGACATTGCCATAAATCAGGAGAAGTTAAAAAGTTTCGGTAGTTTCTCTTTTGGGATGTGAGAAATGTTTAGGCTATAACAGTTTACCATATTGATATGACTGTTACAAAAATTTAAGCTTTATTAGGTGGAAATTATATTTGAAAATAAAGCTAGCCACTTGAATATGAAGAATAGTATGATGCTATGGAAAGAGCGCTGATTTGGGAGACAGTATCTGGGTTCAAGGCCTGGTTCTACTGCCTTGTTATCTGAACATTGTTGGGATTCAGTTTCCTTATCTGTAAATGAAGTTTTGGAATAGATTTCCATTCCAGCTCTAAACCTGTAATCTCATTTATCTTTTCATTTAAGTTCGGGAGTTCAACCTTGACATAAATTGTATTAATCCCTTAATAGAACTTTTGAACAGAGAAAGTAATTAATTGGGGAAAAGGAATCTAACTTATTGAACTAAAAAATCCCGCACTACCAGATGTTTTAAAGCCAAGGCAGACTATATAATTGAATCATTTCTTTCTGATTCCTTTATGCTGTGGTCCATGCATGTTAATTCTCCGAATCTAGACACAGATGTCTAGACTATTGGTTCCTGTCTGTTATTACCAAGACTTGCCAGCAGACATCAGAATCTTTGCAAATATGCCTATTTCTTGAACCAGTTAAACTTTACATTAATATTAGGGGTGCCTTCTGGCTGTAACATGGGTTGCTAGGTGATGCAGTGGGTAGAGCGCTACGCCTGAAGTCTGGAAGACTTGAATTCAAATGCCGTCTGGGACACTTACTACCTGTGTGACCCTGGGCAAGTCACTTAAATTGTTTTCATTTCCTCTTCTGTAAAATGCACTGGCGAAGGAAATGGCAGACCGCTCTAGTGTCTGCCAAGGATACCCCAGATGGGGTAACAAAGAATCATACATGGCCAAAATGACTAAACAACAACAAAGTGTGGCCAACAATCCATATATTACTGTTATTGTCATTATCATCTCATAAATAGTTAAATAAAAAGAATCCTATAGTTTCATTAAAAGGAACTCCCACTCAGAAAGGCTCCCTCACCGCTGCAGATGGCACCTGCTCGGCCATTTCCCTATTAGAGAATTACCTGGGCACTGAAAGGCTGAATGATTTGCTTCTGGTCACATTAGCGAGGATGAGTCAGAGTAGGACTTTCATCCAGCCTTTCCTGACCTTGAGGCTGCTTCTGCATCCGCTCATCCATTCTGCTTCTCAGTCACAATTGCATCTGGTGATTAGAAGCGTTTTCTTTAAGCAGCTTGGGAGTCCATTGGTTGTGATTTATTTTAAATGTGGGACAAAATCGTGTTGCTAGGACATCCATCTTTTAAAAAAAATTCACCTTCCCCTCCCAACCAAGTTATAAGGTATCTGATTTCTGTAAATAGCAGGGATGTTGTAAGGACTTTATCTGATCGCGTCTTCCTTTCCTTTGCCTGTGATTTCCATTTGAATTTTTGTAATGACTTTGTTATTTGGACGCCTTAATGACTAAATCCCAAATCGCATTGTTGTTATTATTATCTAATTAGTCGGTAATCTATTATTGGAATCTAATTATTAGATAGTTTATTAGATATTCGATTCTTCCTGGTGTCTTGTAGCCTATGAACAAGTTCATTTTTTAAAACTTCATTTTGTAAGAGAGACAATACAGTAGTTATTTAAGAAATCGCAATTTTACTTTAGTGTTATATTTTTATTGTAAGAATGGTGTTTTCATTGTTCCACCCATTTAAAGAAAGAGCTTTGGATTATAAAAGATACATAAATAATATTGATCATAAAATTGGTCATAAAATTTTCCTCTGGTATAAATGAGTATGTAGGGCATATAGTTTGGAAAACTCATATAAATTATGATCAACAAATTGCAGAAACTCAGAGTAATGATGGGCTTACCCACAGAAATCTTGGGAGTTAATGGGATTTTGCATCAAACTACAAAGGAACTTCCTAGTTCTTTCTTTTCTTAAAATTGTTAGGTCAAATTCACGATACACCATTGTATGCTGCTTTTAGTTTAAAATTTTTATTTTTTGTTTTTTTTTAGTGTGCCTCCAAGACAGTGTGTTAGCCTTCTGGAAGCATGGGATGCAGGGCAAAAGCTTCAAGTCAGACGAAGTAAGTTTCTCCCAGTTGTTTGCATTCATTTTCAGTGATTTAAATTTATGTGATTGAAAAGGCCTAAGGAACATTCCCTGTGCTCCGTGTGAGTGTACTTAGTATATTCAGAGTTTCTACTCTGTATGGATATACATTTAAGGTTGGGGGAGGAGGGGCTGGGTAACCGAATCATTCATTCATCTTACCCCCAAGTAAAGTAACTAATGAGATGAAAATACCTTTGTCAGGCAACAAGTCAATTAAAGGCATTAAATTAAGTGAAAAGCCCATGCTCCATTTGGAAAGAGTGGATTGGAAGAAATGAAAACGGCACTACGTAGGAAGTTTGGGGGGATTGCAGCCCGTGACTCTGTCATTTCCTCATATAAGTGGAAAGCTCAGAAAATTGTGCTTGTCATTACTACCCTAGCAGTGTCCCTAGAACAGCAGTGGATACAATGAGAGAAGGCGCTTCAGGACCCACAGGTAGCCCTGCAAAAAGCCTTCCCAAGGCGGCCAAAGCGTTTCCAGTCCAAGAGCCCTAAGTGAGCCTTGCCACCTCATGGGCTCCCCCAGACTTCTCTGTGCACTTATGGCCTCTGAATTAGGGGGCATGTTTTGTACCAGCTCTTTTAGTGCATTCATCAGTACTTGTAAAAGTTAATGAAGTCTGACTGGCTGGCTGGTCAACATCAAGTGATAATCATCAGGAGAAACACATTAATGAGATCTGATGAGAGAAGGTCTCCTGTGAAAGTGCAAATCCTCACTGCGTCCCACTTGTTTGTTTTTTAAGTGCATCTGAAATCCAGCACGTTAAGTTGTTATTGGCTGTCTCTCTCAGAAGCTTCATCTTCTGTTCTGTGCATTCATTTTAAAAGCTTTGTTGGCACTCTGCTTACTTTTCCTCTTTTGAAGGGGGGTGGGAAGCATCATTGTGATCAGCCTATTTTACCGTCCTAATTCTCCCCGCCTTCTGCTTCCAAGTGAAAAATAACCATTTCTTATATTATAACAAATAAGTACAGTCAAGCAGTACGGTATTTTGCCTCTCTTTGTATCCCCAGCACTGAACACAGCACTGAAACATAGGAAGCACTTAATAAAAGTTTGTTGACTGACTGAAGAGAAGAGGAAGCCTAGACAAGAAAGACAGTTTTGAAAGTAACACATAGAATCTTGTAGATACTTTTTTAAAAGCTTCTACATACCTCAGACCTTCCTCATACTGCTAAAAAAATCTTCAAAATTCATAACAGACCAAATAATAATTAAGAAATCCAATGAGAAATTATTCTGTCCATTGCTGCTATCAGCCAGAAGCCCAAAGCCAGTAAGGGGATCTACCAGCAGCATCACAGAGCAGCCTCCCAGCATGAATTGAGACTTCCAGAGCTCTGTGTCCTTGGGCAGCAGGCCCCAGGGGAAGCACTTGTGGGGGAGTGAAGGGGGGTTTACTTTGGAAGTTCTGGAGAACAGCTTGGAGCAGCAGTAGTCAGCATGAGGCTACAGCACACAGATCAGGACCCCCAGAGGTGCCAGAGAGGGCCCTGAAAGCTCAATAGTTTTAATCTCAGATATCTAGAGGAGGACCTATCCCCTTGAAGTAGAAGCCAACACAAAAACCCAGATGACCACCCCAGGCAAGACCAAGTAAAACCTCATTCAAAGTATGATAGTGATGAAGGTGATGGGGAAAGGCCATGGCACAGGGCCCAATTAAGGAACTTTTAATATGGTGAATCAAAGTGAAAATCACTTTAATAAGTGAATCAAAGAAAACAACAACCATTATAAAAAATTATTGCAAACCTAGAAATCTCTCAAAAGGAGACAGTAACTGTAACAACTTCAAGGAGAGACTAATGGCCTTTCTTACAATGTCTGTACTAATACCTATAAGAAGCAAGAGATAAAAACTAAATAAATCACTAGAAAATAATAGAAAAGAGAATAAATAACTTGGAAGAGAACATGGTAAACCTTACCCAAGTAGTAAGACTTTCTGAAAACTATAATAAATCAAACACAAAATAATGACTCCAAGAAATAGTAGAACAAAATCAAAAGACTAGAAAAAATAGAAGAAAATAAATCTGCTATCAAAGGCAACTAGCCTAGAAAAGAGATGATGATTTTTTTAAAATCTAGACACCTTTATTTCAAGAAATCAAGAATGAAACTGTTGAGATCTTCTAGAAGCAAAGAACAGTGTGAAGACAGAAAGAATCTGTGCACTTCTTGAAATAAACTCCAAAAGGAAAAGTCTTAGGAATACTATAGTAAATATCCCAAACTTCCGTGTCATAGAAAAATATTGTGGGTATCTCTTAAAGAAACTCAAGTACTAACCAGCCAAGGTCAAGACTACACAAGACCTGGCGACTCTACTAGAAGTCAGAAGAGATCTTGAAATACAGTATTAACAAAAGACAAAGCTGAATATAATCCTATGTCCCGTGCCCCCACTTCCTGGAAAAAAAAATGTATCCTTAATAGAATAGAGGACTTTCAAGCATTCTTTTTTTTTTAAATTTTAACTTTTATTTATTTTAGTTTACATCATTCATTTCCACAACAATTTGAGTTACAAATTTTCTCCCCTTCTTTCCCCTACCCACCACCCCAAAACAGCCATCCCAGTGTATCCCCCTCCCCCAATCTATTCTCTCCTATGCCCTCTACCATCACCCCTCTGACTTTCCGGTAGGGCAGGATGAATCTCCCTACCACAGTGCCTGTGTATCTTAAGTCCCTGTTGGATGTAGTTAATAATAATAATTATATACATATATATATTTTTAACATTTGATTATAGAACTTTAAATTCTAGGTTCT
>CM053582.1:371573512-371593126 GCA_028627135.1 Pseudochirops cupreus | reverse complement strand
AGGTTGTTGACTCTCTTTTCATGATTTTCTGGCATCATTCTCATTTTTCTTCCCAATTTTTCCTCCACTTCTCTTATTTGGTTTTCAAAATCCTTCTTAAGCTGATCTCTAGCTTTGAGGCAGTCTTCGTGTTTCTTGGAAGCTTTTGGTGTGGGAGTTCTGATTGTGTTGTCTTCCTCCCGTTCCCTGCTTTGATCCTTCTTGTCTCCAAAGAAGGAATCTAGAGTTTGGTTGCTATTCTTACTTTGCTTCTTTTGCCTGCTCATTATGGCCACTCAATGATTTTTTAGCTATGTGGAACTCTGCTTCCACAGGGGAAAGCTCTGTCCCAAATCGCTGGGGTTTTCCCAGCTGCTGGAGCTTTTAGGAGGCTGCTACAGCCCCCACCAGCTTTGGTTCACTGAAAATGCACCCCAGGACCACAACCCAAGACCATGATCTGGATCCAGGCTGCTCAACACAAGAGCACTTGGCCTCTGAATGATCGCTTGGCCCTCCTGCAGTCTGCAGGCTGGGAGCTCTGAAGCAGCAACGTGGAGGCGGCTGCAGAGCCTCCGCTTCTGCTGCTTCCTTGCCCAGGAGGCAGTTTGGCCGGACCTGCTTTTCTCCCCCAATTTTAGCCGAGTTCCACTGACTTTTCACTTAGTCCTTTTTTCTTATGGCTTGATAATTCTGGAAACTGCCATAGCTGCCGCAGATCAGCTCTCCTGAAGTTCCAGCTGTGGCTGGGCTCGGCTCAGCTTGTCTTGTCTAGCCACCCCTGGGGCAAAGCCATGGTTTCAGGCTGGGCTGGTTTTGGCTCCCAGCACTAAGATGGTCCCTTCAAGCCAAGCTGCCTTCAGCAGGAGGTAGATCTGTGTGCGTTTTAGAGCCCTAAAATTTGTTTAGAGTCATATTTTTTGGGTATTTCATGTGGCTGTGTGGGAGCTGCCATACCTTGCTGCTCCTACACCACCATGTTGGCTCCCTCCCTCAAGCATTCTTGATGAAAAGATCAGAGCTGAGTAAGAATCTTGAACTAGAAAGATAAGTGTCAGGAAAGTCCTAGACAGATAAATGTATTTGAGTAATTAGAACAGAATCCTGATGTAGCACTAACATTCAAGAATGAGAAGAAACAGATGTCCCTTCAGAACCTTAATGTCTTCAGAGGGTATTAAGAGTTGGTAAATAAGGAAAGCAAAAGAGCTTTGCATAGATTAGTTACATTCTGAGGGTTTTAAAACAGGAAAAAGAAGGCAAGGTAAAAGGAATACAGTAGAGTAGAAAGGATAAACAAGGGGAGAGAACTTCATATTTCTCATAATTGGAATGTGTCAGAACATACAAGTATGAAGGACAAGGGGGTGCGGTATGAGTGGGTGTTGGATGAACCTCATTCTTCCCTGGAAGAGACAAAAGATGGTTAAATATACACATACACATCCAAAGAGTTTGGTGTAGAAATATTTAAACTCATTATTCTTTGACCAGTAACACTGGCCTCTCTCTCACAGGACACTTCTCTCCCAGTTACGCGTTTTTACCGACTATTCCCCCATGCCTAGGATGCTTTCCTTCTTTACCTCTGTCTCCTAGTTTTCCTGGCCTTCTTAAAAAGTTTCAGCTGCTGCTGAGAGTCTTTCTTGGTCTTCCTCAGTATTAGTGCTTTTTCTCTGGAATTCTCTCTGATTTACCCTGTCCTATCTTGTGTGTGTACCTGGCTCTTTGTGTGTGAGATTGTGAGCTCCTTGAGAGCAGGGGTTGCTTTTGCTTCCCTGTGCATCCCCAGCACTGAGCACAATGCTTGTGGCCAGGAAGCACTCAGTAAAAGCTTGGTGACTGACTGAACCATAGACAAGACAGACAGTTTTGAAAGTACCATTTAATATTTATTATACTTTTTTTAAAAAAGCAAACAGTATGAAATAGAAACAGTTTCATGGAAAATCTTTTTGTTTTTTCCATGTGTATGAAAATGCTGAGTTTATGAGTTTGTTTTTTGTTTGAAGGAGGTTTTTCTGGTATTTAAGGTCAGAGGTTTTTTTAAGTTTGTTTTTTTTACCCCCCTTCTCCTACCCCCTCCCCTGTTGTGGGGATGGCTACTATTAGAAATGGGGGGGGGAGGTGAGTAAAACCATTCTATACATACTTCTATTTGTCTAAAAATGAAAGAAACTAAATATGATGCATAAGGCATAGGCCTTAATTTCCTTCTTTATTATAGTTTCTTTTATAGCAGACATGACAACTCTGATATGATTTAATGCCTCCAGTAGTATGTCCAGTTTGTTCAGATTATTGAACATTTTAGCCACATAAAAGTCTGTAGATGATCTGAATGATTCTTGCTATTCTCTTCCCCTTTGCTGAAGGGGGTCTAACTCAGGACTGAGGGTCATTTCCTTTCGTATTTTGATTTAATAGGTTGCTGTGGCCAAAGAATCCATCCCCAGGTTGTCAGCCTCCTGATAAAGAGCCTCTCCATGTTTAAATAGACTGTCTTTAAAAAACAAATTTGAAAGGCAGCTTGGTGTTCTAGGCTTGGCCTAGAATCAGGAAAACCTAGTTCCAGTCCTGTGTCAGATACCCACTAACTGTGTGACGCTGGGCAAGTCACATCCTCTCTGGGCTGCAGTTTCCACATCTATAAAATGAAAGGGATGGTCTTGATGAGCTCTTAGGTCTCTTTAGCTATAAATCCATGGTCCTGTGCCTTGGTTGGTCAAATGAATTCAACTCAAGCCTCTCAGCCAAAGTAAAACAAAGTTTATTAAAGATTCACTGTAATGGGTAGACTGTTAAAGAGCCTAAGTATCTGTGATGCTTGTATTGGACAAGTGGGCCAGAATAATCTGACACAGAGTGAGTCTGCGCTAGATTAATTTCAGCCCCTTCATGGAGGAAAGATGGAACTTATATACAGAAAGATCGTGGGAGGATTTAGGGGTGGTCTAGAGGGAGGGGTCTAAGGAGGTTCTTGATGTGACTGAGGGCAGACTCTAGGAATGGGGTTAAAGGTGGGAAGTAGCTGGAGGCTCCCTGGAGATGACAGACAGTGCAGGGCTAGGCTAGTTTTAGGGTAACAGGTTTGGGTCTAGATAAAGTGAATACAATACGTGGGTAGGATTGATGCCTGTACTTTTCTGAACTACTGCTCACTGAACTGTTTATAACATGTTCCACAAAACTCTGTACATCTTCTAGTACTTATTGCTCATTGCTTTTTATATTCCTCTTTCCTCTCCACAAGGATATAAATTTCTTGAGAGTAGAGACCGTGTCTTACATATGTCTTCTGTATTTCTCACTGCAGGTAACTGGGATCTTAGGAAAGTCTGAATTGATTTGAAAGATTTGTCTTAAGTAAATGCTTATTGTTCTGAAAATTTCCTTACTATACTTTTCTGTTATATGTAAGAAAAACTTTTATAGTTACGATCCGGCATGCTGTCTAAACTGATTTGCACTGTTAATGTTTTTTTAGGTTACCCAGGAGATTTCAGATGAAACTAGAGTTTTCCGTTTGCTGGGCTCAGACAGGTAATAACCAGTTTTTAAAAACTTACGTTAAAGGAATGCAAATGTTTTGTTCATATAAATAAGTCTGAAAATGCTAAAAATGGAATCTGTGGTATTCACAGCCATTTTGAGAAAGTTTCTAATTTCTGTGTTGAGATGATCTAATGTTTGTTTAATCAGTCAGTTTAGAGATGTCTTACTGCTGTAAGTGACCTAGCTGTTTCCATAGAGTATTAGTTACGATCATGCAAAGTTAACATTAAGGTACATATCTTTGTTAGGAAGATTATCAGACCCTATTGTTGCTCTAAACAATTTTCTGATTATTCTCTAACCATTATTTTTAAAATGAGGTTGAATTTTTAACACCCATCCATGAAAAGGAATGCAGTATTCCTTGTTTATTGTGAAACTCAGTTTAACATTAAAGAGGCTTAGCTCTCTCTGTGGAGAAATTTAAAGGTAAACTCCCAAATGTAGCATTCCACAAAGGTGTTTAACCCTTCCCCGCCTTTTCTTTTTTTCAGGCTAGACTACATGGAAAACACAATATTCATTCTTTCTTGCCTACCATAAAAAATAACCTACTCTACGTAGGCTAGAGTAGTGCTTACTGACCAAGTACAGCCAGTAAAGAACCTTTGTACAAGTCCTTGATTTAACGTCATCTTACCCTTCAAATAATGTTTGTTTAAAATACAAGTTTCTTCTTTGGTTAAAATGTATAATATCCTTTAGAAATTCAAAAAAAGAAGGTGTTAAAACGTGGATCTGTGATACATCTGTAATTTTTTCTGATGCAGTTGTCTACCTGCCCTCCCTTCTCCTTCCATACCTTGTCATGTAGATAGTTCCATAAATGCTATAAAAATTTTATCTAACATACTAGAGAATTCTCTGTTGGTCATTTAATATCTTGGGGTGTCCATCTGTGGTCTCATTCTTGTTACATGACTGGCATATTTCTTTTTCCGGTTACAAATGGATCTGGATAATGCTTTTATACTGCTTTTCCCATAAAAGTCATATGCCATATTTTATTACAGCTTATTTGTACCTGTCATCTATTTTACCATTGCTCATTGAGTGGTTTGCCATTTAAATTCTTAAGTTTCTGGTCTCAACAACAGACTGTCTAAAGACCAGGCTGATTAAACAGAGATAAAAATGAGCAGGTTGGCCACTAGATAATAAATTTGGGGATAATGGTACAAAACAAAATAGGACTCGATCTCACGCCCTCCTTTTTACTCTCACAGTGACAGCAGTGGAAAGGCGCGTCACTTTTAGGCAGGTTGTAAATGTCAGTTTAAGTATTTGTGCTCTAAGTATGAGATCCAGTAAATTAAGAGGTACTAGAAGAAATCAATCACATCAGTATTGATGTGAAATGAGAAGATGTGAAATGGGTGGCTCACAGGTTTTCCTCTTTTAGGCAAATAAAGGAGTTTATAAGAGAGGTGTAGAGCCAAACAAGACCTTAAGTTTTAATAGATGAGGAAACCAGGGACCCATGGAGCTAAAATGACTTGTACAAGGTCACTGAGATGGTAAATGGTAAATAATCATTGGTTTCACTTTGTTTCCATGAGCAGTAAGAAAAATCTTGGCATAAAGAGAGTTGGTTCTGTCTCATAATACTCATGATGAATACAAGTAGGCTGGTAAAAAAATGCAACTTATTAACCAATAACCATTGCAAAGAATGATGACATAAATTTAATAAAGAATTTGACAAGATCTACATATTTATTCAGCATAAATTTTGACGTTCAGTTTCATTGTGAAGGTTATACAAGGCAGGACAATGAAATATGGTTTGGGGTCAAGAAATGCGATATTCAAGCCTTGTGGATTACTCCAAAGCTCATACCTATGTATTAGAGCAGTGTTTTCTTCCAAAACACAAAAGGCACTGGACAGCATCACAAAAAAATGAGACTGTATCATACAGGAAATAACTGGCTACTGATATGGGAGCCATATCAGAATTAGCTTCCTAGGTAGTCCATTGAGTGTACATAAAATAAAGCTAAAAATTAATATCAAATTAGAAGAAAGGATAAAGATGAGAAGAGGCTACTGCATGCATTTACAGCAATGCCAAGTCATCCTTTTTAAATAAGAAGTTGACTCCCAAAAGTAAGAAATGGATAAGAGTCAAGACCTTAGATTTTTTAGAGAAATTTGCAATGCTTTTGATAAAGTATCTTGTACTATTCTTGTTGAGAAGGTGGAGAGATTTGGCTTAGACATTATTACAGTCAGATGGTTCAGAACTCAAGGTGTAATTGTCAAAAGTTCAATATTAACCTAGCAGAAGGTCTCCAGGGGAGTCCTGTGAGAGATCAGTGCTTGGCTTTGGGATAGTTAACATTGTCATCAGTGTCTTAGATAAAGCCATAGATCGTTACTCATCAGACTTACAGACGACTGAGTCATTTGTTAGGAGCTGGAAGGAGAAGAAGAAGAAGCTGGAGCTTCCGACACACCAGATGACAGAGTCAGAATCCAAAAGAATTTTGTACAGGCTAGCACATTCAGCTAAATTTAATAAGATGAAATCTGGTAGATACACATGTGAGGTTTTGCACTGAGGTACTAAAAATTCAGCTTCACCAGCAAAAAATAGGGGTAAGACATGGGTAGACAGCAGTTGTTCTGAAAAGATGCTGGCGGGGTTAGTGGCCTGCAAGCCCAGTATGAGTAAGTAGAGCAATGTCCTAGCCAAAAACCCTATTGTAATCTTGGGCTGTGTTAAATGGGGCAAGCTTCAATTCCATTTACTCTGCTCTTACCAGCCCCTACATGGAATGTTATGCTTAGTCGTGGGTTTAAGAAGGACATTGCTAACCTGAAGAGTGTTCAGAGAAAGGTCACCAGGACGGTAAAGGGCCATGAGTCCATGTCACATATGAATCGATTGTGGGAATGGAGCAGAGAATACCTGTGGGGTAGGCACACAGCTGTCTTCAAATATTTCAAGGGCTATTTACTAGAGGCGTAGCTGGACCCGTTATGTTGGACTCTAGAGGTCAGAAATTGGAGACGGGGGGTGGAGACTGCAAAGAGGAAAGTTGCTTCCCAAAGTTTCTATAGCTTTCCCTGAGAGGTGATAGGTTCCTTCTTCTTGGACTTGAAGCAGTAGGTGACCACTTGTCAGATATATTATGGTAGGTTTGGACTACGGAAGTGGATACTTGGGCTAGAAAATGGTCTCTGAAGTCACTTCCTACTCCCAAAGTCTAATTCTTTGGCCATAAGGAGAAGACTAAAAGCCTAAAAAGCATTGCATCTAGCAAACCTAAGATCCTTGCCAACCAGAGAAACATTCTAACCAGTGGCAGCCCCATCTTAGCTTACAAACTCCTTTGTAAAACATCACAGGAGACAGTGATTAATTATGAAAAATATGAGCTGTGGCATCTCACAGTACAGTAAAAGTCAACAGGGGAAAGCAAAACATGCAAAGTGTGGTATGGGACCAGAGCACAGGGGGTAGAATAAGAGAACAGAAGGTAATAGTGATGATGAACAGATGTAGGAGGAATAAGGCAAAGGGAAAGATGGGAAGGCAGCAGATTATGGGCAGAGAATGGAGTTTTAGAATTTGAGAGCATGGAGGTGGGACAGTTACTGTGATGGTAAGATCTAAAGTATAACTCTCCTCGAAACCATAAAGATGTGAGTTATAGGAGTTAATGTGGGAGTTAAACAGCTTGATGAACTCAGAATCTGAGGTATCCAGGGGGAACATCAACAGGATGTATATGAAAACAGGGATAAATGTGGAAAGAAATACTGAGCCAAGTTCTGAAGAAAGCCAGGCACCTGAATAAGGGGGATAGTAACCTGGAGGCCAGTAACAAGGATCAGGACCAGGTAGTCAAAAGACAGAGTTAATTTCCTGAGAACAGAGGAAACAGTAGTGGTACCAGAGGGAAGGATGGTCTGGAAGGATCCAAGAAGGAGCTGGGAGTTTGTCCGTTCCTCTTGGTCCCCTCTGTTGCTGTGGCAGAAGAGGAAGAGCAGCCTGTCCTGGAGAGAGTGATCATGCAGACGCAAGTTTCCATGAGGGCCAGATGAAAGAAGTCCGGAATTAAAGGGCTTTTGTTAACAACAGAGCAGAAGTTCTGTTCAGACACTTACTGGCTGTGCAGTGATGAGCATTTGGCTTAACTTCTCTGAGCCGTAGTTTCTTCCTCTGTAAAATGAAGGCGTTGAACGAAATGCCCTTTAAGGTCTTTCCAATTCAAAATGTTGTATCATATGTAAGTGTGAGGTGTTATATTCCCTGTTCTAATTTCAGTGGTAGTCAAATTTGATCTTCTGTATTTCTTTCTGGTAACTTATCCCCCTTCCTCAGAAAAGTTATTCTGTTGGGAGAAAGGTGGTGTTAATAATCTATGACAGTGGTTCTCAACCTTTCTAATGCCGCAATTCTTTAATGCTTGTATGTGGGCGTATCTGCATGTGGACAGCCCCTCCTGGAGATGGATAGAGGAGTGGTGTCTTGGTTCCTAAGACCATCGGAAATATGTTTTCCAATGGTCTTAGGCGACCCTTGTGACCCCTGTGAAAGGGTCGTTCGACCCCCAAAGGGGTCACGACCCACAGGTTGAGAACCGCTTTTCTGTGATCATCAGTACTTTCATTATGGTGCTACTGTTTTCCCACTACCATGAGAGCTAGTCTAAGTAAGAGATCTGTTGGGATGAATTGGACCTCTTTTGTTGATATAATTTTAGTATTACATAATTTTCTGTTTCTGTTAAAGAGTGAACAAAGCTCCAGTGTTTCTGGTTTTTAAAAGAAAATTTTATTGATATGTTTTGACTTGCATTGCCTAAAATTGCCCTCTCTGTGCCTCCTTTGTCCCTCTCAGCCATCCCATGTAACAAAGGTTTCTGATTCCTTAAGGTCACATATTGTCAGAGTACTTTATAAAGAATTTTAAAGCTTTTAAGGAGTTGAATTTAAAAGCCAATTATAATTCCCTTTCTGTGTTCCTTATGTAGTCTTATGAGAATGTGAGCTAGGAGATGAATTTCTGTTGCACTGTTGTTAATTTGACGCACGCAATCTCTGCCTTTACTTCTAAACAGCTCTTCTGTTTTGGTTTCATTGCAGGGTTGTCGTTTTGGAAAGTAGACCAACAGAAAATCCTACAGCACACAGCAATCTCTACATTTTGGCTGGCCATGAAAATAGTTACTGAGCAGCACTTGGAGAAAGGACAAGAAAATGAAACAAGCCCCATATGAAAAATACCTTCAAGAAAATGAAGTACAAACAGAAATCTTGCTTTCTTTCTTTCTTGTAGGTGGCATCTCAGTGATCTATATGTTAGGGTAGGATTCAGTACTTTCTGTAGCTGGAAACAGCTATTATATCTCTTGCCACTGTGTGGTGGTTATATAATGTTTGCTTAATAAAAGCTGTGAGACAGATAGTCTTCTTCTTAGTTCATGGAAGCTCAGTTTTAAAAAAAAAATAATATTTGCAACCAAGGTGCCATATCATTTAAAAATAACTCATGTGATTGTCTCTAGAGTGGCTTTAGCACTGACAATTCTTTCATTTGAATGTGGTCTTATTCTTTAACGAATATGATTTTGTAGGAATTGTCCCCCAATCTCTTTACTTTTAAATCAGCCATTCTGTATGTTTTTGTAAAATAGAATATTTAATTCCTATTTATTAATCTGCTGCTAGAATGGTGTAATGTATCAGCTTAAAATTTTTCACAGTTGTATAAAGAAGGGTTTTTTTCTAGGTTTAGTGCTTTGTTAGGAGTCATGGGTAGCATATCAATTTGTTGTTTTTTTCCTGTTTAATTGCAATTTTATACAACAAAAAAAAGTATTTTATAATACAATTTCATGCAGATTGCCTTAAAAGGGAGCTTCATACTTCAAACTAATAATGTTATAGGGTGCATATAGCAATATAATGATGATGATGATGATTGAAATATGATTAGAAAAGGGCGTGTGTATATACGCGTTACGGTATCGTGGCAGTGTCTTCTTGACAAGAAGTAGTATTCCTCTTCACGTTATTGGTAACTCATGAGGCATTCATCTTCGTGCACATCTAACCATTGCAAATGTAGGAGGGAAAGTATTTAACTATTTATGACACATATTTTATTTATACTGTGCCAGAAGGAATACCTGTAAAGTATGCATGTATCTTGGGGTTTTCATTTATTCCTGTGGATGTTCACTTGGGTAAGATAAAGAAGAAAAAAAATGCCTGTAAGTGAAAGCTAATTCCTGATGGGATCGTATAAATACATATTATGGGAATCAGTATTCTAAAAAGAATTAAACAGAGTCATTCTTTTTAAATTTTTTTTCCCCTCTACCATCTTAATCTGCCACATTAAAGTCATACTGGCTACAGTTGTCTGTATTAACTTGCTTAGCATTGACAGTATTGTACACGGTCTAAAGAAAAGGGTTTTTCCAAGAAGCTTGGTTTCATTTGACCCGATAAACTGGGGGAACCTTATTTACATATAAAAAAATTTCTCTGAAAAACATGCTGTATTTTTTTCCCTTACATTTCTTCCATTTACTTGAACTTTTTTTCCTCCTAAATGTAAATATGGAAACTCTTTGGTCATTTTAACAGGAAAATATGGTAACATCTTTCGGTCCAATTCCAAAAACATTTAATCAGTGCCTTGCATCTAATAATTAGTGTCAACAGACTACTTAGAGAGCTTTAGACAGATGACAATGACAGTGGTTGCAGCAAAGAGTGCTGGCATGAGCCCAGCAATGGAAGCGGCATCAAATGGCATCAGACTTAAGAGGTATGTGTGCAAGACACCCCGTCTGACCTTGCTCATTGGTCCCACCAAAAACATGTTTGGTGTATCAGCATTAATTGAAATATCCTGTCACTTCCATGGGAATGAATTACAAAGAAGTGATTGACTAAAGATGTTGAAGCAGGGTTTTGTGACCTCACAGTGCAATATGATGATAAGTGTTCTCACAAGGTGTTGTTTGGGGTATACTTAGATCAATCAGCCCATCAGTAAAGTTTTAAGCATCTGTTCTGTGCCAGGCACGTGTATGGGATATCGGCCAGTAACTTTATCCACTCCATCCCATTCATTCCCTGTCAAAGCCAAGCCTAACTGGAGGTGTGGGGGTGGAGGAAATGGGATGTGCGTGACATAGTATGGCATAGTACTATCATGTTTGGTAGTTAAGAAACAGTTGGTCACTTTGGAAGGCAATTTCAGGTTAGTGGTGAGGTCATAATCAAGATTGCAAAGGGCTGAGATGTGAGGAAAGAAAATAGAGACCACAAGAATAAGTAACTTTTTCTGAGTTTGATTGGGAAAGGGAGGAGAAATATAGGGCAATAGTTTGAGCGGATGGTGGTGTCTAGTGAAGAGTTTTCTTTTTAAGAATGAGGGATTCTCATATCTATGCCTCAGGAGAGGAATCTCTCTCCCTTCTTCCCCATCTCCCTTTCTCCTTCTCTTCCTTTCCCTTTCCCTCTCGCTTCCTCCCTCCTTCCCCCCTTATTTCTGCCTCTTGCATTTTCTGAATTCCTTCACGATATCTCAAATTTCGTGTTTTGCCAGGAGTCCCTGGTTCCTCCAGTTGCTAGTGCCTTCCCCTCTGATATTAACTTTAATCTACTCTGTATCCATCTTGTATGTACCTAACATATTTTCATGTTACTTTTCTCATTAAAATGTTAGCTCCTTGAAGGTGGGGGGCTATTTTTGCTTTTCTTTGTCTTTTCCACATTTAGTACAGCACACTGGTATGTGCTTAATAAATGCATGTTGGCTGACTGACTAAAATAAGAGGGTTGAATGTGATGATTTTAAAGTCTTTTCAAGCTGTAACATTCTTTGGTCATTTTATCCCCATTTTACCAATGAGGCTGAAACTTACGGACCAAATAGTAAATGCTGGGTCTCAAACCTAGTTCTACCCCTACTATAATGCTTTTCCCCTATGTCAGACTCTTCATTTACTTACTGTGTAGGTTTAAGCCAAAGACATTCATCCAAGCTCCAGGGCCCTCTAAGTAATTCTGCAATATTAGATTGGAGAGAGAAAGGAAATTAGCTGAAGTTTGTGTAGTATCCCCTCTGTGTTCATTCCCCCACCTGCACTCACTGGTAGGTTGGTTCCTCAGAGGGGCAGCTGCTACATCAGCTTCTAGGAATAACCTTTGGATGACTACCACTATCACAATAACTCCTGACTCACGTAGTGCCTCCCAGACATCCAGTAGATTCTGTTAGGATTTAGAAAAAAAAATTTTTTAACTTGGTGAGACTATTCCACAGATGTACAGAGTCTGTGTGGTTAGAATAGGCAAAAACTTAAAAGTACAATAATAGTAAGGCCCATGTGTAAGGAACATAAATGGCCAAGGTAACTCACTACTCCTGACTTGCAGGGCCTTCATGTTCCCCTTCCCAGGGAGTGTTAATGACTTTCATTGTGTGAATCTCGATGGTGGATGTGTTCCCATTGCTAAGCTGGTCTGGCTTCCCAAAGCATGGCATCAGCTGGGCTTAGTCCTTTTGGGTGATAGTATCTCTACTGCAAGCTGGCTGGGCAGATTGCTCAGTCACTGGGTTGTCTACACTACTGAAGTCTCCTTCGCCCTCCAGCCTTAGGCTCAGTTGGATGTTAACTTTGTTCTTTCTATTAGGGTATTGTATTGCCAAGGCAATATGTATAGTATCGAGTGCCAACTATGAATATGCTGGCATAGATCTGAATCACAAAATATGACAGGTTCCCTATGGAAGACAGAAGCAAAACATTTATTTAGACACCAGAAAGCTGAATCCCAGCATCAGAAAGCCAGATCCCAATACCAGAAAATAAATCCATCATAGCAACAAAGAAGTTAATACACCTTATCACCGCAGAGAGCAATTCCATCCCAAAGCCTTCCCACAAACACAATCCTAACCATCTCCTTTCCTGTGTCCTCTCTCCTCCAGCTCTAACTGCTCTGACTCCCGACTTCCTCTTGGCTTTGCTCCACTCTTCAGCAAACTGCTCCTACCACAGGCTCCATGCCATTACATTATGCTGTTAGGGGGCAGGAAGGATCTTCAAATTCCCTTTACCATTATAGGTATCCACAATGCTCTCTTTTCAAGTGGAGTGCTACTGTGCTCTTTCAGAAAGGGCTGGGACCTTTTACCATTATAGGTATCCACAATGCTCTCTTTCCAAGTGGAGTGCTACTGTGCTCTTTCAGAAAGGGCTGGGACCTTTAGTTGAGGATTAGCAAAATGCATTTCTGCAGCCCTGTTGTCTTAGGGCCTCTGTCCCCTCCTGGGTAGGAGAGAGAGTCTCTTCTTGTTGGCAGTCAGTTACGGTTCAGAGCTGTTTCCTCGGTGAGGGATCCTCTCCTACCCCCAGCTTTTTGTGACCTTGTATTTATATTTCCCAGATTCCTTTTGAGTTGTGTGAATAAGTGACTGAAAATCAAGGTGGTGAGGCAGTGCATGCCAGGAGGTCAAGTTCATTGTCCTTTTAAACATAATTGAGCAGTTCAGAGCCTCAGACAAACGCTGTCAAGTGAGCTGAAGAAAAGGCATTTTTATTATTATTGGGCTGTTACCTTTCTCAGTGATTACTCTGAGATGGTTCACGGCTGAGGAGGAAGGGCTTTGAGAATGAAGACCTCTTTGTGTATTCCTGATTTCCTCAGCATAACCACATGCAGTATCTTTCAGACACCTGTCAAGGAAATGAATACTGCATTGAAAAAAAATCAAAATACCCCACCCCATTCCACACCACTTTTTGGAAAAGCTTCTCAGTTGGCTTCACTGGCCAATATCACCTACATGCTGTTGTATGGAAAATGACAGCAAGCAAGACCATTTAGAATTTTAAGTGGAGTTTATTGAGCCAGCAAATGCAAGGGGTGAGCATAACCCAAATCAAGCAGCCCTGAGATGCATATGTCGGGGCTTATATAGACGAAAGCCACAACATAACTGTTACCAAGGAAAAATCACAACTTGACAATTATGAGCAAGCGGGAAAAATACAGAAGCCAAAAGATAGCAATTAGTTCGTTGCCCAACAATCATTGCCCAGTGATCACAGTTTGTTGCCCAACTGGAAAGTTCCGAAGTCTATTCTGGGAGCTAACCAAAAAGGGGGGCCTATGGGTTCCAAGTGGCAGGTTTGGGCAGGTCTCCTAGGCAGGCTTTGTTGGGAGTTCAGGCAAGTCTCCTAGGCAGGTCTCCTAGGCGAACTTACCCCAGACAGGAGAGATGAGGGAAGTTCACAAAATGGTGATTACAACAATGCCTGCTCTCATATGGATATTGTAAGGGAAACTAATATAACGTCACTGAATTGCTATACAGAAAGACAAGTATGAAATAAAAGCAAGTCACAATCCCATGGGGGAAATGGGGTTCTATAACAAAAGGAGAACTTTCCATGAGTTTATTCTCCAGGTATTTGGAGACATCACTTCTGAGAGAGTGTTGTGCCTATGTGAACAAAATCCTGGATCTAATGGTATGGCATTGAGAAACATGAAAGAACATGTACCCAGAGAAATTACATAGGAAATGGAAAAGAAAATGAACATTTGGAAGGTAGAGTTTG
Source organism: Pseudochirops cupreus (assembly GCA_028627135.1). Classification (NCBI taxonomy): domain Eukaryota; kingdom Metazoa; phylum Chordata; class Mammalia; order Diprotodontia; family Pseudocheiridae; genus Pseudochirops; species Pseudochirops cupreus. Next base: position 371,578,991 of record CM053582.1, on the reverse strand, counting down.
GAATTAGACTACATGGTCAAAGACAAAGGATAAATTCTAACAGAACAAATGTTTTTATCTTCATTTCCTCATACAAGAACTGGTACTTCTAAGAGTAAGGCACAACAGAAACAAGGGAGGAGGGACAAGATCTATAAGGCAATAATGTAAAAATTGTTTAGAAAAAGAAACTCAGATTTGGTTATTTAGAAGCTTTAATGTCATGAAGAAAACAAAGAAACCAAGGCAGGAACAAATTATAAACCACACGAATCGAAATATAAAAGTTTAGAACAGACAGGGAAGAGTTAATGAAAAGAGCAAGATAAATCTTTTTTTAGATAAAAAGCACAGAAAATAGAGAAAAGGGGTGGAGGGATAGTAAATTTACTTCAGAGGGAGAAAAGGTAAAAGGAGGAGAAATAGATAAGCAAATAAAAAAGGGGGAAAGGAGTCAATCATTTCCTACTTTGTGAAAAGGAAAAGGGTTGACAAATAGGGATAGGGATTGAGGGTTGAAGGGAAGAAAACCTATCAGAAAAGCGGTCCTCAGCAGAAAAGAACATATCGTGAGGAATATACCTACAAAATCTGAAATGGGATTAACCCAACAAATAAGCATCCCAAGATAAGCACAAAAGAAGAGAATGTTGAAAATGAGAGCATAAGTATTTAAATTAGAAACCAGAAATTATACAGAAAGGCTAAAACTAAAAGTGGTTTCTTTGACTAGCAAGAGCAACATAAGCCTTTAGCTAGCCTGATTAAAAAGGAAAGAAAATCAAGTCAACAAAAGAGCGCATGAACAAGGTGAAAGAAAACTCTTAAAAGAAATAAGTCATGGGGTAGCTGATCTCAACAAGCATTCTGACAGTTTGGGGAACTTGCTATACATGCTATGAATATTGGATTTGGATAAAATGCTGTTACTCTGTAAAGACTTGCCCACCAAGATATCAGGTATTTCCCAACAAGGAAAAAAATTGTTACCAGTGTTTAAAAATTAAACTGCAATATACTGTAAAAAAAAAAGACATAAAAGAAATTATGAAAATTTACTGTGTAGTTACACTAACAAATGAAATAAATTACCTTTAAAAATATAAAATACTCAAATAAGCAAAAGACCAAATAAACATCATAAATAATTCAGATTTCAGAAAAATAGAACTAGATGTAAAGCGACGAAAGGAAGAAACTTCAGGACTTAATAGATTGACAGAATGAACAATGCCAATACTACACAAATTCTCAAAAGCTGAGAAAGCGTTCTACCAAACTCCATTTAAGAAACATACGTAGTCCTAGTACATAAACCAGGGACGGATAAAACAAATAAGAGCTACAGACAAATATCATTAATTAATGTTCATTCAAAATTGTTTAACAATTCATCCAATAAATTATTCGTTACGAGCAAGTCGGAGTTATCCTAGGGATGCAATGATGGTTCAGTAAAAACGAGAAAAGCAATGGTGCCCACTCTCCCCACTATTTGATATGGTTCTAATACAGCAGTAACAATGAGACGAGAGAAATTAAAGGCATAAAGGTGAGGAGAAATTATCATTTGCTGATGACATAATAGTTTACTTAGGAAGTCTTGGGAATCAGCAAAGATACTATTTCAGACGATGGTTTCAGCAAAGTTGTAGACCACACGGGAAAAAATTAATTCAGAAAAATCAACAGCTTACTCAGTTTTGCTGGTTTTTTTCCTCTACTTCCTTTTTTTCTTTTGATTAAAAAAAAAAAAGAAAAACTTTGTTATGTGGAATGGTTCTCTGGAGGGGGAGGGGAGGGATGAGAATGGGAACTTAGGCAAGGTGAAAGTAAGAGATATAAATAAATTTTATTTTAAACAGAAAAGTAGGGGAAATTTTTCTGACATCCTGCTATTGTTGTAGAGGAAGAAGATAAGGAAAAAAAATTAAACCATGTTGGGTCAGCAGTGGAGGGAAATTGTAACAGAGATTATCTTTGATCATATGGCAGCAGGGAGACGCTGGAATTTATTAAGTAGGGGTTGTTATGTTTGTTTTTTGTTCTCAAAGAGGACGGTGACTTCAGGGAGATGATGACATGCTTGCAGTTGACTTGGGTTTGAGTGAGGGACAGCTGTGCAAGGTCACCAGCCTCACTTTCTCCTCCACAGCCATCTGGGTCCGGTGGCCAGATATTCATCAGGAGGACTGGAGATGGCCCAGGAGGCACTGGGAGACCCTGGCCCTTGTAGGCTAAGGTCTTTTCAGGTTCTCACTTTGAGTAAGGTAATGCCCATTCAGTGAATAGGCCCCTTTAAGAAGTTAATCAAGGTAGTGTCCCCTTTAATCAAGAAAGAAAAAAAAAATCAAACTGGGAGGAGAGAACTCAGGCTTCCTGACCAAAAGATAAACAGTTACACCTAGTCAAGTCTGCACTTAAAGAAAATCAACTTTGGGGGCATTGTGTAGAATATACTACAGTAAGGAAAACTTGAGGGAGGGAGACCAGTCAGGCGAATACAGTGATAATCTAGGCCAGAAATGATAAGGGCCCAAACTAAGGCAGTGGGTCCATAAGGAAAAAGAAAGGATTGGATTCAAGAGATATGAAGGCATCTGAGATAGAAATGAAATGGTTTGACACCTGATTGGAAATACGGAGTGAGATAAAGTGAGGGGCAGATCCTGGGAGCCCTGCTGAGCAACCTATTTAGCAAATACTGTACCAAAAAGGGAAGCTTTGTGAAGACTCCAGGGGAAAGAAGGGATTTTGAGGTGTGGCACCCACAGGGGAATGTGTGGCCTAGGCCATGTGCTCCCCACCGTTACACCCTAAATTTATGTGCATTCTTTCCATGGACTCTTATCAGTGAGAATTCTGTTTATGAGAGAAGGAGGCGTTTTGTACTTACTTTTCTACACCACTTTAGGAAATGATTTTGCTGAGCTAATTATGCCTGCTGGCCCGTTGTGAATAGAATACAAACCTTTGCAGCAGTTCTCAACCTGTGGGTCGTGACCCTCCCCCTTAGGGGTCGCCTAAGACCATCGGAAAAGACATATTTCCAGTGGTCTTAGGAACCGAGACACTGCTCCTCTATCTTTCTCCAGAAGGGTCTGCCCACATGCAGATACGCCCACATAAGAGTATTAAAGGGTCACAGCATTAAGGATGTTGAGAACCACTGCTTTGGAGGCTCATGAGCTATCATTTTAGGAATGCTGGCCTACAGAGTACACCCTAGAACTTGGGAGAAGCAGCCACCTCTGGACATCCAAATAGCAAAGACAAGTTGGGGAAATATAGAGAAAAATTCTGTGGTCTGCCTTTTAGATAGCAATCTACCAAAGAAATTTAATTATTATTTTAAATTATTTTAATTCTAAGTATCCCTTCAAGAAAAACCCCAAAGCAGACAATTCTCCTTGTTTCTGACACATTCACAATTTATGATATTCCCAAATAAAAATTAAAATTCCACAATAAGATGAAACATGATCACAAAGTGCAGAAAACATTTTGATTAATCAAGTGGAGCAATAGTCACAACTTCTAGCACACCCTGAAGAATCAGTTTTCCTAAAACTTTTTCAATACCCTTTTATCTATTTCTTCTCTAGTGGTTAGAAGAGGATTCAGTGCTCTCATCATCGAGGCCCAGGTTCGATTTCTGGTCAGGGAACCATAAAATGCTAAGGTTTAGGGGTACTCGATACCCCCAAATACCAACACACTGGGTCCTGACAAATGAATTTGACTCAAGTCTTCTCTCAGCCAAAGTAAAGCAAAATTTATTAAAGATTCACCTTAATGGGTAGACTCTTAAGGAGCCTATGTGAAGCTTGTATTGACAAATAGACCAGAATAGTCTGACACAGTGATAATTCTCGGCTTCTTCATGGAGACAAGATGCAACTTACATACAGAAAAATTGTGGGAGAGATCTAGGGATGGTCTAGAGGAGGAGTTTGGGGAGAGTCTTAAGGACCAGTCAAATGAGGTCAGACTCCAGTAAAGGGTGGGAAAGAGCTGAAGGCTACCTAGAGATGATAGACAATGAAGGCCTGGGCTAGTTTAAGGGTTATAGATTTGGGTATAGGTATTTTGATAGGATCAAGGGTGGGAAGTAGCTGGACAATGAAGGGGTAGGTTAGTAAGAGTAGGAGATTTGGGCCACCCATAATGAAAGGCTTATGGCCTCAGGCAAATGTCTCATTAGATGGGAAGATTCCATCAGAGTCCAAGGGGTTTCCCAGAGCCTGAACCCCATCACAAGGATATTCTTTCCAGTCTGGACAAAGGCAATTCAATAAATACTTCTATTACAAATTAATCAAAAGATATTCTTCCTCACTCTTGATCACGTACAAGGAAGGGTCCTTCCAGGGTTGTCATGGACTGGACCTGAGTCACATCAGTCTTTTAGTAGTTTAGGTTTGAAATTGGAATGAAATGAGATACTCACAATCTCTGTAGTAGTTATCAAAAGGAGAATCGCTTGGCCATAGCAGGAAAAGGACAATTAGGGTAGGGAAGTGGTATTCAATCAGGAGGAAACATTGGTTAAGCTGCACTTGGCTTCCCAGTGGAGTTCAAGCCATAGGTCTCTGGTCAAAAGCCAGAGGGAGGAGATCCAGCCCCTCCTGTCCTAGATGTTTGGTATACAGGTGGCCAGGAAGTTGTCTCACTGGCAATGCCTTATTCTCCTGAACTAATTAAATCTCAAGGACAATTTTAATACTGTTTTAGGAAAAACTAGGCTAATTTTGATAGGGACAGGGTGGGGAAGTGCCTAGAGGAGTATTGAGGATATTATTCCCATTATATGAGCTGATCAAGTCTCCCTATTTAGAAAGTGGTTAAGTACCTGGTCACAGTTCCATGGCCAAGAGGATTGCTAGCATTTGTAGCTACAAGGGAACAGGGGCCCTTCCTGAGTAAAAACTAGAGCACAGTCTAGGAGAGCAAGGATATACTTCTTCCTGGATCATACCACCTTAGAAGCACCATGTAAAGACACAAGATTTGTTGCGGGGAAGACTTGCCAGTTGTAAGGAAGCTAATCTGTTCTGGTCTGATATGCCAATTGTAAGGACACAGACCCTCCAAAAGAATACTGAGATATTGAAGAAAGAGAGGCTCATGCCAACTTGATTAGTAATAGGTTTTGAAGAGGTTATCCATAAAATGTAAAGGGTTAGGGTTATGGTTGCTCTGGAGACCCCAAAATACCAATACACCATGTCCTGCCAAATGAATTTGACTCAAGTCTTCTCAGCCTAAGAAAAGCAAAGTTTATTAAAAGTTCGCCATATTGGGTAGACTCTTAAGGAGCCTCAATATCTGTGATGCTTTCATTGGGCAAGCGGGCCAGAGCAAGTGTGACACAGAATAAGTCTGTGCTATGGTATACACACACACACACACACACACACACACACACACACACACACACACACACACGTGCACATAGGAAGGGATCTTATATACAGGAAGGTTGTGGGAGGAATCTAGG
>CM053582.1:371523893-371565027 GCA_028627135.1 Pseudochirops cupreus | reverse complement strand
GCCTATCAAAATACCAATCCACTCTTGCATTGACCTCATTAACTCCTCCTGAAGACCCTCCCCAAACACCTCCTCTAGACCACCCCTAGATTCCTCTGTATATAAGAATCCCATCTCCCTTCCATGTGGTATGAGAGTGCCACAGAATAGCTTAGCACAGACTTGCTCTGTGAAAGCACCATAGAATGATCTAGCATAGCCTGGCTCCTTAAAAGTCTACCCCATATGGCGAACTTTTAATGAACTTTCAATAAACTTGACTTTTCTTTGGCTGAGAGAAGACTTGAGTGGAATCCATTTGGCAGGACCTGGTGTGTTGGTATTTTGGGGTCTCGAGCACCCCTAAACCTTAAACTTCAACATGCCTAGGACCCTGAGAAAGTTTCAATGTAACCATATGGTAGTGATCCATCCCTGGGACAATGTGAGGGCATATTCCAGAGGATGAGTGAATGGTCGAGGTGCCTAGGCGTAAGGTATGAGACCCTAAACAGAGTGGGATGTTTATACCCACCTACAAAGCCATGTATGATTACAGAAACACTGAAATAGCTTGAGAACAAAAAATTTAAGACAGGAAAACAAAGGAGTTAAGATCTAATGAAACTTCCTAGGATCTAATGAAACTGTTTCTAGATTTTATTCTCCTGTTAAATTTTAGAGAACTCCAGCAAAGTGACTTTTGTCTCTTGATCTTTTCAAAGATGGTACCTATACAAAACTGGAAAATTTACCATGGAGACTGACTTCCAGTGTTCAGTTTACGATTTCTGTAAGCGTATACCTATTAACTAAGGTTCTGTGTCTTTGGATGAGCCTAATCAGCCACTTTTGTCCACTTTATTTAAAGTAAATCCTCTGCACTAAGTAGCTCAGCTGTTGGCTGGTTAGCTTTGCAGTTTCCTCTCTCTAACTGATAACTCCTTCAGTGTTATTCCCCTTAGTCAGCCTGCTTTTGTTTGTCTTCCACTTAGCAGTCCTTGCCTGTTTGCTCCTGTTCCTCCCCAGTGTGTGACTGAAAGGAAATAGCTATGTATGGCTGAAAGGAAACTGATGAGCGTCTTATGTGCTAGACTAGAACAGCAGGGTTTTGTAGGAATAGACAACCAGTTCTGTACAAATATGTCTTTACCCTACATCAGTGATCTCGCGAATGAGGAATGTGCACCCAACATGCAAAAATCACCTATGTGAGAGCTAGGAGGAAGTATCAGAACCTCTATTTCTACCTATTTTTTCCTAAAAATAAAGAAATAGTATTCATAATATTTCATATTCAGCGTAGTTCTGATGCCCTCATTTGTTGATCTGTATATCAGACTCCTCATGTGCATGTACACAGAAGTCACTGGGGGTCTGGAAGGGTTGGCAATCATTCTGTTTGTTCCTGGGGGTGGGGGTGGACCTGAGGCCTCAAGGCCTCTAGATCCTTGGGTGCAGCTTTTTGACTGAGGCCAAGTTTTACCGAACAAATCCTTTATTAAGGGCATTTGTTCCGTGAAGTTTGGATTCAGTCAAAGGATTGCACTTGAGGACGTAGAGGGCCACAAGTGACCCTGAAGCCATAAGTTCCCCAGCCCTGGATTCCCTTTCAGCCTATTTTAATGCATTATTTTACTTGCTCAGAGTTAAGTGAATTTTCAGATTATATTATCTAGTTTTAAGTAAGTGTTAAAAATAAACTGAATTTAGAACCAGTCCTCTGAATCACTTTATTATAACATTAAACCAAGATATTAAAAAATAAGGAAGCATATTCAGCCATATTGCTGTCACTAAGATGGTAATAGTAACATTTTAGTTTTATCACAAATAGTATTACAATAAAACATTATTAAAACTGTTTTGGTAGAAGCAAAAGAATTTTTAATATTAATAAGTAAATTAATTATTATTAAAATAATTTCTTATTCTTTAAAAGTCATATTGGTATATATTTTATAATATATATATTGGTTCAGTGACATGTATATGTATAATTTATGAACAAATATGTATATTGGGGGGTATACACTTAAATGGCTTTTACTTATAAGAGTGCCCAATCAAAAGAATTTGGAGACCACTTGCCTAGAGAATTAAGAAGAGAGTAAAGCTTAGGGTGAAAAAAATGTATTAATAAGAGAACTAAAAACCTGAAACCACCTTCTAAGAATAAAACCAATAGATGCATATGAGTTTATGAGAGAAAAATATAGTTCCAGGCAAGATAAGCTGTTAAAAGACTAGGAACAGTTTTTAACTCAGCTTATTTTTGTCTGCCATCTGCTGAATATGATGTTGCATGAGACCAGACAGTATAGCATTCCATTCAAAGGACTTATCATAGGCTCCCTAGGATTTAGAGATGCAAGCTGCCTTAAAGACCCTCTACTCCATCCCTTCCCCATTTGATGGATGATTTGCTAAAGGAGCCAGGATGAATTTGAATCTAGACTGAGACTCTGGCACCAACCCCATAGAAATTTAATAAACCAGGTACAAGCTCGAGGAAAATTTGGGAATATGTTAGTGAATATGGAGCTACACTGTGGGAAGTCAGTGATCAATGGGACAGGTTATGATATACTCATGGAACTGATACATTTCTCTGAATGAGAATTTTCAAGAGGTAGAGGAAAAGTAAAGAGTGAAAATGGGGAGATAATAAGGAAGTAGAAAAGGAAGAGGCTTATGAAATGTGGAGGTCAAGGAAGTAGAAAAGGAAGAGGCTTATGAAATGTGGAGGTCGATTTGGAAGTGGGGGTGGGGAACAGAGAAGAATTGCTGGAAGGAAGGAGCAGAAGAGGAAAGGAAAGAAGCAGGAAGGTGCTTTCTCTTACGCAAAATGAACTTGTATTTAGAGTGTCCTTATATTGGATAAAGTCTACAAGAAAACACACACACACACACACACACACACACACACACACCCCAAAACTATAGCAACCATTTGAATCAAAATTTCCAAATGTCTCTTCTCCTGCTATGGGTCTAATGAAGGTAAGAGCATTAATTGCTGTCTGGAAGCAACAATTGCTAGGAGTGAGAGATTGCCAGCTGCTCAGCTGGCAGCTGTTGTTTTTAGGAAATCTGAATTCCTTGGTTTATTATAGGAAAGAAAAGAAAATTCCCCCAGTGGATTTTTTTTCTATTTTAAATCATGTTTGTTTACATTTTAGAATAGCTCAAATTCTATTATAATATTACAATGAAAACATCTGTATAATGACCACAAAGGAATCTCACATTGACTCTGATTGAGCAATTCTTACTTTAGAGAACTGATTGTAAACATTTCTGTTCTCTCATCATCTCTGGCCGAGGTATTAGTATGTTTGACTTAATTGTATTTTTTGTTACAAGGGAGGGTTCTGGGCTTTAGAGAGGGGGGATTTATTGGGAAATAATGGCAATAGCAAAAAAAACCAATAAACATTTACTATTTTAAAAAAATATCCTTGTGCATGGAAGGTGAATCAGTGTGGGATATCAATCAATCAATTTATTGAGTACCTACTAAATCAGAACCTATGCTAGCCCCTGGGAATACCAATAGGGAGAAAATGAAACATCCTTCCTACCTTCAAGGAGCTTACATTCTCAGAAAGTAATAGGAAGAGCCTTGGATTTAGAGTCACAGGGCCTGGGTGTGAATCATAACATCATCATCAATCATCATAGTTAACCTTTATAAAGCGCTTTAAGATCTACAAAGTGCTTTACAAATGTTATATCGTTTTTTATCCTTACAAAAACCCTGCGAGGTAAGTGCCATTACTATCCCCATTTTTACAGTTGAGGAAATTGAGACAAAGGTTAAATGATTGGCCCAGGGACACACAGCTAATAAGTGTCTGATGCAGGATTTGATCTTGCGTCTTTATTCCCCAGGTTTAGTGCTCTATCCACTGTGCCATTGTGCTGACTTTACTACTTACTGGTAGTGAGGATGGCAAGTCACTTCACTGTGTGACCCTGGGCAAGTCACTTAACCTCCTTGCCTCAATTTCTTTATGGATAAGAGGAATTAAACTAGAAGATCTCCAAGTTTCCTTTTAACACTAAATGTTATGTTCTAAATCACTTTCAGCCAATCCAAGTACTTGAAAATATATTTTCATAAAAGATATATTAGTGATTAATCATATGCTTTGCAAAGTTTTGTTTCCTTTATAAAACATGCTTTTGAAATAGCCCTGTCTTCTCCTTTCTCATTCCCCTCTTATTTGCTGCTAATTATGTTTAAAAGGTACTTTTCAAAAATTGATTAACATATATCTTTTAAAATTTTACTCATTAAAATGTCCCAACTCTTCTTGTTTCTTTTTTGTATTAGTCACTTCCTGTTATAACAGGAAATCACCTGGAGGAGACTTCCCTTGTAATAAAATAACAGTCAAGCAAAACTGACCAACAGAAATAGCATGCGTATGATTTCATACCCATAGTCTAGGTGGTACTACATAGATGGAGTGATTGTCCTGGAAAACAAAAGTTGTTGTTCAGTCATGTCGAACTCTTCATTACCCTATTTGGGATTTTCTTGGTAAAGATATTGGAGTGATTTGCCATTTTCTTCTCCAGCTCATTTTACAGACAAAGAAACTGAGGCAAACAGGGTTAAGTGACTTGTCCAGGGTCACACAGCTAGTGTCTGAGGCCAAATTTGAACTCAGGAAATGAGTCTTCCTAACTCCAGGCCTGCCACTTTATTTCCTGAGCCACCTAAGTACTACTGGAAAAAATCAAATTCTGAGTTTAAATCTGACCTTGGACATTTATCAGCTGTGTGACTTTGGACAAGTCACTTAACCTCTACAAAAATATATCCAAAATAAATACATGGTATTCTTTTTCAAAGCAATTTGTTGTATTTAAAAATATTTCGGTTACATAGGTACCTCACTTTAATGAATGTTCCTAAGAAGTATGATATTACTTCTCACAATAGAGAATTGTTATTATTATTCTCCTAATAATAATAGTTATAGCTAGCATTTATATGGTGCTGTTATATGTGTTGAGCACTGTCCTAAGGTATACAGGATGCGGCAGGCTAGAAGCGCCCCCAGGAGGTGTGGGCCTGGGCAAAATAAGAGTCTTCTGTATTTTGGTATTTTGTATTTTGTATCTTTTCAATGTAGGAAATAAATACCTGACCCATACCTAATTCATATTGTACTTTCTTACTTCCATCTTTTAGGGAAACTTAGATATGAGCTAAAAACCTAAGAGGATGGAGGTTTCAGAAGCCATGTGGTATGAGAAAAGGAAGTCTAGTACCCCTCTCATCAGACGCAAGACTCCCCAGAACTGAATCCAGCAGGCCACAGAGAAGGGTTCCTTAAGGAGATGGTATGGCTCTCATAGAGTTCCTCATCCCTTGAGGCCAGCAGCAGGTCCTTATATCAGAACTGCAGATGTAGGTGTTGTCTCCTCTAACAGAAGGTAAGCTTCTTGAGAGAATTTCAGTCACATCTCCCTCACCTAGCATGGCATCTATCCCACTGGAGGCGCCTTATAAATGAGTGTTGATTGAATGATTGTTTGAATGAAATTTGACTAATATGCTCCTGTGCCCCAGAAGCCAATGATGATATTCACAATGAAAAAAAGAATGGTGCAGATAAATTAATCCCTTTTGGAAGAAATGAATGGTGGGAATTTTGTTGTTTCTTCTTTTAGGGATATCTGCACATGAGCCCTGCTAAGGAACTGTCCTGTGAGCGACTGCTCAGTTCATTAAGCTAATGAGGTGTACAAAGGTGGAGTTAGGGAGGAGCCTGGAAGGAGCCAGGGGTGACTAATACTTAAAGGGGCCTGCACCCTTTACATCAACTGCGCATGTGTTTTACCCATAATCCACTGGGACATTCCAAGAGGAGGGGGAGCAAAAGGTGGGGTTTTGGCCCTGAACCGTCATCAGGTCAACCAGTGGTCAGATTTGAGGTCAAATTCCTAAGGAGAAGTACCTTATCCAGTTTGGGAAGGATGGGTCTTGTTTTGGCTGGTTACTACATCAAAGAAAAGGGAGCCTCGTGCAAAACACACAAGGCATAGTCGAGAGCATTTACTAGAATCCAGCCTGAATTATTTAATTCACTGGAGATTTGTTCCTGGGTGTCGCTCTGTACACCTACGTATCTAAATCAGATACGAGTTTCTGAGAATATAAACCAAATTCTGTGTTTTCATTTTTTTTTTCATTTTTCATTTTTATTTTTTGCTTTTTGGAGGAGGGAAGGTAGGGCAATTGGGGTTAAGTGACTTGCCCAAGGTCACACAGCTGAGGTCGGATTTGAACTCAGGTCCTCCTGACTCCTGGGCCACTGCTCTATTCACTGTGCCATCTAGCCACCCCCTAATTCTGTATTTTCAGAACAGTACTTACCACAGTTAATCAACAATAGAATCTTGCCAGAAAAAATACCACTGCACCACAAGAAAACTTTGTTACAGATTTCTCAAAATTTAAGAAGTTGATAGATTCCCTAGAAAAATGGATTAAACAAAGCAACTTACTGTAGCAAGGATATGCCCCAAAATACAAATTTTGTAAAAGATTAAGTATAAGCTCATGACATCTTTACAGAATGTACATCATTAGAGAACTTGGCAAGAAATTGAGAGAAAAGGAAAATCCAGAGCCGGGTGCTTCATGGCAGGCAGGGTCCTGATCATACCAGGAAACAACGCTTAATTTGTCATTTTTCTGTGTCAAGTAAATGAGAAGTGTTTTCTAAGCAAGGACGCTTATGGGTAGGACTGCAACCATATTGACTGCATGTATTTTTGACACCAAAAAGGAGTTGGATATCACATGTTTTTAAGAAAAATCTCGAAACACCAACAAATGTTCCTCTGATGCCTCTGTTAGCTTGAAACTCCCCTCCTCCCAGTCTGAAAACACAATGACTTTTCATTCCTTTCATTCCAAATGTTTTAAAAATCCATTTCCTGTTGCTCTCTCTCCTTGATCTTGGTTTTCTCTTTTGGTTTTTTTGGTGAGAACTTGTGAAGTTCTTTTGTAGGAGTGTTAAGTATAGTTCACATTTGGACTAAAGTGCTTAAGATCATTGAGAACATATGTCGTAGCCTGCTCAGAAATAAAGACGGGAAGAGAGAGCTCCCTTTGTTCTTCCTTCTCAGTTGGGAGGATCTTCCTAATCTATATAACATATGACTGAAATGGAAAAAAACCATATTTAAAACACCCTATACATAACCAAAGGGGGCCATGAGGATTATTTACTCTACAAAACAATTACTGCCTTCCCATGTAACTCGAGTTTTTGAATTGATGTTTAATCCTTTTTGACAGAAATCCAGAAAAATGAAATAAAATTGAATTTTAAAAGTTTTGGAGTCTAGCCAATGTAGCAATGTGTGTTCCTTTTTTTCTTAACAGGAGCTTTCTCAGTTCGGGGAGGGAGGGGTAGGAAGGAGAAAATGAGCATCCTAGTACAAATAAAATAGAATTTGCAGAAATGCAGAAAATATCATCAAGAAGCCCTGAGATAATTTCAGTGGTATGGACAGAAAGCATCTAATAGTGGGCAGCACGCTGACCCTGGAGTCAGGAATAACTGGGTTCAAATGCTACCTCTGACACACACTTGCCGTATAACTCATAACAAGCCACTTACTTTCTCTCCTACCCTCCCCCACAATTCTGAAAGGCACTAAGCTGCCAAGAAAGTTCTGGCTTTGTTTGGTAGAAGAAGCTTCACTAGTAACTCCCTACACCAATGAAATTATAGGGCCAGGAAAAAAAATTCCACTAGTGCTAAAAATAACATACAGTGAAGCATCACATTTTAACATGATTTAAAGTTATATCCTAATTATCCTAATACATCCTAATTATATTCTAATTATATTTAAAGTTATATCCTAATTATATCCTAAAATATTTTTCTCTTCAACAGAAGGCATATTACTAGTGTTGTACGTCCATCTAAAGGAGAAAATAAAGTTTTACTTCATTCCTTAGTATTAAGAAATTTAAAATACTTTCTTTAAAAAGTTTTTAAGATAAAATATGTTCTATTACAATGTATTAGTGAGATGAAAAGAGTAATTATAGGGATCTGAAAAAGCAAATTATCTTTGTTAGGCCTTTATATTAACATACTTATTTCCCATGATTTCACTAGTGTGAGAATTTCTTTCACCAAAACAGATTACAATCTCTCAGTGACTTGGCAGATAGTCTTTGAAAGGTGCTAAGGCTGAAAAGTTTATTGCCAATCTGGTGACGAACCTTTCCACACTTTGCCAGACTGGTCTTTGAACTAAAAAGTCACTACCAGGGGTGGGGAACCTGCAACTAGACCCATACTCAGAACTTTTTCATCTTGGTAAAGAACCTCCTGGAGCTCACACTGTAGGACATCTGATTTTAAGAGATCATCCACAATATAATACATCATTAGAACAAGGCTTTAAGGGAAATTATACTATAAGATGTAGCATTGTGTAGTTATGGAGAACCAGTCTTAGAATCAGGAAGACCTGGGTTCCAGTCTTGCTTTATTCTAACTGCATCATCTTTTCAGTCAATCACTTAAACCAGCATGACACTCAGTCTCCCATCTTTTGAGGAATGTTCTCCTTTCCAACTTCTATTTGTTCCATCCCCTGGTTTGATCATGACTCTCAATCTCACCTTCAGCAGGAGACCTTTCCTAGTTCCCTAAAGTGCTACTACCTTCCCCTATTGTATTACCTCCTGTCTACTTGGTATATATCTTATACATAGCTAGTCATATCTGATGAGGGATAGGTTTTGGGGGGATGTCTAATGAGAAATCCTTTCTAGGTTAGCGTCTGAAAAGAATTACAGGCTCAGTTGCCCTTTGGCAGATGTATAAAAGTTTTATTGATTCACAGGGCAAAAAGGGGTAAGATGAGGAAACCTGGCTAGGAAAAGCTTGCAAGGTGCAAAAAGGGGGGTCAGAGGAAGCCTGGAAGTGTGACACTCTGCAGCGGACAGATGGCCTGCTAGAAAGGCCTACCTGCAAAGTTCTAAGGGCCAGAGAGGCATTTTTAAAGATACAAAGCTGTCAATCATAAGTTCATTAAGCTAATGAGGTGTACAAAGGTGGAGTTAGGGAGGAGCCTGGAAGGAGCCAGGGGTGACTAATACTTAAAGGGGCATGCACCCTTCACATCAACTGCGCATGTGTTTTACCCATAATCCACTGGGACATTCCAAGAGGAGGGGGAGCAAAAGGTGGGGTTTTGGCCCTGAACCGTCATCAGGTCAACCAGTGGTCAGATTTGAGGTCAAATTCCTAAGGAGAAGTACCTTATCCAGTTTGGGAAGGATGGGTCTTGTTTTGGCTGGTTACTAGTAGTGCCTTGAAAAGACCCTTGTTATCATAGCTATAGAGTTAATGCTTAGTGGCTGGGGGTGGAGGAGAGACAGTTAATGCTTCAGAGCTGGGGGAGGGAGGGAACAGAGCCAAAATGATCTCACAACTGATGGTAAAGACTGAAGTTACAACTATGCCACAAACATCACCCCAAAATATTCAGAGGCACCCCGTTAATATCCATAGGTTTATCCACAATTAGAGTGTGAACTCTTTGAAGGCAATATCAGTTTTTGCTTTTCTTGGTATCCCCAGAGTTTAGCACAGTTTTTAGCATAATAATTATAGCACTTAATAAATGCTTACTAACTGGCTCCTATCTGGTCCTCCATCCCCTGCATCAGCTAAATTTTGTCTAGGAGTATGAATTTCTAGTTACGGCTCTGAGTTCAGAGGGTAGATAATATTCTTGCAAAGATAGATCTTTGCAAGATAAATGGATTCAATGCATTTTTAGATGTGGCTAATGAGGGAAATTGTTTTGCTTGACTGCATACTTGTTAGGATGGTTCTCTTATAAATTGGACAGTAAGTGGGAGGAATAGAAAATAAGTGATATTCCTTCACCCACCAGTCACCTGCCTTTAGGGCAAGAGGACAAATGCCATTCTATCTTGCAAGGTCTCTTGCCTGGTCTGCAATTTCCTCACCTGAGTTGCCTAAGGTCCTGAGAGAACTCCTGAGGCCTCTGCATCAAACGCCTAGGATGTTCACAACCTACCTGAATTCATTCCTCACTGATGAACATTCTCCACTCAGCCATACCTTTCCCATCCTAGTAATTCTGAATCCCTCCCTCCCCCATGGTGTATTGTTAATGTATTTTTGCTTAATGGGAAGAGCTTTCCTATCCATTAATAGGCCTGTGTGACCTGCCTGAAATGATGCTCTACAGGTAACAAAATTGCTTTCGTTTTAAATCTTTTCCTTTCTCATTTCTTCAATCTGTCTCTCACTGAGGCCTGGCTCTCTCCAGATGAAACAGTCTGCTTGGCGAATCTTTCTTCTTCTAGTTGTACTTTCACTCATTCCTCTCAACTCACTAGTTGAGGTGGGGAAGTTGGATTTTTCCTTGTTCCCCAATGACGCTGTCCTGGACCACCATCACTCAGTAATCTCCCTTTAGGTTCACTCAAACTGTACTGGGTAGAGCTCAGCTGGTGTGCACAATGGGCAGAGCTGTGTGTTTACAAATGGGAAAAAACTGAGTTCAAACCTGGCCTCAGACATTTCCTAGCTATGAGACACTCAACAAATCACTTAACTTGTTTGCCTCAGTTCCCTCAATGATTAAATAGGCATAATAGCATTTATCTCCTAGGGTTGTTGTAAGATCAGATAGCATAATATGTATAAAAATCACAGCACAGTGCTAGCAGCTACTACATATTTAATTGCCTTTCCTTCCCCTCATCTACAACCCAATCAAAATTCCAGCAGTCCTTGTCTCCTAACTTCCAGAACACTCCCTTCTTTCCTTAATGAGTTCAGGGACTGGCTCAATTTTTCTCCCACTCCCAACTCCTGCCCTTAAACTAGGGGGCTTGAACATGTGTACTGATACTCCCTCAAACACTCTTACCTCCTGATTCCTCAGCCTAATTATTTGACACAGCTTACTCCTTTACCCCACCTCAGGCATAAGCAAAGATGATCATACCCTTTGGAGAAGGCTCAACACTTCCCTTTATAAAGGGATCAGAACTTTCAAGCTAACTTCATTTTTTATCAGCTGTTCTGCTTAGTTTCCACTAAACCAATATCCTACTCTTAGGCAGAGCACCCTTCGGTGCCACCCACTCCTTCCATTTTTGCTTCATTTGTGTATCGTCTTTCACCATTAGCCTCATTGCTGATCCTTGAACAAGACCTACCACTTCCCCATTCCATGCATTTTTATTGGCTATTCCCTATGCCAGAAATTCTTTTCTTCTTATCTCAGCCTCTTGGCTTCCCAGGTTTCCTTTAAATCCCAGCTAAAATCTTACCTTCTTTGAGATGCATTTCCTGGTTACCCTAATGCTAAAGCTCTCCCTCCGTCAATTATCTCCAATTTTTTTTCTGTATATAGTTTGTAAACCTAAAGAGAGAAATCAAGAAAAAAGGGTGAATGGTGTCAAAGGCTGCAAAGAGCTTAAGAATAAGAACTGAAGAAAAAAGAACTGGATCTGGCAATTAAAAGACCTTCAACAGAGTTTTGTTCAAAAATCTTCATGTTTATTAAGGCTCATCAGTTAATAGAGCAATGGAGAAATACTCATGCCTAATTGCAGGGAGATTAACTTGCCTGTTCAAAAAATAGCCCCCAATGATTCTATCCTGTAAGGCAATCTTATTACACTCAGTTTTATCAGCAATTAGTTAGGCATTTGGACTACCTAGTGAGTAGACTGAAATCAATGTTTACCTTGGTGGACACTAAGCAAAAGAAATCCCCCGCTAGTCATGTAGACTGCCTGATCTAGACAATGGCTCAGAAACAAATATTTCAATCAAAAAAGACTGCATCTCAATAATGAGTTCAAGTGGATGAGAACAGAGCACAAAAGCAATACCATTTATGCCTTATATTCTGACAGTAGAGATTCTTAGGATCCAGACACACTCCACAGAGTCTGACAATACTGCGAGCCAGACTGGGCCCTATACAAGTTCTGGATTGGTTAGAAAGGTCTACAATTTTTGACAAAGATTATGATTACCCCACAATCCTACAATCCCAGCCAGGTCACAGGTTGCAGATCTAGGACTATTTGACCAGTGACCAGTAACATGTTATTCCAAGGGAAACTAGTGAAATGATTACTTAGGAATCCAAGTGGCAGTGCCAACATTGACTCGTGTAACGTGTGCCTTGCATATGTCAGCGGTTCTCAACCTGTGGGTCGTGATCCCTTTGGGGATTGAACAACCCTTTCACAGGGGTCACAGGGGTTGCCTAAGACCATCAGAAAACACATATTTCTGATGGTCTTAGGAACCGAGACACCACTCTATCCATCTCCAGGCGGGTCCGCCCACATACGGGTGTGAAAGGGTCACGGCATTAGGAAGGTTGAGAACCACTGATATAAGTGCATATTCCTCATGGAATATGAGCATTGCTACATGTTTAAGCAGCTTGTTTTATTTTTTCCATTTATTTACTTTAGCTACTTGTCGCTACTGTAGTCTAAGCACACTCTGGCTGTTTGCTTATGGTTTTACGGTCTTTAAATCCTTACTTGGTAGATACATTGTTGCTGTTGTCATTTTCACCTCACTGTTTTGTTACATGGATATGCTTGTAATGTTTTCCATATAACTGAGACGTGTAGTCCCTGAAGCAGGCTGCCAAGTAATGCTTTGCATGTGCTCTGTTTTGTGTGTGGATTCCTTAGATGCTGTGTCCCAGAAGTCTTAGTGAAGCGTCAACAGCAAATATATACATTTTAATAATAAATATATAGGCTTTGGGGCAGCTAGGAGGCACAGCAAATAGAGCATTGGTCCTGGAATCAGAAGGACCTGAGTTCAAATCCGGCCTCTGACACCTAACACGTACTAGCCATGATACCTTGGGCAAATCACTTAATCCCAATTGTCCGCCTTCCCCCTAACAATAACAACAACAACAAAAAAATCAAATACGTAGGCTTGAATAGTTAAAAGCTGCTCTAAGACTGTTGAGATGACCCATGTATATTTGCTGTGGAGAATGGTTCTCTCAGGTGACACTGCTTGGGATGCAAGGCTTCAGCCTTGTTATACTGTCAATGTATATTTTGATGATGTGCTATAAGATTCAAACACAGCAGCTAATTTTGCAATGGACTGAAAAACTCTGAAAGAATGAAACCGAGTTCCAAAGAGATTTCTCCGTGGGTGGAGAAAAAAGTTCTGAAACCCTAACTGGGAATCCTGGAATTCATAGTACCCAAAAGAGCATTCTCTTTGACCTGACCCATGGGGACTGGTATGGGACAAATACGGAGGGGTGGACATCAGTAATGCTGGGAGTTAAGTCATCTGTCTTACACAAGCAGAAAGAGAAAAAGTGTCCTAGCAACAGCAGTGAGGGCATGGCAGTAAAGTCCAGATCCTGCAGCCATCTTGAGGCGTGTCAGCTCTGGGACTAGGAGTCACTGGAAGATGCTGAATTTACTCATCCCTTTAAGAAATGAGTCAATGCTACAAAAGGTTTTACTTTCTCTATGTCCTGATTTTGTTTTACATGAAAAAAATCCATGGTCTATTACAATTGCTTTATACTGCATGTCCGTATGTTTAATGTGTCTTGGCAAAGGGCAAACGTCCAGTGGTTGGTGAGAAACACACAATATTTGACCAAGTTAGAAACTGGATCACTGTCCAAAATGTTAGGGTTTCTCTTCACCTGAGGGTTCCAGGACAGTAAGAGGATCTTATAGTGATATTTATTCAGGATCTTAACCTAGCACGTCCTAAAATCACAGACTGGTGGCCTAGGACCAATTTAGTCTTTCGAACCAGATGTTTTAGGCCACAGCAGCCTCAAGCAAAACTCCCTTCTCCTGGGCAAGGTCTGGAAAGAATTATTCCCCTCTCCTGTTAAAACAGTTAAAAAAAAAAAAGAGCTAGTGCTCAACCAAACTCTGCCACATAGCAACACCTACTGGTTATATTTATTTATAACAGCTATAGATAGCATGTATGGCGTGCTTTACGATTTGCACAGTGCTTTGTGATCTCATTTAATCCTCACAGTGACTTTGTGAAGTTGGCACTATTATTATTACCATTTTTAAGATGAGGAAACCAAGGCATGTGGTCACAGGGTTACACAAAGTGTCTGACGTGGGATCTAAATTCAGATCTTCCTAACTCTAGGTCCAGCATTCTATCTATCTATCTAGTTACTTACTTAGATTCATGTTTCCTTCCTCAAAAGAATGTGTTTCTTGAGGACAGGGACTATTTTACATTTGTCTTTATATGCTCAGCATGTGCCTAATAAATATTTGTTGATAAACTATGAACTAGGCAGTATTTAATCCAACTATTTTTTTAACATTGCTAGAACATATTTCTCCAGTTTCTCTCTTGAATCATGGCATTTTTAAAGCAAGGCTAACATAAAAGTCTATAGTTTTAAAGTGTTCCATATATATTACAGTGCAAAAAATTATAAAGATACTACACAAGTTAAATAAAATTAACACTGTAACTAAATACAAAATGAGACACTCCAAGCAAACTACAACAAAACACTGAAGTTGATTACTTGTCTAAACAACATTTTCATTTGCTTAGTGTAGATAAATCATTCTTTACTCTTGTTTTCTGGATCTATTATTGAATTGTTAGGGTCAAATTCTCCTTTTGGGCATCCTAAATAGCAGCTCAGATTAAAAAGGAAGAGTAGCCAAGAGCAAAAGATTTCTAACCGACATACTAAAATTTCCTACATAGAAATGTAATTCTATATTGACGGAAACCATAATAGAACATTACTCTTACCCATCTTTAATCTTCATGAGAGTTATCTTTTTGTTTATTTTGAGCTATTTGGACATTTGGTTACTCTTGTAAATATTTCTTAGAGAAAACCCTATTTACAATAAATAGGTGTTTATTCATGTTCTAAAAGTGTGGGGGGAACAAAAGGCAGTGGAAGTCAGTAAAGCATAAGAAACCCTATACAAATGAGCATGATGAGAATGATTCGATGCATGCAGTATAAAATGCATGCTAAGAAAGAGAGCAGACTGTACATTGTTCAATTGCTTGGAGAAATTTACAGTACTGTTTTAAAATCTTCTGAGTGTGGAATTTACATAGAAATTCAAATGAGTGAAATGCAAAATAAGGAGCAGCTATATTTTTAATAGCATTATGAACAATTTTATAACTTCTTTCAGAAATATATTAGTACGCAAATGCTGTTTTGTACTTTTCTCAAATAAAATCATTTTATGTACAGAAACTCTCATTTTCAAAACAATAACCTTACTGTTTTGAATTTCTGTATATAACAGACTTGGCATCCCTTTTGCCACACTAAAAATTCGTAAAAAAGAATCAGTGTTCTTCTATTCATGACCTGTGTCTAATTGGTAAATTCTACCCTTCAGAAGCAGCAATTTCAAAAGATACAAGCCCTTATTTGGTTTTGTTCAGTCTTTTCATAGATTACAAATGAACTGCTGAAGTAAACACTACTATTAATGTGTTTGTTTTTTTTACTTTGGGTCTAATTTTAATTGCAGAGAAGGTAAAGATCTCTGAAAGATCTGACTAACATCTTCTAAGCTCCTTATTCCTGGAAGGTCTTGTAACAGCAAATACTGGAGATTCCTGTAAACACAGAACAAGAAAAGAATACCATTATAGGCTCATCCTGAATACTTATTCTCATACAGATAATAATTGTTTGGAATGGTGTACTGATTTTGAGAAAATGATATTCAGAATGCAAACCCGTTTTTTCTGGCTTTTGGATGTTACTAAAAGACTTGCTTGTAGAAACCGAATGATTTTCCAATTAATCTAACAGATTTTTTTACTTAAATGAAATTTAACAAGAGAAGTAACATATTCATGGTCATTTAAAATCTCAATACTTCTCTTGAGACAATTTATTTTGTCAAATGAGTACAAATAGAATACCAGCTCCCTGAGGGCAAGGACTATTTCCTTTTTGTCTTTGTATCTCCAGAACTTATTCGTTAATGACAGCTGAATTGGAGTTGGTAGAATTTCTTGTGTATTACATGGCCACTTCAATGACCCCTTTGCACAAAAAATATGTAAATAGAATCTTAACCCAGAAAAATAATAAATTATACACATTCTGGCAGGAATTCAGATTTTGATATTTTTAACATGGAACCTTAGCTAATGTTAAGAACAACCCAGTATCTTTACTGTTTGTTATCAACTTCATAAAATTCAGTACTCTTAAATAGCACTTTGTTTGATACTGAGATTACTGGGAGATCCATTTCACAATCATAGGTACTCTATATTAACCAGAGATACTGTATTACTGAATTATAATATTTCTTTACTGTACAGCTATGACTCAGAATTTTCTAAATTTCAGTCTAAAATGCCTAATTTCTCTGTATTTTAAAGAGACAGAGAACATATTTTAAATAATCATTGATTTGAAAATGCTGTATATTAGTTGAGTCTGTTCTTAAGTGATATATTTCTCAAAACAATAAAGAATCCACAAAACAAATTCACTTTGATAACGTGGAAAGAGCAATGGATCTCGAGTCAGAGAAACAGGGCTCTCTACTCATCAACAGAAGTACTGTTACTCAACACTTATGTGACGACATTTCTGGTTCTAGTTTCCTCATTTGTAAAATGTGAAGGTTTGGCTAGATGATCTGTAGGTTCTCTTCTTCTAGCTATAAATCCTATGACCTTATTCTACTCACCAATGGTATTCAACTTTGACCATTTTATTCATTATCAAACCACATTTATCCTTGCAATTCTGTGTGATACCTTAGGTGATGCAATGCAATAATGCCCTTTTCTGTGACGTTCCCACAGGAAATTATTTCCATCTGTAACACACTTTTTTGTAAGTTTTTTAATTGACTCAGCCTCTGCAAACACTCATCTTCAATATAATGACATTTGCACAGTTTTATTTCTTCCACATGTTCTAGACCCTCTGAAAAAAAGAATACAATCAGTATTAACTATCCAGAAACCTGATGAAAGGCAGGACTACAAATTGCCGTTCTGCTCCCAGATTACGAGTATAAGAAATGTCAATACACTGAAGCTGTGTGGATCAAGTTATCCTAACTTCTTAATTTCTATAGTCTTCATTGTTTCTAAATGGTTAAAGTTGGGCAGATGCCAAAGACTTTGATATTTAAGTGGATATACCATAGGACAAAGGCATGTAAAGAGATAAGGCAACATTCTGTAATTCTGTTAAGAATTAAATAACAAATATAAGGGAAAAATAAATTATAGTACATCAACGTGGTTATATCTATGAACAAAGTCAGATACTGGCTACTGCAAATCTGAAAAATTTCCAACCATTTCTGATAGAATGATGTAGTAATTACCCAGGTAGTCAAATCCAATGTTCATGATACAAGAGTCAGTGGCATCAATCGCTTTTATCCTGTATTTGTTTAAAGGACCAGTTGGAAGATTATTGTAGTCTTTCTGCCATCTTTCTTGACCGTGGTATTGCACCAACGCTCCACAACGCAAGAGCCATTCAGATGCTGCCCTGTCTGGACCAACAGCCTTTATTCGTTCATAATCTACCCTGTTAAAAGTGGGAAACCAAACAGATTAATTCTTCCTATGATCATTTATGATTTCATTATATTTTAAATCAAAAAATAACATAACAGTAAAAAAAATTAAATATTACTAAGCAAAGAAAGTGATGTTCAAGAAACAGGCATGATGCTTATCTGGTCCCTTCCTTTGTTTTCATTTTTTCAAGTGAATTGTACTGTATAGTATACAGCTAAAAGGGAATATAACTTTTTATCATATAATAAAAAATGAATCTAGTGACAGAGATGATTAGATTTGGTTAAAAAAAATCTAAAACACCTCTTCTAACTTCATTCAGAAATTTTTCAAGACGCATATGATACATTTACTTTTTCCTCTATTCCATATTTTGGTAACAGTAACTTAAAAAAATAGGATATTAACTAAAAAAAAAAATAAAACAAATTATTATCAGTCTCCAAACTCTTACTTGTAAGCATCTCACCTGTTAACTTTGGAAACTACTCTTCTCCTTTTATTCTCTTCAAAAGTGACTACAGCTTTACAGCATTCTTTAAACTACAGTGGAAAATTCTTATTCAAGAAATAGTACTGTTGGGAATTCATTCAGCTGCCACAATCTCTGTGATTATTCAGTTCAAGTAACTTACTTGTTAAACACTGCATTCAGCCACCCCCAGAAGTGTCTGTTGTGACAGAAGCATGGAAATTTCTTTAAGCTCTGTAATGGCTGTGCAAATTTTCCAAATAGCATCTTGAGATCTGGCCACACACAAAAAAGTACTCCTATTAGTTCACCTGCCAGTGATCAGTCACATATGCACAATAAACTATATTGCACGCTTTTTTAGTACTTCAAAAAATGTCCAATTTCATCAACAAGCTACTCTCTTTAAAAATACAGATACAAACCCCTCCATGACTCAGTCGACAGTTTTCAAAAGTGGTAAATAAAAAAAAAATTCATTTCTCGGTAGTCAGCCTTCTGAGAATAAAGATCCCTGAACTTGTCTAGCCTGATCCTTTGGTGACAGACAGACAAGCTCCTCCGCCCTGTACTCAAAGCCTTTCCAATGTGGTAGGAGCTGGGGGAGCTCGTTCTCCACTTGTATAACGTTTAACAAGCTCTTGCTCCTTTTGATAAAGGGACACACTCTGTCCTTCTTGGACAAAAGAAAAAAAATGACGTATAAAAACTATCAAACGCTACAAGATGACCACAGTAAGGTTATCAAAGGAAACGCAGGATCCGCAGGCTGCATAAAGCAAGATAAAGGATAAAGTGGAGACGATCGCCAGAGGAGGGGCACTAACGCCTCGCAGCCCCCCCTCTCCTCGCGGTAAAAGGGGGACACCCGCAACATCTGCCTTGCAGGGGCGTGGGGAGGGAAGGCTCTGATTGGTCACAGGTGAAGCACCTGGCAAACCTCAAATAATAAAAGGCATTATTGTTGCTATTGTTAACATGAATCTCCTTTCTGGGCCACTTACATAACGGGGAAGCTGGACTAGGTCTCTCTAAGCTGGGCACAGCTGCTCACTCTCCGGGTAGGAGCCAATAACCCGTTAACGTCCGCAAAGACAGGGTACAGACAGGGCCGCCCCACCTGAGCGCGGCCCCTCCAAAAGCCACAACCCAAGACTGCGCATGCGCACTGAGAAGACTGGCGGGGGACGGAGGGCCAAGGGAAGCCGGAGGTTCGCTGACGCCGGGGCGCGCCAGACGTCTTCAGAGGGCGCGGCATTGTCTTTTCTTTGCCTTAAAAGCGCCCAACTCACGTGCGTTTCTTCCCCCCCCCCCCCCCCCAGTTTTATTGGAAAGATCAAGGGCTAAAGTCAGTCCGTCAAGTGTTTGATACTGGGGTTGGTAAACGATAAACACAGGCCCGGGGGTCGTCACTTACAAGATCAGAGAGACCTTGCTCCTACTGCGCCTGCGTCAGTGTCGGCTGTCCATTGGTAGACTTCTAGAGGGGGCGGGGAGGCGCAGCCCGAGCGGCCAGTTCCCTAATGAACTGGTCGGCTAAGGTTGCGCGCGCGCGCGCGCGCGCGCGCGTGTGTGTGTGTGTGTGTGTGTGTGTGTGTGTGTGTGTGTGTGTGTGTGTGTGTGTGTGTGTGTGTCTGTGTGTGTGTGTGTGTGTGTCTGTGTGTCTGTGTGTCTGTGTGTCTGTGTCTGTGTGTGTGTGTGTCTGCCCCTGTGTACGGACACACACATCCACACAACCCCCCCCCCAGCTCCTGCCCCTTAGGATGCCTCGGGAAGACGTGTAGATAACAGCTGCCGTATCGATAGGTGTACACAGAATCATAGGGGTCAGCTTCCCTGCCCAAGGTACCCAGGAGGTTCCAAAGGGCGAGGTGAAATGGCAGGGCATGCCAGACGTAGGGGAGCACCCCCAGTGCAAAAGGCCAGACACGGAACCGGAATTCCTGAAAGAAGTTCGAAAGGAGTGCATGGAAGAAAGCGAAGTGTAAGGAAACCAGGAAAGTCCGTTTGGGGCCGTGTTGCGAAGGGCTTTAAATGCCAGGCGATGGGGACTGGTGGACTTGGGTGCAGAGGGCACCGGGGCCACAGGTGTGACCTTGGGCATGCCGCTTTTTTCCCTCTGGGGCTTAGGCTAGTAAAATGTGAAAGAAGAGGCAGGAGTCAGTGTTGTTTATGAAAGGAAACCTCCGTGTCTAGAAACGACCACTGTCATAGTTTTAAACAAGCTTGTATAATTTTTTGTACAGTTGGGTAGTAAAAGACAGGAAATACGTATTTTTGTTGTTCACTTGTTTTTCAGTCATGTCCTATTCTTCTAGACCCCATTTGGGGTTTTCTTGGTGAAGACACTTGGAGTGATTTTTCCATTTCCTTCTCTAGCTCATTTTACAGATGAGGAAACTGAGGCAAATAGAGCTAAGTGACTTGCTCAGGGTCATGTAGCTATTAAGTGTCTGAGGCTGGATTTGAATTCAGGTCTTCCCAACTCCAGGCCCCAGGGCTCTATCAACTAGTTACTCCTAAAGTATATATACACATATATTTGCATATATGTGTATGTACATATAATATACATAACAGATAAAATGCACATATGGTACAACCACTCTAGTGTTTGAATCATTTTTAACAATAACATAATCGTTATCCAGTAATGAACAAGTATTTATTAAGCACCTCCTGTATTCCAGACAGTATGCTAAATACTATTCCTACTACTTCCTTATTATGCTGCTTCTGAAAGTTGAAATCAGTATATTTAGGAAAAAAAATACAGTGACCTTTATTTTGTCCACTTTCCACAGGTTATTTTGTCTATTCCAGACAAATATGTGGCTGAACCATCCAAAAGAACATTAATAGTCTAACCTTGGTGCCTCTTTTTTTTCATCCTTTAAAGTTGTACCAATCTCTCAGGCTTAGCAGAATTTCTACCTTTGTCTGCCTTTCCAGATAACTGCCACTGATGGTCTCCTCTGCACAAAATAAATATTTGTCTTGTGTTACATGCTCTGTGTGTGACTCTCTTCTTCCCAACTAGAAGTCCTGGGTTCAGATCCTAGATTGACCATTTATGAGATGTGTATCTCGAGACAAAAACTTCCACTTGACTGTGCCTCAGTTTCTCTGTTTGTAAAATGGGGATAATAATTGCACTAACTTTTTTCTTTTTCAAGAGGTGGTTTTGAGGAAAGAACTCTAAAGTAGGGTTCTTAACCTTTTTGTGTCGTGGACCTGTTTGGCAGTTGGATGAAAGCTGTGGGCCCCTTCTCAGAAAGATGTTCTTAAATAAATAAAATACAATAATACATAATGAAACCAATGAAATTCAAAGGAAACCAATTATACTGAAATGTAATTGTCAAAATATACTGAAACAAAGTAATTTTAATTAATCATTTAATAATTAATGATTAATTAATAATTAATAATTTTAAGAGCCCCCCCCACCACCACCACCCTAAAGCACTCTGTAAATTTGAGTTTTTCTCATATTGTAACCTCTTGTAGACACTTGTCTATCTTACTTTTGTGCCACAAAATGATGATGCTGAGCACAAAATAGGTGAATAAGAGCTTCTTGTTTACTTAAGCCTTTGGTTGATCTGGAAAGTTATGACCACAAAACTACTAAGATTGTCCTTGGGGGATTGTCAGATGTGATTTTTTGTTAACCTTCCTCTACTAAAATTTTCCAGCTGGCCAGGGCCATCCCTAGACAAAAATGTGAAAATGTGAAAGTTGAAAATGGTTAAGTTTGTCTTTGGTACTCTTATCTCCCTATTTTTGTAGTTGTTTTTTTGTTTTTTTGTCATCTTCCCAAAGCACCTAGTAAAGTCATACTCCTCTTGGTTGTTCACAATCTCCCACACCAGTATATTTCTTGGGTCTGTTTTATTTACTAGTACTTCCAGGTGACTGGAAGGATACTGCTGCTTAAAGTCGGGAAGTTTGGAAGCAGGATGGGTCTTAGTGAAAAGATAATGAGTTCTGCTTTTGATGTGATGATTATGAGACATCCAGTTGAAAATGAGATGGGGACCTTTATCCAGAGCAGCAGATGTGGACGGATCAGTTTTAAGAATACTCAGGATGGGGATATCACTTGGGAAGTGTAGGGTTTAGGACAAATCACCCAGTGTGCCCCACTTTCCTAACTTTTTCAGGGATAAAATGTGGTTAGAGTGAGTACTAAGGGCAGGTTTGAAGGCTAATAGAAGGGGGAATGTTGTCATTAAAGTATAGCATGTGGTTTGATGGGTGTGTGTGGAAAGTACAGAAAGGAGTGGCCAGTAGCCAAGTACAGGCCTTTGGAGTTTAAATACAGGTTATATTTCTGTGGACATTCTGGACATTTCAGCATTAGGTGGCAGCCTACCTTCTCTCCCACACATTGCCTTGCTGACTCCCTGTAAAACACAGGTGCCACTTGGTTTCATATAGGAGCCAGGGCACCTTAGTGAACTAATCCCAGTTGGGAAATTTTCAGACTTGTTCATTTCAATTTGTACTCAAGTGTTTAAATATAATAGACATATCTTGGCTTTTTATTTCTCTCCTCCCTTGACTTTTCACAGTTCAAACTTTGTTTCTTCTTGGGATTTGGATGAGGAGGGAGGACTTCTCAAATTTGTAATAACTCTAGGAGAAGCCAAGACCTCAAACTGGGAATTATTGGGAGTGGAGGGAAGAGGCTTTTCAGGCTACCAGGATACAATGTTGAAAACCAGGACTGTTGTAGCAAATAGGGGGCACATATTCATTTTAGAGGTGGACTCCAATTTATGTATGAGACCTTTGTATTCTGATTAATGCTTACTTTGGAAAATTAAAAGGATAATTTTGTTCATCCAAGACACAAGATTAAGATTGCCATAATTATTAAATTCTCAAATCTAATTTGGGTAAAGGTATGCATGATAATCTTAACATAGCATAATGCCAAGGCCTGAATATTCTCCAGTGGAAAAATTTCACAATATCTACTGTTCCTGAAAGGCATGTCTTTCTGCTTTCTGGCCCTTCCTTCTCAGGTTAGGATATTAAAAGCAGCTTATCTTAAAAGCATATAATGAACTGGAGAGGGGAAAGAATAGAGAAAGGGAGCCTCAAGTTTCCCCTTTTTTGTCCCCTCTGTGTGGGATGAAAAACCTCATTAAAAATTTAATCAAGAACAGGGAGGTTTCTCAGGATAAAAACAGGAAATTTTATTCTCTTCCCTCCCCCTCACTTGGGAAGAGGGTGGTCCTCACCATGGCAGATCAGTGAGAGGGGGCATGTTACAGAAGACAGAACAAGAATTTATACCCTAACACAGTCAAGCCCTTTTCCCCCGTTCCTTCTCCCATTGGCTGGGAGGCGGGCTTACAGTCTTAGCTGGAAATCTTCCCCAATGGCAAATAACAAAGAAGCCTGCCCACCATCCCCTGTTGGCGGGAGGCTGGCAGGGAACTGGTATTGTTCATGTCCCTATTTGGCAAAGGGTAAATCGAGTAAGGGTTAAGGTGACAAGCCCGGAAAGGGCCTGATGCTGATAAGGGTGGAGGTGGAAAGACTCCTAAAGGGCGCTTAATGCTGATGTGGCAGTAGCAAAGAAGGTGGAAGGGGGAAACCACGACTCAAGCCTGCCGCTGGATTCTAGCACATAGTCTGAGAAGTTTTTCACGTCCCCCCGCTCACCCCAAACAAAGCATTTCTGTCAACTTCCCCCTCTAAGCTTACTGTCTCCAAAAATAATAAAAGAAAAAAGGGGGAAATGCTTTAGATGTCTTTTCCCTGTGTGCTGTTCTTCCCTGAGCCCTTGGGTATGTGGCATTTTACGCTGTTTCTGATGACTTAGCGCATTTGGAAATGATTAGAGTTCGCCCGCTTCGATCTTGTTAATAGATGCACAACTCACACAGGGGGAATTGGCCACGGGGGTCTTCATGAGCACTCTCTCAGGTGCCAGCTGGGCGGCCGCCAGCTGCTCAGCACTTGAGCTTTCAGTGCCTCTGTCCCCTTGTCCATAATTTCGGGATAAAATCGCCTTGTACCGCCTGCCTCTAGCTGTTGTGTGATGACTTCGCAAATCTGAAAGTGCTGTAGAAACGTGAGTAATCATTTATCAATAAATACAACTAATTGAAACAGAATTCCTTTTGCTATTTTTGGAGGGCAATTGGGTTTAAGTGACTTGCCCAAAGTCACATGGCTAGTAAGTGTCTGCGGCCGGATTTGAACTCAGGTCCTCCCGACTCCAGGGCTGCTGCTCTAGTCACCGCGCCGCCTCGCTGCCCCTCCTTTTGATTTTTAATTGACTTCTAGTGTTTATTTTTAACATTTGTGTGTTCTTCATCATGTAAAAAAAAAATCACCGTCTATGGTGATGAGGTACAGGCTCTGGGAACCCCCTTGAACTCTGACTGAATCTTGATAAGGCGTTCGCAGGAGTCCCTAAGCCTTTCATCGTGGCTCTGCCGAAACCTGGCTTGGCCCTCCATTGTGCATGTGCTTCCCACCCTTGAGCCTATCAAAATACTTATACCCAAATCAACTGTTACCTGACTTCACTAACTCCTCCTGAAAACCCTCCTCAAACTCATCTCTAGACCCCCCTAGGTTCCTCCCACAACTTTTCTGTAGATAAGACCCCATCTCCCCCCGCATGAGAGCACCATAGAGCGACCTAGCACAGACTTGCTCTGTGTCCAATACAAACTTTTAAAAAACTTTGCTTTTCTTTGGCTGAGAGAAGACTTGAGTTGAATTCATTCGGCAGGACACCCCTAACCCTAAACCCTAACCTTGTACCTCATCCTATGGGAAGGTTAATATTTAAGTATTGGTGGTAGTGATAATATTTATCACCATAATCATTAACATTTTTATTGTGCACTTATAGGGAAGACTGTGACACAAAAAATTAATAAGACGTAGGACCATAGGCTTGAGTTTTAGGGCATGTTGTCAGTTCAGGCTATATCTATGTCTCCCTTCCCCTTGATTTGCAGATGAGGAAACTGAAGTCCAGACTGAAGTTAATGACTTTCCCAAGATCGTTTATATCAGAGCTAGCATTCAAACCCAAGTGAAATGGTTCCAAATCTCGTGTTCTCAGCACAGCTCGCTGTCTCTTGGGAAGGCTTTCAATTTAGTTGAGAAGAAAAGATATACATATGCTTTGGTACTTAATGTGAGGATTATCTCCCCCCATGCAGATTATAATTCCTCTGTGCTTTAAGAGGTGGTCTTCATGAGTTACTATGGCCAAACAGTTCATCATTTGGTAGCCAACTGTTTAGTGATTAACCTCTCCAAATTCAGCTAGGCTGGCCCTCAGATAACAGATACACAGTCCTTCACTAGGCAGGTACTCAAAGCCTTCCCAATTTGTCAGTGCTCATATTTTACATGTATAGGTTTCAAGAACCCAAGGCTACCACTACTGGACCATTGAAGTAGAACTTGCATGGAAGAGGATATACATATAAACATAATAATAAAATACAGCATATGATAAATGCCATGTAAACGGACAAAATAATAGTAAGGAAGTTCAGGGGGAGGAGAAGTCCTTGTAGTCCCTAACGTTAGTGGAGAGATTATGTCAAGAAATCCTTCTTGAAGAAAGTGCCACTTAAGCTTGGGCTTTAATGTAAGCATTTAAGGAAAACCGTACAGAGGCGGGAATGAGCACGGGACGAGGAGTAGATGAGCATGACCGAAGAAAGAAATAAGGAAATAGGGGACAGAAAGAGGTTAGATAAAGACCAAAGGGTTCTGAGTATGAGGCTAATGAGTTTGGAATTCATTCTATAGGCAGTGGGAAACATTGGAATTTTGTAAATAAGGGAGTGAGGTCTGGCAGCAGTCTGTAAGATGAGCTGGAAATGGGAAAGAGTTGAGAAAGGGAGCCTCAAACAAATACAGTTATTTAGTAGTTAACTGTTTTCCTCTATTATTTGTACTTCAACTTCCCAAATCAATGGGAAACTATCCATCTTTATGACATTATAACAATCTATAAACCTAATCTTGAAGCAGCTAGGTGGTGTAGTATATCTTCAATCCCCAGTGTTATCCTCTTTCTTAACTCCTCTTTTAACACCTGCTTTCCCCCCTTTTCTCGTGTCCCAGTTAAGTTTAATGTATTTCTGCACCATACTGTAGAGGGCATGTCTAGCCTTTCTATGTCCAGTTCAGAGAAGAGTGAAATTTATCTTACTCCTTCTTCTCCTTCCTCCATGTTTGCATATTCTTCTTACATACCCCAATGATGAGAAATAAATAGCACATTAGACCTTTTTCTTCTTCTTTCTTACACTGGTGTATTCCTTTAAAATCCTTTCTGTTTCCCCTTTTGAAGACATGAAGATTCTGAAGGGACATTTGTTTTTCCTCATATTAGAATTTTAGCACTACGTCATTATTCAGCTCTTCAATCTCTCAAATCCATTTATGTTTCTAAGTTTCTCTTAACTTGTGTGTTTACATTTCGCACTTCCTAATTAGCTCTGGCATTTTTATCAGAAATGCTTGAAAATATTCCATTAAAAATCATTTTTCTCCCTGTGGGGATTATACTTAGCTTTGCACGAGAAGTTTATTCTTAGCTGTACACCCATATCTTTTGCCTATTGGAATATTGTATTCTAAGATCTTTTCTCTTATATAATAGAAGCTTCCAGGTCTGGTGTGATCCTGACTATGGTTCCTGGGTACTTGAACTCTTATTTTCTGGAAGCTTATAGTGTTGTTGCTGTTGTTTTGAGAAAGGGTTATGTTACAAAGACTTTTTGTTTTGGGGTTTCTTTCAGTATATTACTGTGGATTTTTTTTTTGAGGCAGTCCGGGTCAAGTGACTTGCCCAGGGTTACAAAACTTGTAAGGGGTCGGATTTGAACTTAGGTTCTCCTTCCAGAGTGCCATCTAGCTGCCTGTAGCACTAATGCAATATTTACAGCACCCACAATCACAATAAAGATCATGACTATAAGTATCATGTGATGTTTGATCACAAATTATACCAAACTCTCCATGTGGAGGACAGAACTGAAACATTTATTTAGATACCAGAAAACCCAATCCCAAAACCAGTAAGCCAATTCCATCATAGTACCAGCGATATTCAGAAGCCACAATAACGCTGAGAGCCACAGCATCCTTCAGCCTTCTCACAAACCATACAAGATCAATATTTACTCACATACCTCTCTATCTCCTTAATGAGCATCCCCTCTCTCCCAGAGTCTGGCTAGCTCTGAGCAGCTTCCTATGGTCTCTGTTTCCCTTCAGCAAACTCCTCCCACCACAGGCTCCATGTGACCATATTCAGACTATCTGGGGACAGAGGTTACTTTCAAAGCAGGGGAGGTCTTCACACTCCCCCCTAGGTCTATTAAGGGGCAGGGAAGATCTTCAAATTCCCATTCCCATTACACTGCCCCAGTGAATTCTTTCTAGCTTATCTTTGTTCCCTTGTACTAATAAATTTTGATTGTGTTGATTTAATATTTCTTAAAATTAAAAAGTCAGAAATTTTTTATTATGGTTTTCAGGGACACCAGTGATCCTTAATTTATCTTCTAACTTTGTTTTCCCGATCAGTTGGTTCTGATATTAGATACTTTACTTTTTCTTCTATTATTTTCAGTCTTTTGATTTTGTTCCAATATTTCTTACTGTCTCATGGAGTCATTGATTTCTGTTTGGTCTGTCCCAGTTGTCAGGGAGTCTGTTGCTTGGATGATATTTGCCGCTTTTAGTTCTTAGCTCTTTATTCTCCCAATTTTTCCCTCCACAGGTTTAATTTTGACATTTGTCTCTTGCTTTGGTCCTTCCAGGTAGTCACATAGTCTTTGTAGAACATCCATTTTCCCCCTGTTGGAGTCTCTGCTTCTAATTGTAACTTTCTTCTAGGTTGGATTTTTGGACATTTCTGGATCCATAGTAATTATTTATTTTGGTCTATGTTTTATTTAGTTTCCTCTTCTCTGTAGCCCATGTTACTGAACTGGGGCTTTTCACCAGGCAGTTACTATCTCCTGCTGTGCTTTTTGGTAAGGGGATTGCCTTTGCTTGGTCTCTACCAGAACATTTAATTCCCATGCTGACCTTTGTCTTTCTGGGTTATGTCCCGTCAGCCTCCCTCCCGACCCTTTGAGGTTCTGATGGGGTGCTTGGCCGCCTGTGCTCAGACCCCAGTTCCAAGACCATATTTCTCCCTAGCCTCAAAAACACTATCCGTGGCAGTTTCTCCTCAGCCCAAGGACATTATAGTCATGTGTGGGCCCCAGCAAAATATTTATTTCTCTCCCTGATATAGTAGCAAGTTGCACCTGTAGGAATTACTAGTTTGAACTGGCTTTGTACTGGCTCATAAAGATATTCAGTACTCACCAGACTATCTATACCAACTCCCTACTTCATTATATGCATCCTGGAGTCCTCATTATGTGTATCCTAGACTTAAGACATAGGTACACTCCCTACATCTATTTTGTCAAACAAGACATTGATTAGTGGCAGATTTGGCAATCCTCAGTCTGCCCTGACCTCTAGTTAACTTAGTGATGTAGCAGATGTAAAATCTACACCTCTCTGTGGCCCCCCTTGAACTTTTCCAGGTGAACTCTGGGTAAAACACCTGCACAGTAGATACAAAAAAAGTATCTGTTCTTTAAGAACTGACTACTCCTTAACCACTCTCTATCCTGCCCTGAATCAACTAATTAGCATACTTGGCACACATTTTATTGCAGTTTTTCCTATATAAACTTTAACCATACCCTTCTAAGGTTGAAGGTTCCTTAAGAACTTTTGCCCACTGAATAGCATAAAAATAAACCTTTGCCAACTTGACTTAAAGATTGCTTGAGTTTGTGAATTCTTTCCAGATGACCCTGTCCTGTACTTTGTTCCTTAGGTGGTCCCTGAACCCCCCAAAACCACATCAGTTCTATATGGCTTCTCAGGATAAATTGTTAGAGAACTCAGAGGCCAGAGCTATATTGATCTGCATGTTCCTATGACCTCCACTAGTCATTACTGCACCATGTAATTTCTAAGGTTCCCACAGTGGAATTCTAATAACCTAGAGGGTTTTCATGAAAACCTGCTACTTTTTTCTGCCTCTGGATGCACAGCCCTGTATGCTATATATGTCTCTAACATGTATAGCCATTTCTGATGGATCTGGAAGATTGTAGGCTTGTTTGCCTTGCCCTGCACCAGAGCTGGCTTTGCTGTGAGAGTAGGACCCTATATAGACTGAGCGAGGGTACAGTGGTAACAAGAATGGGTGATATGGCAGTGTGGCACGTGGCTGAATTAGCAAGCATTTATCAGTCACCTATCCAGTATCAGGCTTTATGCAAGCTGGGGGATAGGGGGTGTGTATGGGGTTATTTACTGACAAAATGACATAATTTTACCCTCAAGGACCCTACATTCTGTGCAGGAGACAGCACATATATTTATGGACAAATAAGGCATGGTAATTTGGGAGGAAAGGCACTACTAGGTCAGGGCTTAGGAAAGGTTTCATATAGAATGTTGGTCTGAGTCTTGAAGGACACCAGGAATTTGAAGAGGCAGAGATGCAAAGGCACAGAGAGAGCAGATGGAGTGCCATAAAGAGGACTTTGGGATTAGACTAAGGAGTGCATGAAGGGGGAAAGTATGGGAAAGGTAAGGTAGAACCAAAAAGAGAACTTCTTATTGTGCAAAAACCTATGAAAAAGAAAACAATGAATAGGAAAATTATTCCCAAAGAAAATGTGTCATTTAACTGGGACATATCAAGATATTGAGAAAGAGGCAGAAAATGAAGGGGGAGATAACGGAGGGGGGATGAGTCCTAGTGTCCTCTTTGCTCTGCTTGTGACTCCTCAGTTTCATTTTGCTAAAATAAAAAAATAGAGTGGAATGTTTAAATTTCATCTCTAGACAGAGCTCAGCCTTCTATGTCATTAGCCTCCAAGGACAGCCTCCATTATTCTGGCTAAATATGACCTCTGAGTCCAGGCTACATACAATTTCTGTAGAGCTCCCCCAGATAGAACCATCTGTGGCCAGTCTTGGATATGATCTCTGATGATGCCAGCCATTTGGTGCCCTGCAGGTAAAGATGACCTAAGGCCATGTTCAGAAGTCTGTCAGAAAAATCACTCATTACAATGAGCTGTGAGCCCATTTGGATGAAGAACTAGTTCTGGGGCACAATTTAGATGCTCCTGTAAAAGAGGAAGATGATGCCTAAAGCTCAGACATCTCAGGATCCCTAATTCAAGAAAGAACAAAAAGGTAGCCAAAGAGAAAAACATTTCTACCAAATTCTCTATGACTGAGGAAAAGGGTTTGGAATCTGAGTAACTGACAAGTACGTCCAAAAACGTTACAGACCTTGAAGACTAACTGGATGGCATGGTGTCCTAAAAGAAAAAAAATTCCTGAAGAATTTCTGTTCACCTTGTTACTCATGGGTGGGTTAAAGGGGATGAGAGGGGAGGTGGATGGGAAAGACATAGAACAAAGCAATGTTTCAGGGAAAGCTATTTATAAGCATATCCCAAAATCAGTGTTCCATATGGTCACTGCAATATGTCTGCCTCTCTAGATTTCAGACAGCAGTTGATGTGATAAATTAGTGAGGCATATTTCAATCAATCCTTCTTTCCTGCTTAGAATTCTAATAACCCAACTTTCTTAAGCAAGTAGAATGTTGGCACCTGTGTTCCCCATGTGTTGTTCTATAAGGCCCAGGTTCTATCTAACTCTCAGTGTTTATTTACAGCAAATCAGCCATTGCTGATTAACAGGATTTGACAAGAGCAAGATATAATTGGTACCTGTATACATTTTGGAAAAACAAATTATAAATGCTGATTAACACCAAAATAGAGCTTAATAAGCTTGACTAATATTTAATATATATGGGTTGACACTGACACTCTCAGTCAATCCTTACGTTAATGGCCTTGGGTCAAGTTCAGGGTACAAAGAGTCATGAGAAGAAAGTGGTAGCTTCACAACACAGGGGTTGACAGTGGCTTTCTCCCTTGTTTTCACTTCCAGTATATTGTGCAGCATTGATAAAGTGCAAAATGGTATTTTAAAAAATCATTATGTGCATTCAATCACATTACTCTTTCCTTACAAAAATTTTTTTGAAACATGAAATGTAATAAAAAAATTTTAAATATTGTTTCATCTTACATTTTAAATGTCTACTTTTCTGTATATTTTATCACATATACTAGAGGTGCCCAATCAAAAAAGTTTTCAGACCACTTAGAACAGTGGTTCTCAACCTGTGGGTCGCAACCCCTTTGGGGGTTGAACAACCCTTTCACAGGGGTCACAGGGGTCGCCTAAGACCCTCAGAAAACATATATTTCCGATGGTCTTAGGAATCAAGACACCGCTCCTCTATGGTCTCCAGGCGGGCCTGCCCACATGCAGATACACTCACATATGAGTATTAAAGAGTCGTGGCATTAGGAAGGTTGAGAACCACTGTCTTAAAAGGTATTTCTCTAGCTTCAAAGGCTCAGGGAGAGAGCTCCCCTTGGACGCTGTCTTTAACCAGCACTTTGCATCCATGGGTGCTTTCAAGCTGAGCATCTCCTGTAATTTGCTCTCGGCTCAGTTTTCTCTCTTGAGTTACTTTAGTTTGTGACTAATGTTAGTTAGTTGTTAGTTCATTCACTGGTATTTAATGTCCTCTACTACCTTATATGCTTTATTCTTGCTGCAGGCTGTTTATTTTGTAGTTTCTTGGCTCAAGTATGGTATTTCTTAGAAAATTAAACAAAATCTGTGTCATACATTATCACTCAGGAAGGAAATGGCAGCTGTAAATTGTTACTGTTTTCCAGGCTTCTTTGCCTTTACCCTAAACCTTACTGAGAGAATCAAATACTATAAATCAATCAACCAACAAGTATTTATTAAGTGCTGGCGATACAAATACAAAGAATGACATAATTTAGCTGAGAAGTGATGAGGGCCTAAACCAAGGGTGGGGAACCTGTGACCTCAAGGCCATGTGTGGCCTTTTAGGTCCTAGGGTACAGCCTTTTGACTGAGTTCCAGTTGTACAAAACAAATCATTTTATTAAGGGAATTTATTCTGTCAAGTTTGGGTTCAGCCAAAGGGCTGAACTTAAGGACCTAGAGGACCACATGTGGCCTCGAGGCTGCAGGTTCCCCATCCCCCCATCCCTGCTCTGAACCAAGGAGGTAAACCATGTGAGGAGAGAGGAGGGGTCAGAATAAAGAAATGTTATGGATATAAAAATGGAAAAGTTGACGAATGATTCACTGGGTAGAGGGAGGGAGAGTGAAAGTTAAAGATACCACTGAAGTTATGAACGTGGGAGAAATGTAGTAGTAGTAGTAGTAGTAGTAGTAGTAGTAGTAGTAGTAGTGGTGGTGGTGGTGGTGGTGGTGGTGGTGGTAGTAGTAGTAGTAGTATAAATAGGTAGAGTGTAAAGTTGAAATGGCTAACTTTAGGGTTGAGATTGGAAAGGGATAAAAGTAGAGTCAGAGAAAGTACTCAGGAGAGAGAGATTAGAGGTGCTGAAGAGGGTAGGAATAGGTTTGGGAGGGGTAAAGCATAGGGCAATACTTCGATATGATAGGAGGATATGGTCAGATAGAAAAATGTCAGAGTTTCTAATTAAGGAAGGGGAGCAAACATGGGTAAGATCCATTGTGTGACCATCTCTAAGAATGACTGAGGGGGAGTGAATGAGTAAGTCATGGAATTTAAGGAGGTTGAACAATGGAAAGATTAGGAAGTTCGAAGGATCATGATTGTGAATGTTGAAGTCATGAAGTACAGAAACTGAGGGGAAGAGGAAGATGGTGCTATACGACTTGGCAATGTAGGAAAATTACCTGGGGGTCAGCATATAATGGCCATTGTGAACTGGATATGGTAGCAGAGTTTGATTGAGTGAGTTTCAAAGGAGAAGAGGTTATCCAATGATGGTGGTAAAGGGAGAATTTGGAGATGGCAGTGGGTAGCAAGAAATATTTTGTTTTCCTCTTTGGGATGTATGAGTTGTAAAAGAAGTATATCCAGTGCTGGAGAGGATCAAGGGGAGCCAGGTCTTAGAGGGGACTTGTAAATGGAAGGAATGTGAAAGAAAAAGGTTTATTATGAAGGGAAGTTAGTTCACTGTGGAATGGGAATTCCAGAGGGTACAATGGAAGAAATGGGTATAACTAGGGTGGACCTGAATGGGATAGGCTTGAAGAGGATGGGAATGAAAGAAAATGTGGCAAGTTGGGAATAATTTGCTGCTACCTGGCTACTTATTGATTAATACAAATTAATCCATTTGTTGGAAAAGCAGGATTATTCATTTATTCAAAATATATGCTATGTCCAATTGTACTATTCTTTCCCTAGAAAAATGTCTCTCAGCTACTCTAAAATTGCCTAACTTTCCGTAATTGCCTTGCATCCCAAAAAGATAAGGGGAGAAAAATATAAGATTATATACTTGATGATAGCCAGTGGAGTCAGAAAGTTTAGATGGACTACAGAACTCAGGCCCACTTTCTTTCCAGTCTATGGGATGAGCTATTGGCTCCCAATTTAAAAGGGATCTTACACTCATACATCTATTTTGTTCATAGTACAGAGAACAAATAGTGCTTCATCTATATACTAGAAGTCTTGAGTCACAGTAGTAACTTGAGCCAAATGAGAATAAGCAATCTACTGTTATTTGATTTACTGGGCCAGACTGTACGAGGGAAGTTAGAGGGGTGCTGCTCTGATAGTCACTGTCCTTGGAATGTTATCCTATTAAGCAGTCCATAGAGACAGAGGCAGGACCTGGGACTTCATTGGTTTAGGGTCTGCCTGATGAGGAGCTTCCACTATGAATGTCATATAAAAAACCACGTTACTAGTTAAGGAGAGTTTTGAATATACTTCTAGTTAGAAATATAGGGAAATTCTTATTTTTCAGGGGCAGAACCCATATTACATAAGAAGGCCCCCTCCTCCTTTTTTTTCTTTTCAGCTTAGAATTTGATAAACTCTTCTGTTGAATGAACCAATATGAAGAACTTTCCAAAGCTGTTTACAAATAGTATTTGTATGTCAAGCTTAAATGTATCCTTTTAAGACTACAGTATATTCTATTTGTTACTTGGAAAGCTATTTAGCACTTTACCAAAAAGATGTCAGTATCATTTCTTGTTATAGCTGAGAATCCCTAACTTAAGGATATTTGTTACCAGAAGAGGACTTTTTCTCCTTTCACTGTTTAACTCACTTAAGTACTCTGGTCTATTTATTTTGAAATCACATTGACATAATTGTCTTTTTGGAAAAAAAAAAGAATACAGATGGGTTAAAAAATTGTTTTTATTAAACAGAAGGTGTCACATACTAAAACAAATTAGCAAGGAATTAATTATGTAAGTGAGATATTTATAGTCTTCAGTTTTTCAAAGGATATTCTTTTTTTTTTTTGAAAGGGGAAGGTAGGGCAATTGGGATTAAGTGACTTGCCCAAGATCACATGGCTAGTTTTTTGTGTTAAGTGTCTTGAGGCTGGATTTGAACTCAGGTTCTTCTGACTCCAGGGCCAGTGCTCTATTCACTGCACCATCCAGCCCTGCCCCCTTCAAAGGATATTCTTAAAGCATTTAATGACACCTTAGAGATATCTCTGATAGGGCAGACTTGTAAGGTTGTTGTTCAGTGGTTTCAGTCCAGTCTGACTCTTCATGACTCCATCTAGGGTTTTCTTTGCAAAGATGCTGAAGTGGTTTGCCATTTCCTTCTCTAGCTTATTTTACAGATAAGGAAACTGAGGGAAACAGGGTGAAATGACTCGCTCAGGATCACACAGCTAGTAAATGTCTGAGGCCGAATTTGGACTCAGGTTTCCTGACTCCAGATGCAGAGCTCTACTCATTGCTCCACCTGGCTAGAGATAAAGACTTGTAAGGTGGGTTGAGGTAAAGATTGTCCTGTGCTGTTCAACTGCAAAGTTTTGAGTAGCTTTGGTAGCTGAAAACTGGGGGATCGTTTTCTTCTACTTAACACAATTGCAGATTCTTTGATTTGTACTTCGAGGCTGGCATATAAACAGACTGTTCTAGGCAGTTTTAATTTTTGTTTCTTGTTCTGTATCAGCATTACTATCAAATCCTGGTGAGGAAATTCTCTAACAAAGAAAATCTAAGAGTGGCCTGGGGCATAGAGAGGTGAAGGCTCTTATTCAAGATCGCATAGCTAGTACTATCAGAGGCAAGAAAGAAACAGGTCCTCCTGACCCTCCCTAACAGCTCTCCACTACTGGCATCCTGCCTCCCATGACAGTCATTTGTCTGTCTAATTTGTCTAGCGGAAAAAAGTAGAATTCAAACATTTTGCTTAGTCGAGCAGTTGGTCAATAAGCATTTACTAAGCACCTCCCCCATGCCGAGCACTGTGTTTGATACTGGGGATACAGAAAGAGGCAAAAGACGGGCCATGCCCTCAAGGAGCTCGCTCTCTGTTGGGAGAGCCAGTGCCCTAACAGATTATATACAGGAGAAATAGGCAATAATGAACAGAAGGAAGGTGCTAGAATTGAGAGGCTAAGCAAGGCTTCCTGTAGAAGAGGGGATTTTGTTAGAACTTAAAGGAAGCCAAGGAGGTCCCCAGGAGGAGTGGAGGAGGGAGAGTCTTCCAGGCCTGGAGGGAAAAGCAGAGAAAATGGCACAGAATGGAGTGTCAGAGTATGCACTGGGGAATAAGGTGTAAGAGGACTGAAAAGATAGGAAAGTGCTAGTCTGAAGAGCTTTGAAAACATTTAGTATTTGATCCTGGAGGTAATGGGGAGCCAATGGGGCTTATTGCGGGGGAAATGACATGATGGGACCTGCACTTTAGGAAAATCACTCTGGCAGCTGAATGGAAGATGAATTAACTTGGGGAGAAATTTGAGGCAAGCAGACCAACCAGCGGGCTATTACAATAGTTCCTACGTGAGGTGATGAGGCCTGTACCTGTGTGGTGGCCAGGTCAGAGGAGAGAGGGAAGCATATTGGAGAGATGAAATCAGCAGAAGTTAGCAACAGACTGGATATGGGGGTGGGGTGGGGTGGGGGCGGGGGGAGAGATAGTGAGCAATGGAGGATAACATTTTGTCTGGCTTTAACATCCACAGTCTAAGTGGTTTGTGTGGGTGACTGCCCAGACAAAAGATATCATACAGTAGAAACTTTACATTGCAAAGCTCTATGACTTGATTATCTTAGCTTACTTCCCAAGGCTGCTGGTTGGAACCTCCAGGGAGTCTGAACTCTGCAGAGGTGGTATAATTGACGACTGACCTTATTTAAAGTCATGCATGTGTCCTGTGTTATAAGAAGAAAACCTGAATAACTGTATTAACTTGGCAAATGTTTTCATATTGTGAAATTTTCTTAGAGTGATACAGGTTATCCAATGCTATTATCAGCATTGGAGAGTGTATAATGTAGCAATAGGATGCTGGGCCTGCAGTCAGGAAGACCTGAATTAAAATTTGGCCTCAGATACTTACAAGTTGTGTGACCTTGGGCAGGTCACTTAACCTTTGTCTCAGTTTCCTCAACTGTAAAAAATTAGGATAATAGCATCTACGTTCAGGGGTTGTTGTATCACGTGAAAGAACATTTATAAAGTTGTTAGCACAGTGCCTGCTCATAATAGCATTCTCAATGCTTGTTATTGGGAGTAATTGTAATAGGAGTAATGTAATCCTTAACTTTAAAATAACCTTGACATTTTAAAAGTGTGGGTTTTTGTGTACCAGTCTCCCATAGGGATACTTTGTTGGAAACTGATGTAGTACTGACTTGTGTTGGGAGATTTCTCTGCTGGGCTTCCTGGAGAACCCAGGGGGAATTTCACTCGCTAATGGTTCAGTAGAGACTGAGGGTCAAATTAAGTGTGTAGCCAAACTAAAAGGAAAAGAAATTTACTGGAATGCTAAGAAAGATTGCTCCCTAGTAACAGATCTTTCTACCTAGGGCGTGGCTTTAATTTGTGTATCTTTCAGGACTGTTTAGAGTTCACAGGCAATCTCCAGTATTTTGTGGCGTTTAACTGGATCATTGGGGTACAAGGAAAGCTGATTGCTGAACTTCATTGCTTACTATACCAGGCTATTAGTGCTCATCTTCATCCTGGCTTGCAGATCTTTGGCTAGAAGCCCCTCCCAGAGGAAGGAATTTGCCACCTTAGTCAGTCAGAAGATTTTTTTCTAGAATGGTGTTTCTTTTCTCTCTCTCTTTAGCAGACAGTAGTGGAGTTAGCACTAACAGATTGTAGCCAGGACCTGGTGTAAAGTAATCCTACCCTCTGCTTCTACTTCAACATTTCAACCTACAACTCACAGCAAGCAGGACATACTCCTTAAGATATGCAGCACAGTAGGGACTCGTTGTTACTTTCAGCTCTAAATGATCAAACTTAAACTATACATCTTTTTTTTTTTAAGTATATGACTTTGAGGGAAGGCCACTGGCAAAACAAGGAAAGAAGATAGGCTGCCAATTTAATCGGTTCCCAGTGGGATAATTTGAAATTTATTACCTTCCTATCCCATGGTCATAATTTTATTGTAGACAGAGTTTGCATATAACCAATACTTGGTAAATCTTCTGAGTAATTGGCATAGTACTTTATTCCCAGTATTTAGTCATTAAGTACAGACACTATTGAAATCTAGGAAGATCAAAGACTGAGATAGCTTAATTAATTCATGTGATGGATTTGGTGCTATAGAATCAATCTTTCTTAATGAAATCTAATCAGTGCTAACTAAAATTAGATAACTCTTAGCAGGAACCAGAAAAGAAACAGGCAGTGGTCCTTCCCAGATTAGAAAGCAAATGGCACACTGTATGTTCTAATTTAATAAGTACTCAGATGGCTCTGTGATCTCATTGTTGTGAATGGTCCTCTTCTAATACCACTCACAGCCAATTCGAATGAGATAAGGTAAGTGGAGCAATTAGTGGGTTAGGCAAACTGACAAGGTAGATGGGTGGGTGGGGCAGATTGGTCAACCAGACTAGATTGGTAGAAACTTTAAGGGCAAGTAGGAGTGGTTGTGGTTGTGGAGTTGTTGAGACAAAGGAAAGAATTTGAATGAGGTAGTCAAATCATTGACTAGAGATGATTGGTTGTAAATTTTAACCAGGTACTTAAGCTTGACTGTTCAGGGATTTCTGTTGTGTGATGTTTCTATTTCTGTCACTACCAAGTTATGTGTGTTGCAAGTGTAAGCTGATCTCTCTCCTAGGGGAGAAGGTGAAGGCACTCCGTCACCACTCCCTAACCACAAGGGAGAATGAAAGAGTTCTAAAGGAAACAGATGTAAGGCTTTCATGAAGAAAAATGGTAGCAAAGGTGGAGGAAGGGATGTTTGACCCTTGTAGGATGATGGAGCATGGAAGAGTGTTACAACAGAGGGAAAAGGGTAGCTTGTAACTTAGAAATTAATTTAAGGCTCTTCCTGAATAACTAGGTACTCTGAGGAAGAAGCTTTTTGTCCTTCTAAGAATGTTATATAGAAGCTATCAGGTGAGAGAACATCCAGTAGGGAGAGAGGAACCAGAGAACAGTGGTAGTTGGTAATTCCCTACTTGTAGACCTGATAATAACAGAGAAGTCTGTTGCCTTCCTGGTACATGTATCCAGCATATAACAGAAAACTTTATAAGACTTCTCAAAATTGATGACAAGGACCTACTTTGGGGGATTCATGTTAGGTACTATATAAAGTTAGATACCATTTTTTTTTCTAAAAAGGAAGATTTGTTACTGAGAGATCTAGAAGATCACAGGAAACGAAAGTACAGACATAACAGCTCAAAGTTTAGGCAACAATAAGAGAAGCTAGCATTTCTCATAGAAGGGTGAAAATTTGCCCTCATGGTTATCACTGAGACTCGGTGGGATGAAATACGTGACTGGACTATGATTCTGGCGTTATTTCTTAACAGGATAGGTGGAAAGGAAGTATGCAGGGGGTGGGGACAGTATTGTTTATTCAAAAGAAGACCATATGAAGAAATCTAGGAACCAAGGTAGGGAAATATGATGGAGAATATTTGGGGGAACATCAAAGGAGGGAGAAATAAAAGTGATTTTTTTTTTCCATTTAAATTATACTATAGATCAGCGGTTCTCAACCTGTGGGTCATGACCCCTTTGGGGGTCAAACAACCCTTTCAGAGGGATTGCCTAAGAACATGGGAAAACACATATTTCCGATGGTCTTAGGAACCCAGACACCACTCTTC
The DNA here is from genome assembly GCA_028627135.1 of Pseudochirops cupreus. Classification (NCBI taxonomy): domain Eukaryota; kingdom Metazoa; phylum Chordata; class Mammalia; order Diprotodontia; family Pseudocheiridae; genus Pseudochirops; species Pseudochirops cupreus. The sequence continues at coordinate 371,525,643 of CM053582.1, read as the reverse complement.
TATCCGTCTCTAGGCGGGTCTGCCCACATGCAGATACACCCACATACAAGTATTAAAGGGTCACGATATTAGGAAGGTTGAGAACCACTGCTATAGACTATTAGGACAAAAAGAAGAAATAGATGAGAAATTTAGGAAATATCACAAGGCTGGAACAGAGAGGTATGATATAGTACTGACTGGGGAACTTCAGTTTTCTGAACATCTGCTACAACTATGTGCCAAAATCAGGGCAGCTAATAACTTCTTAATTTACCTTAAGTCCTAATTTCATATATATTCATATATATAATTTCAGTAGTTGCAGGTGAAAAAAAAACAAAACTTCGTGATCCTGAAGGGAGTGGTTAAAAAAGAAGAAAGTAAAGAAAAGAGAGAAAAGGAAAAGAAAGGAAATAGAAATGGGGAGGGGGAGTACCTTTAAATTGTGGAAAGATTGAACACATTTTTGGTATATAAATATAAGGGAATATTATGCTACCAAAAGAAAAGATGAAAGAGACAATGGCAGAATCATCCACAAAGAAATGATTGGTAGTATGAACTAATGAAAAGTGAAGTGAGCAGAACCAACAGGACAGTTTATACAAGGACAATACTGTAAAGAAAAACAACTTGGAATGACTTAAGATTCAATGCAGTGATCAATCATGTCTCCAGAGGGCTACTGATGAAGGGTTATGTATCTTCTGACAAAGAAGTGATAGAAAGAGACACATTTCTGGACATGCCCCTCGTGTGAAATTGTTTTGCTTGACTGTGCCTGTTTGTTATAAGGTGTTTTTCTCTTTTTACAATGGGGGCTGGGAGTTGTGGGAGAAAAAGAGGGTTAGGAATAGTCATAACCTCCACCCCCATCTCAAGGGGGTCAGTGAAACTTTTTTCACGATGCAGAAAATAAAGTCCCAAAGGAAGCACAGGCAAGCAAGACAGTTTGGGAAGTAATTTGTGGAATTTCACTGCATTTTTTAAAAAAGCAAGTGGTATGAAATAGAGACTCACAGTTTCATATACAATTCTCTTTTTGTGTTTTGCCATGCATATGGAAATGTCCATTTTGGGGGAAAGTATGTTTAAGTTTGGAATAAAAAAAATTTGAAGTGAAAAAAAGGAAATTGTTAGCGCCCTTTGTGAGGGATAATTTGCAATGCAGTTTCCCCATTCTGAAAAATCAAATCTAGAATGGCTTCAGTATTCACTGGACCTACGTTTAGAGGTCATCTGACCTTCCAGGAATCTGGGACTTAGAGCAATGGAGATTCTCCCCAGGCCACCTCAGCACAAGATATGGCAAATAAGGACAAAACTGCTTTCCTGGCCTTGCACAGGACACCCAGTTTCTGTGTCCTTTGTCTTCAGGATAGATTCCCCTGCTCAAGTTGTAGGCCAGCCTCCCTACCAATGAGAGTGAAGGCCAGTTGGGGGGGTTGGGTTTCTGCATTAGAAGGTTATATAACCATGGGCTTGCTTCTTTCTAACTGTTGCTCTCTCCCTGGCAGATGCCATTTGAGCACTGGCAGGGGTGGGGGAGAGGGGGACGGAAGGGAGTCCTTTCTCATGAGAAAGAATAAAGACTTTTTCAGACCTCAGATTCAGACTCTGAACTCTCATCTGTTATGGGAATCTGAAGATCTTCCCTGCCCCTAGGCCCTTTGCTAAAGTGGCTACGTGACCCTGAGGACCCTTGGATATTTGAAAGTATACTCTGTTCCCTAATAGGCTGAATGTGATCACATGGAGCCTGTGGCGC
>CM053582.1:371486025-371523393 GCA_028627135.1 Pseudochirops cupreus | reverse complement strand
TTTATCTCCTCTTAGTAGAATAACCAGCTGTACTATGAATCCTTCACTGGATATCTTTAATTCCCATTTTGTACATCCTGGATCGCTTATTAGCTTGGGACATATGTATACTCCCAACATCCATCTTGTCAAACAGGACATTGATGGGTAGTGGACTGGGCACTTCTTAGTCAGGCCTGACCACTAGTTGACTTAGTGATGTTTCTAGCCTAAAACCACACCTCCATGCAGCCTGCCCTGCCCTTGAGCTATTTCCCAGTGAATTATGGGCAATATATCTGCACAGTAGATATTAAAAGTGCATGGTCCTTTAAGCACTGATCACTCCTTAACTCCTCCCTAATCCCACCCTTACTCACCTAGTTAGCATAATTGGCACAGGTTATACTATGGATTATCCTATTAAAAACTTTAACTCTACCCCTTTCAGGGTGCAGGTTCCTTAAGACCTCCTGCCCACTATATAGCATAACAATAAACTTTTACCAACTTGACTCAGAATGCTTGAGCCTGTGAATTCATTCCAGACTGCCCACCAAAGGACTCTGGTCTTTGGGGTCCCTAAAATATCTATCATCCCTCATCATTCATGGTGACTGTGGCAGGACAATAGTCTGAGGTCTCAAGCTTTCTTGGAGTCACGATAAGCTCCTTTCACCTCCTCCCGGTAGTCAAGATTCTCCCCCCCAAGCACCTATGAAGCCTTGTGGGGACGTGGGTTACAGTCTGCAACAGACCTGGGCATACTTTCCCCTAGACAGGGGATGCCTTGTCTTAGAACACTTGCTGGAAAGCTCCTCTTTTGGGATTCCAGAAGCTGTGAGCAGGGACAAGGACTCTTTGGCTTAAGGGGAGGAAGAAAGAATGGGTTAGTCTCCCTCCATACCCCAAGATTCACCCCTAGGACAATCCTGACTTAAAAGATTGCTTGGGTCCTGTGAATTCATTCCAGATTGCCCTCCCAGGGACTCTGGTTATTGGGGTTCCTGAAATACCTATCTCCCCCTCTTCAGATGGACTAAGAACTTCCCTGTCTGGATGCAGTAGGAAGTAGCCAGAAAGGAGAGATGTCCCAGGTGGACCAGTTTTAAAGATGCTGCCTTTCCAGCTATGCAGCTAATCAAAAGAGGTTACTCCACTATATGATAGGAGACTATGAAACCTCCGTGTTAGGTGACTTGGGCCTGCCTAGGTAAGCCATATTACACATTTTCTCCTGTTTGGAATTTGCTGTCTAGGTAATTAGGCAGGAGTGCATTTTTTTTTTAACACAGTCTTCATCTAAAATTCAGGTCAGTTCTGTGGTCTCTGGGGAGGTATAAACCAAGTTCTTTTCCCTTGCTTCCCTATTGCCAAGCCTTAAAACAGCCAGTGTTATTATAGGAATGTATACAATCCTGTGTATATCAGGTCAGGTATTCTTTTTTTTTTTTGCTTTTTTGGGGGGAGGGCAGTTGGGGTTAAGTGACTTGCCCAAAGTCACATGGCTAGTTTTTTTTGTGTGTGTGTGTGTGTGTGTGTGTGTGTGTGTGTGTGTGTGTGTGTTAAGTGTCTGAGGTCGGATTTGAACTCAGGCCCTCCTGACTCCCAGCCAGTTCTCTATTCACTGCACTACCTAGCCGCCCCGCGTGTATATAAATGAAAATCACAAATATCCCCAATGTAAAGTTTTGCAGATTCAAGGAACATTTGCAGAAACAAGTTATATTTCACAAAGTTTGCCATATATTTCTGCTTATTTAGCCCTACATAACTTTTCTTACCCTATAAGAAAAGAGAAAGAGCAGAGGCAGAGACAATACATACCTTCTCTCTTGATCAGAAACCTACTTCACCTTAAGCTTTCCCAGCTACCTGCTATTCTACCCACAGATATTTGGGATGTGGGGTCAACTTGGCATTGCCTCTTTCTCAGATGAGAAAACGTCCTGGGTGAGACTCTTCCAATGATTCCCTCAGTGTATAAAGCCAATCAAAATTCTATAGGGGTCCCTCTAGCACAGACAATACCCATAGAAGGTCAGACAATTTCCTCTGGGTCCCTTAGCCCAAAGGGCACCCCCAATTCCCCCATGGATCCTTGCTACTGCCAGGGTAAATTAAATGGAATTGCAAACTTGCCCATCAGTACAAGACAAGTAGACTCAGAGAAGTAACCATAACTACTTATGGATTTTAGGCATAGGAAAGTCTGAGTCACTTTAAATATAAAATACAATATGAACAATTCTTCTAGACCAGTGGTTCTCAACCTGTGGGTCATGACCCCTTTGGGGGTTGAACGACCTTTTCACAGGGTCACAAGGGTCGCCTAAGACCATCGGAAAACTCATATTTCTGATGGTCTTAGGAACCGAGACACCGCTCCTCTATCCATCTCCAGGCAGGTCCTCCCACATGCAGATACAACCACATATGAGTATTAAAGGGTCCAGCATTAGGAAGGTTGAGAATCACTGCTCTAGACAGTTGTCTTTTGATTCCATATTTCTCACGTTAAACTTAATATCAATACTTATGCAAGACTTAGTAATACAGAACAGTAACAGTAGCAATACTTATACAAGAATTCAGTAAGACAAAAAGTATCAGTATTCAAACAGCCAAGCAACCACGAATGGGAAGTTTGCGAAATTGCACTAATGGATTTCCCATACCTGAAAAAACAGCTGTATGTTTCTAGACTCAACTTTTTTTCTTTTTGCCAAATTTCTCTAGGATCTTGCAAGTCCAAATGTGAGAGAAAAATCGAAAGTCCTAGGGGGATAATCTCTCTAGGATTCCCCAGTAAAGTGAAGGGTCTAATTTTATCCCAGGGAAGTCCCCTCATGTAACATTTGGGCATCATATGCCTTGCCGGGAGGCAAGAACAGAAATTTCTAGTGTATCCTTCCCCAACTCTTCTCTAAGGGAGACTCTAATTCCTTTATTCTGCTCTCCTAAGAGAGAGGGAACTACCAGGCTAGAATTGTATCTATCCGCTCCCTTAAATATTATTAGTCATGGAGATAATAGTTTTTCGGTTCAAGCCAAACTCCTGCTTGCTACTTATTAATGAGGAAAAAGAAGCCCCAAGTTGTATATCTAAGAATTGATCCGTTACCCTCCAGATACCGGCTCTACAATGAACATGCATACAGCAAAGAAACACATTTATCTAAGTTGATAACAAAATAGAAATCAGATAAAATATACATGAGAATATATGCTGGACAATATAGATCGAAGGACCTCTCCCATTTGGAGTGAAGTAATTTAGCTCAATCAAGAGAGTCTCAGATTTCACCCAAGAGAAACTCTCTGAAGGCACTAGTGTAGCAATCTGGGAATAATGACAGGATCCATGCCATCTTCTTCCAGGAGTTTTTAATTTATGCATCTTTCCTAGTTTTGTATAGTGTCGGATGTGATTACAGAGTTGTCAAATATGCATGGGCCCAATACTTCCAGGAATCAGATTAAAATATACTGGGGAATATTTAACAAAAAAATAAAACACACAATAAAAATACACAATTTTATATTTTAAAGCTAAGTCAATATATGGCCTGCAGGGATCCTTATGTATGCATTAGTGGCCCCTCTTTCTATTTGAGTTTGGTATCACTGGTGTACATTCTAATAAATGTTTTGCTTTTAGTGGCTGGATTAGAGTGGTACCTAGGAACTTCTATGGACTGAATGAAATGTACAGAGCCTGCTTTCTTGATTCAGTGAGAAAGCATCTATGAAATTAGCATCATTGAGGTACTCAGGTAAGAAAAAGCATGTTAGGCGTTAAATACAGTTCTGACCTAAGCAAACCCTGGAAGTACTTTCCAGTTTATGATGGTGATTATTAAATATAATCCAGTCAATTAAATACTTGTGCAATTTATAATGTACTGTGCTAATACATACTGAGTAATATGCAGAAGAAAAGACACAGGCCTTATCTTCACGGGGCTTACAATCTACTATTAAAGGAGATAAAAAAGAACTTCTTTAATGTATAGAAGAGGCGTGAACAAAGTACTATGAGAGAACTGAAGAGAGAAAGATCATTTTCAGCTTGAAAGATTCAATTTTATCAAGGCAAGTAATGTATTTACTTTATTTCCTCAACTGATTCTTATCCCTTAAGATGAGGAGTTCAGTTTTGTGAACATGTACATAGGGGTAAATGGAAATACACAAAGGATCTGTGTTTTCTGCAGTGTGTGTGTGTGTGTGTGTGTGTGTGTGTGTGTGTGTGTGTGTATGTGTGTGTGTGTGCTTTCTCCATTAACAAAGATTGCAACCTGTCTAGTAGATTTTGCTTTAGGCACATACCTCCTGTCTCAGAGGCAGGATTTTAACATAAATTTTTTTTTATTCCAAATTTGAAATTCTCCCCATCTCTCTATTATACCATGCCATCTCTAAAGCAAAGGTTCTTAATCTGCGGTCCATGAATTTGGGTGAGAAAAAAATTACATCTTTATTTTTACTAACCTCCAAGTGTACTGTTTCCTTCAATTATTTAAAAACTTTTTTCTCAGGAGGGGTCCATAGTCTTCAACAGATTGCCAAAAGGGTCCATGTCACAAAGAAGGCTAAGAACCCTTTACTCTAGGTATTAGGAATATGTATATGTATTACTGTAACTTGACTTTCTATGGTTGACATATTCTACTTAAAATCCTAGAACACGCTTCAAACTTCTATGGCTCCAATCCTGTCCAAGAAAAATAGTATTCATACTAATTAGCTGAAGTACATTTTAACAATTAAAATAGTGAAAAATTTGCACTTACCTTCCAGAACACAGAAATAAACCCAAACTCACAAAATCTCTTGCCTCCTCCCATGCCTGTTCCACTTAGGATTCCATGTGCAGGACAGAAACAGGTAGTAACAGTGTGATTTGGGGGAGGATAGGTAAGGAAGCTATAAGTTAAAAAGCCTACTGTTGCTTACCTAGAATTCTCAACCCTTCCCTTCCTCACTGGAATTATTTTGCAAAGTTTTTTCTTACCTCCACTTCATCCCCACCAAACCCTAACCAAAATTAATTCTCTTGTAGTCACAGAATTTTAGAACTTCAGGAGGAACCTTGAAGGTCATTACCTTAATTCTCCCATTAGGCAGATGAGGAAGCTTACTATATTCAGAGATCATCCTTCCAGGAATCTCTGGAGCAGTCAGCGTCATCCTGGCAGTGATTGATGACCAGTTGCCTGTTATTACTGGTAGGGAAATTGAAAAAAATGGGCAACCTATGGAAAAACTACTAATAGTGTGTCAGCTTAGCCCCTTAAGGGAAGCCTCTTTTCTGATATAGTCTTGAGATTTACTTAGAACAGGCAATTAGACAGAGCCAGTGTTTTAACCATTTTTCTTGTGCTCTTTCACTTCTAAAATTGTAGGATACAAAAATCTAAGCTTCTTTTGATTTCATTAGCCTGAGAATGAAAGCTTTGGGTATTTGTGCTTCTAGAAGTCTGTTCTATGATTTAATATTTTGGAGATAGATTGGTCAAATCAGGTATCAGTTATTTGATATTAATTGTTCCTCTTTGGAGAGAACACTAATTAGGCCTGCTGAAATTTGACTTTAAATTTAAAGTGAAAAACTGAAGAAGATCTAAAAGTCCTAGCATTCATTCTGTGATAATTTGGCATTAAAAATGATAAAAGGGAGCTAGGTGGAACAGTGAATAGAGCACTGGCCCTGGAGTCAGGAGGACCTGAGTTCAAATTTGGCCTCAGACACTTAAAACAAAACTAGCCATGTGACCTTGGGCAAGTCAGTTAAGCCCAATTGGCCTACCTTACCCCCTCCAAAAAGCAAAAAAGAAAAAGGAGAATGATAGATGGAGATCCTCGTCATGTATTGTGAAAAAAGTAAAGGAGAGAGAAGGGAGGAGAGGACAAGAGAGAGATGGTGGATTTTTGTTAATTAAAAAAACCCCTAATTTAGAAAAACAAAAGTTTCTGATATGTTTAATTAATGTCACATGGAAGTGTGTGTGTGTGTGTGTGTTTTAAAATTAATTAATTTTTAGTTTTCAACATTCATTTCCACAAGATTTTGAGTTCCGAATTAGTGTGTGTGTTTTTTAAAGTTTATCTTCCCTAGCAATCTTATTTATTCATTCGTGTTTATAGCTACACATGGGGCCCTATGCTCGTTTAAGAGTTGTATAAGACACAGTCCCCACTCTCAAGCTATCTATATTCTCCCCTGGAAGTTTGCGCTTTCTCCCTGCAACCTACAAATAGGCCCAGGTCTCCCCCACCCTTAAAAAAAAACCACCTTTAACCGGATCCTACCATCCATTCCCTCAAGCAATCATTCTGTATTTCTTCTTATCCAAATTCCTTGGAAAAAGCTGTCTTTTTGTTGTTTCCTTGTTATCTGGCTTCTTTCCCTATCACTTGGCTGGCATTGCTTTCTCCAAGGTCACCATCCTTTTCTCAGTCCTTATCACTTACAACATTTAACACTGCTGACTTTTCTCCCTCTTCTTTCTCCCTAAATTTTCATGGCCCGGCTCTCTCCCGGGTTTCCTCCTATCTATTCAACCAATTCTCACATGCCTTTGCAGGATTATTCAGTTCAGTTCAACAAATACTTAACCATCTTCTATGAGCAAGACACTTGGATGGATGCCAGGGCTGCAAAGACAAAATTGTCTCTGCCCTCTCCCAGCTTGTATTTTCCCGGGAGGATATAACACTGACGTGAATAAGTAAAAAAAAAAAAAGTATATATATATATATATATATAGAGAGAGAGAGAGAGAGAGAGAGACAGAGACAGAGAGACAGAGACAGAGAGAGACAGAGAGAGACAGAGACAGAGAGAGACAGAGAGAGAGAAACAGAGAGACAGAGAGAGAGAAACAGAGAGACAGAGAGAGAGAAAGAGAGAGAGTAATTTCAAGAGGGCAAGAGTGTTTTTGACTGAGGAGATCAGAAAAGACTTTGCAGGAAATGGTACTTGTATTATACCTTCAAGGAATATCACCATGAACCATAGTAAGAGCCAGCATTTATCTAGAGCCTGGTGAGATACAGAGACCAGAGAGAAAAAAAGAAAAACTGGAAATAAGAAAATGTGCAAGTCTCATTAGGTTGTGGGTGAACAATAAAATATAAATCATATGATGAAAGATAATTATTTGATGAAATAAAAATCATGATCCTTTACTTTAAAAATAGATACTTTTGATATTTGATAGAAAATAGTTTCACCTATTTTGAAATATTAACTTTCTTAATTACATGCATCTAACCAAATTTGAATAAGAAGGGACTGGGGAGATGAATTACAGTGCTTAAAGTAAGACACTTTAATAAGTGTTATCTTTGTGCTCCCAAACTGCCAAGGTCATACTGTAAGTAGTGATATCACTGTCTTTTTCATCTTCAGATACACTGATGGCTATAATGCCCTGAAGACTGTGGAATCTGAAAGTATTTCACGGGGAGGCTGGCCACCTCACTGACTCCTTGAAGGCCTGTGCACATATTTCATATGATTGATTATTTACTGACACATACTATAAGGCCAATGATACCAAGAGTATCAGGTAGTTGTGTAAGTACTTGAAAGGGCCTCTGAAGTCTTCTGCTAGGTTGTCGTAATAGGGATGGAACACTGCTCCTTGAGTCTTGCAAGGAGAAATGAACAGGTGCAAGTGGAGGTCTAAAAGGCTGATAGTGACCCATTCTTTAAGAAGAATCATTGTACCCACATTTGAAGCGTAGATAGCTGGGCATAAATATAGACATTCCGTTTTTACTTCAGGCAACTTATTTTAATAGGTCGGGTTGATCTGACTGCAAAATTATAGTCTGTAGGTAAGTCTGTTAGGATGATTGATTCATTAGTTATCCAAATTCATGCTTAATTTCCATTCAGTCTGGGATTGAGCTCAGTCTGTCTCTACTCTAGTTCATCCTCTATTCAGTTGTTAAATTAATCTTCCTAAAACATAAATCTGACTATATTACCAACCCCCACTAACTCAATAAACACCAATGGTTTCTTAATTATCTCCAGGATCAAATACGGAATCTTCTGGCTTTCAGAGTTCTTCATAATCTGGCCTCTTCCTACCTTTTCAGTCTTCTTAGACTTTACTTCTCTCCATGTTCTCTGCAATCCAGTGACATTGGCCTTCTTGCTGTTCCTTGCACACAACTCTGTCACCAGATTCTGAGCATTTTCCTTGCCTGGAATTCTCTCCCTCCTCCTTTTCATCTCCTAACCTAGGTTTTCTTCAAGTCTCTGCAAAAATCTAGCCTTCTGCAAGAAGTTTTCATAGTTTTTCTTAATCTTAGTACTTTTGCCCTGAGACTATCTCCAGTTTATCTTCTTATATCTTGTTTCTACATAGTTGTTTGCATGTGAGTTCCATGAGATGGTGAGTTCCTTGAGATCAGAGCTTGCATTTTGTTTTTTTTGTATCCCCAGCACTTTGCACAATGCCTGGTACGTGGTAGCCACAGAAATACTAGTTAATTGATGGCTATGTATTTGAAGGTGATCTAAGTTCTAATGGTTCATGTGAACAACGATGGGGTGCTATATGATGGGGGACTATAGTCCCTTGAGGTAATACTTCCATGTCTCAAATGTGCTTTCGACTTCAAGCATCACTGTTCAGATTGTATAATTCTTTTCCTTAATTAGCTTGTGGGAGAAGTCTACATAGGACCAGGGTAGGACAGCCCCAGTGGTAATGTTAAAAGTGGTCACCATGAAGGACTATTTCTGCTTATCTGGAGAAAGCTAGACAGGGAATGAGGTGAGCCGATGCTTAATACTCATTAAATTCCCTTCTTCCCTCTGCTATTAACTGGAAAACCTTGGGATTCTTCTGCACATCATTGAGAATTACTGCCAGGGTCAAGACTCTGAAGATAAAATGGCAGTGGTACCCTGAAGAGCTGAAGAACCATAAAGGCAGGGACTCCCCACAGGAGGATTGCCTCCCCTTTGAATAGATTCCTCCAGCCTGATTCCTTATTAGCCTTGTAAGTCCCACAGGAATTTTATAATAAATACTCCTCTTCAAGTGGGCATTTTTCCAAATTAGCAAATGGCTGATCTGGCATAAGCACAGGAGAATAGTTTGATTTAATTTGGCTTGTGGAGCAGGATGATCCCAGGAGAAGAGATATCACTGCAGTAAAACACCACTCTCCTCCCTCCCCCCCTCCCCCCTCCCCCTCCCTCCAAAAAGTATTGAAATAGCGCAAGACTTTCATGGTGTTGCAGAATCCAAGTGGGGTAACTTGATGTTCCTACAGGTTGTACCAGCTCTGGAAGATCAGTTAATATTAATCACTCCTCTGTCTCCAGACCAGGTTGTGTGTGACATGCTTTTCACCTCTAAAGTTCAAATTGATAAATATCGCCCTTGACAACTAGTCAGTTAGTTCAGGAATCAAGGATAGGAAGGAGGAGAGGGAGGGAATAAATAATTGTTAATTGTCTGCTTATTTATTTCATTTTATTACCCACATTTTCCAGTTGAGGAAGCTAAAGTAGCCCCAGGTTAAGTGATTTGCCTAGGAGTACACAGCTAGTTCTGGTTGGTCATGGTGCTCGAAGGCTCTATGGTCGTGATAAAGCTGTAATTCCTCACTTTTATTTTTAACAGAAATCACTGGGGTTTCTTTTAGTTCTCTTCCAAGAATTCCTACAAGGCTGCTTGTCTCTGATCCAATCGAGAAGTAGATTTTTCTGATCAGGACTGGGGCTCTTAGAACTCATTTGCTTAGACTGAATGGCCTACTCAGGGACAACTTCTCCATCTTGGCCCTACTAAAAAGTATCTGGATAAACTTGTGCGAGGCTTGCGGCTCAGCTGTTGGGGTATCTGATGCGTTATTCATCTGCTCTAGGACCGCGTCTCTCCGTATTGGGACAGGTTGATCTCAGTCATCTACAACAACCCAGTCACGTATTGCCCACACGGAGGCAGTGTGGTGCAAGTGAAATAACCCTGGCTTTGGACTTGGGGACCCAGTTTGGAATTCCTGACTTTGTGTAACCTCAGGAAAGTCCCTGGGCCTCTCTGAAACTTTGTTCTTTTATCTGTAAAATAAAGAGGCTGGACTAGGTGGATGAATAAAAAAAACTTTTTTAAAGCTTGCTGTTTGTGACGAGTGCTGTGCTGAGCCCTGGGAGTGCAAATGAAAGACGAAACAAAACAACAGTCTCTGACCTCAGGACACTTTCACGCTAACTGGAGGGCAATCACACACATAAAACAGCCAGCTCAGGGGCTGATGGAAAGGCCTGAGAGTGCTAAGGGTGCGGCGGTTGGGCAGTTGCCAAGGTCCAAGTGTTCTTAGGATACAGTAGCGGGTGAAATGAGAAGGCTTAGGGGTCTCTAGGACGCCAGAGCAGGTCACACGGTAAAACGGGAGGCCCTCAGGACACAGCGGCTGTCCTCCATCGCATCGCAGTGTCTGTAGCACTTGACTCCCAGCCCGTGCAACTGGCATGAACAGTAATGTTACTTTTCTCACTGTGTTGCTCCATGAGCTCTGGGTACCCAAGACAGGAGAGGGGAGACAAGAAGGCAAAAGGGAAGAGCACCCCTGTTGGCAGTTGTTCTCACTTAGATGACAGCTAAAGACCCTTCCAACTTTAAAACTATGAGCTATGAATTCAATCTCCAGTGTTATTGGGCAAAGGGTTGGGGAGAGAAGAGCACCTTGCATTGTTTTCCAACTGGGGCATGGTTTCCTAGGTTCAGACCAAAGTGTGTACCCTGTATTGATTTTACCATACCTGGAGCAGCACCAGCTTTTTGGGTTCTTGCTGGAACAGAAGGTCCAGAAGGCCCATAGCCTCTTAGGTATAGAGCCAAAAGGAACCTTAGAGGAACTTAGAAGCTATCTAGTCTAACTCCCTTATTTTACAAATAAGGACACTGAAGTGTAAAGAGGTTAAGTGACTTGTCCGAGGTCATTAAATTAGTGTCAGAGATAGAATTTGAACCCAAATTCTATGCCTCCGGGGGGAGTAACCATACCACAGTCTGCCACAGCCAAGTCTTAAATAGATGAACCAGAGGGTGGGATGTAAAGAGTGGTTGATCTGAAGATGAATGTGGGAGAAAGGATCACACTGCCCCTTTATCTATAGTGGAAGGAAACCACTCCATTGGTGGCTCTCTGTCTGAGTGAACCTGCATGTCATGGCAACAGGATTGGATCAAACCCAGTACTACTCAGACTGCATCGGCAACTCCTGTTGCATGTCTTTTCATTATACTTAGGTTTAGCGTGCTTCTAGAGAGTGATAACTATTCCAATCTCCACCCAAGCCCTGACCCATTAGGTCACTCTATGGCTAGGTATACCAAAGCTGCCAACATTCAGTAGGAAAAGGCATTAAATACAAAGTAACATAAATAACAGGAAAGAGAATTAAGTACACAAAGTGTGGCAAAATCTTCACCTCTAGAGGTGAACTTCCCAGCAAAGAGGTGGATCGCAGCTGCTCTGCGATCCAGGGGATGCTTACATATGCTGCGATCTGGTGCTTGAGGTCTTTCCGTTAGGGGAAGACTGAAGAATGGTGACAGCTTGCATCTTGGTTTTGTGTTCATCCTAATGTTCTAGATGTGAGATTCAGAATACATTTTACCATAACCATGATCATCCTCCTCCTAGCTGTAGCCTGCATATTCCTATCACTCCTAAAGCTCCTTAACTCTCCTCTTTACACCATGGTACACCATTGCCTATCCTAAACCCTCTGCACCTTGTAGAGTCTCTTCACCCAGAGTGATATCTCTATGCTTTCCTGGTGATATCTCTATGCTTCAGGATCATCCATAACCTTTTAAGAAGAGCAGCTAAGAAAATTTCCCCTAGTGGCCTCTTACCTCTGAGCATTGTGTGAAATGGAGCCCGTGGACATATCCCCTATATTACCCATTGTACAATAGGTACCTTGCAGGTAAACTGAGAGAGATTCACCACAACTAAAGACCTTGATAGGTAAAAGGAAGCAGTTCACAACTTACTAGGTGATTTCATCTTGACTTTGGGCCAGGAAAGAATTGGCATATTCTGTCACAGTCCTTTGCTGCTGTTGGTTAGCAATCCTGACACTAAGAGTAGTACTAAAAGTCTTCTTGAGTTCCCAAAGGAACCTTTATAGACTGGCCACTTTTCTGTGAGATGACTACCTTGTAGGCAGTCTGCCCCAATGGTTGGGATTCCACAGAGAGTGTGTCAACTCGGACCATGACTAAACCAGAGAAACTAAGAACTACAACCTGTGTGTAAACAAGAATCTTTCTTTTTTTTTAACTTTTCTTTTCTTTTAGACAGATACTAAAATTTAAATGCATAATAAGAAAGAGAAAAAGAAACATTATAAATGTAAATTATTAAGCTTAAACATAAAAGAAAAAAAGAAAAAACACAAGAACACACTTGTCCACTAAGGAACTCAGATCATTTCCACAGGAACTGTTATCTAATCACGACTTCCCCACCCATTACTTGTGAAATTGAAATTTTGAACTCACGTAGAACATTATATTCATCCCCAATAAATTTCGTTTTTTAAAATTTTGTTCATCATTCCAACCTATCCAGATCTTTTTTGGATTCTCATGTGTCGTATATGCCTCCAAATTTTGTTTCCTCTTCAAATTTGACAATTATGCCATTTATATCTTAATTTGCAAGGTTAAGGATAGATCCTGGGGACACTTATAGCAAGTGTACTGTGAGTTCACATTGATCCATTAATAAATACTTTTTGCAGCTGTTCATTGTAAGGGGAATAAGAATTTGAAGATCTTTCCTACCCCTTAATAGACGTAGGGGGAAGTTTGAAGACCTTCCCTGCTTTGAAAGTAAACTCTGCCCCCTAATAGGCTGAATGTAGTCACGTGGAACCTGTGATGAGAAGAGTTTGCTGAAGGGAAGCAGAGCCCACAGGAAGCTGGGAATCAGAGCCAGAGAGATGGTGGGAGAGAGAGGAGGTTGAGGCAAGGAGACAGAGAGGTTTGTGAGTAAATATTGATTTTATATTGGTTTGTGGGAAGGTTAAAGGATACTGTGGCTCTCAGTGTTATTATGCTTCTTAATCGGCTTACTGGTTTTGGGATTTGGTTTTCTGGTGTCTAAATAAATGTTTCAGTTCTGTCCTCTATATAGAGAGTTTGGTATATTTTGTGATTGACCATCATGTGATATTTATAGTCATAGTCTTTATTGTTATCATGGGCGCTGTAAATATTTCAATGGCACTACTTTCATTTAACCAGTTTGAAATCGGCCCAAATGAACTCCCTATTTGATAAAAACTGCTTAGAAAACTGGAAAGCTGTCTGGCAGAAATTAGTCTTAGACTAATAACTTATGTCATATATATGTATATGCATATACATATTTATATATTTCATATTTACATTTTTTTTTGCTTTATAGGGTGAAAATTTGATGAATGGTTCACATCTTTCATGAGTTACCTAAACATTATACAAATATATAGAGGGGTAATCACATTGTTTTATTGTATATACCTTTAGTGACCTAGATATATCTAAGAGCTGAATACAAAAACCACATGATTTAAAACATAATTTCACTTGGTACATAGTATATATTCTTCATTGAAAAGAAAGAAGTTAATGACATACTATATTCTTCAATTTCATATTAGTCCGAATGTTTTAGTACTAATAAACTTGTACTCTTAAAGATAAAATGTTTCCATGAAATTTTTTCAGTAGGGAAAATTCTTGCTTTACATATGCAAATGCCAAATTATAGTTTCATAATTATTTATAAACTGTTGTTATATAAGAGAACTACTAAAACTATTATCTTTAATATTGATGTCAAACTGGATATAGAAATCCTCTATGGCTAATTTTTTTTGAGTCTGAACTGTAAAAATGAGTCTTAGACCAGTGGAAATTAAGCCAACTTGACAAAAATCCCCAAAATCTTTCCAGAGTTTCAATATTCACGACCATCTAAGTGGTTTTTCCACTAGATTCACTCTGATGTATACTTCTGGTATAGAATATGTGTAGACTTGCTTTCAGGTAAAGTAGTCACCATGTCTTCAAATGCTTTAGGTCCCTTTGTGCTCTTTATATGTATTGTTTTATAGTCTTTTTTTAGGCTATAGCACTCCCAATTTGGTTTCTTTTAAAACCTTGATTACAATAACAACCTGTTCATGAAAAGCCTGAATGCTATAGATGTCTTAATAGGTTACATAAGCTAATATTTCATTTTCTTTTTCATCTGTTAGTTCAAACAGCTGCTGAGCACAATCCTCAATGAACTCATCCAAAGCTTTTTCCATTGCAATTAAATCAGTAAGTTCATCCCTTATCTGCTTTTGCTGGCGTACCTTTGTTCCCGTACAACCACGCTCAGATGCTATTTGCTGAATATGGTTCTTAATTTTTTTTGAATGAGGACAATTTCATTTAATACATTAGTGATGCTGTGCATTCTTTGTTTCTGTACTCCCGATGCAGAGTGTAAGCTCCTTGAGGGGAAGGACTGTCTGTTGCTTCTTTTTGTATCCTCAGTGTTTAACACATTACCTGGCATATAGTAGGTGCTTAATAAATTTTTGTTGATCGACATATTGTTGCAACTTCATTTAAGTTAAGAATAGCAGGCGTACATTTGGTGAGCTACATAAATTTATGAGTTAAATAAACCAAGTATACATCACAATGAGGCTTTGCCACTCTTAGTGCTTTTCTCATAGTCATATAGGATAATGCTCTTCTGAATTAGTCTTTATTTTTGATGGCAGCAGGCTCTCTATGTGGACCAACAGGAGATACATTAATGAATTCTAGCTACCTCTAGAGAGCTTTGGTGTCCACAGGTCCGAATCCCCAAACTTTTGTGAGCCACTTCCTGTTCCATCCCAGGGGTCACCAAGTTCTCCATCTTTACCTTATATTCTCCAATAAAGTCAAAATGGATATATGACCTCACCATTAATTATTGCACAGTGAAAAAATTAGAAAAGAAGCGAATCATACCTTTCATAGCTCTGGGCAAGAGATATATTCATAACTAAACAAGGGATAGAGATATTTACAAAAGATATAGTAGATAATTGTAATTATAGGAAACTGAAAAGCTTCTGCACAAATCACATTAATGCATCTAAGATGAGAATGAAAGCAGCTGAGTGGGAAAATATGATTCATCCAAGTTTCTCAAATAAGAGTTTGATATCCAAGTTAAACAGACATACCTGTGTAAAACCAAAAAACTCTTAGAGAAATGATCAAGGGATAGTAACAAAGAGTTCCCATGAGAATTGTAAACTATTAACAACCACAAGCAAGAATGCTCCAAAATAACTCATGATAATGATGATTCTAATAGAAACTCAAATCAAAGCAACCCTGAAGTTTCATCTTATGTGTAGCAAATTGTCAAATTTGTTAAAGGTGAGAATAGCTAATATTGAATGGGTTATGGGAAGAAAAGTACACTAATGCATTGATGCTATGAATTAGTATAACAATTTTGGAAAGCAATTCGGAATCAGGCAAATAAAGTAAATAAAGTAACTGGCCTATACAAATGAGTGTGATTAACACAGAGAAGCATGGAAAGATTTATGTGATTTAATACAAACTGAAGTAAGCAGAGGCAAGAAAACAATATATACAACATTAATGTAAAGAACTATAAAATAATCAAAAGCAAATGTTACAAAATTACAAAGAACAAGCAAGGTCCCACAAAGAAATAAGAGAAGACGCTCCAACCCCACGTCTTTGTAGAACTGGGCAGCCCACAAGTGTGGAACACTGTATATATTTTCAGAATTTTTTGATACATTAACCAGTTGTGCTGATTTTTAAACTTCTTTTTCTTTTAAAAAATACTTGCTACATGTCTGGGAAGGATAAGGTGGGGGGGATACTGGGAATTATTCTGGTGATATAAAATTATTCTTAAAATAAAAATGTCATATTTTAAAAATATCATTATTTTGGTAAGTATAACAAACTAGTTTTGAAAAAAGGCAAAATCCAATAGTTTCAGGAATATATTTTAGACAATGAAAAATGGCACCATATCCCTACACACAGGAACCAGAAAACATCTACAATTGTTAATGTGTTATAGAACAAGTATTTCTACATATATGGCATCCTTGACAGGATTCACTCAGTTCAAAGTGGGGCCTCTGAGAACACATTGCTTAAAGAAGTGTTGATTTTGGGGCGGCTAGGTGGTACAGTTAATAGAGCACTGGCCCTGCAGTCAGGAGGACCTGAGTTCAAATCCAGCCTCAGACACTTGACACACTTATTAGCCGTGTGACTTTGGGCAGGTCACTTAACCCCAATTGTCCTCCAAAAAGCAAAAAAAAAAAAAAAAAAAGGGTTGATTTTGACCTTCCCTGGCTGGCTGGAGCCAATTAAGGTAAAGTAAAGTAAAGTGAAGGCAGGGACTCACCTGAGCTCTTCCCCGAACCCCTCCCAATAAATAATGCTTTAAATAATGACTCTAAACAAATTCTAGAGTAGTAGAACCCACATAAATACAGATTGAAACAATTTTCCATCAGAAGACAACTTAGAAAGTTGGCAGGAAAGTTCTGTTGCACCAGGGTAAGGGAGGAGAGCAGTCCAGGGCAGACCGGAACCCAGCAAACCAGGAGCAGGGCTTGGGCTGACAATAGCAGTGGCAGTTTTCAGACCTCTCAGCCCACATATGGTAATGGGATGTGACAAGGGGTCAGAAGGAAATTTACAGAGGTCCCTTTGCTGGCACTGGGGCCAGGACTCTGTTGCACTTGGATGTGGGTCACAGTTGCAGTGTGAGAAGTATTACTAGCACAGCACTGCTTGTGGCTGCCAGGGAACAGGGACCTTCATCACAGTTCCAGAGCAGAAAAGAGTACAGGAAAGTAGTAAACACATCTTTCCCTAGATCATACCACCTTGGAATAGCCAAAAACTTACAAATCTGTAACAGCAAGCACCCTAGTACACCCAGGATGGCCTGCTAGCACAGGTTCTGCTTTTTAAAAAATCTTTTATTTATTTATTTTTAGTTTTCAATATTCATTTCCACAAGATTTTGAGTTATAAATTTTCTCCCCATCTTTCCCCTTCCCCCACCCCAAGATATCGAGCCTACTGAATACCCCTTCCCCCAATCTGCTCTCTGTTTTTTAAAAATAAATTTTAAAAATTGATTTGTTTGTTTACTTTTAGTTTATAAGATTCAGTTCCACAATCCCTTGAGTTTCAAATTTTCTCCCTCTCTCTCTCCCTCTCCTCTCCTCCCCCATTACAGCATGCAATCATGTATAGGATCTGCAGATACTTTAACATTAGACATTAGTCTGGTTGTAAAGAAGGGTTGTAACTGATAGAATGAACAATGGGAAAGAGGGAACAAAACCAAACATGAAAAAGAGAGCAGGTAGATTGCCTCAGTCTGCATTTAAACTCTGTTCTTTCTAAATCTTTCTCTGAATGTAGACATCTCCTTCCATCATGAGTCTTTTGAAGTTGTCTTATAACCTTGCATTGCTGAGAAGAGTCCCGTCTATCAAAGTTGATCATCACACATACATTGTGTCTATAATTGTATACAAATTTTTCCTGGTTCTGCTCTTCTCACTTAGCATCAGTTCGTATAAGCCTCTCCAGGTAAATATGAAGTCTATCTGCTCCTCATTTCTTATAGCACATAGCATTCCATTACATTCATATACCACAACTTGTTTAGCCATTCCCCAATTGGTGGGCATCCCTTTAATTTCCAATTTTTTGCCGCCACAAAAAGAACTGCAATAAACATTTTTGTACATATGGGTCTTCCTCTTGCTTCTATGATCTCTTTGGGATACAACCCTAGAAGTGGTATTACCAGGTCAAAACGTATGCAATATTTATAGCCCTTTGGGCATAGTTCCAGATTGCTCTCCAGAATGGTCGAATCAGTTCACAACTCCACCAACAATGCATTAGTGCTCCAATTTCTTCACATCCTCTCCAGCATTTGTCATTTTCCTGTTTTGTCCTCTTAGCCAATCTGGCTGGTGAAAAGTGATACTGCGGAGTTGTTTTGATTTGTATTTCTCTAATCAATAGTGATTTAGAGCATTTTTTCATATGCTTATAGATATCTTTAATTTCTACCTCTGAAAATTGCTTGTTCATATCCTTTGACCATTTATCAATTGGGGAATGACTTGTATTCTTATAGATTTGACTCAATTCCCTGTATATTTTAGAAATGAGTCCTTTATCAGAGACACTGGTTGTAAAAATTCTTTCCCAGTTTCCCACTTCTCTCTTAATCTTGGTTACATTGACTTTGTACAGAAACTTTTCAATTTAATGTAATCAAGATTATCCATTTTGCATTTTATAATGCTCTCTAACTCTTGTTTGGTCATAAAATCTTCCTTTCTCCATAAATCTGACAGGTAAACTATTTCTTGCTTTCCCAGACTGCTTACAGCCTTTATACCTAAATTGTGCACCCATTTAGACTTGATTTTGGTATACGGAGTTAGATAATGGTCTATGCCCAATTTTTGCCATACTATATTCCAGTTTTCCCAGCTGTTTTTGTCAAATAGTGGTTCTTATCCCAAAAACTGGGGTCTTTGGGTTTATCAAACAGTAGGTTATTATAGTCATTGACTATTGAGTCTTGTGTACCCAATCTATTCCATTGATCCACTCTTCTATTCCTCAGCCAGCACCAAGTAGTTTTGATGACTGCTGCTTTATAATACAGATTAAAATCTGCTATGGGTAGGCCACCTTCCCTAGCATTTCTTTTCATTAATTCCCTTGATATTCTGGACCTTTTATTCTTTCATATGAATTTTGTTACTATTTTTTCTAGCTATATAAGGTAATTTTTGGGTAAACTGGCTGGTATGGCACTAAATATGTAATTTAATTTAGGTAAAATTGTCATTTTTATTATTTTATTTATTTATTTTATTTATTAGCTCGACCCAACCACAAGCAATTGATGTTCTTCTAATGAGTTAGATCTGACTTTATTTGTGTGAAAAGTGTTTTGTAGTTGTGTTCATATAGGTTCTGGGTTTACAGGTTCTGCTTTTAAAGGAAAGACTGCTCAAAAAAGGGATTAACAATCCTACTTTTAATTACATTGACTAGTTCAGGGGAAAGGTAAGCACCCTGAACATGAAGAAAATACAAGCAGATAAATTAGCACAAAGATCAACAGACAGGGCTTTAGCTGTCTGAATATAGCAATATTGCTATACACTTTACATACATCACTGGATTGAGGGAGCACAGAAATCTGAGCAGTGGTGGGGAGGGGGGGGCTCTGAACATGTAGCTACTCAGAGTCTCAATCAGGAAATCAAATGATCCTTTTCATGAGCGAACCCCCAAAATAAAATGCCAGCCTCGCAGAATGTATAACAAAGACTTGTACCCTGATTGGCTCAGAGCCAGAAGGCACAAAATGTACTTGACTCAGCACAGCTGTGAATTATCAGGGTTCAAAGGAGATTAATCCTTTAGGTGTTTGCAATTTAGCCTGAGCCTGGGAAATTGAACTTCAACAACAACAAAAGGAAAAACAACAAAAATCCTACCTTGCTTGTGCTCACAAGGTGCCCAGAATTACCTCTGAAAACAGCTGCTCAGAAAAGTCTGAAGCTTGGGACAGTGCCCCACTCCTCTTGGGAAGCAGAGACCCACTTAAGCATATAGTTAAAAATCAAGAAATAGTCTGGAAAATGAGCAAGTAACAGAAAAAAAAATTCTGACTATAGAAAATGACTGTGGTAACAAGGAAGGGCAAAACACACACTCAGAAGACAACAAAGTCAAAATTCCTGTATCCAAAGTCTCAAAGAAAAATATGAATTGGTCTTAGGCCATGGAAGAGCTCAAAAAAGATTTTAAAAATCAAGTAAGAGAGGTAGAGGAAAAGTTGGGAAGAGAAATGAGAATGATACAGGAAAATCATGAAAAAAAAGTCCACAGCTTGGTAAAGGAGGCACCAAAAAAAGTGAGGAAAATAACACCTTAAAAACCAGAATAGGCCAAGTGGTAAAAGAGGCACAAAAATCTAATGAAGAGAAGAATGCTTTGAAAAGCAGAATTGGTCAAATGGAAAAAGACATACAAAAATTCACTAAGAAGAAGAACTCCTTAAAAAGTAGAATTGACCAAGTGGAAAAGGAGGTACAAAAACTTGCTGAAGAAAATAATTCCTTAAAAGTTAGAATTGGACAATTAAATGCTAATGACTTTATGAGACAAAAAAAAAACAATCACACAAAATCAAAAGAATGACAAATAGAAGAGAATGTGAAAAATCTCATTGATTATACATGTACAGTCATGTTAAACATTTCCACATTAGTTTAACATGATTGTACATGTATACCCTATATTAGATTGTTTGCTTTTGAGGGGAGGAAAGAGGGAAGGAAGGTGAAGAGGGAGAAAAAAATTGTAATTCAAAATCTTACAAAAATGAATGTTGAAAATATCTTTACATGTAATTGGAAAAAATAAAATACTGTTAAGTGTTAAAAAAAAAAGAGAGAGAGAAATATCCCATTGGAAAAAAAATTGACCTGGAAAATAAATCCAGGAGAGATAATTTAAGAATTATTGGACTACCTCAAACCCATCATAAAAAATAAGAGACTAGACAGCATCTTTCAGGAAATGATGAAAGAAAACTCCCCTGATATTCTAGAACCAGACAGTAAAATAGAAATGGAAAGAATTTACTGATCACCTCCTGAAAGAGATCCCAAAATGAAAACTCCCAGTAATATTATGGCCAAATTCTAGACCTCCAAGATGAAGGAGAAAATACTGAAAGCAGCCCAAAAGAAGCAATTCAAATATTATGGAGCCACAATGAGGATAATACAAGATTTAGCAGCTTCTACATTAAAGGTTCAGCAGACTTGGAATATGATGTTCCAGAGAACAGAAGAGCTAGGATTACAATCAAGAATCACCTACCCAGCAAAACTGAATACAATCTTTCAGGGGAAAAAAATGGACATGTAATGAAATATAGGACTTTCAAGCATTCCTGATAAAAAGATCAGAGCTGAATAGAAAATCTGACTTTCAAATACAATATGCAAAAGAAGCATGAAAAGGCAAACAGGAAAGAAAAATTGTAAGGGATTTGATAAGGTTAAAACTGTTTGTATTCCTACATGGGAAAATTGTATTTAGAACTCTTAAAAACTTTCTCAATTATTAAGGAAGTTAAAAGGAATATACATAGAAAGCAGAAGTATGGGTTGAATGTGATGGCATGATTATCTGAAGAAGTAAAATTAAGGGATGAGAAATAAAAATGCACTGGGAGAAGGGGAAAGGGAGAGGTAGAATGGGATAAATTATCTGACACAAAAGAGGCCTGAAAGAAATTTTATAGTGGAGGGGGAAATGGGGGAAGTGGGAAGGGGAACATAGGAACCCTACTTTCACTGGAACTAGCTCAAAGAAGGAATAATATATACACTCAGTTGGGTATAGAAATTTATCTTACCATACAGGAAAATAGAAAGAGAAGGGGATACAAGAAGGCAGGGGTGGGTGGCAGAGAGAGCTGATAGAAGGGAAGGCAGTTTGGGGGAGGTAAAAATCAGAAGCAAAACACTTTTGAGAATGGACAGGGCAAAAGGAGAGAGAGAGAGAGAGAGTAGCATAAACAGGGGGAAAAGAGGATAGAGGGAAAAACATAGTTGGTAATCATTATTGTGAAAAAAAATTCTTACAGTGAGTTTCTCTGATAAAGACTTCACTTCTCAAACATATTTCTCAGAGTCAAATTTATAGAAATATGTGCCATTCCTCAACTGATAAATGTTCAAAGGATATGAATAGGCAGTTTTCAGACAAAGTAATCAAAACAGATTCTATAATCATAAAAAAATGCTCTAAATCACTATTGATGAGAGAAATGCAAATTAAAATAACTCTGGAGCTACTACCTCATATCTGTCAGATTGGCTAATATGACAGAAAAGGAAAATGACAAATGTTGGAGGGGATGTGGGGAAATTAAAATGCTAATGTACTATTGGTGAAATTGTATACTGGTGCAACCATTCTGGAGAGCAGTTTGGAACTATGCTCAAAGGGCTATAAAAACCCTTTGACTAAGCAATACCTCTACTAGGTCTGTATCCCAAAGAGATAAAAAACAAAAAGAAAAAGGACCCATGGATACAAACATTTTTATAGCCACTCTTTAAGAATTGGATTTATTAATTATTGTCTAGACCAGGGGAACCTGCAGCCTTGATGCCACATGTGGCCCTCTAGGTCCTCATGTACAGCCCTTTGACTGAATCCAAACTTCACAGAACAAATCCCCTTAAAAGGATTTATCCTGTAAAACTTGGACTCTGTCAAAAGGCTGCACCCAAGGGCCTAGAAGGCCACATGTGGCCTTGAGGCTGTAGGTTCCCCATCCCTGGTCTAGATTTAAGAAATCCTGATTTGTAGCATTTGCTGATTTCCGAGGTATAAACATTTAAGATGAAAATTTAACAATTGGCTTTCCCTACAAGCTGGGTCCAGCACATCCAGCATACCTTTAGGTAACACAGGGCAAACCTAGACCTTGGGGAATGTTAGTCTACCTGGGCTACTCACAAACTCAGGAAGTTATAGTCGAAGTTTCAGGCCTATTAATTCATTGATCAATTATCCATAGTCATATGATGTTCATTGTTGAAGTGCATGTGATAATGCTTTGTATGTAACTGCAACATATTATGCGTTGTGAGAGAACTGTCATGGACAACATTCCTTGTTGTATATGGAAGAATGAGCCAAATTTTCTCATTGCTCTGTTTCTTTCCTGTATATGCTAGTATGCTATGTTATGCATGTATTATGTTTCTGCATTTGGTCCCTATATACACCTCACTCCTGGGGGCATCCTATGTGATACTATGCATTATGCATTTCATTAAACTTGTGCCTTTAATATATTACATTAGTATACTGTGTATTATAGTCTAATATATGTGCTGTATGTTGTTTGTGTGCTCTATGCACTATGAATTCTGTGTATTAAGTACCTGCATGTACATTTTGCTACGTAGTTGGGATAATTCTCTCTTGAATATGCCATCTGCTAATTTATAATGTTTGTGTGTATATTCAGAGATGCTCATTTTCTCCTAGGTCAGTGCTTCTCAACCTTCCCAATGCCGTGACCCTTTCATACAGTTCCTCATGTTGTGGTGACCCCCAACCATAAAATTATTTTCGCTGCTACTTTATAACTGTCATTTTGCTACTGTTATAAATCGTAATGTAAACATCTGATATGCGGGATGTATTTTCACTGTTACAAATTGAACATAACCCACAGGTTGAGAACGTGGCTCCATGTGATTTACAGGGATGGCAGATTTACTCACTGGATGGAGAATGTAGTAACAGAGGAATGCCAGGCTGGGGGTTTGGGCCCCCTCCAGAAAACTCTGGAGTTGAGAAAGCAATGAAAAAAACAAAAACAAGAACAGCCTCGAAGGAACGAGTGCCGTTAAACTGTGGCTGAGCCAAGCGCCAAGGAGGACGTGGGAAGAATGGCACTTACACGTTCATTCTTTTTCTCCTGCAGGCTTTTTTTTGGGGGGGGGCGGCAAAAAGACCCTGTAACGGGAACAAACTAAATGGAAGCACATGAAAAATGCTGGGGCTTGAGGAGCCTGGATGGCGGCTGCTGGAATGAGCAGAGATGGTGGTTGTTGGATAATGAAGCCCACACTGCTTGGGAGAGATTTCATAAGAACTCCATGTTCCTGTCCCTTACCCACATGCTGGACACTGATCCACTGGAAGATTTTGACTGCAAACAGAAAAGCTCCCTTGAGGAGGGAGTCAGTAAAATTAAGTTTCCAGTTGTGGGTGTGCCTGCAGATGAGGGGGGTTCTGCCCAGTCTGAGAAGAGTCATGCAGGCTGGACAGAATGTCTGTGATGGGTATGTTGATATTAAGTATTTTAGTCATTTCTCAAATTCTGAATTAAATTTTAAATGCCCATGACTTAAAAATTAATCAATAGAGCACAAAGTCAGTAATGATTTTTACATCAGCAAACTACATTTTGGACGTTCTCTTCAGTTTTTGACAGTGATCATAGGCTAACAATAGAGCTAACAGTCTGATATTTTAAAAATGAGATATAAAATGTAATCATTACATGAAGCATGGATGAGAATCAGCAATGTCTGGTAATCTGCTTTAAGCTACTCTATTCCCAAACCCCTCACAATGGCCCAGACCTAATGTAATGTGGACTGTACAGAAATATGTACGGATATTCCTAGCCCACTTCTGGAGGACCATGACAGAGTTTTGGGACTGGATTCTGGTCATGTGTGGCTCAGAGCCAAAGGCATCATAATTTGAGATGTCAAAGAGTCCCAATAATGGGCTACTGAGACAGAGATGCTGATGACTGGTTGCTCAAGAGGACCCCTCTGTCTTCTCTCTCATTCTGACTGCGATGTATGTGGACTGTTTCCAGCTATTTCCTGGGGAATCACCAGTTGTGATCGCCTTTATATCCTACCTGAACTCGATGCAGCTTTGAGCACAGGGAAGCTTGGACTTAGGCTGCCTCTTTTGTGTTTTCTTTCCTGGGCAGATGACCAAGCAACAATGTCCAGATGCATGTCTCCAGGCTGGAAAATGACACTATGAGTTCAGGAGGTCACAGAGGGCTACAAGTGTGGTAGCAGCAGTATCCACAAGGAATGGTGGCATCAGTGTCTCCTGGACTGCTTGGCTGAGGCAGATCCAGGGGTGGTTGACTAGAAGCAGCTGAGAGAGTTCAGAAGGGGTCTGGATTTGGAGTGGATCAAAGACTTAGTGCCAAGGTGAAATGTAAAATGCCTGATTATCAGTCTTACAAATCTGCTTTATGTACTGATAGGATTAAATATTAGCCTCCCAACAGATTGTAACTAATTGAAAGTTAAGTCACTGAATCCTGTTTAATTCATTCTGATCATTTGTGTTTATGAGTAATCTGACTTTAGCATTCACTTTTGTTTCTAGGAATAAATTCCTTTTCCCATACCTGATTCATATTGCACATGGAATACATTTTTTACTTTCTTTTAGGGAACTCTTAGACTTGAATCACAATCTAACTTACTATTACTATTAAAACCATAATTTTAATGGGTAATTTAATAAGCCAATGAATGTGACAAAAGAGAGTTCATTTCACCAGAGGTGGATGCCTCAAGACTGAAGCCGGTGCAACATCAGGGCTGGATAGAAGACCAGGAGGCATTGTGAAGAGTCTACAACATGTAAGAATCGATAGTAGAAGCTGTTGAAGCTGGAGGATAAGACTTAGAACAGCGGTTCTCAACCTGTGGGTTATGTTCACTTTGTAACAATGAAAATACATCCTGCATATCAGATATTTACATTATGATTCATAACAGTAGCAAAATCACAGTTATGAAGTAGCAATGAAAATAATTTTATGGTTGGGGGTCACCGCAACATGAGGAGCTGTATTAAAGGGTCGGGTCATTAGGAAGGTTGAGAACCATTGACTTAGAGAGATGTGATAGCTTCTTTCAAGTCACCTTAAAAGGGAATTAAATTTATTCTGTTCCATCCCCTAAGGCAAGATCAGGAGCCCCAAGTGAAAGCAACAAAGAGACAAATTTATGCCCAGTGCTAGGGAAAAGTTAACAAAATACGTGTTATCTATAAATGGAATGGACTGCTTCTGGCAGTACTGGGTTCTTCTTTGAGGAAAAGGTTCACTAGTTACATATGCTAGAGTGGGGATTCTTTATCTGGTCTTGCTTAATACTGGCGATTGCTGAGATGTTTTCATCTAAAAACTTGTGATTCTGAAGCAGCATGGTTTAGTGAGTTAAGTCATGGATTTGGAGTTAAGAAGACTTGGGCTTACACCACCGCCAATACTCACCGGTTGTTTTTCCCATGGGCAAGCCACAACCTCTCTGAGTTTCAGTTTCCTCAGCTATAAAACCAAAATAATTCTACCTATAACGCTACCTTGCTTTCAATTAATTGTATTTGTAGCCTAGCACCTAGTACAGTGCCTGACGTTTTGGCACTTCAGAAATACTTATTGATTCTATACAAGGTTGTCCTGAGGCTCAAATGAAATTACATGTATGAAGCACTTTGCAAACTTAAAGTGTTCTATAAATGTCAGTTATTATTATTGTTAGAAAAAAGAGATAAAAGTAAAGAGGGAAGAAGGGAAGTAAATAAGAAGAATTCGTCTGATACTGTTTTCCCTAACAATTAAAAAAAGATCCAAATCTCTTAGAAAACTTCAAAAGGGTGGTTGGTGTGTTTGCTTCAGGGACAGAGGTTACCATAGAGTTCATTTTGTCCATTTCATTAGTTTCATAGATGAAGAAACTAAAAGCATCCTGGTCATCTTCCTCTGAGTATTTTCCGGCTTACCAATGCCCTCCCTCAAATGTGGCTTCAAGAACCACAGGTATGAACTAACCTGGGTAGAATATGCCAGGGCTCTCTCATTCTGAATATTGTGCTTCTGTTGATGAACGCTATAGTCACAATAGTATTTTGGTCTACTGTCATATATCGAGCTTGTAGACCACTGAAACCCATAGATCTTTTTAATCTGATTCTTATACTCCCTCTTCTTTCATCCTTCTAATCCAATACTGCCAATTAATATCAAATATTATAGACCAGATCTGACTAGTTCCAGTGAAACTAGACATGTCTAGACTATCTAAGAGTTAAAAAAAAAAAGAAGCTTATAGCATGGAAAGGATATTTAGTAAAGAAACAGTATTGATTCAGTTGGGCATAGTTTCTCTGTTTCTCCATTTGACATGATGGTGTACTGGTGTCGAGGGAGGACTTGACTTCTCGTATACTGGCTTTTGCCCTTAGGTCACCTGGAAGCCTTAGTCCCCTGAAACAATTAAGTCTCAAAGATTATTTCAATACATTTTAAGGAAAAACTAGCCTAGCCTGCATGAGGTCAGGGACTTAGTAAAAGCTTGCCTAGTCTATGTGGCAGGAACCCTAAAAGATATTGCTTCTATCGGTAAAGTCTTTTAGAGCAGTGAAATAGAAAGGGGTGCTGCTAATCCATATATAAGTACCCCTGCAGGCTGCCCACTGACCATTTTAAAATGTAATGTTATCTATGTTTTATTGTATTTTTAGTTATTTTGTTAAATATTCCTAATCATATTTTAATTTGACTTGGACCACATTTAGGAGTTGTGTGGGCGGCCCATGGCTCATGGCCACATATTTAACACTTCTTTTCTAGCATACCTTCCGTTACTACACAACCTTGACCAAGTGAGCAAGGAGCCAGGAATAGGCAGCACTAGAGAAGACACAAGAAAACCAGAACCACAACCAAAAGCAAGCCGTGGGATGTTCCCCAGAAGAAGCACCACACCAGGAGGAATGTGGAAGGGAATAAAGGCCAGACTGGAAATGTCAAGCTTTGTCACCACATAATTGTCCCACTCTGTTTTTTCAGTAAACTGGTTTATAACCTTTCATCATGTGGTATAATGCTCTTCATCAAGTCACTTTAAAGGTAAATAGAGCCGCAGTTGTGGCATATGGATGTGCACTTATCTCTCGAGAATTGTGAGCTGAGAGCCTAGAATTCTCAGTGTGTGCACATTGTCAGTATATTTCTGAAAGCTGAGTCGTGTGGTTTGTTGAGAGTGCTGCCGTACTAACAGGACTGTCACTCAACCCAGTGAAGAGCAAGGCGGACACAGGTGAAGCTGCCACAAATAAGTCACGTGATGTAGTAAGACTTGCATCTTCCCAATTTTAACATGTATTCACAGGTATTCTGTGCCTCCTAATTTTGCACCAAAGACAGCTTAGTAATAAATGATTTTTGAGTAACACTGGCACAATTAAAAAACAAAACAAAACAAAAACCCAGCTTCGCAAAAGGGTTACATCCACTTTTTTGTAAAAAAATTTGTCATAAAATCTGTGATGACTATGCATGAAATACAGTACTCTCTTCAGAAGAACCAAATCCAGAATATGCCAGGGAGTGGATGAGGTTGGAATAGTTCATCATGAAGCTCTCTACGATGATGCAAAGTGATGATGATCCGTAGGAGTAGCACAGAAACAGAAGAGCCACAGAACAAATGATACTTCCAACATGATTGACAGTACTTGTTAAAGGCCAGTATCCTCTGTGGTAAGGTAGCTAGAAGTTCATTATGGTTTGGTTTTTTTTTTGGTCTTTTTGGAGGGGGGAAGGCAGGGCAATTGGGGGTAACTGACTTGCCCAAGGTCACACAGCTAATAAATATTAAGTGTCTCAGGCTGGATTTGAACTCAGGTCCTCTTGACTTCAGGGCCGGTGCTCTACTCACTCCACTATCTAGTTGCCTCTGTTCATTACGTTCTTGCATGCAGCCTGTCCCAGTGCCAGGGTCAATACATAGACTTATTTGGTACCACTCCCTCCTCAGTATTCCTAAATCTACCAACCAGGACCTCCTCCTCCCTAAGGGTTCCATTACCTAACGAGTAATGCCAAATCTTTGCTTATTTGGAACCCCTCTGCTCAGGGGTCGTCTTCTTCTTCCAGAGGGGGTTGGGTAAAGACCCTCACTGTCATCCATTGATGCAACATTGGCACCAAGTCAGCTCGGCGGTCCTCTTTCTTCCAGGTAACTGTGCATTTGTTGTAGTAAAGCAGAAACAGTTTCACCTCTGCTATGTCATTAGAGAACAAGGAACTTCTCTACAGTATCACAACTTTGACCCTCTAATGCTTTTCTTGGAAGGAACTGTCCAAATTGTCTAGAAAGAAAAAAGACTTGCCAACTGAAGGGAACTTTAATTATTTCGTCAGAATGCATGAAGTTTTCTGAGAGGCCAGGGACCACTAAATAGTTGGGCCAGGGATGGAGTAAGTAAGGATTAGAGAAAATTGGCCAGAACTAGGTCTAAAAGCAGTCTTTCTTTATTGGGTAAATCTTCCTGGAGGCTGGTTCCAAGAAACTGCTGGACTAAGAGCTATACCACCCACTTCCTAGTGTGTTGCTAATTCCCTACAGACAAGAGAGGTTGGGCACTCAACCCTGGAAGTCAGGGGTCTGATGATGAAGCTGATTTTTTTAGGTGCTATGAAATGGGGAAAGAGGGTCAATTTTCTGGTTGGAAACAGACTTAGTCAGGATATGTAAGTGTTCCAATTGTCATGAGGAGCTCTGTTGGAAAGAAATAACTGCCTCGCCTTAGTTAGGAGTAATTAGGTGGTTTCACACCTACAACACAACATTATGTCCCCCATATTCAGAATGACAATGGACTCCGGTCTCTGCCATCTTCATAATGGCACTGCATATAATATCTTTTAGGGGGCTGGCATGCCCCAGAAATAAATGTATGAACTTGCAATAGCAAAATTTCTCCATTTATACTAACTCCAAAAGGGATAGTCTTTGATTGTTTAATTCCATTCCCTTCAGTACCAAGACCACTAGGCTAGATCCATGGTCGTCACTCAGGAGGCAGTATACAGATTGCATCTAATCTAGAGGTTTCCAAACTTATTTGGCCTGCCACCCCCTTTAAAAAAAATTACTCTGTGCCTCCTTGGAAATCTAATTTCTTTAATCCTTTCACAGTTAAAAAAATTTTGCATTATAAATATATAAAATATAAAATGTTTTTAAAAAATGATACATTTTAGATTTAACAGCATTGTAAATTTGTGATATTTTCTTGCATTGAAATTTTGGTAACTGTATAAGATCATATTGTAAACAAGTCTTTATGCACACATTTTCTTGCAGATGCATGCTAGAGTTCCTGACAAGCTCGCCTGCCAACACTTGCTTGTTAAGACCTGTTGGCGGGCAGACTTGATTACTGATTCATTATAACTTGCATTTTGTGTGTTTAATTGGAAAATAATGTAATTACTATGACTTTAACTCTGTTATACAACAGATGCAATATGTACGAAAGGGTTTTCGAAATTTTCTTCTCTTCTTTCCTTAGGCTTCTACCGCCCCCTTATTTTTATTCAATGCCCCCCAATTGCACCTGAGGCTACTACTGCCCCTCATCTGTCTAGTACCCCCCACCAGTAGGTGGTATCACCCACTTTGGGAACCTATGAAACCTATTGCCTAGAACTCCCTTACAAGTCAGCCATGCAGCTTTCTGTTCTGCCCATTGGAGAACTTGCCAGGACCCACTTACTTCAATATATCCTTGCTACTGGATTAATGGC
Source organism: Pseudochirops cupreus (assembly GCA_028627135.1). Lineage (NCBI taxonomy): Eukaryota > Metazoa > Chordata > Mammalia > Diprotodontia > Pseudocheiridae > Pseudochirops > Pseudochirops cupreus. Next base: position 371,493,093 of record CM053582.1, on the reverse strand, counting down.
TGCCAAAGTATAATTGTGCATGTCTCTCTTGAATCAGGTGGAGCTGTAGGAGAACCAAGCCAAAAAAGAGAGTTCCTCATAAATGGGAAGCCTCTTGGACTATCAGAAGACCTAGTATGTTGAGGAGGAAACTGAATGCTTCAGCCTCCAGCAGAGTTACCTCCTGCTTTTGAAGGGAGCTAACACCACATTGATGTAAGCAAGCACAATCTTAAATGTACCATTTATTTTGAATAACAAAGGCCCTTTATACTCTACCTATCTTGTTAGGGGGAACATCTTGTCTCACCCAGTTCATAGTGAACTTTGGACAAAGAGTAATGTGTAATCCTCACTTATCTCTTCAGTTGTAACTGAGGCCTATTAATAAGTGAGCAGCTGTTTTTCAAAAATGAAATAGCAAGGGGCTGATTTGTGGCATTGTAGCTCTAGAAATTGAATGATTGTTGGGTAGGGTGGGCACCTCTATGCACCCACCAAAAGATCTACTCAGTCTGGTCCATAGATAGCCTTCTAAAAGCATTGACCCCAAGGGGTCATCAAGACCTGGGGAGAAAAGATTGCTGAATGGCCCATTTTAGGTCTTCTGGCGATGTAGCCTGTTATTTGCTCCATTGGAAGCAGACAGACTTTTGGATTACTCAGTAAATGAAGGCTGCCAGGGTGCCCAGGTGTAATACTGAACAATACAGTACACCCGAGGGTCTAATTGCAGGGTATAATGAACACTCTTATTTATTCAGAACTGGACCTTATTTAAGAAACCAAAGCACATCGGTTTATAATAACATAACAACTTAGTACCAAGGTGGCCACATAGCCTAAAATAAAACATGTCATTCAGTATATAGGTAACATATATGTAACAGCATATATCATTCCATTCAGTAACAGCATATGTCATTGCATTCAGTATATAACACAGCATTCTCCAAAATGCTTGTTTATACAATTAGGGAGTTTCATGCCAGGGTCTTCTGCAGCATAACACATTCTTAAGGGATAGCAAAGAGCACAAACATTCTCTACTCCTAGATCACATCAATCAAAACAGAGTGTACAAATAAAGTCCTCTTGGGGATGTATCCTTCTCCTCATGTTGCTGCTGCAGGCTCCCACCTGCCACTGTCACTGCTCCTGCCTTGCTGCAAAGTTTTCATCTTGACTAGGGGCTGACTTCCAAGCCCCATGGCGACTGCTCCCAACTTCTGCCTGGATTCACATGTGGACAGTTCTCTGCTCCTGCTCATTGTCTCAGCTCATGGGGAAAGTGACTGCTCCACTCCAAGCTCTCCCTGCTCCTGCCTGACAGCAGTCTCCAGGAGTTCCTGCTGGCAGCTTCTTTCTCTGGGAAAATAAAGCTTAACAGGGCGACAACAATATTTACACACATTTCCAGCACTATCTTAGTTCACTTTCATAGCTGAGGCTCATTGATGACAGCTCTTAAAAGGGGATTAAGTTAAATCTCCTTCCTGTGGGCAGGTCTCTGCCCTACAGTTCAGTTTACTTTCACAACTAGGAGGCTCCTTCACTGAGCCTCTGCTGCTCCTGCCATCTTCGTTAGCCTTCTCAATGCTCCACACTCAATGCTTATTTTTTTCATCATTTCCTCTCTTTATTTTCTTCTTCTGGGTCCACATTCATAGCCAGGGGCCCCTTTAACAACAGGTACCCAGTCTTCTTTTTTTTTCATCCTCTTCTCAAGAGTTCTTAGGTGAAGTATTCTTCTAGAGAGTGAGCCCCAAGGCGATATCAAGCTTCCAGTTTACACACACACACACACACACACACACACACACACACACACACGTACCTAGCCCACATGAGTTACCTGATTGACTGAGTCCAGGTGTGGAGCCCAGGTGCTTAGCACTAAAACTTGGCACTTTGACAGGCTTAGTGCCCAAAGGCATGAAAGCCATGCCTCAGCACCTAAAGTGCTATAGCTATGGATTACCAGGGGCTAATCGTTCAGATGTTTACAATTTAGCCTGAGATTGGGAAACTCTGAAAGAAAAACAGCAAAAAATCCCACTTTGCTTGCCATTACACTAGGTGGAGAACGTGGGCTCTCCAAAACAAAGAATTCAGTCAGCCCCTTGGTTTCCTTTTTATCAAGTGCCTATTGTTCATTCTTGACTGTGTACAGTATCATCTGGATTTTTACCAGCCATTGTCATCAAAGCTTTACTAAATGAACCAGACTCTGGATTTTATTAGTGTTGATTTCTCCTCCATTGTCCCCCACGTCAGCTACTTTACAATTTAAATTTTGAGTACACTCAACATTTTGCCATTATTATAGTGGTTGGCATCAATGCCCTTAGGAATTGGGGTCTCTCTTAGGTCTCTGCCCACTAGATTATGAGAGTTTGAGGGAGTATTTGAGTAGCCTTGGAGAAGGATGTTGAAACTATACTGGATTCTTCCCAGGTGAAAGTGGGTTGCTTATGACTAATTTCGAATCACAGGAATAGAGAAAAAAGTACTAGTAAGATCAGCTCCCTCATACTACTCACTCAGGGTCTGAATTACATAGTCTACCACATTAAGCATGTAAAGAACGGTCTCAGCAATTGGTTTGCTAATTTTGTATGCTGCTAGGTGCCATACTGGCCACAGAGTTGTGGTGAGGAGAGCTGATATAACAAAGTACTTTTGCCTCTTTCACCTTCATCAGTAGTGAAGAAATCACTTTCACCTCTCACAAGTAGTATTTGTTTTTAGCTGCACAGGAAGTGCAGGCAATTGCAAAGGTTTCCATCTGACTATGTCACAATAACTGGCACAGTTTGCTGAAGGGCTCATATAGATATCAGTTCCCAGGAACTAATGATGTCTCTTTTTTGTGATCTGTTCTCCAAAACTCCCCATGGAACCTGGAGTGCACTGATGTACTCTTTGAGGATCTTCTGGTAATACTAACCTGGCTCCTAGTGTCTAAAGTACTAAACCTATCTCTTTTAACCCATCTCTGCTTGCAGACCACCATTGGTGAGCCATCTACAATGGGAATTTATCTTTATGGAGTTAGGTATGTACAACTTTTTATCTCAACTATGTATAAATGGTACCCATAAGAGATCTGTAATTGTTTTATCTGACAGCACTAAAGTAAATCATCTGTGAACTCAGGCTTAAACTGAGAGAAATCTGCTGTGGGGAAGGACTCCAAATCATCTCTACTAGACTACACCCTTAGGGGCCGTGGGTCCAGTGACTCATCAGGCTCTTTTTTGAAACTACTCCTAAAGCTTTCCAAGTTCCTTGGTGTTAAAAACTTACCTACCTTCTTATCCTACTGTGGAGGTAGAATAACCAAGGCTGTATTACTACCAGGGTAAAGTTCCAGAACTCCTTACTGTCATGCCCATTCTTCTCTTTTATACCCGTAACATCAGTGGAATTCATTTTCTAACTTGACCTCTGGGTTCCTTCCCCCATCAGCACTGTCCCTTTTATTAGTGCTCCCCATTTCTTGTCCTTCAGCCTCAGGTCTTGTCCTTCAATCATTTCTGTTGCGCCCAAGTCTTCATGACCCCGTTTTGAATGAGTTTCCTTTGGCAAAGATCTTGGAGTGGTTTGCCATTTCCTTCTCTGGCTCATTTTACAGATGAAGAAACTGAGGGAAACAGGGTTAAGTGACTTGCCCAGGGTCACACAGCTAGTAGGTGTCTGAGGCTGCATTTGAACTCAGATCTTCCAGACTCCAGGGCCTCAGCCACAGGTCACTGGTCTTAAAAAACCAGGAACTCTGTCTCTAGTTGCTGAGTATATAGAGACAGTTTACTTTCATTTTGCTTATCCTGGTGAACACTTATCCTAGCTTTTTAGAGCCATTAAGAATCAGAGAATGCTTACCTCAGTAGTACTATCTTTATCCAACACACAAACCTGCTTTAGTACTCATTGGGCTAATCCTCCTGTTTCAGTGGGGACCACCTCTGTTCTATTGAATGGATTTTATCTATGGCAGATGCATGGTGCCTATGGCGACATTTATTCATCTGAGACTCTCCTCTACCTGAAAATATTTTTTTTCTCTTTTTTCCTCAATTATATGTAAAAACAGTTTTTAACATGTTTTTTAAAATTGTGTTCCAAATTCTCTCCCTTTCTCCCTTCACTCCTTCTTCCTTGAGAAGCAATTTGCTATAGATTTAATACAAGTGCAGTAATACAAAATATATTCCCATATTAGCCATGTTGCAAAAGAAAACTGACAAAAAAAACCCCAAGAAAAATAAAGAAAGTAAAAAAAAGTATACTTTGCTGTGCATTCAAAGCCCATCAGTTCTTTCTCTGGAGATAGATAGCATTTTTCATTACAAGTCCTTTGGAACTGTCTTGGATTATTACATTGCTCAGAATAGCTAAATTGTCTATAGTCGATCCTATTGTATACAATGTTCTCCTGGCTCTGCTCATTTCACTTTGTGTCAGGTCATACAAGTCTTCTTAAGTTTTTCTGAAAGTATTCTGCTGATCATTTCTTATAGCACAATAGTATTCTATCACAATCAAATAGCACAACTTGTTTAGCCGTTCCCCAATTGTTGAGCATTCCCTCAATTTCTAATTCTTTGCCATCACAGAGGAGCTGCTATAGATATTTTTGTATGTATAAATCCTTTTTCCTATTTCTTTGGTCTCTTTGGGATATAGACCTGAGAATCTACCTGAGAATCATGAGTTCATTCCAATCCAATCCTGCCAACTAATGCCAAATATTGAAGGCCATGCCTAAAGTAGGTCTGATGGTTCAGGTGTGGGACTAAAATTAAATGAGGCACTTGTAGGGAAGGGAAATTTACTTGGTCATAACATGAAAACAATATTCTGTAAGGATATGACATTAATTCAGTTTGGAGCAACCAGTATTTATTAAACACTATGTGCTAAGTGTTTGATAAACATAGAAAGGCAATAACAGTCCATATATACTCAGGGAGCTCATATTCTAATAGGAAAGACAACATGTAAATAATTAGGTGTGTACAAGATATATACAAAGCAGATGGAAGAAATTTTGAACTCTTAGAAGGGAAGATACTAGATGTGTAACTAGGAAAGGCTTCCTAAAGAAGGTGAGGTTTGAGTCTTTTTTTTTTGGAGGGGGGAAGGCCAGGCACTTAGGGTTAAGTGACTTGCCCAAGGTCACACAGCTAGTAAGTGTGTCAAATGACTGAGGCCAGATTTGAACTCAGGTCCTCCTGACTCCAGGGTCAATGCTCTATTCACCGTGCCACCTAACTGCTCCTTATTTTATTTCATTTTATTTATTTTATTTTATTTAATAATATAAAATAATATTAAAATAATATGATATATGATATAATATGACATAATATGACATAACATAACACAACACAACATAACACAACAAATTTAATATATAATGTGATATGATATGATATAATATAATGTAATATAATATAATATAATGTATATATTGTGAAAGCAGAAACAACAAGACTCATCAATGGATTGAATATGTGGGATGAATGTGAGTGAAGAGTTGAGGAAGACATTGTTGTAAGCTGGGTGAGTGGGAGGATGGTACATAAAAAATGTTGAGAAAAGAAGGTTTGGAGGAAAAAGATAATGCATTCCATTTTGAATATGTTGAATTTGAGATGCCTATAGGTCATCTCATCTGAGATCTCTAAAATTTGGTTGGTAATGGGGGACTAGATAGAGTTCAGGAGAGAGAGTAAAGCTGGATATCTGAATCATCTGCATAGATGATAATTGAACCAGTGGCAGCTGATAAAATCACTGAGACAGTACAGAGGGGAAAGAAAAGGGGGCCCAAGATAGAACCCTGGAGGATACCCACAGTTAGTGATAATGTAATAAGAAAAGGATGAAGAACCAGCAATGGAGACTGAAAAGGAATGGTTAGAAAGAACTAAGAGAGAGCAATGTCTCGAAAAAGAAGAGACAGACAGAAAAAGGCAGGGATGGAAGGAGAGAGAGAATCTAGGATTGACCATTGTTGATCATTTCAAATACTGTAGAAAGGTCAAGAAGAATGAAGATTGAGAAGAGGCCACTAGATATGGCAATTAAATGTTTAGTGATAACTTTGAGGAAAGCAGTTTTAGTTGAATGATAGTTTGAAGGCAGAGTGAGAAGAGGAAGTGGTGGCACATCATGTGGATGGATTTTTCAAGTTTACCTGAGAAGGGTAAGAGAGATATAGGACACTCCCAAAGATGAGAGAGACACAGTTTGTAGGCAGCTTGGAAGAAGTTAGTAGATAGGTGGAGATTGGAGGTAAGAGAAAGTGCTTTATAGTGGGAACAATCCATTAGAAACAGAAGGTGATGGGATCAAGGTTCATGTGACCTGGGTGAGAAGGTCATAGGAACTGAATGGGTTGAGGAACTGGGAGATTAAGGTATTTGTGGAACACCAATATATATGTTGAAGTTCCTTATTATGAGATCAGGAGTTGGGTGGTGTTTCTTTCTTGCATTTGCCATGATGGCATGACATTGTCAGAGGAAGCATTTCTGACTACTTTTGTATTAACTTCTGTGCTTAGGCCACTAGTCTTTAGGCCATTAAGTCTTTAGGATGGTTTAAGTACCTTTTTAAAAGAAAAAACTGGCTTAGCATACGTGAATAAGGGCCTCAGGAAAGGTTAGACCATTCTATGTTGCAAGGCCTTAGGAAAAACTAGCATAGCCTAGACATCAGGAACCCTAGTTAACATTGCTTGTACTAAATGTCTCCAATTTGCCTGACAATGCAGGCCTTATTTCAGGCCATTTGTGGTGGCTCCAATAATTTGGAACAGGAGACTCCAGCAAAGCTAGGAAGGTAGAAATAGGAAGGTGAGAAATAATAGTAGGGATAGTGTAATGCCATGCAAAAGGAACTTCCCAAAAGAATGCTATTGTGAACAGCTTTTAAGGTTCTGATTATATAGTGTAGTGAACACTCCATTTATTCCATTACAAATCAAGGCAAACATTCACAACAAATCACAATATAATATTCACAACATTACATCTTATCACAGAAAAATCACAATATAGTGTTCACAACAGCTTAACA
>CM053582.1:371467736-371485525 GCA_028627135.1 Pseudochirops cupreus | reverse complement strand
AAAAAAAGTTTTCTTCCTCCATTAGATTGTGAACTTCTTGAGGACCAGGACTGTTTTATACCTTATTATTCCCAGTGCTTAACACAGTGCCTAGCACATAGTATATAATAAATATTTATTGACTGACTCTGATTGATTCTCCTTTTAGTCGACACAATGCCCTGCTACCTACTGTTTTTACTTGATGGAGGGAAGGGTGGAGGGATCATCTATAGTTTGCCACATCACACCAAAATGCCAAATCCTTTCAGTGTTTGGTCACCACATGGCCGGAAGCAGGGAGGCAGTTTGTAATCTCCATTCAACCCATATGTTGGTCAGCTGGAAAAAGGCAGGAATATCTGTGCATGCTCCCTATAATCCATGCTACAGAGGAGTTGCAGCATTAAGGCAGAAGACTTCCAAAGAGTCAGCCACTAAAAGAGATAATAGGACTTCTCCTTATTCCTAGGAGATGAGGAAATCAAAAAGTGTTGTGGATCTAGGGATACCTAAGACACAAACTCAGTATAAGAAAAAACTCCACAGCATCTAAAAACAACATCCTCAAAGAAAATCACAGATTGCCCCAAGGTCAATTAGAATTTCTGGAAGAAATGAAGCAAAAGTTTTTTTTTTAATAATATCTATCATAAATGAAATTAGAGATTTAGAAGAAAAAATCAGAAAAGAAATGAGAGCCCTAGAGAAAAGACAGGGAAGGAGAATAAATAATTTCACATAGGTGATAGAAATTCTTATTCAAATAACAGACTCCCTGAAAATTAGAATAGACTATGTAGACATCAATGCCTCAATAAGATAGATGTACTGGAAAGGACACAGCCACTAACCTGACCTTTGTCCCTGACAGCCTTCCCTATCTTGTCCATGCCCAACCATACAACATACTGAGATAGAATTATTTGGTTCAGCTATTGCTGCATGCTCTGTCCCAGCCAGCCCTACAGTGGGTTACTTGGTGTCTAGCAGTGGTAGAGTGAGTAGATGTAGTGGTAGAGTGGTAGAGTGAGGATGGAGAGAGAGACAGAGGGAGGGAGGAAGGGAAAGAGCGAATGTAGTGGAGGGAGAGGAAAGAGGGAGGGAGAGAGAGGATGTCAGAGAGAAAGAGAGACAGAGGGAGGGAGGATAGAAGAGAAAAGAGGGGAGAGAGACAAAAACAAAAGAGGGAGGGAGGGAGAAAGTACACTGGAGTGAGAGAAAGTGGGAAAGAGGTAGGCAGAGAGAGGACAAAGAGATCTGGCTGAAATCTTCCTGGCCTAGGCAGAGACTAAGATCAGGGGCTAAAGGAGCCTGAGTTTTTTTTATAACCAGAAAACAAGAGCATGCCTGCCTCTCTGCAAGGGGATCCACTAAGGGGTCTGGATACTATTGATAGAGTAATGAATGGAGAACACTACAAGAAAAGTAATGATCCACCAAGTAGTTGTCCACCTATTTCACAAGAATATCAACTTTAGTCAGAATCAGAGGTTGTCTGCAAATGAAGAGAACAGCAAATAGAATGCCTGGAAGTCATTAGAACTAACTCTCAGAAGCAGGAAGCAGAATGAAGGGTTCTGTTTTGTTTTGTTTTGTTTTTCATTTTTAAAACTGGAAAAATAGGGGCAGCTAGGTGGTGCAGTGAATAGAGCACCAGCTCTAGAGTCAGGAGGACCTGAGTTCAAATCTAGTCTCAGACACTTAACACAAAACTAGCCATGTGACCTTGGGCAAGTCACTTAACCCCAATTGCCCTACCTTTCCCCCTCCAAAAAAGCAAAAAAAAAAAAAAACAAACCTTTTTTTAAAAAACTGGAAAAATAGTATTCAGCACTAACTGAAAAATGTTTTAAAAAATAATAGGATAACTGGAGAAGCTTTTGTAAATGATACTAAAGATAGTTTTCTCCCAGTTTACAAATGGATAAAGGATATGAACAGGCAGTTTTCAGAAGAAGAAATTAAAGCTAACTGTAGTCATATGAAAAAAAGTGCTCTAAATCACTATTGATTAGGGAAATGCAAATCAAAACACCTCTGAGGTATCACATCACACCTATCAGATTGGCTAACTTGACCAAACAGGAAAACAATAAATGTTGGAGAAGATGTGGGGAAAAATGGAACACCAATGCATTGTTGGTGGAGTTGTGAACTGATCCAATCATTCTGGAGAGCAATTTGGAACTATGCCCAAAGGTCTATAAAAGTGTGTATATCCTTTGACCTAACAATACCACTTTTAGGGCTGTATCACAAAGAGATCATAAAAATGGGAAAAGAACCCACATGTACAAAAATATTTATAGCAGTTCTTTCTGTGGTGGCCAAGAATTGGAAATTGAGGGAATGTTCATCAGTTGGAGAATGACTGAACAAGTTGTGGTATATGAATGTAATGGAATGCTATTGTGCTATAAGGAATGAATAGTGGACTTCAGAAAAACCTGGAAAGACTTATATGAACTGATGCTGAATGAAGTGAGCAGAACCAGGAGAACAATAACAGCCACATTGTATGATGACTAACTTTGACAGACTTGGCTCTTCTCAGCAGTGAAAGGATCTAAGACAACTCCAAAGAATTAATGATGGAAAATGCCATGCGCATCCAGAGAAAGAACTATGGAGCCTGAATGCAGATTGAAGCAGACCATTTGCTCTCTTTGTTTATTGTTGTTTTGTTTCTTCTTTCTCATGGTTCCTCCCATTGGTCCTAATTCTTCTTTACAACATGATTAATGTGAAAATATGTTTAATATGAATGTATATGTAGAATCTATATCAGATTGCATACCATCTTGGGAGGGGGAAAGGAAGAAGGTAGAGAAAATTTAAAACTCAAAAGCTAATGGTGGTAAATGTTGAAAACTAAAAATTAATTAAATAAATAAAAATATAGTTTTCCTTGCACCAAATGGGAATCTCTTTTTCAGCCATGCAACTTTAACCCCAAATCTAGAAAGCAAACCAAAGCATATGTTCAGTCTTTAGCTCCCTCGGTTAGGACCCATGGTTCACTTAAGGAAAGCACAATGAAAACAATATGGTTGTAGTATCTTAATCTGACTCAGTGAAACTGTTCATAGTTTTTGGATTACATTGGGCCTGGGTTTGGTTTTGTTTGGTTTGGGGCTTTTCTTTTGTTTTAGTAACTATAGCATCAAGGCAATATTCACAGTGTCAACAGTCACTATAAATATACCTGCACAGTGCTCAAACACAAAATATAACAGACTCTCCATATAGAAGACAGAAGCAAAACATTTATTCAGACACCAGAAAAACCAAATCCCCAAACCAGTAAGCTGATTCCATCATAGTAGCAAAGAAGTTAATAAGCTATAACAGCACAGAGAGCCACAGCATCTTACCACAAACCAACACAAGACCAGTATTTACTCACAAGCCTGTCTCCCTTGGATGTGTCCTCTCCTCCCAACTGTGTCTAGCTGCTCTCACTCCCAGCTTCCTGGGGGCTCTGCTCCACCCTTCAGCAAACTCCTTCTACCACAGGCTCCATGTGATTACATTCAGCCTATGAAGGGGCACAGTATATTTTCAAATCAGGGAATATCTTCAAATTACCATTGCCATTACCATAACAAACCTCTTATTTTTAGAGTTGCTCTTTGTTTGTGATTCAGTTTTCTCTTCAAATGTTTTCTTCCTGGCATTCCAAGTCAAAGGAAAGTGAAAACTTCCAGTATAGTAGCTTCTTGTGCTTTCTTGCACTCTCATTTTTAACTCTACTGATAATAAAATTGTCTTTCAAATTTTTTTAAAAAGAAGAAAAAGGAAGAAGACAGGGAAAGGCAGGGAATGAAAGGCAGGAAGGAAGAAAAAAGATCAGAAAAAAATCAAAGATAATGTGAGCTACTTCCAATCAAAAACAACTAACTTGGATAACAAGTTAGAAAACAAAAAAGGAGAACCTAAGAATCACTGGACTCCCTAAATATTATGAATAAAAACAAAAAAAAACCTACCTGGGTACTGTATCTCAAGAAATAATGAGTGAAAACTGCTAAGATTTATTAGAAGCAAAGGACAAAGTAAAAATAAAAAGAATCTACTTTAAAAAAATCTACTGATCACCTCAAAAAGAAGTCCCAGGTTTAAAACTCCCAGAAACATCATAATCAAAAGTGAGAGCTTCTAAATAAAGAAAAAAATACTATAAGCAGATAGAAAAATTTCAAATATCAAGGAATCATAGTTAGAATCACATAAAATATGGCAGCTACACCTTTAAAGGAGAGGATAGATATGAAAGGAGAGATATTTCAAAATGCACAAGATAAAGTCTTACAACAAAGAGTGGTTTACAAACCAAAATTGAGTATAATTCTACAAAGTGAAAAAATGAATTATTAGCAAAAAATAAAGAGCTTTTAGCATTTCCTATGAGAAAGCAAAAACTGAGTAGAAAACTTTGAAATGAAGACATAGAAGTTAAGAGAAATGTAAAAAGTAAGTACATTTGAGCATGATAAAGGGATTCTGCAGAATGAAGTCTTTACAGGGGAAACAGGGGGAAAAAAGTATATCCTGATAACCCTAAGGCCATCAAGAGTCCCAGAGAGATGTAAAAGAGAGGACCTGGAAGTGATTATATTATAATAATATTTTAATGATCTTAAGAGAAAGAAGAAATGGAAGAGAAAAAGGAATACACTGTGGAAGAAAGAAGAAATCAGTAGAAGAACTATCTCACATACTCCAAAAGACAACTACACAAACATGAAGAAAATGGTAAGAGGAGCAGATGTATTTGCACCCAAGTGAGCCTGCTAAATGGTACAGTGGATATAATACTGGGTCTGGGGTCAGGAAGACCTAAGTTCAAATCTGGCCTCAGACACTTGTGAGGCCATAGGCAATGTGACCCATGGCAAATCAAACTCTGTTTGACTTAGTTTCCTCAACTGTAAAATGGGGATATAATAATAGCACCTACTTCATAGAATTGTCATGGGTATTAAATGAAACAATATTTGTAATGTTCAACTAACATTTAAATAAATGTAATGTTTGACACAATGCCTGGCATAGACTAGGTGCTGTTTAATGCTTATTCCTTTCCAATGTTGTGTTTTTCTTTGAGACTTACTTTTAGGGTGGAATTCTTTGTGTTTGTTTGCTCTTCCAGTCTGTTTCTTAACTTCTAACTTTCTGTTTGGGCTGGGTTCTGTAGATTTCTGGAGGGAATGCCTAGACTGGTCCTTCTGTGGTTTTCTTAGGATATTTGAATATTGTGTTATTCCAGGATCTCAGAGACAGCTTAGCCTTTCAGTGCTTGCAAAGTGATCCAGACAAAGTGATCTGATCCAGGGCAAAGTCTGATTGCTACCCACCCTGATCTGAGCTTTGCAAGTTTCTGACCTAGGTTTTGGTCTGAAAGGCCTATGAGCTTTCCCCGTTTGGAGTTTCAGTGGACTGCTGCTGGATTCAGTCACAATCAGCCAGCTAGAATGTTCATAATAACAGAAATATAGATTTCCCTTTGGTCTTGGTTTCCTGCCCTGGTTATCTTTCTGGAAGCTTCAGGCTGGACTAAAAGCTTGAAACTGAGACTTCACTACTCCCAGGGTCAGAGCTACAACATTGTTGATTGCTTCTGAACTTTCTTTTTGCTCAGTATACAGCCTAGGACCTAGGACTACTCTTCAACGGCATATGCCACTTGTAGATGCAGTCCCCTCCTCATTCTACCCTAGGTCTGTGACCTAGAACTGGGTAGGGAGCAACAGAGATGCTGGTTGACATCTTTTCCTGTACCCCACACAAGTTTAAGTACCTCTATGCTGTTTTAAGACCTCTTCTTACTCTAGTCCAAAGCCTCTCACTGCACTGAAAGGCTCCACATAGTGCACTCATGTCCAGATTCTATCCTTACTGCCTGAAGGCTTCTCTGTCAGTCTCCTTATGTTGAACTGGACTGGAGAAATAACTCACCATATTGAATTTTTTTTTCCCCAATCAGAATTTGCAGGGATTTGTGGGGCTTAGGGGAGGCAAACTTACTGTACTTTAAAAAAAATAATTTTAATGGATAAGGTCTGTTTCTTACATCACCATGTATCCCTCCCTTTTTCTCTTCCTGAGCCCTCACTTATGACAAATAATGGGTTGGGGGGGTTTAGAGAGAGGGGAAAAAATAAGCATATCTGATTGATACATTGAGAAAGTCCCAAAAAATGTCCAATGTATAATACCTGCGTACTTCCCATCTCCACCAAGGGGTAGGTTAGGAATGTTTTCTCATACTTTTCATTCAAATTGTGTTACATTTACATTTGATTTTTCTGGTGTCACCATTCTTTCCATTTACATTGTTTTAGTTACTATGTATATTGTTTTCTCGGTTCTCCTTACCTCACTTTGTATCAGTTCATGTGGATCTTTTCATGTTTCCCTCTATTCATTACACACATCATTTCTTTCACTGCAGTAGTATTTCATTAAATTTATTTAACACAGTTTGTTTACCCATTCCACATGTCAACTTCGTTCTAATTCTTAGTTATCACAAAAAATATAGCTATAAATATTTTTGAATATTTGGGGACTTTTTCTTATTGATGGATTCCTTGGAATATAAGCCCAATAACAGTCTCTAGTTCAAAGAGTATGGACATTTTAGTCACTTTATTTGTATTCCCAAATTGCTTTCCAAAATGTTTGCACCATTTCACAGTTCTATCAGCAGTATATTAGTATACCGATCTTCCCAATCCCTCTAATGTTGATTTTGGTCACTTTTTTGTCATTTTTGCCAATTTTCAGGGTGTGAGGTAAAACCTCTGAGTTGTTTTGATTTTCCTTTCTCTTATTATTAATCATTTTGAGCATTTTTTCATTTGACTTTGTGTTTCTTCTTTTGAGAATAATTTGTCCATGTTCTTTGAACTTATGTATATTTATTAATTTTTTATATATCTTAGATAGCATGATGGTAACTCCTGGTTTTTTTATTCATTTCATACATAGTAAAATTTTTCTTATCCCCTTAGTAATATTTTGTGTATGTCTTTGTTTTTTCAATGAGATACTTCACATTGTCTTCTATTTTTTCATTCTTTTGGTTCTGTTTTATAATTTCTTAATTTCTCATAAAGTCATTAACTTCCATTTGCTCCATTCTAATTTTGAAGGAATTATTTTCTTCAATGAGCTTTTGGATCTCTTTTTCCATTTGGCCAATTCTCCTTTTTAAGGCATTCTTCTCCTCATTGGCTTTTTGGATCTCTTTTGTCATTTGAGTTAGTCTATTTTTAAGGGGTTTTCTTCAATATTTTTTGGGGTCTCCTTTACAAGCTGTTGACTTGTTTTTCATGACTTTCTTGCATCATTCTCATTTCTTTTACCAATTTTTCCTCTACTTCTCTTACTTGATTTTTCAAAATGCTTTTTGAGCTTTTCCATAGCCTACAACCAATTCATGTATTTCTTTGACTTTGTTGTCTTCTTCTGGTTGTACGTTTTGATCGTTTTTGTCATCAAAGTAAGATTTTATAGTCTGAGTTTGGTTTTGCTGTTTTCTCATCTTCACAGCCAAATACGTGACTTTCTAACTCTTTGTCAAGGTAGGACTGTGGTTCCGGGGGGGGTGGGGGTGGGGGTACTGTCCCAGACTTCAGGGGGTTTGTATCAGTTGCTCAATCCCCCACCATCTGTGGGCTCAGAGCTCTGAAAGCAACTGCCAATGCTGCTGCTGCTGCCACCTCCACTGCTCTGGGGCTAGGACTGAACCCCAGCCAGAACACATGCTCCTCTTTCACTCAGGCCCCAGAGAGTTTTCACACTGACCTTCTATGCTGTCTTTGGCGTTTATGGATTGAGAAGCCTGGAAATCTCCACAGTTTCCAGTGATTCAGTGCCCTGAGGCCTGCTCTGACTGTCTGTGCCAGTGCAGCCCACACCAGACTGTGCTCCTCTCCCAGCCCTATGCGATGTACCCTTCCTGTCAACCTTCCTGGCTATCTTGGGCTGAAGATGTGTTTCACTCTGTCATTTTATGGGTTCTGTAGCTCTAGAATTTGTTTAGTCATTTTCTACAGGCATTATGTTTCTTAAGTTACTTAAATCTTTTCTTTAAGGTGACCCTGCTTCTATTGCTTCTCTTTCCCTCATCCTTGATCCATCCTCTTCTCATTTGTCACCCCTTTCCTTTAGAGTTTTGTTTATTATTTCCTCTCTCCTTTTATCTGGTTATATATGTTTACCCCTTCTTTTTTCCTCTCAGTCAGGTAGATTGCCCCTTCCTCCTCTCCCCTTCAGCTAGTCCTATTCATTAAGATTCTTTAATTTCATTTTCTATACCCTTTTCAAAAAAGGATTTCTTTCCTTCTATTATCCATCTTCTATTTCAGCTTACCCAGAGGTGGGGAACCCTGGCCTCTGATTCATGGCCACTATAATTATCTGATTTCTGCATTCTTCATGCAATCAAAACTTCCAAGGTATCCATTCTAGGGTCTCCCCTCAAGGTGCTTTCTGCCAAGGCGTTGTAGGGTTAACTCAATGGTTTCCCTTTTCTGTTGTGCTTTGGAACAATGCCGGTTATTGCAGGTGTCAGAGAGAACACTGCCCCATGATAATGTACTTCCTCCCCTCCCCCAATCTATTATCCCCTTTCTTGTTGACCTTTTTTCCTTCTTCTACATTTGCCTTCACTCATGAGAGCATTCATCAGTAGAACCTCCTGCCACCTCTAAAGTAAGGCCCCTTCCTTTTCTTCTTTTTTTCATCTTTCATCTCTTCTCCTTGCCTACTCCCCAGTAGGTTCTTCTCTTTCTGAAACCAGAGTTTAACTTCCAATCATTGCTAGCCCTTAATTTGATCCTGGAATGTCACTCACTCCTCTCTATCCCTCTGCTCCCCTCCTCCCTTTTCATGTACCCTTCCATATTGTAATGTAGTTCCACAAAAGAAGTATGTTGCCAGGTTCTATTCCATAATGTCCTCTTTCCACCTCTGCACTGATGTTTCTCTCAGATTTTCATCTTCAGTGCTTTCTGGTCTTTCTGTTGTCTCTCTATTGCTGTTGCTGTCTGCATTTGTTCACTATGGCATTTCTGTTGTTGAGTGTTCAAGATGCAAATAATCACTTTAATTCTGGTTTTCTTTCTAAAAAATATTTCAAACTCTTCTCTATTATGGAACACCATCTTTTGTCTTGTATGGTTAAACTCAGATTTACAGAGTAGGTCACCCCGGGCTACACTCTGAGCTCCCGGTGCTCTTTAGAATATGTTATTCCATCCCACCCTCCTGTTCTAACGGCTGCAGAACGGTGTTACATTATTCAAATTTCCTTTCCTTTGTATTTAAAGGCCTTTCTCCTGATGGCTTGTAGAACTTGTCATGACTGAATTAAATTGTTAAATTTAAACACTCTGCCCCTTGGAGTGTGCAGCCTTGAATTTGTTTTGTTTTGCTTTGGAGGCAATGTGTGAATTATTTTGTTTGGAATTTAATTTTCCAAGTTCAAAAGTTCTTGAGAGCTCTCTTCTATTACATCTTTCATTATGGTGTCAAGGTTTATTGTCTTGTCATGTTCTTCTAGGAGACCTATGATCAATTCTCAGGTTGTCTCTATGCATCCTATCTTCAACATTCATACATTTTGCTTGTTTCATGAGCATGTTTTCTTTAAATGTCCTTGGTTTTTGCTTCTCTTCTTCTAAATTGTCCTTCACTTCTATGTATCTTCATTTCTAGTTTTCTGTTCCTTTTTGTTTCTTTGGTGAGGCTTGACATAGCAGAGTTCAGTTTTTCTATTCTGTTCATTACTTTTAGTGTGCAGGGCATAAATTCTGTTCTCAGGATTCTTATTTCTCTTTAAAAACACTTTTAAAACATGTTGTAGTTCCACATTCTCTTCAAATTCCACAGAGTCAGGACAGCTAGGTGGTGCAGTGAATTCTATTCTGCTCTAGCACCAGCTCTGGAGTCAGGAGGACTTGAGTTCAAATCTGACTTCAGATACTTGACACATTTACTAGCTGTGTGACCTGGGGCAAGTCACTTAGTCCCAATTGCCTTGCCTTCCCCCACTCCAAAAGAAAAAATTCCACAGGGTCCTTTGCCTCATCAAGTGTTAAATCATTTTCCTTTGTTTTGCAATTCATCTATTTAAAGATGCCTGAATTCATTTACTAGATCTGGAGACCCACATATATATATTTTCTGTTGCTACAGTTTTCCTGTTGATATATCTGTTTATGTTCAAGGTCTTTTAGTTTTTCTCTTCCTGAAATCTTTGGTAATTTCAGTCTCCCCTCCCCCATTATTTTTCTTATTGCTCACTTCTGACTCCCTCCCTTCTGATTGTGGTTCCTTAGAGGTTGGATCTCAAAGAGTCTCAAGCTCCTTCCACACAGAGCAATTCAAGATACATCAACCCAGGTCTGTGTCCCAGCTGACTTTTGAGTGGTCAAAAATGACCTCAGTTGGATGCTGTACTCTTCTTTCAGTCTTGTTGGAGTGCTACACAGCAGCCCACATGCACAGTGTCCTGTCCTGGTGATGTCTCTCACTCCCTCTGTTCCTTGGTCCAGCACTAGCAGTTCAGAGTCAGCTTTCCTAACATTGGCAGTCTGAACAGTTCAGAGCTTTACAGTGTTGATGCTTCCAGGTTGCAACACTTGGCAGGCTTTTGCTTCTGAAGGGCTGTGGCCAAGCTGAGAAAACTTCCACAGCCTAGAGCCAGAGTAACTATAGCGCTGTAAAGAGAAGGAGAGACTGGGTTGTAGGTATGGATTTTGACATAAGCTTCTCAGGTCTGCTAGTGTAGCCTTGATGCCAGTACTATGGGAGGTGAAGAAATGTTAAGTGAGCTCAGGTTCAGTGAACATCATTTCCTGGGTTTGTGTCTTGCTTGTCTTTTTACCTTTTTTGGATTCTTGGTGTCCTAGATAGCACTTCTTTTTTTTTCTTTAATTTTATTTTGGATTCAAGGGCCAGAACACAAATACAGAACAGAGAAAAGAAACAAAAATCTATCATAAACTTAGACATTGAACTTAAATACAAAAAAAGGGGGGAAAAAGCATGTCATGTGCATAGCAGAACATAAGAGAGGATTCAGGATATGTAACAATAAAGTTTCATTTCAGGAAAGTCTGTATGATAAATAATATACATTGTGTTGAGAATTGTCCATCTTTTCTTGGCTGCCTTGTAAGTTGTCTTTTAATCTCTGCTGTGTACTTTTTTTGCTTTGTTCTTTTTTTCCCTCCCCTTATCCCCTCAAAAGGCTACAATAAAGTTTAGATATTTTTCTCTCTAACTATAGCTATATAATATATATATATATGTATGTATGTATATATATATATATATACACACACATATATATACACTATATATGTGTATATATATAGTATATACATGTATACACATATACATACATATATATAGACAAATACTTTCCCAAACATACTCTACTCCTGATCTTTGTTTTTATGTTCATACGTGTCTCTTGTTTCCTATCCCTCCTGCCTCCTCTACTTTACTTCTATCCACTACCTTGCCCTCTTATGTCTTGCCCCCCTCCAAGGATCCCTCCCCTATCCTCCTATTTCCATAAATCTAAAGACCCTTCTATACCTCCCTTTTACCTATTCCCTCCCCCTCCCCCTGAAGATCCCTCCCTTGTCCTCTCCCCCCTCCCTATGCCCCTACCATTTTATTTTGTCTGCATTTAGAAGACTTTTATACCTTTTAAATATATGTGTATTTTTCCCTCTTAAACCCATTCCTGATGAAAGTAGGTTACAAGAACTACCAGTCCTCCTCCCCTATCTAATTCTTCTGTATCAATTCTTTCTCTTGTACTGCATTTGCATAAAACAATTACTCTTTTTAGCTGTTCCTAAATGTTTTTACTTTTTAAGTTCATATCATACTCAGGTTTACCCCAATCTTTCTTATGAGCTATCCAATTATTAATAAGAATCTTAGACATACATTTTGCATTTTATATACATAAAAAGTAAACACTCTGTCCTTATGAATCCCTTATAATCAGTCTTTGATATGTGCCTTATATTTCTCTTGGTTCTTGAAGGTCGAATCTTCTATTAAGTTCAGGATTTTTTTTAACAAAGTCTTGAAAGTCTGAGAGTTTATCAAATGCCAATTTTTTTTTTTCATTTAGGATAATACCTTTTCAGGGTGTGATATTTCTTGCCAGAACCCCAGTTCTTTTGCTGTTTGATATATTATGTACCAAGACCTGTGGTCCTTTAATGTCTCTGCTGTTAGATCTTGTGTAATTCTAATTGTGGCAAAATCATATTTAAATTGTTTTAATCTTGATGCTTTTAATATTTTATCCTTGAACTGTGGGTTTTGGAATTTGACTATGATATACCTATGAGTTTTCCTCATAGGATACCTTTTAAGTGATGATTAATGGATTTTTTCTATTTCTACTTTCCCCCCTTGTTCTAATGCTATAGGATGATTTTCTTTAATTATTTCTTGTATTATTGTATCAAGATTCTTTTTTTGATTGTAACTTTCAGTTAGTTTGATTATTTTTATGTTTTCTTTTCTTGATCTGTTCTCCAAATCTGTTGTTTTTCTTATAAGATGTTTTACTTTCTCTTTTTTTTATTATTCGTATTTTGTTTTAATTATTTCTTGATCTTTTATAATTTCATCAGCTAAACTTTACCTAATTCTAATTTTCAAGGTGTCGCTTTCTTCTGTAAGATTCTGGATCTCCTTTTCTAATTGATTGGCTTTCCTTTCATACCCTTCTTGCTTTTCTTGGATCATTCTTATTTTCTTTTTTGTTTTTTCTCCATCTCTGTCATTTTTAAAGTCTTTTTTAAGCTCTTCTATGAATTCTTTTTGCACAGATGACCATTTGATGTTACTCTTTGGGGATTTCTTTACTTCAATATCTTCCTCTGAAGATGAACTCCAGTCATCTGTATTCCCATAATAGCTTTCTATGGTTATATTCTTTCTCCTTTGCCTGTGCATTTTTTCTGGTAATAGCTTAATTTTTATAATCACTTCTAGCCCTGAGGTATGGGAAATGGTGCCTCTTGCCCCAGACCTTCAGTTCTCCCCTCTAGCCTGGAACCAAAGGCAAAACTCCAACCTCCTATAAGTGTCCACAACCAGGGGTTTTCTGTCCCACTGCTTCTGCACTCACTGGGTGTGTGCTGGTTCCTTCTCGTCCCCACCACTCCTCTAAGCACAGCT
Source organism: Pseudochirops cupreus (assembly GCA_028627135.1). Lineage (NCBI taxonomy): Eukaryota > Metazoa > Chordata > Mammalia > Diprotodontia > Pseudocheiridae > Pseudochirops > Pseudochirops cupreus. The sequence continues at coordinate 371,472,316 of CM053582.1, read as the reverse complement.
CGGTCTGGCGTTCCTTGTTAGCAGAAGTTCCCTTATCTTCCCAGGCTCAGATACCCAACTCCCCTCACTATCTGGGGGTAAAAGTTCCTGTGACTGGGACCAAGGCAGCCTCTCAAACCAACTAACCCCAGAATTTGCCGCTTATTGTTAAAACAGACCCTAGAATGGAGGTGTTTACTCTTCACAGGGACCAAACTTTGTCCTGAGATTTTTCATCAGATCATCTCAAATTGTTCCAGGAAGATCCTGGTTTTGCCCCTATTTATCTCCAGCCACACTTTGTTCACCTTCAGGTACTATTTTAACTCTTTTGTGAGGGAAAATCTTGAGAGCTTGGAATTTTCTGACCTACTACATCATCTTCCCAGAATCTTCTCCAATAGTGCTTCTTAAAATGTGGGTTGTGACCCCATACAGAATTGTGAAAAATTTGGCAACGGTAAAAGGTTTCTGAATGTGAAATGATCAAAAATTAATTCAAAATCAAATATGTAATGAATCCAAGGTGTTTCTGGCAGTGCTTGCCAGAATTTCACTAAATCCTTGGTTCTGAACACAAAGCATGCACTGTTCATGCCCTCAGGCCATGCAACACCAACAAAAGCTGCCAAAAAATGAAAGAGGGTCCTGAATGGAAAAAGTTTAAGAAGCCCTGTCCTAGATCATGGAAACAGCTAAAATTGCTTTATCTTTGAAGCATAATTTCTGTTTTGGGGAGGTTTGAGAGGTCATGTGTATTGGAGAAAATATTATCAAATACTATCAAAATAAACCTGAAAGGTAGATACTATAATCCCCATTTTACAGAGGAGGAAACTTAGGCAAACTGAGGGGAAATGACTTACCTAGGGTCATACAGTCAGTAAGTCTGAGGCCAGATTTGAACTGATATATTATTGACTCTAAGTCTAGTACTCCATCTACCTTGCCTGACCAATAACCACTTTCCAGAGGACAAGTGATAAAGCATGCTACCTATCTCCTGAAAGAAATGATTAATTCCAGGTGCAAAATGAGCTATACATCTTTGGATGAGGCCATTGTGGGGAAGTTTGCATACTTGGTAAAGGATTTTGTTTTTCTTTCATTTTAGGGGGAAGGGAATTAAGAGGCCTAGGGCTATGTTAACCAAAATGGGAAGGGGAAAAAGTAAGAAAAAATGTCATTGAAGCATTTTTAAAATGGACAAAAGAAAAGGAAAGTCATTAGAAAACACAGCCAAGAAGGACAATTTTGAAAATACCATTCTGAGTTTATTATCAATGTAAAAAAAAAAATCAAGGTATTGGTAATAGAAATTCACATCTTCTTATATTTTTATTATAATTTTTAATCACTTGCTTCATTTTTTCTAGGTTAGTCAGCAAACATTTATTAAGTGCCCCCTATGTGCCAAGCAGTAGGGATACAAAAAGGAGTCAAAGTTAGTTCTCTCTCTCAAAGAGCTCCCAGTCTTGTGGGGGAGACAACATAAACAAGCTATGTAGAGACAAGCCATATACAGGATAGACTGTAGATAATCAACCAAGGAAGACACCAGAATTAAGGAGGATCAGGAAAGGCTTCCAGTAGAAGGTAGAATTGTAGCTGGGACTTGAATCAAGCCAGAGAAGTCAGGAGGCAGAGATGAGAAAAGAATTCTAGCCATAGGGGACAGCCAGTTGAAAATGCCTGCCATTACTGGGGTAGGGAGATCCATCTTGCCCTACCGGAGAGTGAGAGGGGCAATGGGGGAGGATGTAGCAGAGAACAGATTGGGAGAGGGGTTATACAGTGGGATAGGGCTGGTTTTGGGTGATAGGTGGGGGAAAGATGGGGAGAAAATTTGTAACTCAAAATCTCGTGGAAATGAATGATGTAAACTAGAAAATAAATAAATTAATTTTTTAAAAATGCCTGCCATTAGAAGATGGAGTGTTGTATGCAAGCAACAGCAAGGAGGCCCATGCCACTGTGTAAGAAGTCTGGGAGGGGTGGGGTGGCAAGGTGGAGTAGGTTATAAAGAGCTATGAATACCAAATAGGATTTTATATGTGATCCTGGAGGAAAGAGGGAGCCACTGAAGTTTATTGAGTAGTGGGGTTGATATAGTCAGAACTGGGCTTTAGGAAGATCACTTTGGTAGCAGAATGAAGGATGGATTGGTAAGAGGAGTGACCAGAGGTAACAACCAACAGGCTATTGTGGTCATTCTGGGGTGATGTGATGAGAGACTGCACCAGAGTGGTAGCAGTATCAAGAGAGAAACGGGGCACATAAGAACACAGAAATGACAGGGTTTAGCAATTGATTATGGAGACCTGGCCATCTAATACGAGCAAGAGTTAGGGAAGTTGCTGGGAGGGAGTGTTACACTTCAATGTATTAACAATCTATTACATCCACATATCGCAATTTGTTTAGCCTTTCTCCAACTGATAGGCATCAATTTTGTTTACCTTTCTTTGCTACTGCTAACCATGCTGCTATGGATATTTTGGTATATGGGGTATATTTCTTTCTGTCTTTGACCTTCTTGGGGTACATGCTTAGCAGTAGAATCTCTAGATCAAAAAGTATGGACATTTGGTCACTTTTTCTTTTTAGTGAAATTCTAAATTTGTTTCCTTAATGGTTCCACAAACAGTGTACTCATATGGAAATAATTATATAGAAGCCTTCAAAACTGAATTCACGTGGTGTGAGCCCAGCTCACAATGTATTAGATAAACAGGCTATGGTTTACACAGATTAAAAGAATATTTCAACAAATTCCATAGTTTATGGTGGAATTCTGTTGGAGTACATTGCTTAAGAATGTAATCCCAGGCAGTAGACAATAGAGATAAAAGGGCAAGGTTCAACTTCTAAATTCCAAATTTCTAAGTGAACAAATTCATATCTTCTGGGGCAAATCATACTGTTTAAGGAAGCCCTCTCATCTTCTAACATGTTAATATAGATGAAATCTAGTTGAAATTAATGTCAAAGACAGGCTTGAAAGAGAAACACAGCTATGTGGGAAAATGGAAAAAGCACAGGACTATAAATCCAGAGATTCACTTTTAGTCTATCCCTGCCCCTGACTCAGTATGTAATCTTGGGGAAGCCATTGTTAATTTCTGGATCTGAGTCACAGTGCTTACATCCATAAAATGAGATGACCAGACTGGATGATAGCTAAGATTCCTTCCAGCTCTGACTATTCATTCAAGCCACGGCTCTACTTTGTGCAAGGCACTGAGCAGAAAGCTGAAAATATTTCTCATGATGTCTTTTAAAGTACTAGAAGTCCTCAAGTTACAGTCCAGAAATTTTTTCATGAATCCATTGTTTGGAACTTGGAACACCTTTTCCCATAGTTATAATGTTATCATCCATGATAATTAAATTATCAAACCAGCCAACAAAATCCTATTTAACCCTTGAATTCTTCTGTGTTAAGGAGGAAGAGATAACAAAATACAGGACCAAAGAGGTTTTGCTACTGACAAACATCTATAATGAAGTTAGGAATGCAGACTATGTTTTCTGTTCTGTTTTCTGGGTCAGGGGAGAAGAAAAATCTTGGTTGGGATCAACATGTTGGCAGTGGAAAGGGAAGCAAGTGAGCCTTTCCTTGGATCTTACTGAAAGAGGTTGACCAAGGAACTTCTGGAACAAAGAATGATGCCTAGAACTATCTGTAATTAATTTAGCACTTCTGTGAAAGAAACAGAAGGTGTGAACTCTGTCTCCTGTTGCTGACATAACAGGAAGGGGTTGGCTGAGACAGGAAGCCAGTGTGTGTGTGTGTGTGTATATTTGAGAAGAACCCAAGAGAAGAGACAGTCAGAATCAAGAATTTTTACCCTTGGTGGAAGAAGCAGAAGTGTTACATCATCTGGGAGCTGGGCTGCTACTGGACTGAGAACTTAGTTGGAGTTTTCTATGAGACCAGAATCTGGTGAAGGCTGAAGATGATTTCAAGAAGGCTGCCTGGAAGGCTGAGATTTCTTATGGGTCCTAGGGCCAGCCGAATTGCTGGAGGACTGAAGAAGCATGACTGGGATGAGACTTCGTTTGTGGCTTGGTTGATCCTTGAGTTCCCGACAACAGAAGTTGTGATAGTTTTGAGATGTGCTGGACCCTGTGAACTTCAGTATGTAGCAAGAACAGTCCAGAAGACTGGACGAGAACCTGGGAGCTGTCTGCCTCTGAATCCAGATGACTATTTGGTGGATTCAGATAGGAGCTGGGACCATGGAAGGGGATCCAGGGAATCTGAGAGAGCACCCCAAGTGAAGATGAAGAAAAGGCCTCTCCTTGGATATTGAATGTGTGATGAAATTGAAGTTTGCTAGACACTGAGGGGTGGAGGGTTTGTGTAATTTTCTAATGATTGTATTTAGTGATTAATGATACATAGTGACTGATTGCTAGATAAGTGACTGATTAAGTTAATCTGTAATTGCCTCATGAGTGGAAGATTGATTATTGTATTGTGAGATGACTGAATGAGTGAGGAGGCAAACCTCCTTAGGGATATCAGATGATTATTCTTTTGTTCTTTGTTCTAAATACTGTGAACACTTTGGTGAAAACTATGTGGCCATAATAAT
>CM053582.1:371446738-371467236 GCA_028627135.1 Pseudochirops cupreus | reverse complement strand
GAATGTGTATCTATCTATCTATCTTTGTATGTATATATATATATATGTGTGTGTGTGTGTGTGTGTATGTGTGTATATATATATATGCAATTATTATTATTATTATTGACTATATCCAACTGGAACTTGAGATACACAGGCACTGCAGTTGGGAGATCCATCCTGCCCTACCAAAAAGTGACATAGGAGACAACAGACTGGGGGAGGGGGGAAATACTGGGATGGCTGTTTTGGGGTGGTGGGCGGGGGAAAGACGGGGAGAAAAGATGTAACTCAAAAAAATTTAATGAAGAATCTCATATTAAAAAAAAAAAGAAAAGAAACAGGATAAGAAAAGGAGGAGTTGAGATTACTGTAGCATGGTGTTTTAAGAAAATCTGCTTATGAAGATAGCAGACTGAGCTCTTCCTGACAAATCCTCCACACAGATCTAGGAAAGCCAGCAGACCGAGTACCAATCAGAAAATTTAAGGCTGGCCCAGGGAAAAAGAGTTCTGAAGATACTGGGGCCAAGGTCTAGCCAAGAATGACTATAGGTTTCAACAGATAGCTCCCTACCAACCTGGAGGTGCAAACATAAGAGTCAAGAGAAAGACAAAAAGGCAAACACAACTAAACAATCACAAGGGACTAAACTAGAATAAACTGTTTACATTCTAAAACACAGGTCTAATCATGTCACACACTCCTTTATTCAATAAACTCCAGCAGCTTCCTATTGCCTCCAGGAATAAATACAAAATACTCTATTTGTCATTCAAAGTATGTCCCAATAACCTATCACCCTCTTACCTTTCCAGTCTTCTCATAACTCACTCCGTGATATACACTCCCACATGCACCCACTCACACTGGCCTCTTGGCTGCCCCACAAACAAGGCACTGCATCTCTCCGCTCCTACACTTTCTCTGGCTGTCCTGCACGCCCGGAACCTCCTCCTTCTTCTCTGACTACCGACCTTCCTGGCTTCTCTGAGGCCCAACTCAAAGCTCAGCCTCCATAGGGAGCCTTCCCCAACCCTCGAAATGTTAATGCCTTCCTTCTTTTAATGGTTTCCTATTTATCTTGTATGTAGCTTTGTCTATTTCTGTTCGAATTGATTGGAAGTTCCCTGAGGGAAGGGACTGTCTTTTGCCTCTTTTGTATCCCCACTAAGCAAAGGGCCTGACACACAGTAAGTAACAATAAACAGTGATTGACTGTTTGATTGACTACTATAGGGCCTCTTAATCTTATCATCATCATCATCATCATCATCATCATCATCATGGGTCGTATTAGACTTACAAGGACACATGAACATCCTATGGAAAAGATTAGATTCTTTTTGTCTGATGACAAAGGACACTGCCAGTAGCAATGCCTGGAAGTTGCAAAGTGACCATGAGAGCTATCCATAAGTAGAAAGGGCTACTTATTTAAGTTCCCCCTTCTTGGAGATCTGGTTGTCACAGCAGCTAGGTTATGAGTGGGACTAGACAGTTGCTAAGGTTCTTTACAACTCTAAAAATAAATCCTGTGATTCTGTGACTACAAGTTTTAGAATAGATGCTTAAGTATACCTTCAAATTTAATTTATTCCACTGGATATGTACCTAAGAATTCATTAACTACTGCTTTTGCAAACCCACATTTACTCCCAAAATCTCCACTGTCAATTAGGAGTCTTCACACTAGTGTGGTAAGGCAATTAGATACTTCATCCAAAAAGTGGAAAGATTCATTTAAAATACAAATAGCCAGAGGCCAGGAACTTCCTTCTATTAGAACCTAGTTTGATGTGAATGCTCAGCATTAAAGAATGAAAACAGGCAGGCCACTGGCTAAGGCTCAGAAATATTTTCCTTATAAAGCATGTCTTTGACACAGGATTAAGTCTACATATAACCAGCAAAGGAGTTCATAGACAGAGATCTCATCTATAAATGTCATTAGTCTACAAAGCCAAGACAGAGCAGGAAACGGCCGAGCTAAATCAGTCAGTCCACCAACAAACATCTATTAAGACCTTCCTATCTGCCAGGAACTTAGAAAGGCAAATGACAGTCCTGGCTCTCAAGAATCTCACAATGTACGGTAGCTAACTTCCATGATTTAAGGTTTCGAAGACACTTTTTAAAAATATCTTATTCAATCGCCACAACCAAAGGCTGACAAGTCAGCTTAAATGTGCAGCATTCTACCCATGAAACAAAAATTAAATCAATCATTTCTGTAAGGAAATAGGAGAGCACCAATAATAATCCTTAATATTCAAAAGGCCTTAAAATGGCAACAAAATGTGGCACTTCCTCTCTCCATAAAAGCTATGGTGCTACAAGCAGGAGGCAGGACAAAGAGCTTGTTTACAAACAGAGTCAAGTTTTTCATTTCTGGGCTCCATACACGTCTGCTGAAGAGGAGGCTACTCCTTACATTTTAATTCTTTTGAAGGCCTACAATTTCTCATATTCAACTCTTGCTTTGTAAATAAATTCAGCATCTTCTATTGGCACAGAAGAGTAAAACATTATATGTCCTGAAACTCCTCCTTGCTCCTTAGCAATCTAGTCCCAACTCCCATTCCCTACCAAGCTGAGTCATGGTATTGGACAGTTAGGATGAAGCTGGGAAGGAACTGACTGGGACAAGCCTTGGAGCATCCAAATGTGTGTTAAAAAAAGAAAAAGTTAATCAGAGGAGTTAGGTTAGAATCCCGTATCAGCTACTCACTGCCTGTGTGACCTCACTGGGGCTCAGTATTTTCTTCTGTAAAATGAGGGGATAGGGCTAGACCAGTGGTTCTCAACCTGTGGGTCGTGACCCCTTTGGGGGTCAAACAGGGTCGCCTAAGACCATCAGAAAACACATATTTCTGATGGTCTTAGGAATGGAGACACCGCTCCTCTGTCTCCAGGCTGGTCCACCCACATGTAGATACGCCCACATACAGATACACCCACATGCAGATACGCCCACATGCAGATGCGCCCACATGTGAGGGTCGAGGGTCGTGGCACTGGGAAGGTTAAGAACCACTGGCCCTAGACCATAAATTCAGCTAGGGGTGCAGTGGCTAAAGCAGTGGTGGGGAACCTTCAGGCTCAAGGCCACATGTGGTCTTCTAGGTCCTCAAGTGTGGCCCTTTGATTGAATTCAAACTTCACAGGACAAATCCTCCAGGCTGCAGGTTCCCCACCCCTGGGCTAGAGTGTCAGGCCTGGAATCAGAAGGATTCATCTGTTTGCTTCAGCTTCTTCATCTGTAAAATGAGCCGAAAAAGGAAAAGGCAAAACAGTTATCTATGCCAAGAAAACCCTAAATGGGGTCACAAAGAGTCCAACACGAGCAAAACAACTTAAAACAACATAGATTCATAAATTTAAGCTAGAAAGGCCCTCACAGTTCATCTTTGTGGTCCTTTTCCAGCTCTAAATCTACAATCCTAGTGTCTACAAATTAGGCTAGTTTTACTTCAGCAAATAGTAATTTGTAAAAGGCTTATAAATATTGAAAAAGTAATACTGGAGTTTAGGTTACAGAGTAACTATCCTGTTCCAGGAGAACAGGGCCTGCATGGGGTACATGGAAATGGAGAGAGAGAGTCCTTCCCACATAAGACACATTTCAAAGGAAAGATCAACAGCATCACTGACTTGTTAAGTGAAAAGGACAAGTCACAGGACTCCAGGGTTCTCTCAATTGGGGTTATGACACTGACAAAAAAGAAATATGGGAGAGTAATTTTGTTGCAAGGGGGTTGGGTGGGGAAAAGAGGGAATGTAAGCATATAAAACTGGATACAATTAATTTTTGGATACAATTTTTGGATAATCAGAGGCAAAAGGAAGCCTGATATAAGTGAAAATACCTATTAGACAACAGTAGAACAGAAATTTCGAATTTCCAGCCAAACCAGATTAAAATGTAATTGGGAAATGTTTAACAAAATAAATAAGAATGTAATACAATATAGATGATGTTAATTTGTGGTATTCTAAATCTGCAGCAGTAGGCATCCATTTCTATTTGGGTTTGACACCACTGATCTGTGAGTACTCTGCATAAAAACAACCAATGAAACCTCTAGTCGAGAACAACAGAACTCAAAAGTATAGAGACAAAAAAAAGAAACAAAATAAAGGGAAGCTTTGAACAACTGAACAACAGTGAATTACAGAGAATGGGAAAAGGAATTGGCAAAGGAAATGTAGGTAGGAGGAGATCCAATATAACAACACAGTATCACAGAAAGAAGAGTTTCAAGGGAGCAATGACAACAGCAGAAAGGTAAAAGAGAATAAGGGTGGAGAAAAGGTCAGAAGATATGACAAAAGTCACTGATAACCATCCTGAGAGCTGTGCAAGTAACCTTGGTCAAGTCATTTCAATAAGAATTTATTAAGCACCTACATTCAGAGATGTGAAAATGTAAGAGCTCCTGTCCTTGAAATATTAACATTCTTCTGGTAGAAAACAACATACATGTAGATAAACATATATGAAAATGAAATAGAATAAATAAAAAGTAATTTCAGGATGGTATGAGCCCTAGAAACTGGTGGGTTCAGGAGAGGCCTCCTGTAGACAACATCTAAGTTTTAAAAGAAGCTAATAATTCCAAGAGACAAAATTAAGGAGGGAATATTTCCCAGCTTTGGTACAGAGACTTTGCAGAGGCATAGATGCAGGAAATGGAAGGGAGTATACAGCGAAAAGCAAGTAGTTCAGTTTGAATGGAATGTAGAATGAGAAGGGAAACAAAATAGAGTCTGTTAAAATGAGCTAAAACCAGGATATGAAGGTCTTTAACTGCTAGACAAAGGAGGGTTCATATGTTATCCTAGAAGCAACAGGGAGTCTCTGAAGTTTCTGGAGCTGGGGTGTAATAGGTCAGATATATACTTTAGTAATATCACTTTGGTAGTTGTGGAGAAGATGAATTAGACAAAGAGACGGAGAAAGACAAATTGAAGGCTATTGCAAAATAAAAGAAATAAAAGAAATGAGAAAACATCTTTTTTCTTACAAACAAAAAAAAACAAAAACAAACCACCACCACCACAACAACAACAATTAGGCTTGTGGAAAAGTCTTTTGTACCCCTTCACACCACCCCAGTCCACCCCCAATCAGCAAGGGTCTCTTACTATAAGTATATGGTAGTAAGAAAAGAGCCTAGAGTGCTGAGAGTGAGGAATTCCTGGCAGTTCTAGGGTATGGGCTCTGGTTCTTTCCAAAAGACCCTAGCAATACCCTAGGCAAGGATTTCATCTAAACCCCAAATTAAAGGTGGTAGAGGGCATAGCCAAGTACCAAAGTCATACACTCAACCCAGGAATTGACCCTGGGTGCCCAGCTGAGTGACTCACTCAGATGATATGAAGCTCCCTGGGAGGAGTCACACAAGGTCATCACGGCTAAGAAACAAGGACAGGAGATACAGCCCTATAACAACAGAGGTGTAATATTCTTTGCCAACAGATGCTCCTTATATTTGTGCCTCTCCACTTATGAACTCTATATGCCCACTCTTTGCATTGATTCTATGTGTATTTATGAAGAGCACCCCAAATTTATGAGAGATGTTGCCACTGTTCTAAGTGTGCCATTATCAGTAAATTCCCGTATTTTGAGTGAACTGTGTTAAGTTAATAAGCTCTTTTAAATGAGCTTACTAATTAAAATGATGTGCTCATTAGTATACTGAGTGAAGAAGATATTTTAAGCAGTGAGCACTTCTTACTACTCATCTCCCTCAACAAAATTAAACTGGGTTTACCTATCCTAGGTCAAGTCAAGCCTAAAAGGCAGAGCTCTATCTTCCCATATAAAAATACCTCTAAAACCTCCAAATGTTTCATTACTATTGAGTAAAACACCCAAAATGCATCATCACATTTAATATTATTTTAGTTTTACACACTTTAAGGATCTATGATTTCATGAGCCTAAGAACTCTCTCCAAAAAGAGATTACAACCTTCATATCCTGTGATTAATCTGGAAATGAATCGCTCTGAACTTAGCTGGCCTAGTCCTCCAATAATAATTATACAGTGTACCTTGGAGACCATATTTAAAGTTCTTCCAGGTTCATAAAAGTAACTTGGCATATGCTTTCAAAGAAAAGACTTTGAAAAGAATAATAATAATAAATTAATAGCATTCACATAGCACTTTAAGGTTTGTGAAGCATTTAACATTCATCTTGTTTGATCAGCTGAGAATTCAGAGTGAAAGATTCAATCCATGAGTTAAAATCATGTGCTTTTCCTCAGAATAACTGCAGTAAGTGGCAGAAAGTGTTTGCTGAGCTAAAAGTTGATTATGCCAACATTCAATAAGTTATCATAACATTCACACAGCACTTTAAAGTTTGCAAAGCACTTCACATATATTATTTCATTGAGCCTCACACAATCCTGTGAGATAGGGGCTGTTATTACCTCTATTTTACAGGTGAGGAAACTGAGGCACAAATGGGTGCTTAATCAGTGTTTATTGACTGACTGAGACAGGTTCAGTGACTTTCCCAGCTAGTGTCTAAGACAGGATCTGAGTCCAAATGCAATATATACTGGACCACAAAGATACCCAGCTATTTTCACTATTAATAATTGAAAGTCATAACTTCACAGATAGTACTCTAATGATGCCCTGCAAATCTATGTCCCTTCTTGAGTTTCCTTCTCTTCTGTTTTAATGTTTCATGGGCACTTTTTAAAAAAATTTCCTGACCTTTTTTGCCTCATTATCACTATTTATTAATCCCACTTATTGCCCCTCTCTTGTAGAAAGTAAGTATAGTGAAGCGAAACAAAGCAACACAATGACTTTGTCTGAAAACATCTCTCTCATTCTGCAGATGTGTTAAGAGCTGGGAGGTATAATCATCATCAGTCTTCTGCAGCCAAAACTGGTCCTACACTGATCCAAGTTCTGAAGTCTTTCAAAGCTGCTTTCCGTTGTTTTGATTTCATTCTGGTCTTTGTGTAAATTATTCTTCTAGTTCTGCTCACTTCATTCTTTATCAGATTATACAAGTCTACCTAGTTTCTCTGAATCACATACAATCTTTTCTGTTCTTTTTGTACTGAAATACCTGTTAAAATTTATAATCTAAAGAATGTTTTGACGCAGTGGTTCTCAGCCTGTGGGTTGCGACCCCTTTGGGGGTGGAATGACCCTTTCACAGGGCTCGCCTAAGACCATCTGAAAACACATATTTCCAATGGTCTTAGGAATGGAGACACCACCCCTCTATCCATCTCCAGGCGGGTCTGCCTGCGCAGATACACCCATATACAAGTATTAAAGGGTCATGGCATTAGGAAGGTTGAGAACCACTGTCCTATGCAATGACAAAAGGGACACATTTGGAAAAACATGGGAGGATTTGTATAAACCGAAGTAAAGTGAAGTGAGAACAAGGGAAATAATTTTTACTGACAAGTGTAAAGGAAAACAATTGTGAACGACTTAAAAAGTATCAATGAAAGGAACCATAAAAATTCCAGCTGATGAATATGACCAATCGTATTTCCCACCACTTTACAGAAAGGTAAAATACAGAATGAGATCTATGTTTTCAGACAGGGCCAATACAAGAATCTCTTTTGTTTAATCATGCTTGTTACAAAAAAAAAATACTTTGTTGTGAGTGGAGAGAGGGAGAGTTCTGGGGAGTAGAGAGTTCAAAGGGAGCAGTGACAGTGATACAAGAAAAAAAGTAAAATGAATAACTTAAAAATACATGGAAGAGAGCAGAGAGAAGTTCAGAAAGGAACACAGACAAGCAAAACAGTTAGAACAGGTTACATTTAAAACATAGTTTTTAAAAACAAGCTACACATAGTGGAGATTTATGGTTTCACATGTAGTATTCTTTTCCTGTTCTTTATATGGGGAAACATCCATGTGTGTTAAATTTATAATAATAAAAAGGAAATTTTTTAAATTAAATTAAACACATTTTTGTAGCTACAATTATTATTAGCTAAACCATTTTCCCAAATTAAAAAACATATAAGTACTGTTATAATTAATATCGCATATACACATGACCTAAATCTAGGTACAGCAAAAAAATAATTTATGATAACATTGTGCCCCAGATTCTTAAATACTTATTTCTAAGATTTACAGTCATTATTATTAACTGGTTTTATAACCACTTCTATCTGCTGGGGTTTTTTTAGTTAAATTCTCAAGAACCTTTTTTTTTCCTTAACACTGATCTTCAGACTCCCTGCCATAGGCCCATCTTATACAGGGCAATGTCACTTGATAAACAGCTATAATAAAGGCAAAAATATTGGATTATAGAGCTAAAGGAGATAGATTCAAATCCTGACTCTCTCAAATCCTACTCCTTACCTATATGACTTCAGGCATCACTTCTCACCTCAGTTCTACTGCCTCAGTTTCCTGGTGAGAGGGTTGGAGAAAACAATTGAACATCCACTTCTCAAATAGTAAGAGCTTAAATAAGAATTCACTACCTGAATTCCCTCAGATAGAAGGCATGTTAGATCACTCTCACTCAATAAGCATTTCTTAAGCATCTACTACGGCCATAAATTCACAAGATAAATATAAAGTAATTTGGTGGGGGGAGTGGCAACTTCAAGGATCTGGATAAGCCCAGTGTTAGCGGTGGTGCCCAACCTGAGAGGCAGATGAGGAGGGAGTGTCTTTCCCAATGCAGGCACAGTTGATAGACAGCCTGCACAAAGCCCTAGATGAAGAAAAAGGAATTTTGTGGAAAAGAAAGAACAAGTAAGGCCGTGTAACTGGAATACAGAATTAAAGAAGGGGAGTGACGTGCAATTAGTCTGGCAAGGTAAGCTGGAGTCAGACTGTGAAGAGCTTTGTAGGGGAGCCACTGGTGATTCTTGAAGATGGCATGGTCAGACCTATGCTTTAGAAGTATCATTTTGGCTGCTGGATTTCTGTAACACAGATTTGAGGGAGAAGAGTCTTAGGGCAGGAGACTACTGCAATACCTTAAGAAAAAGGTGATGAGGGCCTGGACTAGGGTGGCTGCCATAGAAGTAGAAAGAAAGGAAAATGTGAAAAGACATGGCAACTGGTTGCATATGGGGGTGAGTAAAAAGATCAGGATTATTTCAAGATTGAGAGCCTGAATGACAAAAGAAGAATGGTATCCTCAACAGTAATAGGAAAAGTTAGGTAAGAGAGGAGAATCTTGGGGAAAAGTTGAATTCTGTTTTGGATATGCTATGTTGGCAATGTCCAATAGATAATGATATGGGATTGGAATACAGGACAAGAATAGGAATTAATATATAGATCTGGAAGGCACAGAGATAATAACTGAACCCATCAGAGCTCATAAGGTCACAGAAAGAAAGAGAATGTTGAGAAACATTTATCCCAGGACAAAGTCTTATGGTACACCGACACATAAGGGCAGGATATGGATGAGGATCCAGAAAAGGAGACTGGGGAATAGTCAGACAGTTAAGAGAACCAAGTGAGAGAAATGCTGAGAAAACCCATGGAGGAAAGAATATCCAGGATGAGGAGGTGGTTAACAGAGTCAAGTGCTGCAAATAGGTCGTGAAGGATGAAAGCTGAGAAAAGACCAATGACTCTGGCAATCCAATGAAGAATACAGATGAACTTGAAGAATGCGGTTTCAGTTGAGTGATGAGAAAGTCAGACTTCAGGGTGTTGAAAAGTGAGAAGAGAGAAGAAGCATTTTTGCAGACAGATTTTTCTAGGAGAGTGTGAAAGGGAGAAGAGAAACAAATGGTAGCTTGAGTGCACAGTAGCATCAGGTAAAGGTTTGAGAATGTACGGAATGAATACAGCAGAGAAAGATTCACTAGATAGGAAGAGATCAGAAACGAGAGGGGACAATTCTGAAGACAAGTTACTGGAGGAGAGAGAGAGACACAATAGGTGGGGTAGAGAAGGTGCCCTTGACAAGGACAAAGGTAGAGAGTACAGGAAATAAAGTAAATAGGTAGTGAGATGTGGTTTCTAAGAACATATGAGGCAAGGTCCTTTGTTGAAAGGGAAAGAGGAGGTATGGGAGGTTGAGGAGAGAACAAAAGTTTTGGAACAGGTGATGGAAGGAAGAGAAAGATTCAATTAGGAAAAAGTAAAAGAATTACCTTGTAATAGTAGACATGGCCAGGAAAATTGTGTCACTATCTCCAACACCATGTAAGAACAGAGAAAGTTAGATGGTTGGGTAATCCAGAGTTGCGATTTTGCAAGGCATGAGCAGCAAAAGGACAAAGGAACAAGGGATTCAAAGGGAAAGGATAGGGTATAGTTGACTGCTTCTCTCTAGGGTGAAGATTGGGAAAGGAGACATACAGAATTCCATTCTTTATAGTGATTAATATTACAAGCAAATATATGTCCAATTATTTTTGGACAGGATCTCATTAATTACAAGGAACTATTCAGCCTGGTACTCAAATTATAAACAAATTTCCAGAGAGAATTCAATCTAAGAGACAGCAGCAAAATAAAGTAAAAAACCATTTCTATTCATGTTTTTATCCCCCAAATTTGGATTTAAATCATTAAAAATGCAATAATTTCCACTCTAACAGAAATTTCCTCTAACCTCTTCTTACTTATGACATATTTTCAAACTTGTATTAACTTTAAAGCCTCACTACACTGCACTGAAGAGTCAAGGAGCCCTAGATTAATATCCTCTCTTAGACATTTATGAATTGTATCACCCTGGAAAAGTCATTTAACCACTATCTGCCTCAGTTTCCTCATCTAGCTCAAAGGATTATTGTGAAAATTAAATGAGATAATATTTATAAAATGTCATATAAATGCTAGCTATATATTGTTACTAATATATATTACTATTATTTTATGCTTAATCACGATGCAGAAGTGATTCTGGGTTCTGGAAGGCTACATCAGTGAAACACAAGTTCTGGCAGGCTATATCAAGAGGGCAAGGCTTCAACAGAGCCTTACACTCGATAAACTCAGAGGTCTATCACCAGAGGGCGGGCCAGTAGGTAGCAAATTATTTTGATGCAGTAACTAATAAAATCATTTACTTAGAGTTTCAATCACATCAGTGAAAGTAATACACAGACTAACAAAATCAGACCTTCTGAAATATGAGCCTTAAAACTAACTAAAATCATCATTATAAACTGCTTAAGATTGTGAGTTTCCATTTCACATATAAATCCCGATAATGCCAGTATAACCCTCAAAAATGGATTTTCAATTAACAATTTTAAGGGATTTGAACAACACAAATATAATCCAATTGAACAAACCATGCTGAAGGATCTGTAAATAAATACGACAATTCATTTGCTGACAAAGATATTTTAGAAATCTGTGTGGATTGGACCAATGATAAAAGAAAGTCTTAATTAATCTGCTCTGGAGATTACACGGGGAAGTTTCAGGGGCAAGGTGGATTATGAGGGAAGTAAAGCAAAAACAAAACCTGGATGAATGTGCAAAGCTGTGCATCACTGGCAGGTACAATAGGGAGAAAAGAGGGCCGGGAGACCCTAGGCAAATACAGAAATGTTTCTGTATCATTTGTACCACACTATTTGACCGTACTCGAAAAACATGCCTACAGGTAGTTCTCAGTCTGGTGCATAAGCACCCCTATCTATGCAAGCAAAAAAAGAGTTTGCCCTTAAAATTCTGTACCTTTCTCCCTACCAGAATGCTACCTTTGGTACTTCAACTTAACTTGGAGCTTTTAGCATTTGCCAAGCTGCTTCTTTTAAGATCTCTAACTGGAACCATAATCTATACGATTTATAGGAATGACAATAAGCGGCATAGTCAAGGAAGTATCTACTGTCAGGAAGAATAACTCTTTACAAGAACAAAGGGACGCTCCTTTCAGACTTTGATGATTTTGATGAGTAGAAGAAAAAGACAAGGCAAAGGGAAAAACCGTTTAGCCTGGTACCAGATACACAACAGACACTTAACAAATACTCGTTAACTTGACTTAAACTGGGAAAGCACAAAGCCAATACCCTGGTGAAAGTAAGTTTAAGTGTTTTGTGCTTTAGTTGCTCATTTTCACATATACGGGAAACAACGAAACAGAAAACTGTTTTATGGTTACCAGACAAATATACTTTGCTTGATCTTGGTTCAGCCAGCAGACATGAGAATTTGGCTACTTATCATAAGTTGGAGTAAGACTGAACAATCAATGGAGATACATTTCAGAATAAGGCAAAGGTAACAGGGTAAAAGAATAATTTCAGAGTTATATGAAAGAAGCTATAACTTTCTGTACTGGGTTTAGAAAGGAAACATCAGAGCTGTGCAAAAGAAACGGAGAACTTGAAAAAAGAAACTTTTCTGCCCTGCCACCTACTATCCACAGGATGTAAAGAAGAAAGGTGAAGATACTTTCCTAAATGCCTCCTACTGGCTGGAAGGTGGACAAGAGGGGAGAAGATATTGGTCAAGAGGTAGATTAAAAAGATGATCCTCTGCCCTGTCACCTATTGTCCAGGAGGTGAAGAAAAAAAAAAAAGAAGGTACTCTGCTATCCTATTACCTGCTGCCAAGGAGGTAGAGAAGAACCTCAGGGCCCAGCCAGAGAAATAGAACTAGAACTGGATAGACTTTCGCTGATCCTAAACTAAGGGTCTCCATCCTGACTAAGAGACCATACTTCACTTTAGCTAAGGGGATCAGGTGGACCTGCAGTTGGAAGTATTACCAACACCATCAAAAAGTAGGAATAAGCCAAGTACAACAAAGGAAAACCCCAGTGTAGCAAAGGACTAGCAGCAAAGGAATCCAAGATATCAACCCATTTAGCTGAGATTATACTCTTTAAGAAATGAATCCTATCCCTCCATGGAAAAGCCCAGTCATTTCAACAACATAAAAGTTACACTCATCTGTGAACCCTGAAAGGTCAGTTCCTGAAGAAGAGAATGGGCATTAATGATCCTAGATTCTGAGTTAAAACCAGTGTTTCCTATAATGTTAACAGAAGGAACAGCCATCCACCAGTTACCCCCAGAACCATGAAAGTAATAAGTTATAGCAGCCCTGTGAGGAACCCCCAACCTGCTGGCATCTTAGGTGCTAGATGAGAAGGGAAATAGGGAAGGAGATAGAAAGGGAGAGGGAAAGGGAGAAAGAGGAGAGAAGGAGGAAAGAAGAGGGAGGGGAAAGGAGAAGGAGGAGGGGAAGAGGAGAGATGGAAGGGGAAATAGAGGATCGGACATAAGGAGAAAGGGGGAGAAGAAGAGAAGAGAAGGGAGGGGGAAAGAGAAGAGCGGGAGGGTGAAGGGGAGAAAAGAAATGGAAGAAAAGAAGAAAAGGAGGGAGGGGGAAGAGGGAGAATAAAGCACTGAGATACCAATGCTGAATGGAGAAGAGAACTACAGGAGGTGTGGCCAGAATTTAATCAGGGAATCTATCTAAACTGAATTGGATTAAGATCATTGAAAATCTGGAACCTTATGAATTTATCAAGTAATAGTGTATGTAATTCAAGTGCTTTGTAATTTTTTTGTACAAGAACTGCTTTAATATTTAACTTCAAGACAATTACTCATAAAAATTTCATATAAGCCTACCCTAGAGTTTATTATCCTATCTCAATTTATAGGTCAATTTATATCTCAATTTATCTTAGGTCCTGAAACGATCTAAGATATTCTAGAAGATGTAGAGGCCTCTTAAATATTAATGAGGAATTACCAGTATTGAAGCCTACCTAGAAACACAAATATAGCCTGACATCATTTACAAGGAAAATGTTATCTAGGGTTCAACGGCTGCTTCCGTTCATCTTCCCCCCAAAATGATTCAAAGTTTCACTCACACCTAATAGAGTCAGTGAACAAATTTTGTAAAAGAAATCTGTCATGAGCACATAGATTTCCCTTATAAAAATCGGAACTATAGGAATAAAGCAAGGAAGGTCTACTCTAAACTTACTTTGAGAAGTCATGAGATGCTGAGTGAGGAGATCAGAACCAGGAGAACTTTGTACACAATTACAGACACGTTGTATCTGTGATGACTAAGTTTGATAGACTGGGCTCTTCTCAGAAACGCAAGGTTAGAAGTCAACTCCGAAAGACTCAAGATGGAAAGGAATGTCCACATCCAGAGAAAGAGCTACAGAATTCAGTCCGAATGCAGACTGAAGCAAACTACTTCCTCTCTCTCTGTTTTTTGTTTTGTTTTGTTCCTTCTTTCTCACTGTTTAGTCCACTGGTTATCATTCTTCTTTACGACTTGACTAATGTTTAATGTGAAGATATCTGCAGAACCTTTATCGGATTGCATGCCGCCATGGGGAAGGGGGGGGAGGGAGAAGGAGAGGTACGGGGAGAAAATTTGGAACTCAAGGGATTGTGGAACTGAATGTGGTAAACTAAAAGTAAATAAACACATTTTTTTTAAAGAGAAGTAGATAGAATTTTACTTGACTCACTGACAGGTGAAACACACACATTGTTATTACAATGACACTGGTTCACAGAATAGATGGATACTCTCTAGACGCAAACAGCCTCGGAAAGCGCTTCAACGAACTTCATTAAAAGTTGTCATTTTGCCCGTAAATGTGTTGTTTAAGAAATTTTCTGAAACACTGTCAAGACATTCTGCGAATAACAAATTGGACAACATCTACTGGGGATGTTGGGGGAGGGGAAGACAAATTTAGAACCTTAAATTTAAAATAATAAATAAACTTTGCAGAATCAAGAAACCAAATTCACAAAAGGTTCCTTTGGATGCCACCGGCCAAGCTGAGCAAAGCTAAGAAACTTATTACCATAAGGGATGAGTGATGGGGCGGGGAAAGCAGCACGGATTCTAGGAGGACAGACACCTCCAAGAGGGGTGGGAAGCCCAGCCCGGGGTCCTTCTGTCCCCGGGGGTCAGCCGGCCAGCTCAGGACGGGCCCGGGCAGGAGCACCTGCCTCGGGGTCACCAGATGCGGCCGCCCGCGCTCGCTGGCCCCCGGGGCCGCAACGTGGATTCCAGAAACGCGCCGCAGAGTCCGGCCAGAAGGTGACAGAGCGCCCCCCTCCCCCACGTCACTGACCTTCCGCAGGGCCGGGACGAAGAGTCCGCGCCATTTCGGGTGGTTCTCTTCGCAGAAGAAGTCGTAGGGCTGTTGCGGCGGCTGCATGGCCCCGGCGGCGGCTCCGCCGCATCGGGGGTGGGGGAGCGAGGGCAGGGCCGGGAGGCAGCGCCGGCGGCCGCCCCGCTCCGAGTCCGGGCGGCTCCCTCCCTGACAGCTCGCGGCGCGGCCCGGGATGGGAGGGGCCGCTGCTCCCCGCAGGCGCGTGGGGCCCCGGGCCGGGGGCACCGCGTCCGCGAGCCCGAGCCGGCCCGGCGGCGACGGCGGCGGCGAGTGCCTCCTCCTCCTCCTGCTCCTCCTCCCTTCTCCTCAGCCGCCTCCTCCTCCTCCGGTGCGGGCCGCGGCCCGGTCCTCCGCTGGCACTTCCTCCTTTGTTTGGGTTAGCTGCCCGGCGGTGGTGCCGCTGGCCTCGCCCCAGCCCCGCATCCCACCCGCCAGCCCCCCACTACCCGCTGCGATCGCGGCTGTGGGCGGAAAGCGGCAGAGCCCGGCGGCCCCGGCCTGTCCTCATCGCTCCGCGCCTCGCAGTGCAGCCCGCCTCAGCCCCGGAGCCATCTCCGTAGGGAGGAGGGCACAGAGGACACGGAGAGGGGCCGGGATGCGTAGGCTTCCTTCGAGACCGAGACGGGACGCTCCCTTTTCCTCCCCCGCCCCACGGGCGACCCCTTCAGCTTCCCGAGAGACCGGACGGGAGAGCGCTCCGGCAGCAAGAACGAGCTTCTCTTCCTCCGAATCCGAGGCTCCCCCTTCCCCTGGCCCGGGTTCTCATCATTCCCCCTCACCCCGGCGAGGCCCGGCACTAAGCATGCGCACTAAGTAGGAAGGAAGAGGCGGTGGCTGAGACGCGAGGCTGGAGCCTCGGCCGAAGCTGGGGGGGGGGGGGAGGCGGAGGCGGAGGCGGGTGCGCGCGCGCTGCCCGGGACCACGGATCGCGGCGGCGCGCGCAGCTGTGAGTGTGTTGGAATTCTAGTGGGAGACCCCGGCAGGCGCCCAGTGGCAACCGTGCGGCCGGCGGCTACGGCTTCCTAATCCTCCAAGGTTGCTAGCGTTTTCGCCGAGTTAAATATACCCACGCACTAACTATCCCAACCTCCCTTTCGGAGAAGGAAGGTTTAGGTTGACTTTTTGGCCCGGTTCTTGCTCATGGCCTTCTTCGTGTCCCTGCGCGGAGCAACTCGCCGTGTTCAGAGGTCGCGAGGACTAACTTTATTTTGGGAATCCCAAAGTTAGAAGATTTACCTTCAGGAGAAGAACATGAGACAATCTAAACCAATCTTGGAGGCTTCCTAAGTAGAGGAGGTGCGTTGCCTGGGAACTTTTATCACTCCTTGTGTATAAGACGAGCAATAAAAAAATGAAATTAAAGGTTTAGAAGAAAAAAACTTAGAATAATAGTTTAGAACAGAATATAGAAAACTTTATCCAAATAATAGATTTCTGAAAAAAATAAAGCATTCAGAATTAAATAACTCTACAAGACAGCAAGAAACATTAGGACAGTGTCAAAAGATTGAAAAAATAGAAAAATGAACTTGCTTTGAAAACAGCTGACCTGGAAAACAGGTTAAGATAGTCTGAGAATTATTGCACTCCCTGTGATTACCACTGCCTCCTCAAAAGGAACCTGGATACCATATATCAAGAAATCATGAAGAAAACTGCCTAAATCTGTTAGAACCAGAAGGCAAAATGAAGAATAGCAAGAACCCACCTATGAACTCCTGAAAGAAACCTAAAATTAAAAACAGCCAGAAATTTTATAGCCAATCCGAGGAAAATTACTGCAATTAGCCTAAAAGAGTTTGAGCAACAAGGAACTACAGTGAAGATCTCGTAAGACTACTTCGTAGTCTTATAAATGGGAGAGAAAGTCTTGCAATGTGACATGCCATGTCGACCTCTATTTAAGAATTTAAGAATTGGTTAAAGGAGACAAACAGATAGTGGTATACAATTACAAAATTTATTCCCCAAAGCTATAGGATACTTGGGCAAGGAGGCAGGAGCTAAGTCCTGACTGATGAACAAAAGGATGAGAGAGCTTAAGTACATTTTAGGGTGGCTAAGTCAAACAAATTTATGATTCCCATAATGGTTTAATCATTGTATGAGAAAGGAATTTTCTTAATTGAATAAATGGCAAATACAATAAAACAAGAGAGATGACAAAGTGTTGATTGAAATTATGATCCAGAATACCTGTGTTTTCTTTACCATTAACATTCCATAACAAGGTATATGTTCAGAAAATCTTAAGATAAGAAAAAGTCCCATTACTCAAGTTAATGCCTCAAGTTGAGGGTCTCATCCTTAAGGGCCATAACGTAGGCTTTGTTAACATAAGGAGAGGT
Organism: Pseudochirops cupreus; assembly: GCA_028627135.1. NCBI lineage: Eukaryota > Metazoa > Chordata > Mammalia > Diprotodontia > Pseudocheiridae > Pseudochirops > Pseudochirops cupreus. The sequence continues at coordinate 371,449,785 of CM053582.1, read as the reverse complement.
GTTCTCCCAGAGCAAGACGAAGCTGAGTCTGTTTGGAATTTATGATCTCTGGATGCCTGTGTTAAATCCTACTCCCAGCCTTATCTGGGCTCTGGAGTGGCTGAGACAGAAAAGGAAACTTTTTTAAAATGAGGCAAAGTAGTCTGTTTGATTAATTCAGACTTTGGCCAAAATATGGTATTTAATGATTATCAGCCAAAAGGTAAAAGATAAAGACTTAAAATGAAGGATAATTTACCCTACAAAACTGAGTATAAGCCAAGAAGTGGGGCAGGGAGGGAGGGAGGGAAAGAATCTTTAATGAAATAGAGGAGTTTCAAGAATTTTTGATGAAAGTACCAGAACTGACTTGGAACTTTGAAATGAATATGCAGGAGTCAAGAGAAAACTAAAAAGAATGATCTTTGAACTTTGAAGATACAATAAAAAGGTTATCAATGAATAGGAACCCAAGTGAAGAGAGTCAGAGAACAACTAGCTGCCCACACTGAACTCAAGTTACTAGGCCTAAATAAACTATATTCCACTCTAGATGTGTTGCCATGTACCCAGTTGATGTCCCTTTGAAACAATGGCCACTGGAAATCATGCAATCCCTATCACCACCCCTACCTCCAGCCCCCCAAAGAACTAATCTGCCTACATTTTGGCACTCCACCCTGGGACTGAGCTATCCTGATTGGTGATTTAGTACAAATCCACCTAATCCACCATTGTCAGATCATCTACCTCATACTTCTTGCCCTTTCTCCTACCACTTGGTTTACTTCCCACATGTCCGCGTCTTGCTTGGAGGACAGTAATCAGTACTACTATTGCTTCTGGAAAGGATAGGACAATTAACTGCCCTATGACTCTACACACCATTCCCATAATTCCTCAGACAAAATCTTCCTTCCTTGGGTACCACTCACTAATGTATGTTGTCTACCCCTATTAAAATGGTAAGATTTTTGCGGGCAGGAATCGTCTCATTTTTGTGTTTGTATACCCAGTACCTCACACAGTGCTTGGCACATGGTATGTGCTTAGTAAGTGCCTTTTCATACTTTTTTTTTTTTTAAGTCAGAGCAGGAGGATTGAACCTGTCTCTAAACCCAGTGTTCTGTCCACCATCCCAGGCTGCCTCTCAGATAGGAAGAGACATTGCAAGTATAGTGTTTCCTTGTTGGTTGCTGAGAGAAAAGGAGAGGAAATTGTTACTCATATCTACATCCATGAAGCCACATCTGATGTTATACAAAAATATTGTCCTTCTTTATTTTTAAAATATATGGGAATTGCATCCTCACCTTCCCTGGAAACCAGTTGTAAGTGTAGATTCACACAGGTACAGTGCTAAAGTTGGGAATCAAGTTTCCTTACTATATCAGTTTACTTTTGTATTGTGCTATGCATTTTAAAAGTTTTTTCACATACACCGTCTTATTTGAACCCCACAAAAAACCGGTAATAATAGGACAGCTATTATTATCCTCATTATTCTGTCTCTTTTTTTTCTTTTTCTTTAATTATTAAAAATTCTTTTTATTCAGTCTTCTTTTTTTTTGGAGGGGGGAAGGCAGGGAAATTGGGATTAAGTGACTTGCCCAAGGTCATACAGCTAGTAAGTATTAAGTGTCTCAGACCAGATTTGAACTCAAGTTCCTCCTGACTCCAGGACCCATGTTCTATTCACTGTGCCACCTAGCTGCCCCTATCCTCATTATTCTAAAGAAGATATTGAGGGTTATAAAAATGAAGTGACCTCACACTGCTTCATACAACTACTGACTAACCAATTGACCTTGGTAAAGTCACTTTCCTTTCTGGGCTTTGTCTGCATTGTCTCTAAAATGTGAACTAGAAGATCTCTAAAGGACCCTTCCAGATCTAGTGAGCCATGAACATATATCTTATAGGGAAACCAGGATTCTAACCCAAGTCTTTTGATTTCCAAGTTTCTTGTTCTCTACATTAATAAGTCAAGGATCTGTCATTTCTTTGAGGTGGGAACTCCTTCCACCAAACCCAAGTCTTTCTGACTCCCAAATCCAGCATTCTATCCTCTATATTAATATTACAGGGTGACTGGCCAGTGAAGGCCCAGGTCTTAGGGGCTGATGCACAATATGCTTTGCTTAGTAACCTATACTGAAGCTTGGTGAGCCTGCTTTTGGGCATGCGTACCAGAGGGGCTTTTTCTCCAATTCAGAATATTGCAGAGCTTATTCTTTGATGATAAAAAGTCCCTTAATTGCTGAGACAGAACTAAATGTTCAGGTTCAAACAAAGGGAAGAACTCTCTCCTTGATGGATTTCAAATGAGAAGGAAATATGTTGTTGGTTCCTAGGTGAAGAGTTGACATCAACAGAGCTGTGGTAGGAGCTGCTATCAAAGCCCTATCTTCCTGGCCAAGAGACCCTGCAACAGGAGTCTATGTCAGTTTGCCTGCCCATAGCAGCAAAGACCAGTGAGGAACCCAGCCTTGATGTGTATAACCTGCTTGACCCAGTCCAACAATGAATCAACCCAGCAGAACAGACATGTCTGAAAAGCAAAAGAACTACTTATTCACTGATTATGCCACACTCAAAAGTGAATTGGGGGGGCAGTGGTGCTTTGTAGTAACCACTTTAAGTTAGAGCCCACTGTTTCAGGGACCATAAGAGCATGTAGAGGAAAGTATACCCTAGTTTGAGGGGAAGTTTTTGAAGCCTTTGTAAAATCTAATTGACATTAATTAGTTAACTGATATTGAGGTGAAATCATTTGGTTAGTTGGTTAATGATATTGAGCAACTGGGCAGTTGTTACTAGAATAGTGATTAAATGATATTGGGAAAATATTAACTGAGTATGATATATTGGAGGAAAGCAATGGTACTAGAGAAATATATCCCCAACCTTCTAGGATTACTCCCTAGAACTTGGAGGTAGGACAAGTAGCTCCCATCTGGGCACCCAACCTTCCATTAAGGGTAGGAATTGAGATAATGACATCCAGAGCCTATATACCTATACACTATCTACCTACTCTCTCTCTCTCCATATATATATATATATAT
>CM053582.1:371325172-371446238 GCA_028627135.1 Pseudochirops cupreus | reverse complement strand
CTGTCCCAAATTGCTGGGGTCCTCCCAGCTGCCGTAGCCCTCAGGAAGGTGCTGGGTCCCTTTCCTACTTACTTCCAGCTCACTGGATAATGAAGACTCACAGGACCGAGGCCCAAGACCACGATCTGGATCCAGGCCGCTCAATGCGAGAGCACTTGGCCTCTGAACGATCGCTTAGTCCCCCTGCTGTCTGCAGGCTGTGGGCGCGGAAGCTGCAACACGGAGGCAGGTGCAAAACCTCTGCCTTTCACTTTCCAGCCCTGAAGGCCTTTCGGCCAGACCGCTTTTCTGCCTGGATTTTGCAAGTCCCACTGACCTAGTTCTGAACGCTGCAGCTGCCGCTAATCCGCTCACCAGAGGCTCCTTGGCTCCTCCCGTCCAGCCACCCTGGGGCTCAGCCAGGGCTTCAGGCCAGGCTGGTTTCGGTTCTCAGTGCTGATATGGTTCCTCGTAGCTGAGCTGACTTTAGTGGAAAGTATATTTGTGTGCGTTTTGGAGTTCTAGGATTAGTTTAGAGTCCTGTTTTATGGGTATTTTGGGATGGCTCTGTGAGAGCTGCAATATGTTGCTGCTGCTACGCCGCCATCTTGGCTCTGCCCCCCCGACCTCTCACTTTTTCTTTGGCATTTATGGGTTGATAATTCTGGAAACCGCCATTGCTGCTGGTGATCCACTCTCCTGAAGTCCATTGCAGCTGCTGGTCAGGGCCCTACTAATGATCTTTTAATCACCAAATCTAGTGTTTGCCCCTCCTATATTTATCCTTCGCTGGCTTTGAAACACTGTCTTTTTTTTTTAACTTTTGTTTATTTTTAGTTTACATTATTCATTTCCATGAGATTTTGAGTTCCAAATTTTCTCCCCGTCTTTCCCCTACCCATTACCCCAAAACAGCAATCCCACTGTATACCCCCTCCCCCAATCTGCTCTCTCCTGTATCCTCCCCCATCATTCCTCTGATTTTCCAGTAGGGCAAAATGGATCTCCCTACCCCAGTACCTGTATGTCTTATTTCCCAGTTGCATGTAAATAATAATAATGATAATTATATATATATATATACACACACATATGTATTCTTAACATTTGATTTTAGAACTTTAAGTTGTAGATTCTTTCCCTTCTTCCCTCGTCACCCACTCCCATTGGAAAGATAAGCAATTCAATACAGGCCATACGTGTGTAGTTATGCAGAACATCTCCACCATGGACATATTGTATAAGACTGACTATATTTCCCTCCTTCCTATTCCGCCTCCCACTTGTTCTGTTCTCTACTTTGTCCCTGTCCCTTTACAGAAGGGAGTGCTTCTAACAACCCTCCCCACCAACCTGCCCTCCCCTCCATCCTTCCTTCTCTCATCCCCTTCCCCCCACTCTCCTTTAGGCCAAGATATCCAATTTAGAAACACTGTCTTTTTTGAAACACCTTCTCCTTGATGCTCTCTTCTCTCTAGGTTTCTATGACACTGTTCTGTTCTGTTTCTTCTGCTTATCTCACTATTCCTCAGTCTTCTTTGTTGGATCTTCATCCAGACCACCAGCCATGGATGTCCCCCAAAGTTCTGTCCTGGGTCTTCTCTTGTCTTTTGATACCAGCCATCGTCAAACTACTTTATAAACCAAAAGTGATTTTTACATTTTTAAATAAGGTTTTAGTGCATTTAAAAATGTAAAAAAAGAAAGCATTCTTAGCTCACAGCATTCGGCCCCCAGGTAGCATACTTTTTCTTTTGGTGATCTCATCACTTCTTATGGCCTCAATTATCATTTCTATATGCAAATGATTCTTTAGACATATTTATTCAACCTCCCCCTGTCTTCCTGTCTCATATCACCAACTGCCTATTGGACATTTTGAACTAGCTGAGCTATCTGTCCCATAGACATCTTACACTCAACATCTTAATTCCCTCTCCTCTTCCCCTCCTCTGCCTGCTAATCTTCAGAACTTCCCTGTTACTATCAATGGCACTACTCTGTTACTATCAAGGGCTCTACCATCTTCCCAGTCACCCAGGGTTATAATCTACGTGTTGTGCTCAACTCCTTACTCTCTTACCCCCTCCTCACTTACCCAATCTGTTACAAAGTTCTCTTGATTCTGCCTTCATGATATCTGGTGTTCCCCTTGAGATTACTATCTATGTAGTGGAACCAAATTCCTCTCTGATGTTTCATGCCATAATATATATTCACTTCTACTTTTTCATATGAATTTAATTGACATTATCATGTCACATCCATTTTCCAAAAAAGGAATTTTGCCAGAAGTAGGCAGAAAATAAAGAATAGTTTATTTTACAGAGGGTGTTAAAAATTCCTGAATATTTTTAAAGCATCATTTGTTTCCCTGTGATGTTTGTGTTTTTTCTTCTTTTCCTGCCTGGCTGTCATTTCCTCAGGGAAACTCTACAATTGTAAAATAATGACCTTTTTCCAGTTGATCCTCCATGACAAGAAAAAAACCTACAAGGAAAAATAAGAAGCAATGTATTTTTTGCCTCATCCTTTTGTTGTAATTTTAAAATAAAGTGTTACAAATTGTATATATCCTGTCCTCTTGACTTTTATTGAATACCTTTTTTTTTTGCCAACAAGTAATAAAGTAATTGTCTTTGTAGGTTCAGCATCAAGTTCACCCCAATCTGTCAGCAAAAGAAGATTCTCTATATTATATTGAAGAGTTGATCCTTCAACTGCTAAATAAATTATGCATTGCACAGCCAAGGACTGTTCAAGATGTAGAGGTAAGAAAAGATAAGTTAATTTTATTTCAAATGCTGTACTGGGCTGATTCACCTTGGAAATCATAGTAACAAAACATACTCAGCCATCACTACTCATAAGCTTTTATGCTCAAACTTAAAAAAAAACCGACTGTAAATTAGGTCAAGCTTGTTTTAAAATAATTATTTTGGCTATCAGTTCAAAGGAAATTAAATCAGAAATATTTGCTAATCTCAGCTTGACCTTCAAAAAGAATACTTTGGGCTATATTATTTGTTACTTTTAAAATTTGTTCTAAAATTAGGAGATGCTTCTAATTAAAAAAAAACCACTTTAATTTTAAAGTGCTTTTTAGCTAGTAGGATTTTTAAGGATTCATAAAATTGAATCATTTATTTACCAAGTCTGTTTGTGCAATCAGATTTGAATATTAAATCTGTACAATTAAAAGGAGTTTGAAAAAGGCACAATAGTTTTTACCTCTGGCTTGTTAATTGTTTTCAAGATGTTAGTTTTCAGTTTGTTAAAATTTTGGAGAGTAATGTCTTAAAATAGAAGAGCCTGATAAAATACATTAAACTAATTTGTATATGTTTATAAAAATGTAGTTGTCCATACCATAATGTTAGTTGAGAAGGCACTATATTTTTCTGCAGTATAGGGCTTTCAAAGGTGTGTTTCACCAATAACCATCCTAAATCCACCCCCAAAAGTCTTTTATCATTCCATCTAATTCCTTCCATCACCCTTGTTATTGAATCCCCGTTATTATACCTAAAGCTAGCCAGAGAATCTTATTTGTTCCTACTAATATGAATGGAAGCTATTACATGAGGAACCTTATTATAAAATCATCTGGTATGTAATTTCACATAATACGTATAATATCTATCCTCTTGCATTTACATCTTGCATATTCCTGATGATCTCTGTTCAGAACTTCCTCTGTTAAAGAATTCTTTACTCTTGTAGCACCTGTCTCAGACCCCTTTCCTACAGAGGTTCTAGTTACTATTTCTAAGAAACTTGAAGAATAAAGTTTAACAGTCATTCTGTGAGAGAGTTCTGTCATGGTAGTTGGAAAAAAAAACTGAGGAGAGAAGATTAATGGAGATGGTTTGGGAGAAACTAAGGAGAACACAGCAGAGGAGGAAAATTTTTCTTGGAAAAATCATTTTAATTATTATTTTTCAAAGAAACATGGAGCTAATTATATGAGGGGTGAGCCTCAGATGACTGACAAACATTACTTTCCTATCATGACTGGAGAAGACAGAAATCTTTCGTTATTAAACTACAAAAACCCTTCTTTAGAAAAACAGAGACAGTATGGTATAGTGGTAGATAGCTGACCTTGAGTTGGACCTGGGTTCAAATTTCATCCCTGACAAATATTGGCTATTGCAATACACTTTCTTAGTGCTCTCGGTAGCTGTTGGAGGTGCTGACTTGAATTGGTAGAGGGTATTTTGTTACCTAGGAATTCCTTATACCAGTGAAATCACAGGAGTCCTTCATCCCTTTCTTTTGTAGAGAATGAAAATGATTCTATGAAGAGACTTTTAAACAAAAGTTTATTTAAAAAAATTTTTTTTAGTTTTCAACATTCACTTTTATAAGATTTTGAGTTTCAGTTTTTTTCTTCGTCCCTCCCATCCTCCTCTCTCTCCTTCCTAAGATGGCAAGCACTCTAATATAGGTTATACATGTATGACCATATTAAACATATTTCAACATTAGTCATGTTGTGAAAAAAGAATCATAAAAAAAGGGAAAACCCATGAGAAAGAAAAACAATTGGAAATAGTCTGCTTTGATGTGCATTCAGATTTGATATAGTTCTTTCTCTGGATGCGGACAGCATTTTCTATCATGAGTCTTTTGGAATTGTCTTAGCTCATTGTATTGTTGGGAAGAGCTAAGTCTATCATAGTGGATCTCTGCACAGTGTTGCTGTCACTGTGGACAGTGTTCTCCTGGCTTTGCTCACTTCACTCAGCGTCAGTTATGAAGAGACTTTTTAAGGCATTGTGATTTAAATGGTGTAGGACTGTCTTTTCTAAAGCAAGTCAATCCATAGTTACAGTCATTTTTTGAGGTGACTTGGGCTAGATATTGCCATAACTAAAATATTGTTGATAAGTATATGTCACATGATCTGGGGTCACTCTCTCAATTCCCCACTCATACAGAGTGGGGCTGAGTCAGCAGATGGAGGCTTCTCCTGCATCCCCATTATGTGTTTCCCTCTGATTATTAGTTGATGCCAATTAGCCAACCAAATTTATTTAACTTTTAGAAATGTGTATTTACTAAGGTGGTACAGTAAGAATATTTGGGAGAAAACATCTCTTTAAACCAGGGGCACCCTCTTCCATAAGTACATATGGAGTGCAGGGGAAAGTGGATATAAGCTTAGAGTACGTGTTTGGACAAAGGGGATAACACAGCTCCTGGACATCTTTTTTCTGGAAATTCTTTTCTTTTTTTCATGGAGTCCTTAGGAAGTTCTCCTTATGTAATAGTGTAGTTTTCTGCTGGCCTGTTTGTAGACTCCTGAGACTATCTTTCTTCATATGGACATGGCCACCAGCCATTTCTGTTTCTGAGACCCTGCTTGGATATTGATGAGAAGTTCAAAACCTTGCTCCCTTGGCTTGCCACTGGAATCCCAGAATTTGAATTAGTTTGCTACTTTATGTAAGTCCTTAGGAGTTAAACAAGTTTCTTCCGCTAGGCCAATACACTTCCTATGTAATGTCATCTCATTATTCACTATTTTCAAATTGCTCAAGGATTTTTTTGTACCTATTTAAAATGCCTATGATCGATTCATTCAAAAATATTGTCTAGTCCTTATTCTTACCTAGGTCATGTCTCTGATTCAATCCAGAAGTCCAGGACTTCTGTAATTCCTGAGGTAGGAGTATAGAACACTCCACTTAGAATTATGTTTTGTTTTATTATTAATTTAATTGTCAATAAATTGTACATTCAATAATTCAAGTGGTTATTTCTAGGAGATTGGTAGTTGTAATATATAAACAGATATAATTAGCTATTTTTATGGGAAAGGAGAATTCCCAGGTTTATCAAATAAATAATATTTGAGGAGCTGGAGTGGGGCTTTTGAGCTTAGTTGGGATCAAGTGTGAGAGGTGTTAAAATTTTTTCAGTTAACAGAGATATATACAAATAAATCTTTAGGTTATGCTAGAATTTGGGATTATGAAATTAACTACAGAAATGAGACAAATAGCAGACTGAGAAGTCACCTACAAGTTAGGTTGTCAACCTCAGACCTTGCTATACATGAGAACATTGTCCTTCTTATCTTAGTACACTCTTGCAAAAAACACAAACATATTAAAAAAATCTGCATTAGGAAGGCTGAAGAAATAATGAGTCAGTATCTTTTGCAAAGTTAAGGATAATGTTTAAGTTAAATTTAATTTGGTTTTGTATTTTATGAACATCTCTGTGAAAACTTAAGTACAAACATGTTTCTGTAATATGAACAGGAACGTGTTCAAAAGACTTTTCCTCATCCAATTGACAAGTGGGCTATTGCTGATGCACAGTCTGCCATAGAAAAACGAAAACGAAGAACCCCTCTCTTGTTACCTGTGGACAAAATTCATCCTTTGTTGAAGGTATTAAAAATTCAAAGGCATATCTTTATTGTAAATAATCTTTTATTTATATTTATATACTGTGTGTTTATTTTAAAATCATTTATTTGAAATAACTTTTTATTAACCAAACGTAGAAGTATTACATTGGTAAGATTATTTCCATAAATTTAGATACAACTCTTTTGTAACTTTTGTTAGAGAATTTCATAATAATACTTAATAAATAATAATTACTTAATACTTAATAAATAATAATAATCCTTAATGCTTAATAAATGATCATTCAGTCAGTTCTCTGTGTTGGGGTGTATTGGTTATACAGGGTGTCCCCAAAGTGTTAGTATACTTTTAAGCTATTCAGACTTTTGATTTTTGGGATACCCTGTATTTGTGGAGCAGTGCTAGCAATCCGTACCCTGGAGACTTTTTCTGGGAACTACCATTCCTCATTATGTTTCATGCAAATAGAATATTTACAGAAAGAAATAAGGTGCATAGAGGCAGAGGGCAGGTGTAGGTTGGGTGTATATACCACCATTTTCATGCTTTAGTCATGAATTGGGTTTTCATGGGTATTATGTGAAATTATTGTATATCACACTAGGGTTTCTAATTCTTTTCTAAAGAATAAAATTCTTTATTTAAAAAGTAACTATTAGAAGGCAAAAGACTTTGCTTTGACTGTCTATGACCTTACATCAATTGGAAAGTTGTTAATGAGTTTCTATAGTTCTTAGATGGTAACACTCATAATTAAAGCTAACATGATAGGTTTCTGAATCTGAAATCGGAAGCATCCAGAGAAATCCAGTTTAGGGCTTTTTTTTTGTTCAGAGTGGATTACCATATTAGTTTATGATCAGAGGATGTTGACATAGGTATAGTGACTGACTTCTGGGGAACAAAGGATAAATGAGAGTCCTTGTCTTGTATTATAAGTCTGTGGAATATGTATCCTTTCATTCTTTGTCTTATGTTGTAATTTATTCTTTAGCTTTTAGGATTAATTTCAGTATAATGAAATTTCAAAGGCCGTATCATTTTGGATGGTAAAATCATAAAAAGTTCTTTATAGGATCATCATTTAAATAATGATTTTAATTAACTTGTTACCTAGTAGAATGTTATTTTTTTTAAATTAACAGTTGCATCTTTTTTCCTCTTATCATTTTTTCCATGCAGGAAGTTTTAGGGTATAAAGTAGATTATCATGTCTCTCTTTATATTATGGCTGTATTGGAGTATATCTCAGCTGATATTCTGAAATTGGCTGGTAATTATGTTTTTAATATCAGACATTATGAAATATCCCAGCAGGACATTAAAGTATCAATGTGTGCAGATAAGGTAAGAACAAACGATTCTTTAAATTTATTTGTAGCATAATTATTTCTTTTAATAGATAGCATATTTCATATTTCAGTAACAATTTAAGATTTACAAAATGCTTTCCTTATAAGAATCCTATGAGATATTGGCAGACTGGCAGTTTGGTTCCTGGTGGGCAGCTCCTTTGTGACTCATAGAGGTTACTGTTTGTCCTTCCTCCTCAGAGAGGACCATGACATCTCGGAGGTGATGCCAGGACATGCAAGTGAATTGGTTTTAAGTGAGAGAGGGCTTTCTTTCTTTTCCCTTCCTTCCTCTTCCTTCCTGTTTCCTCCTTCCCTCCCTCCTTTCTTTCCTTTTCCCCTCCCTTTCTTGTTCTCTCCTTTCTTTTCTCTGTCTCTTTCCTTATAGGGTATAACACCCTTACCACTGGGTGCTCTGCCCAAAGGAATGTAAATTTTAATCTCTGAAACTTTTTTTGTTTTTATTTTATTTTATTTTATTTCTCTTAAACACCAGCCTTAACACCAGATCACTTTGGCTGTCATTGATTGGCCAACAATAGGTCCCAGGCCAAGTCCTACTTGGTCATTGTTTGGGTCCTAATTGACTCAGAATGAATGTAAATACCAGTTTTTCTATTTTGGCCAGAATCTCTGAGGGTCTTCCCCTCCTGGATCAATTTTTTTTTAAAGAGACCGTTCTTTGCCTCATTTCTTATTAAGCCTTAATCATGGAATAGGTGCTGCCTCAGTCAAACTGAGAACTGTTAAAGACCTTAGCTTGACAAGGTCAAGGTCCCCCACTGCATCCTGGGCCATCTCCAGGTATCTTTATCCATATCTAGCCACTGGACCCAGATGGCTTCAGAGCTTTGCATAGCTCCCCTCCCTCACTTAAATCCAAAAATTCCATTGTGTGTCATGGCTTCACCTCCCTGATGTCATGGTCCTCTTCCAGAATGAAAGACAAACAGCAGCATATGAGTTGTAGGAGGTGCTCGTGTTCTGATCATTTTACTTCTGAAGAGACTGATTGGAAAGATGAATTGACTTGCCTAGGGTCACACAGCTTTTATATTTAACATTCTAATTTCTTTTACTTTTTCATAATTGATTTTGTAGTTTTTCTGGAAATCTTTTTTATAATGTTGGTGTTGGAGTTTAGGATAGGTTCTATGGGTTGCTTATATCAAATTTTTACTCTGTGTCAGGTTGGGAAATTTTCTGCTTTTCAGGAGCCCATATAGTTCCCTGGCTTTTTTTTTTCTCCCTAGTAGGGAAGGAGAAGTGACAAGGAGAGAAAATAGACTTTTGTTAATTGAAAAGTATAAAATTTAAAAACAGAAAAAAATGAAGTCTACACACAATTTTAAAATGAACTTATTAATTCAGTTCTTTTTGTTTTTAGTGAGTGAATGAATAAATTAAAAGATCTTACCTGTTTTAGAAAGGAAAAAGAACAGGGAAAATGAAGCTACTTAAGTATAATAACATTTTAAAAGCTACAAGGTAGGAGAGAGAGAAGAGGGGAGAGAAAAGAGGCAAATGGAGAGGGATAGAAGTGAACAGAGGACAAAGGGAAACAGGGCCTGCCCTCAGGGATCCTTCACAAGGGAACTAGGACCTTAGGTGACAAGTACAAGTAAACTGTTCTTCTTGGACCTTGTAGCTTACCACTGTTGTGGGAATCACGAAATAAGCTTTGTTGCCCTTTGAAAATCAGAACTTTGGAGCTGGAAGGTATTTCTGAGGCCCTGTAATCTAACTTCCTCATCTTCCAAATGTATAACTGAGGCCCAGAGAGATTGAGTGACTTGTCCAACGTTTCAAAGGCGTGAAGTAGTAACACCCATGTTATATGTAGATCTAAAGTGAAAAGGCCTATCATTTTATAGGTGAGGACACTGAACTGAAGAGAAGTTAAGCGACTTGCCTATGGTCATACAAATCCTGTCAACTTTCTTAGGTCCTCCAGTTCCAAACCCAACACCCTTTCTCATGGTACACCTTCCTTCCTTATTTGCAAGTTTGTTTTTCTTTTCACAGTTCTTTTCAAACTTTATTTTTTAAAATAAAATTTTCTTTATAGCTTTCCTTTTTGCATCGCCTACCGTGTAACCTTCCTTTCCCTTCACAAAGAGCCATTCTTCATAACAGAATAAAACAGAGAGAAAACAGTTCAGCAAACCAACCAACATGTTGAAAAAGTCTGAAATCAGACAGAGAATTCCTCTCCCACAGTCCTCTGCCTCTTCAAAGAGGGATGTGTTGACCCTGGTGTGATTCCCAGGATGATTATCATCTCTCTTCTCTGGGGTCCTGTGATCTTTATAATTTTGCACCATTCAGTGTTAGTTGTTGTGGTTATTTCTGTTGTTGTAGTCCTTGTGTGTGTTGTTTTTTCTGATTCTGCTTTCTTCAGTTTATATCAGTTCATGTAAATTGTCCTGTGCTTTTCTGTATTTATCATATTAATTTAACGTACCATAAACTATTTAGCCATTCCCTCGTGGATCGGCACTTACTTTGTTTACAATTAAATGTTTATTTTTAATAACATTTTTTAAAATTAAAGTTTTACTCTTCCATCAGATTTTGTTCTTCTGTATCTATGAGGAAATGACCTAAGTTTAAGAAATTTAATAGGCATAGTGTACTGTTAGCTCGAAAGTTCCTTTGAAATGTAAAACTTTCCTGATTTCTAATTGTTCTTTAAAAGTGTAGGGCAGCTTCATCTCATAGTACTTAAAGATGACACTTGCATGCTGTATCACTGCTTAGACCTGCTGTATGAAATTATTCTCAGCACTGAGGTTTTCAGTTCTCTTATGTGCAGTTAGTTAATGAGATTTCCTGTTCCATATTTTGTCCAGATTCACGTAGTAATTATAACATGGTCCTATTCTGTAGTTTCAGAAATGATTTTCTCTTTAAAATAGTTTTGATGGTAATGAGTCTTACCTTTTGTTATCGCCATTTTGATCTTTTAAAAATGTGATTTCATTGAAACCTTATTAGCAGATTTTTTAAAAGTCTTATATTCATTGAAATGGGAAAAATATTAGCTTTGAAGTCATAGAATCTGAGTTCAAATCCCACCTCTGTCATTTATGCCTTGTGTGATCTTGAGCAGGTCACTAACTCTATGGAACTCAGTTACTTAATCTGTAAGATGTGTGGAGGGTAGACCAAATGACTTCTGAGGTCTCTTCCAGTTCTAAATCTAGGGTCCCATTTCAGCACAAATCCCAGACCACAAATCTCAACATCCATTCATACCAGCAGCCTGGGTCTGTCTGTAGAGCATAGGTGCTGCATCTGACCTCATGTTTTAGGGAACATGGTTTTCTAGTACAATAATTTGTATGCCAATACTGCTGTACTTTCAGGTAGGATTATCAGTCAGTTTAATTAGCCATTGGAAACAGATATTTAACATGGTGATATCCTGTGACATACTTTCTTACCAGTATATGCAGAATCCAGGGGAAAATAGACTCAATTTAAAGCACAGGTGGCAAAATAACTCACAGCTCATAGAATTCCGTTTTTCTCCCTTATGGGGGGACACCTTTATGGCTCTTCAAGATGTGCTCCCTAGGGATAGTGTAGCTTTTCTGCAGGGCTCCTCATGGAACCTTTAATCTGATTTTTTATAATGTGTCTAGTTTGTTCATGGCTCCTGATAGAGAAACTGCCTCCAGCTATTACTTTCTCCCAGGGACACTTAGCATTTCAGTGAAAAGGGCTGATTCTCTGAAGTTCTCAGGTTCCTCCTCTGGCCAAAGGTGTAAGGGGAGAGAGGAGACTTAAGGCTGACTCTCCCCTCCTACTTCTTCTCCCCTCAGAGATCCCTTCCTAGGGGCTTTGCTGGAAGCTTCTCCCAATAAGCTAATTCTCTTGGGTTATAAATAGTAACTTTGCGTTATAGACAACCCACAGGACATGACTAGATCTCTTTGGTCAGTCCAAACACTCTGTGTGTAAAGGGCATCATTTCAGTTCATCCCGTGGCTTTCAAAGACATCTAAATTAATCAATAACTTTGCCCATATTTATTCTACGGTCTGTTTTAGGGGTGGGGAACCTGTGGCAGTTACCCTCCTCCTGGTCTAAGATTATTAATTCAAGGAGATGTTTAGGCTTTGTTCACACATAGCTCAGACCTCTGATTCAATTAAGATGTGTTCTCATCTAATAAAGGCCTCAGGATGGGGTGATTGATTGACTCAGTCTTTCCCTAGTTTTACACTAGATCTAAATTGGAGATCCATTAAGGCAGATCTTTTGCTAACTACATTTCCATTATACAGTTGGTCTCCTTTATAATCCTATATATTTTAGTTTATGCTTTTTAAAACATTATTTTGAGCAGGGGTTTACTAGACCCCTTTTCTAGGCTTTATCAGACTGTCAAAGGATAGATGACACAAAAAAGTTAAATTCCCCTGATCTGAATCCTTTTTTACTAGATATGTTGGAGAGAAAACTGTGAAAATGACTCCTTTTCTTTGTTCCTACATTCCTAAATAATATAAAGCAGGGAAGAACAATTAGCAAAATGATCAATTCTGTTTCTTTGTACAGGCTTTTCACAAAGATAACTGTTTATTCACTATGCTCTTGTTTATGAAAGCAGGGAAGTTTGGAATACATTTTAGAAAGATTTCCATAAAATAAAAGTGTGGGCCTTTAAAAGGGTGAGTTTTCATTATCTACAAATTTCACTTACTGTAACATTTTATTCCCTAGTAATGTCCCTTATTAATGAAGTATACTGTATTTGTTGATTATTCCTTCCTCCTTTGAACTCAAACCTTTACTACAATTGTTATATGCTTTAATGTAGAGGAATAAATGTGACTTTGGGCAGATCAGTTGACCTCTCTGTGGCTTCAGATAGATTGTCCTTTAAAAGGAAGAGGCTAAGATAATGTCTAAGGTCCTTTATTGTTCCAAATTTCTGATCATGTTAAAGGGAAGTCAGAGATCAAAGCTTTATTTCTTAAAATGCCTTGGTTTTGTACTTTTGCAAACCCAGTCAAATTGACAAAGTAAAATTGATACTATAGTTAATTAGTCATAGGTCTATATCAACTTCTCACACTGTATATACCGAGACATGCGCCAGGTGGCTGTGATTTAGATATAAAGGGTGGTATCATGAACAAATTATAGGTGCATGGAAGAAATTACCTGCCATAGCAGAAGCATTCATGACCAAGGTCTAGAAAGAATACCAGGAGGTAAAGTGAATAATTTTGGTTGCATAAAATTAAAAAGCGTTTGCACAAAGGCAATTAAAATTAGAAGAGAAGCAGGAGATTTGGAAGAAAAAGATCTTTAGAAAAAGTTTTTTAATAAAGATCTCATTTTTTTAAAGACATATAGGGGACTGAATTAATTTTATTTTATTTTTTAAAAGGAACCATTTCCCACTTTATAGATGGTCAAATTATATGAGTAGGCAATTTTCAGAGGAAAAAAATCTGAAGTATCAATCGATACATGAAAAAATGCTTTCAATCACTAATAAAAATTGCAAATTAAAACAACTCTGTGGTGCCACCTCATAACTGTCAAATTGGCAACATTGTCAAAAAAGGGAAAATGGGAAAAAAAAGCTGGAAGGGCTGTGTGAAGACAGGTGCATCAACATGTGGTTGGTGGAGCTGTGAACTGGTCCCACTTTTTTGGAAAGCAGTTTGTAACTGTGCTTGAAAAGCTATTAAACTGTTCATACCGTTTGACCTAATGATCTAGCTAGTAAGTCTATAGCCCAAAGAGATTAAAGAAAGAGGAAAAGGACCCGTGTTTACACAAAAAATATTTATGGCAGGTCTTTTCATGATGGCGGAGAATAGGAAACTGAGGTGGTGCCTGCCAATTAGGGGATTGTTGAACATGTTATAGTATACAAGTTTAATGGAATACTATTGTGCTGTAAGAAATGATGTAGGGGATGGTTTCAGAGAAACCTGAGAATACTCATATGAACTGAAGCAGAATAAAGTGAATAGGACCAGGGCAACAAGAAAGACAAATAACTTTCATAGACTTAGGAATGCTGATCAGTGCAGTAACCAGCTAGGATTCGAGAGCGCCGCACTTGTGATGAAACCCCCCATTGTCCCCCAGATAGAGAGCGGATGGGTTCTGTGCAGACTGAGGCGTTTATTTTTTCCACATGGTTAATGCTGGAATTGATTTTGTTTTACTATACATGTCTATAGGTAGATTTCTTTTTCTTGCTTTTTCAATGGATAGCAGTGAAGGAGTCAGGGAGGAGGGAATTTGAGCTGAAAATAAAATTAAAAAAACATAAAGGAGATAAACTAGCAAGTATTTCATAAGTGTATTTTTTTATTCATCCAAACATGACTTGGTAATATATTTGATTTATTATGCAGTTGGGCTCTGCCATCTGTCTTCATGGTCAGATTTACTTTGCGTTTTGTTTATTTGAAAGGTCACATTTTACCTAACTTTTACTCTGTAAAAAGCAAAAGCAACAATATTCTGACGTTGTTCAACAAAAATGAAGTATCTTCTGTGTGTGAGGCATACTGTGTTAGGCACTGGGAATGATAGTACGGAGTTTAGGTACATTACAGCCCCTGTCCTTGTTTATATTCAGTATGGACATAAGACATAACTCGTAGTAATAATGTACAATGTTTAAAAATACATTGGAGAATTTTTATACAAAGTATGGGGGGGAGGATCTATTGGGAGAGGTGCGGGACATCAGGCTTCGAGATGGTTTCCGATGCACAGGAATTCTACAGGCAGAGGGAAGAGGGAGGGCATTCCAGGAGTGGGGAGGAGAGTGAAAAATTACCCAAGTAGGAGAGCGAAGTTTGTTGGGAGGATGAGAACAGTCTGTCTAGTGTGACTGGAGCCTGGAGTAACTAGAGGGAATAACGTGATTTTGAGTCAGATTTTGGGAGAGTCTTCCCATCCAGATCCTCCTGTCTTCCCAACATTCCCTCCTACTGTAGAGGAAACCGCCCTCCTCCCAGTCACCCAGGCCGGAAATGTTGCTGTGTAATGGTGTTGTCTTTGAGTCCTCACGGTTCTGGTTCCTTTTTTCCCCCAAGTGGTGTTGTTGTTGTTGTTGTTTCCATTTTTTTCTTTAAAGTTTTTCATAACTTTGTACCTTTCTACCTTTTTCAGTCTTCTTCTGCTTTCCTCTCAGTACTCTGTATTCCAGCAACAGTGGCCTACTTGTGGTTCCTCAAACACGACACTGTCTCTCATCTTCATGCCTTGCACCAGCTCTTCCAAATGCCTGGCACATCCTGCCATCCTCTGCACTCATTTTTAGGAGGCCCTTCCCAGCCCCCCTGCTGCTGCTGTCTTCCTTTGTTACAGCACTTTCATCTGCTCTGTGAATGCCTTGTTTGCATGTTGTTTCCCACGTTAGAGTGTAAGCTTCTTGAGGTCAGGGAGTGTATTTTTGCCTTCCCTTGTATCCCTGCTATTTCAGACAGTGCCTGACACACAGTAAGTGCTTAATGAATGCCTGTTGTTGGTATGTAGGCACTTGGCAGACCATAGGGAGCCAGAGAAGATGTTTGTAGCAGAAGACTGACTTTTCCTGGAAAAACATTCTGTCATCAGTGTTTAAGGAATGGACTGAAGGAGGGGAGAGAGTGTACAATTTACAGTTACGAAGTAAATGCTTAATACATGTTTGTTGAATTGAGAGAATGGAGCAGGGAGACTTGGAAAGAGGTTATTGCAGTAGTCTTGGCTTATGATTTAAACTTTTACTCTTCGTTTCCTCATAATAGTTAACTTATATAATAGTACATTCTTATTATTTATTCACGTAATGATTATGAAGAACATTGAGTTAATTTAAACCAAATTGGTAATAGGCGTTTGTAAAATGCTATTTTGTATTTATCAGGTTTTAATGGACATGTTTGATCAAGATGACATTGGTTTGGTTTCGCTCTGTGAAGATGAATCCTTTTCTTCAGGTGAACTAAATTACTATGACTTAGTCAGAACTGAAATTGCTGAAGAAAGACAGTATCTACGGGAATTAAATCTGATAATAAAAGTATTTCGGGAGGCTTTCCTTTCAAACAAAAAGCTGTTTGCATCTTCTGTAAGTACCATTCCTAGGTCTTTTGATATTCTGTATTTCAAAACTTTTTACCAAACTTAGAATAATGAATATCTTCAAAATCAATGTAATAGAACAAAAATGTTCTTTTTTTTAGCCTTAGTATGATTTTTAAAATAGTTGAATTGTTTCACCAGTATATTAAAATGCTACATAAGATTGGTGAGGAAACCAGAAAGACCGAAAGCTTTCTTCGCTATCGGGTATCTAAAGTGATCAGGGTAATTTCCTGGGAGCCTGTATGTATGTATATGTTAAAGGAATGCCCCAAACATGAATTCTAGGAGAAAGAATCTGATGAATTGAGATCTTTTTCTGAGAAGAAATAATAGACTGGGAATGTCTTTGTCTCAGAATAAATGTTATAATGGAAAGAAGTTTCATTTTTTTCCCCTTTACCTTCTGGCACCCATTATCTTTTTCTTTTAAGGAACTGTTCTGCGTTTCTTGTATTTGGTGTCATCCATTCCTTTCTTTGCTACTCTACCTGTTTATTGTTTCCTCCAAAATGTGTATTTCTTATGTGAAAGGAGAGTGGTACTTATATAGTATTGGCTAAATAAACACTAAAGAGTCAAACTTAAATTTTCTCAGTCTTTTTCTTAAGCTCTGAAATCAAGCAGATGATAGTCTAAGCTGTTTTGGTAGACCTTATTTTTTTTGTAATGCATTTGCTTAGTTTAAAAATGTTTTTATAATTCCCCACCAGATATTATACTGATATTTTACATGCCAAGTTAAAGGATATGTCAACCAAAGACAATGAGCTTAGAATACAAACTTATTTGTAAAAACTTAGAATAGTGAATGATTGTGAGCAGCAACATTATCTCATAAAACAAAGAGAACTACTGGAGGGTAAAGCCAGTTTAAAGAAAGCCTGGAAACTAAGCAAGCTCATTCTGCAGGCATGTCAGGATGAAATTGTAAGAAGAAGAAATAAGCAAAAGATAGAAGAGATTTTGAGACATTTTATAACATTCTTTTTATCAACGAAGACAGTGAAACCATTACACTAGGATTCTATCTTTACAACCCCAGCTATGCTAATAAAGGAGGTAGAAATGTCACTGAACAGAAAAAAAACAGAACCAAACTTGACCAGTCACTAGAATATGTTTCCCACTGTCAAACATCAGTTCCAAAACAAATCCAGGTTATAGATATATTTCCTGTAAATGATGAAGTCTTCTTCATGTGCTTGTTTGTAGAAGACATGCAGATTACATTCCCAAGCAGAGAAAGAATGCCTGCTGTCCTGACAGTTAGGCAGTTATCTTAGATAGATGTTATAGGGTAATAGTGAGTCAGGCCCAGAGCTGAATAGGAGAGAAAGCAAGCAAGCTCGTTTGCCTTTGAGAAATGGCCATAAAATTTTCCCTGAAATAAAGGCCTATTTTTGGAACACCAACAGTCCATCAGAGTTTTATGATTACAAGTTATGGAACACCAATTTCCAAACAATTCAAAACAAGTTATGTTCTACTCTTCATGACCCCCATGGCACCCATTGTCTTTTTCTTTTAAAGATCTGTTCTTCTGCCTTTCTAATATGGCATTATAGAAATGCATAGTGGATATGAACAGGCTACAGCACATCAATTACAAATGGGGAATTAGAAAGGAGAACTAGAGAAAAAAGCTATTGCCAAAAAACATGAACGAAAACAAGACTCATGTGACAAGAGCACAGGAAATCTGATGGACAATATACATTCCACTGGCATCCTCTTAATGTCAAGTGATATTGAGGGAAGTTCTCAGAATATTGGTTGGATCCCCTGTGGTGAACTTTTCAAAGAGTGTGGACAAGAATTACCTAGGTTGCACAGATTTCAGTTTGCATTATTGGAGGGAATGCCCACAACTGTGAAATCACAGCTCCATTTGAGTACTGGATATTAGGTATTTTCAAAATTTCAGAGTACTTATGTCTCTCATTTGATATGATTTTCACAGGACAGGGATTATTATTTTTGTAGATGAAGAACATGAGACATCAAAATTGTGACTTCAGATTACTGCCAGAGGTTGGACTAGAACCCAGATCTCCAGACTAAAAATCTATTATGCTTTTTATTTATATACAATGCAATGAGTTGTATATGGAATAGTATCTAGGAAAGAAAGCAGATAGGGCTCAGGTCATCAGTTTTATCTCTTTTACCCATCAGCATCTATGAAACACTTGATTTTTTTCCTCTGTAGGTGGTGACATTTATTTGTCTTATAAAGGGATTGAAACTCTGAGCAAAATTGATCCCAGATTGCCATTTTGAGGGTCCTAGTTTGCCTGAGTACGTGGATATACTTATGCCTCCAGAGTAAATAGTTTGTCTATTACCTTAATAGATAAATGTAAATCTAATTTTGTTGTACAGAGGCCTTGGGACTCGAAATTTATTTATTCTTTATGAAAGCCAGCCATCAGCTCACAGTTAAAGCCCTTAGCAGTCTGTTAGTACAGCATGTGTTTAAGATGAGCTGCCTAGGATCTCTGCTTTTCTAATAATCTTGTGACACCGAGGATTGTGTTTTCCTTCCTTCTTACTGACTGACCTCAGTTTTCTATGTTTTATCCCCACCCTTTTCTCCTTCTTATATTTTAATACAACCTGTTTTATTAGAATTTCGTGGCTTATCTGGTGGGAACTTCCTTGTGAAATATCGACATGACTTCTCAGATGTGACGCCTCTCCGTCTTTAGCTTATATAAGAGCTTGTCGTTCAGTAACTTCTTAGCATAGATTTCAGCTTCAGATACTTTCTTTTGGGTTTTCTTTAGGATATTGAAGGGATATTCAGCAACATTTTAGATATTCACGAGTTGACTGTAAAGCTTTTAGGCTTGATTGAAGACACAGTCGAAATGACAGATGAAAGCAGTCCGCATCCCTTGGCGGGAAGCTGTTTTGAAGATCTAGCGGAAGTAAGTTTACAAAATTATATTTATATTTTCACTAAAATATTTAAATTGCTTGCTAAGCTGCATAGTATTTAGTTAATTATCTGCCCAAAATGAGAAGACATTTTCTAGTATAAAAATACCGGGTTTTCTTTAAGTCAGTAAGCTGAAAGCATTGCATATTGTACTTATTGTACTGTGCTGTATTTCTGCTTAACCATTTATTTCAAATTACTTTAAATTAATTTTATGTGAATAGCTTTTTAAAGTAATGTATGTATTGCACCTGTATAGTGTGCTAATAAAGGTATTGGGGTTCACTTCTGGAATCTGTAAAGTATCATATACTTAATGTAAAAGATATTCTTAGGTATCTGTCTTCGTTCAACATTAGTCTGATAAAATGGATTATTTTTATTAACTCACTTTTTAGTTGAGGAAACTGATGTTGTTAATCATTTGCAGGCTATCTGAAATTCTCAGTTCTATTCTTATTAGTGTGCTTGCTTTCTTGAATTCCTATCTCTTTATGGTTTAGTTGTCAAACATATTAACAGATTGTAGTTTTAAAAGATAATAACATAGACTTAAAGTGGTCCAAGTAAACATTTCAGGTGATGAAATTACAGATTGATCAGAAATCATCCTTGAAGTTTCAGAGGAATAAGCACTCAACAGTTATCTTAAACCAACAGACTTTTTGGGGGATAAAAATTTGGTAATATACTTTTTAAATTTGCATGTAAACTATGTAGACTATCTTATTAATGCTCATTCATATCTTAACAGGTTTTAACATTTTTGAAAAGTGTGCCAGAGATGAAGCACTGTTATTTCACATAGCTATTTAAGAAAATTTCTTTTTTCCTTTCTTTTTCTCTTTCTCTCTTTCTCTTTCTCTCTTTTCCTTCCTTCTTTCCTTCCTTCCTTCCCCCCTTCCTTCACTTCCTTCCCAGGGCCCTACAACCAGTAAGTCTCTGAGGCCAGATTTTTAACTCGAGTTTTCCTGACTCCAGGGCTCATGCTGTATCCATTGTGCCACCTACCTGTCCCTCAAGAAAATTTATTGTGCCTAAGGGTTAGAATTCAACTTGAAATAGTAGATTTTGTTTTTAACATCTTCAGACCACAGTTTCAAATTTGCTTTCCTTGTGCTGATTGGCACTCTTTTCTTTTGCCTCTTCCTCCAAAATAGTTTTTTTTGTGTGTGTATGTATATACATTTATGCATATATACCTACACATTTGGACATATGGTGTATAGGGGTAGCTAGGTGGTGCAGTGGATTGAGCACCTGGCCTGGAGTTGGGAAGACCTGAGTTCAAATTCAGTCTCAGACTCTTACCAGTTGTGTGACCCTGGACAGGTCACATAACTCTATTTGCCTCACTTTTCTCATCTGTAAATGAGCTGGGGAAAGAAATGGCAAAACCACTCCAGTATCTTTGCCAAGAAAACCGCGAATGGGGTCATGAAGAGTCGGACACGACTGAACACCAACTGTAATAGACATGTGGCTATATACATGCACATACGTATAGATCATAGTTTGCCACTTAGGGCCACAGTGTCACCCGTTTATCTTGAGATGGCAGTATGAACTCCCAGGCTTAAAGACACTGTTTAAATTCCTTTCAAAGTATACAGGTGGAGTTAGGTAAGTTATATTTGGTATTTACCCTTGCAATTTAGAGAGCAAAAAATCAAGACCTAATTGAAGACCTAAGAATATAACACCAGCTGTACTGAGCAAGCACATTTACCAATATCATCCCATTTGATCCTCACAGCGACCCCTGGAGGCAGGCGGTGCTGTCACTAACATTATCCCCATTTTACAGAAAAACAGATACTTGAACTCGGGGCTTCCTGACTCTAGGCCCAGCACACTTATGTACGGCACCATCTGGTCTTTGGAGCACATTGTTCCATTGTAATACTGAAGATGATAATACGTTTGTCTGTAACGACATATACTAAGCTTGTTTTACTTTCCAAAAACTTTTGTTTTAAGGAACAAGCATTTGATCCATATGAGACCTTGTCACAGGATATTCTTTCACCACAGTTCCATGAGCGTTTCAATACTTTGATGTCCAAACCTGCTGTTTCTCTACATTTTCAGGTAAATTTAAATTCAAACATATTATTTTTCCATACTCAGGGGCATGACGATTGGCCTCCCAAATTCATTTGATAAGATGAAAGCGATTGAGGTGCAGGGTATTCCTGTTCTGGAAACCAGCCCCGTGTGAGAGAGAAAAAACGACCGCAGTGATAACGTTGACCTTTCTGAAGTGGCTTCCTTATTTTTTTAGCGGTGATAAACAGTTTTATCAGGCAATGAAACATGAAAAAACAGATTAGTATTTATTATAATAACTTCATTTGTGTAGGTATAACTCTTACAAATGTTTACCTGACATATAAAAAGGGAAATTATTGTAGATATAAAATTTATGTAGATAATCATTACATATACATGCAATTCTGGTAGGAATCAAGCAGCTTTCACGCCTTCCTGTGGAATGGTAACTGATCACTCACTGTACGCCAGTAGCAGGGGCATTACGGAAGCAGTTATGCGCTTAGGATGGTTGCTTATTGGTACATATGTTACTATATATGAAATCTGTTGGCAGTGTGCTCAGGCTGACAGCAACATACTGGCACCTTTAAGAATTAAAAGAGGCAAGGAAGAGAAGACTCTGGTTTCAGTTGAATTAAGACTTTGGGGTTGGCTTAAAAGGGTTCCAATTCTGATGACTACAAGATCATTTGAGTTACCAAGTAAACGCAGAAGATTGCAGTTATTAGCCTGGGTGGTCCGTGAGGGCAGGACCTATTTGAACTTTGGATCTTCCCCAGCACCAACATAGACTTAATACATGTTTGTCAAACTGATTTACAGATCTGACTGGTAGAAAACTTACTTAGATTGGAATCTAGATGCCACTTCAAACAGAGGGCAATAGCTTGACTATTTTTTATCTGCAAAAAAGTTTCTCAGCCATCTTACTTGTTACAGATGAATACATCTCAATTTAATCAAGTAATTTTTCCCCATAGGCTAAAGTTTTTGCTTTTTGTGACATTTGTTTATGTAAGTATTCTAATATTTTTGAAAATTGTATCACTTAAATTCAGCAAATTTGTTGTCCAGAAAATGTTTTTGATAACATTCTTCTTACTGTAGCGCGTGTGTTTAAATCATTGTCACATTTTATCATTTTTCATTATTGTCTAGGTTGACTTTATGTAAAGTGAAAATAAATTTATTTAATTTAAATATCAATTTTCATTCTAATGTCAAACATGTATTTTCACAAAAAACAATAAACTCACATTCATTTATTTCAGTGAGAACTCTGCCTTCATCAGTGAATATTCTTTGTGCACATACACATCAGGAAAGAAAATATTCACTTATACAGTATGTTGTCATGATCTTGACAGTTATTAAAAGCATACAGATAGTGAAAATGCCACACATTTTCTCTTCTTTTCATTAGGAATTTTCATCCTTTTTATCTCATATATTTGAAAATTTTAACTTTTCACTGCTAATACTATTGATTTAGTAAAATTTAGTAACCAGAAGAGATACATGTCCAAAACAGAACTTGCTATCTTTCACCAAAACCCATCCCTCCTCTCAACTTCCTTACTTTTGTCTGGGGCACTACCATCCTTTTAATCACCCAGATTCCCAATCTTGGAATCATCCTCAACTTTTCACTTTCCCCAGCTCTCTATAGCCTGTCAGTTGCCAATTTCTTTGAATTCTGCTTCCATAATATATCTCATATTTGTCCCTTTCTCTCTATTCCCCACGATCACCACCCTCATTTAGACCTTTACCACCTATCTGTTGCAACACGCAGACTACTCCTTTTTGGGGGGGGGAGGGCAGTCAGGGTTAAGTGACTTGCCCAAAGTCACACAGCTGTAAGTGTGTCAGGTGTCTGAGGCCGAATTTGAACTCAGGTCCTCCTGACTCCAGGGCTGGTGCTCTATTCACTGCGCCACCTAGCCGCCCCGGCCCAGACTACTTCAGTAGCTTCTCATTTGGTTTTGCTCTATCTAGCCTTTCCCCTCTCTAATCCTAATCTTTCACAAACTGCTAACTTGATGTTCCTAAAGCACAGTTCTGCCCGTTTCTCTTCCCTGTTGAAGAAGAGTCAGTGGTGCCCTATTGCATCTAATTTCAAATACAGACTCCTCTTTTAGGCAGTTAAGTGTATGACCATCTGTCTCTGGCCAGTCTTTCCAGTGTGGTAACCTCCCCTCTTCTCCCCATTCCCATTCATTTTATGATTCAGCCAAATTGGACTACTTTCTGTTCCCCGTTTTCTGTGTCCTTGCCTCTGATGAGCTGTTCTTCCTGCCTGGAGGGTGTAGCCCACCCGAAGCCTTCCCTCCTTACCCTCTGTCTTTTGGAACCCTTCACGCTCTGCACCAGTAACTGAAACGCTGTCTCCTCCAGGAGACCTTTCCTGACTTCCTCAGTTGTTAGTACTCCCGCTCTTTGTTATTTATTTTGGGTTTATTACTGTGTGATTCCCCCCCCCAATAGAATGTAAACTCCCTGAAGACAGGAATCTTTCCTTCCTTCCTTCTTCTCTTCCTCAATCCCTCTCTCCTTTCATTCCTCCACCAAAAATAGCTGTGATACACAGCTGAATTTAAGTATCATCGTGAAAGAAATACAAAGTACTGTAAGACTTCCAAGGAGGAAAAGATCATTTCATGTTCTAACTTCTACTACCTTATTTCATTTTGTTCTCCTTTCTATATTCTCTATTCTAACTTACTAGCTTGCCTCTTTATATAATGTTCCGTCTTCTGCTTTTGTGACTTTGCATCTCTGGGATGTATACCCTCCTCACGTTTTCTTCTTTGAAGACTTAGTTCCTTCAGGGCAAGTACTGTTTTCACTTTTCTTTTGGTAGCCTTACCACTTAGATTAGTGCTTTGTCTTTAGGAGGATCCTAAATAATGTTTGTTAAATTGATTTGAATAGAAAATGGAAAGGAGGGGGTGGCTAGGTAAGCGCAGTGAATAGGGCACTGGCCCTGGAGTCAGGAGGACCTGAGTTCAAATCTGGCCTCAGACACTTAACACTTACTAGCTGTGTGACCTTGGGCAAGTCACTTAACCCCAATTGCCCTGCCTTCCCCCCTCCTCCAAAAAGCAAATAAATGAAAAAAAAGAAAATGGAAAGGAGAAGATGTATTTAAGAAGGATTGCAGAGGAATTAATTGACTGAATTTGGGCATCCATCCCAGGTGGAGGAATACCTCAGTAAGAAAATGATCTTT
The DNA here is from genome assembly GCA_028627135.1 of Pseudochirops cupreus. Lineage (NCBI taxonomy): Eukaryota > Metazoa > Chordata > Mammalia > Diprotodontia > Pseudocheiridae > Pseudochirops > Pseudochirops cupreus. Next base: position 371,422,178 of record CM053582.1, on the reverse strand, counting down.
CTCTTCATATCTCTAATAAAACTTGATGAAGAGCAGGTTCAGTACAAATGAAGAAGTGGGAGAGCTAGACTATAAGAGATTTTAGTCAGATATGGATATCTGAGTTCAAGATATTAGTTTCTAAAGATGATACATCTAATAAACAACAGCCCTGGTAGGTGTTTGTAGAATAGAGATAGAGGTTTGGGGAGTTAAGGAGCCATGAGGGTGTGGATGTTGATGTTTCTGAGGGTTAGAGCTTCAGTCATCTGATCCAGTCACTTGACTGTACCCTTGAAGGAACTGAGACTCAGAAGTATTAACTGACCTGCCCAGGATCACACAGATAAAAATCAAGGCTGGGATTCAACTCAGGGGCCTCTGACTCCAAAGCCAAAACTCTTTTAGTGAGTAAATCAGATGTTGAAATCATTGAGAAAAGTAAAAGGGAAAGTAGAGCAGAGATGTCAAACACATGACCCACAGCACTCCTGAGTGTGGCCTAACCCTAATTCAAATGCAACTTGAAAATATCTAACAGAATAAAAATACAGTAAAATATAGATCAATTTTAAAATGAAGTATGTGGCCCACTGTGCTATATGTATGCATTAATGTCCTATGTTTCTGATTGGGTTTGATACTACCATTCTATTGTTTTTTGGGAGGGATTTTATTTTATTTTTCCCTAGTTACATGTAAAGACAATTTTTAACATTCATTTAAAAAAATTTTGAGTCACAAATTTTCTCTCCCTCCCTTGCCTCTCTCCTTCCTGAGATGGTAAGCAATTTGATATAGGTTAGATATGTTCAGTCATGCCAGATGTATTACCATATTAGTCATGTTGCGAAAGAAGACACAGACCCAAAGGAAAAGAAACCCACAGAAATACAGACAGCAAAAAATAGTCTGCTTTGATCTGTATTCAGGTCTCCATCATACTTTCTCTGGAGGTGGATAACATCTTTCATCACGAGTCTTTTGGAATTGTTAGGTCATTGTATTGCTGAGAAGAGCCAAGTCATTTACAGTTGATCATTGTACATATTGCTATTATTGGGTACAATGTCCTCCTGGTTTTGCTCACCTCATCTTGCCTCAGTTCATATAAATCTTTCCAGGTTTTTCGGAAAGCAGCCTTCTCATCATTTATTTTAGCACAGTAATATTCCATTACAATCATATTCCACAACTTGTTCAGCCATTCCGCAGTTGATAGACATCCCCTCAATTTCCAATTTTTTGCTACTCCAAAAAGAGCTGCTTTAAGCTACCTTTTACACTCTCCTCTTTCCTCCTCATCAAGAGGCTTCCTAAATCCTCTTCACTTTCTGTCATAAGTGGGATTGTCTGGATATCTGAGATTGTTGCTATGTCTCCTGACAACCTTAATTCCAGCTTTTGATTCATCCAACCTGGCATTTCTCATGATTTTCTTTGCTTGTGTTAAATAAGGTGACAATATGCAGCCTTATCATCCTTTTCCAATCTTAAACCAATCAGTTGTTCCCTTTTTGGTTCTAATTGTTGTTTCTTGGCATATGTACATGTTCGTCAGGAGACAAGTAAGGTGATCTGGTACTCCCATCTCTTTGAGAACTTGCCACATTTTGTTGTGAATCACACAGTCAAAGGCTTTAGTTTAGTCAATGAAGCAGAATTAAGTGTTTTTCTGAAATGCTTTACTTTTCTCCATAATTCAGCAAATGTTTGCAATTTGGTCATGCAGCATTCCATACCCCTAGATGATTACCTCTCATAGATGGAGGGAAGTGTATTGGAATGAATGAATGAATGAATGAATGAATGAATAAAATTGTATGCACTTCCCACAGTCACTGTGCTAATTGAGACAGTCCCTGTTCTCATGGAACCTACATTCAGATAGGTGAAAACACCACATAAAGACTGCTCAGAGGCAGAAAGAAGCAGAGGAGAGCATGGTCCGGAAATGTCCAGGGAGTGCTTTAGGGCAAGATAAAGTGAAAGGTTATGTACCAGAACTTAAGGTTCTATGCAGAGCAGTTCAAAGTCTGGTGGTGGGAGAAAGAGGAAGACCACGGTATAAGCCATGTGGTTTGGAAATCTCTGAATGAAGGATTTTTGGGAGGAGTAGGGATGAAACTGTGGGAATGGGGAGGAATTTTCATGGGTGAGAATTATTTTGGAATTCGAAGTTTAATTTCAATTCAAATTTAACATATTTGTTAAGCACTTAGTGTTTTAAAACTGTTAAAGTTCTGGGTGAAACGTTCTAATATATAAATATAATCAGTGCTTTAATTACCTGACTATAGACAAAAACACGAGTGATGAGCAAAACTCCGATAAAAAAGAATTTTGAGCATACTGCAATTAGATAGGAATTATAATGCAGGGTAAAATAGTTTAGTAAATGAACTTGCTATTTCCCTCTTCTTGCTACAGATGACAACAAAAAGCCTACTACAGACAGACTGATTGATTCAGTGAAAATCTAACTAGTAACATTACTTTTACTCCACTGCTGTTATGGATGGGTGTCCCCTAATTATTTCTCCAATTGCTGGTTTTTAAAAGTCCACAAGAAGAGTCATTTGTAGCAGTCCTTGTGAGATATGCAGGTGTAAGGGTCCTAAGCAGTATCTCTCTGACAGGGTACTATTAGGAACAAACCTATAAAACCCCAACACCTTAGCCTGCTAATGACATGATGCCCTATTAATTCTTTCAGTAGACTTTTAAGCAATGAAGAAATAAGTGGTAAAATTAGAAATTTGGAAATTCTGATTTCCAAAATAACAAAAAATATTTCCATAATTAATTAACTCTGAGCCTCCATCCTTTTCTGTTAGATAACAGAGAAATCTCATTTTCCATAAGCTTTCTCTCATTATCAAATTCTATTTTTATAATCATTGATAAAGACCAGTGTCAGTGACTATATTATATTTTAAGAGTAACAAATATTGTAATGGAAAGCTAACCAATACATTAATCAGATCTTTCACATATATACAGTATTGTACTCTACCTCTACCTCTGTGAAAAAAAGTGGCTAGCTTAATAATTGTAATTACATGGCATTCAATTCTAGTTTCCCCCTGTTTATGTTGTTTTCATTATGTATTTTTTTTTCTTGGTTCTATTTACTTCACTTTATATCATTTCATATAAATCTTCCTATCTTCTCCAATTCCATATTTTTAATCTTAGCATTTTTTGTTTCATCTTGCATGCTTGTTATTTTTGTTCGAAGTCACAATTTATATTTAAAAAACAAAAAAAAAATCTGATTATCTAATTTAGATGTCTCCTTATCAATTCTCATTAAAATTCGAGGATATTCTGTACACATCAAAATTAAAATGTGCATATCAGTCAAGTTGCTATCATAGTACCTGCTTATATGAATAATGGCTCATTTATATAATGCTTTAAAGTTTTATAATGCACTTTCCCTTATATATGCAAGATAGGAATACATGTTTTATTATCTACATTTTATAGAGGAAGAGCCTGAGGTTAGTGGGTTATCTGACTTAGTCATAGGTTTATTAAATGGCCTAGCTATGACTTCAACCCAGGTCTTCTAACTCCAAGTCTAGTACCTGTGTGATACATCTTGACTGTTCCCACAGCAGCTATTAGATAGAAAATTCTCCACTTTTCAACTTACTTAGAGTTTTATTTTGGTCTCAATATGATTTGGTCCCAGAATGACTTGAATGTAGAAAAAAGTTAAGTATTAGGTCGTGGTTTGACTTCAGATAACAATCCTGTGTAAAACATTGTATAAATGTTTTAACACTCCACTCTTCTTTTATGAGAAAATGTATTTTTACAGCCCTCAAGATTGTCTTTAACATCTGTCTGTTCCCCTCTTCTTTATTGTGAGAAAAAAAATGTCCATTTAGGAGATCAGCATTTAAAAAATAATAAAATCTTAGTCTTTCTAGCTACAGAAGATGGTTTTCTCCTCAGGAAAACAAGTCCTTTTTCACTTTTAGGTCTTCAGTTCTAATTTTTATTTCTTTTTTGATAAGTTTATGTTCTATCATGGTCTTGCTGTATTCTGTATATTTCACACATGGGATTTAGATGATTTTTTTCCCTTGCAGTCCATTGCTGATGGCTTTAAAGAGGCCGTACGGTATGTGCTCCCACGCCTCATGCTAGTGCCAGTTTACCATTGTTCACACTACTTTGAATTATTAGAGGTAAGTATAAAAGCTTAGAGAAACAAACATTCTCCTTATTTTTTAAGTTTGAAAATTGATCTTAGTTCTAAATTCTATCATTACTGTGAGCATTATCATTGTTTGAACAAAACAAATTGAACAAAAAATGTCTTAAGCCCATGACTTCTAGGATGCGCTTCTTTATTTAGGTTTATGTTGTTTCTTTAAGGTTAAGTATAGAAAAGTTTATTTTGAAAAGGTTTTTTTTTTTAAGACTGCGTCTCCCTGAACCACTCATGGGCTTGCAATGGTAATGGAATTTGGAGATGCCCCTGTATTGGCTTGGTTTTTGGGTTGAGTGTTAAAACCCAGAGCTTGTGAATCCCACTTGTGGGATGGACTTGTTGACTTGAAGAGAGAGGGCCGAACTGATAGGAGCTGTGAATTTGGAGAGAGGCCCAAGCTGAGAGAAGGCCCAAGGAGGAGGAGGCCAGAGTTACTGAGAGAGGAGCGCTGAGGGCCAGTTGGAGCTGCCCAGGACTTTTGAGAACTGCCACCTGGAGCTGCCAAGAGCTGAGGAGGCATGGCTGAGATGCTAGTATTTTGTCTGTCTGTTTTGATGTTGTTTTGCCACATTCACCTGTTGGTGAAGGACAGTGCTGCTGTTTGTAGAGGTCCTGGAACTTTGGTGTTGGTTCAGAAGCCCTGAAGGAGGATTTTCTTGTGGTGTGTTTACAGAAATCCTGGAAGAGGGCCTTGCTGATGTTTTCAGGGGTTCTGGGACTGTTCTGCAGGCAGAGTGTGACTTGATGAGGACCCTGGCAATGTGTGTTGTGGCTTTGTTAGACTTTACCTCCCCAGGAACTGGGATTGCTGAGTACTTGCCTCGGGTCAAGATGAAGACAGGACCTCTCCTTGGGCATTGAAGGCTGTGATGATATCTTAACCTTGTTGTAGCTTAAGGGTGGATGGCCTTTTGTGCTCTCCTATCCCTTTTGAGAAAGTGCTTGGCATTAACAGATGGTATTGTAATTAAGTTGTGATCCAGGGGTGGAAAACCTTTGACTTTTTTGTGCTCTGTGATTGACCAAATGAATGTACTTTGTTTATGATTGGAAACTAATCTCCATTTGAGAAGAGAGACTTTGACTGACTAAATGAATGTACTGTCCAGGGATGGAGTAGTACCTGGACTGAATTGAGAATTTACATGCTAAATGAATGAGTTACACTGTATTTTGATTTTCTCTGTTCTGTGAATGTTTGCCTTAATCTGTCACTGAATAAATGGGGTTTACTATGCTGGTAATCCAAACCTTGAAAGTTGCCTTTGCTTGGCATTACAGAGTTCAATGCCACAACTCATCCACATGAGAGCTTTGACCTGCTTCGTTTAAAATGAGGGCTGGTTTACCCCTCTTTAAGTTGACTAGTGGCTCCCTTACTCCTGGGGACTACCCGAGGTGCCAGATTTTAGTGCAGACCTCTGAAGCTCTACTGTAGCTCAGAACTTCTGAGCTCAAGCAATCTATTAGCCTCAGCCTCTCTGGAAGCAGGCATGTACCTTCACTCTAGCCTAAAAGTTTATTTTCATCTTAGACTTAGTAATATTGAACCTGAAATGTCATCTGACTAGTTGAACATTTTTCATGCTAATTTTCTGTTCCAACTCATGTTTAAAGACATAGTGATCCCTAACTTTGTTGATATGACTACTTCCTCTATTGGTACAAATAACAACGCCTCTGTGCTGTAGTAAATGCTCTTTTATAGTTGCTGTGGCCAAAATTGAGGCAGCAAGGTGGTGCAATGGACTGTCTCCATTTGCAGCTGAGGGGACATGGCAGTTAAAGTGGCAGTCTGGTTTGACTTGACTGGCACGCATTGCCTCCTATCTCTTCCTAAGGGTGCTTTGCTACTGAACGAGGCTAAACAAGTATTTAGGTCCTTACTATGTGTCCTGTGTTAAGTGCTAGGGATAAGAAAGGGAAAAATGTTCCTTGGTACCAAGGACCTCATGTTCTAATGGAAGGAAAGGAAGTAGTTTGCAAAAAAGGGTTGATACAAGACATATACAGGGTGAATTGGAAGTCATCTCGGAAGGAAAACACTGGCATTAAGGAGCACTGGAAAGACCTTCTGCAGAGGCGATCCAAGACTGGAAGGAGGCCAAGGAAGTGAGGAGGGAAAACATTTTTGATATGGAAATGTACTGAGTTGGTATATGGAGCTCCATGTATGAGGAACAGCAAAGAGGCCAGTGCTTCTGAATTGTAGAGTACATGGAGGGAAGTAAAGTATAGGAAAACTGGAAATGTAAGAAGGGAGGAGGTTACAAAGGGCATTAGAAGCCAAACAGTGAATCTTCAGTTTAATTCTGGAGGTAGTAGGGAGCCAGTGCAGTGTAATTCAGTAGGAGGGCTTATGTAGTCATATCCCCTCTTTGTAGAGCTAACTTTGGCAGCTAAGGAGAGGATGGACTGAACTGAGGAGGTACTTGAGGCTGGCAGACCAGCCAGAAGATTCCTTTAATGATGTAGGTGTGCGGACCTGTACCTGGGTGTGGCAGTGCCAGAGAAGAGAAAGGGGACACGTACAAGAGATGTAGCAAAGGGAGAATCAACGAGACTTAGCAATAGATTGGATATCAAGGTGAGAGTGCTTCGCACTTAGTAGTCTATCTTTATTTTTAATAGATTTTGACTGATATCTTTTCTTTTTACGTTATGTAGATTCCCCCCTGCATCCTTACTTACTCCCAGAGAGCGATCTTTTATAATAAAGATTTTTTTAATTGGCAAAATCAGTATATGACAGTATTTGTAATGTTGCATATGACAATATTTGTAATGTTGCATATCTCCAGAACTCCCTCACCCCTCAGCTTTTCAGTGGAATAGGGGGAGATAGCTTTTCCTATCTCATCTCTGGGATCAAGTTTGAGCTTCCTAATTTCGTATTCAGTTTTGATGATTCTATTTGTGTCGTTCATTCCATTGATATTATGGTAGTTGAATATATTGTTTCCTTATTCTGCCTACTTCACTTTGCTCTCTGTATTTGTTACAGTCATCATTTCTCATAGCCAGTAATATTGCATTGCATTCACGTGTCACAGTTTGTCTAGTCATTCCTAAATCTCCTTTGTTTTCAGTTATTTGCTACCATGATAGTGCTTATTATATGTGGTACTTAATATGGACTTTATGGTGCTGCTTATCAAAGATATTAGAACTGACATGTACTTTCACAATATATCTGCTATGGAAATATTTTGTGTTATCTACACACATATAACCTATATTGAATTGCTTGTCTTCGCAGTAAGGGTGGGTGACGAGGGAAGAAGGGAAAGAACCTGGAATTCAAAGTTGTAACATCAAATGTTTAAAAAATATTATTATTATTATTTACATGCAACTGAGAAATAAGATATACAGGCACTGGGGTATGAAGATCCGTCTTGCCCTGCTGGAAAGTCGGAGGGGCAATGGGGGAGGATATAGGAGAGAGCAGATTGGGGGAGGGCGTCTTCAGTGGGATCGCAATTTTGGGGTGTTGGGTAGGGGAGAGACGGGGAGGAAATTTGTAACACAAAATCTTGTGGAAATGAATGTTGTAAACTAAAAACAAACAAACAAAAGAACTGATGTGTAGTCATCTGCAGAAAGAACCATTCCAGTTTATTATGAAACATAGAACTAAATACATTTCTTGTTTGGTATACTTTATCTCTTGTATTGACAATAACTAGTAGAAATGAATTAACATTGTTTTGTACTTTCTGACACCTTAATTTAAAAACAACAACAACACAGCTTTATTCTTGTGCAAACTATTATGAAATCTCTCCCACAATCTTTTCTCCTGATTTTGAATGTGAAATATATTTGTAGTAGTTGAGCTCAAGAAAGATGGGTTGTAGAAAAGTTGTCTTGAAATAAGTACATTTTGTGTATGTAATTTTTTCTGTTTTCTCTGAAAAGGAGACTGGCCTTTATAGTAGAAATGACAATTAAAATTACTAACTGGGACTTGAGGCCCAGAATAAATAAGGAGATAATAAGGAGTAGCACTTAGCCAGCTTTATGAATTCAAGTCTCTGGAGCTACATCCTTGGGTTCTGAAAGAACAGGTAGATATGATTGCTGAGACACTGTCAAGTGATATTTGAAAGTTAATGGAAAACTAAGAGTTATCATCAGGTTGGAGAGGAGCAAATGTTCCCATTTTCCAAAAGACAAAAAAAAGTCTGCAGATACAACTTAGTGAGCTTGACTTTGGTTCTTGGGAAAATTCTAAAACAGGTTATTAAAGAAATGATTAGCTAACATTTAGAAGGGGAGACCATCATTAGAAAGAGCCAGCCTGGCTTTGTTAAGAACAGGCCATGCCAGACTAACTTAATTAACTTTTTTGACATGATTACCAAACTAATATATGGGGTAGAGGGAATGCTGTACTTATGGTTTGCCTAGATTTTGGTATTGTTTTTGATAAGGCATCTCCTTCTATTCTTGTGGAGAAACTTAGACTTACTAAATTAGGGGCTGGCAAATCCGGCCCACTAGCTAAATGCTTTGCTGCCTGCCTACATTTATATGACTAGTAAGCTAAGAATGGTATTATATTTCTTTTTTCTTTTTTTGCAGGGAGTAATTGGGGTTAAGTGACTTGCCCAAGGTCACATGGCTAGTAAGTGTTAAGTGGCTGAGGCTGGATTTGAAGTTAGGTCCTTCTGACTCCAGGGCAGGTGCTCTATTCACTGTTCTACCTAGCTGCCCTGTATTATATTTCTAAATAAAGTTTTATTGTACTTTAGAATGCGAAAACCATTCTGAGCTCTCTGGCTATACAAAAACAGGCAGAGAGCTAGATATGGCCCTCAGGCCGTAATATGTCAACTGTGGATGAAATGATAAGATCAGATGGCTTCATAATTCATTGGATGAAAAGACTCAAAGACTGTTAATGTTTTGTGGCAGGTCTCCACTGGAAGGCCTTAGGAATCTCTGCTTAGCTGTTTAACATTTTTATCAGTGATTTGGATGAAAGCATAAATTATATGCTTCTCTGATTTGGATAAGATGCAGAGCTGGGAGGATAGCTAATACAGTATAATATAAGAAGGGAGAATCATGGATAGAAAGCAATTGTTCTGAAAAAAGATCCTTGGGGTTTTAGTGAACTGCAAGCTTAATATAAGTCAGTAGTGTGATGTGATAGCCAAAAAAAGGTAATGTAATTTTGGATTATATTAAGAGATGAACATTTTCCAGGAGTAAGAAGGTGATAATTCATTTGTACTCTGCCCTTGTCAGACCTCATTGCGAATATTGTGATTATGTACAATTGATAAGCTGCACAGAGTGTTCAGATGACGGCACTTGGGGTGATGAAAGACCTTGAGTCTATGTCCTGTAAGAATCAATTAAAGGAACTGGGTATGTTTAGTCCGGAGAAAAGGAAACTCGGGAGAATAGAACAGCTGTCTTCAAGTATTTGAAGGACTGTCGTATAAAGGAGAGACTAGATTTGTTCCATTTGCTCCCAGAGGGCAGAATTAGGAACAGGGGGTAGAAGTTGCAAAAAGGCAAATTTAGGTTTGATGTCAGGAAACACTTGCTTATGATTAGAGCTATCCAAGAATGGAATGGTTTACTTTGAGAATGGATGGGTTCCTCTCCTTGGAAGTCTTTAAAGTTAAGGCTGGATAAGTACTTGTCAGGTGTGTTATTTTGAGTTTCCTTTTGTGTCTGAATGACTAGGGCCGGATGGCTGCTGAGGTCCCTTTCGACTCTTAAATCTTATTATTGTGTATATTCTTTTGTGGTTTAAAAAAATTGCTTTACTTTGTTGATAGTTTTTTCTTTTGTCTTTGCTTTTTTATATTTTTGCTATTCTTAAAGTTGAGGTTAAGAAACCAAAATACAAACTTTATTCTGGGTTTTCCAATTTTTCTTAGCAACTGCAAGAATGCAGTGAAGAGCAAGAAGACAGAGAATGTTTGAAACAAGCTATTACTGCTCTTTTGAATTTCCGATGTAGCATGGAACGGATTTGCAACAAGCATTCACCTAGACGGCGACCTGCGTGAGTTCAGATGATAAAAAAGCATGAGCGATCCCCAAACTATACTTGGACTTAATTTCTAGATTTCTGACCAAGTGTGATTAGTCATGATAGTTTTTTGTTTCAGTTCTGGTACTGAACATGTATCATTTCCTCGGGTGGTGGTGCATATATCCAGCAGTTTAAAAAATCAAACAGTCATTGTTGAGAGTTAAATGTGTTGGCATGGTTTATGTTTTTAAACTGACTTTGCATGTCTTTAACAGATACCAAAAATGATTTAAATATTTGCCTGTAAATTACACTAGAAAATCTACATCATTATTCTGTAGGGCATGTGCTACAATTTTTTGTAGCTGATATGTAACAAGTTCACTATTCTTTACATCTTCAATTACTTCATTAGGTATATAATGCATAGTAGGTGATTTTTTTCATCTCACAAAGTAAGGAATTTGTGACAGTGGAAATGACTTGTTACAGTTACTTATGAATCAATGAAATAATTGAAAGATAGTATTGTATTTAATTTTGTTTGATGAATTAATATGAATTGATGTGTAACTTTTGTAACTTGGTATGGCTCTTATAGTATTAATTTTATATTTGTTTTAATTATGATTTAATAGTAACTGAAAAAACCTTTTTTTTTGGTTGTGTTTTATAGGGATCCTGTTTGTCGGTTTTATAATCGTCAAATACGGAGCAAGCACCTAGCCATAAAAAAAATGAATGAAATTCAAAAAAATATTGATGGATGGGAGGGCAAAGATATTGGCCAATGTTGTAATGAATTTATCATGGAAGGCCCATTGATGAGAATAGGAGCTAAGCATGAACGTCACATTTTTCTTTTTGATGGCTTAATGATTAGCTGTAAAACTAATCATGGACAATCCCGGATTCCAGGTTATAGCAATGCAGAATACAGATTGAAAGAAAAATTTGTCATGAGGAAAATACAAATCTGTGACAAAGCTGACACTTCTGAGTACAAGCACGCCTTTGAGCTGATTTCCAGAGATGACAACAGCATTATATTTGCGGCCAAGTCCGCTGAGGAGAAAAACAACTGGATGGCAGCCTTGATTTCTCTTCAGTATCGGAGTACACTCGATCGGATGCTAGATTCCGTGTTACTAAAAGAAGAAAATGAACAGCCCCTGAGGCTGCCAAGTCCAGAAGTGTATCGCTTCGTCGTGAAAGACTCTGAAGAAAACATTGTCTTTGAAGACAACTTGCAGAGTGGAATCCCTATCATTAAAGGAGGAACTGTAGTGAAATTAATTGAAAGGCTCACCTACCACATGTACGCAGGTATGTGTCTACGTTTATAGGTAGAAAGGGAAGGACTGTTGTCATCTGTGTAATTGAAGCAGCGAAGTGCTTTAGTGGATAGAATGCCAGGCCTGGAATCATGAAGATTCAGCTTCCATAAATTTAAATCTGGCCTCAGACATTTACTAGCTGTGTGACCCTGCCCAAGTCACTTACCCCTGTTTGCTTCAGTTTTCTCATCTCTAAAATGAGCTGGAAAAAGAAATGGCAAACCACTCCAGTACCTTTGCCAAGAAAATCCCAAGTGGGTCACAGAGTCAGACAGGATGGAAACAGCTGGGCACTGTGCATGCACTGAATTTACAAAATCAAAATAAAACAGTTTCTGATCTCAAGACACCTCATATTCTATTAGGAGAAACATGTACCACATATAAGAACATACAAAATGTGTGAAAAATAAATAGAAGGCAATTTTGGACAGGGAGGTCCTGGCAGCCAAAGGATTATGAAGATGTCTTGTGGTACTTGAGCGGAGCTAAGAGCCAGGTCTCCTAAGAGGTGAGATGAGGAGGAGAGTGCGTGAGTCTGGGAAGCATGATGAGGCAGGTCACCACAGGGCAGGTAGGGGTACAGTGGATAGAGCGCCAGGCCCGGAGTCAGGAAGCCTCATCCTGCTGAGTTATCAGCTGGGTGACCCTGGGCAAGTCATTTAATCCTGTCGGCCTCAGTGTTCTCGTCACTAACGTGAGTTGGAGAAAGAGGTGATATTCCAGTATCTTTGCCAAGAAAAGCCCAAACAGGTCACAAAGAGTTAACCATAACTAGACAACATCTGAACAATAATAGCAAACATAGGTTGGATTCAGGCTGTAAAGAGCTTTAAAGGTCAAGTAGAGTCTTTTGCATTTTATACTGTATGCAGCCACTGGAGTTTATTAAATAAGACAGGGACGTACTCAGATGTACTTTAGGAATGTCACTTTGGATTTGAAAGGAGAAAGACTTGAGAAAGGAAGGTGTTACAGTAGTTTAGGAAAGAGGTAATAAAGGCCTGAGCTAGGATGGGAGCCATATGAGCAGAACCTATATATCTCTTCCCTTAATGGACCAAACTCCTAGAAAAAGCTGTCTTTACTCACTGCCTCTTCCTCTCCTCTTACTCCTCAGTCCTTTGTAGTGTGACTTCTGATCTCATCACTACTGAAACCAATCTCTAGAGTTACCAATGATTTCTTAATTTCTATCCTTGATGGTCTTTTCTCAGGCCTCATTCTTCTCAACCTTTCTGCTGCATTTGCCATTCTTGACCACTCTCTTTCTGGATACTCTGTTCTCTCTGGATTCTTATGATATTACTCTCTCCTGGTTTTCTTTCTCCCTGCTCCTTGCTGCCCTCACTGTGGGTGTTCCCCAAGGTTCTGTCCTAGGGCACTTACTCTTTTCTCTGTCTCTTTTTGGTGACCTCATTAGCTTCATTACTCTATTGAGATCTGTATATCCAGCCCCACTCTTGCTTCTGAGTTTCATTCCCACATAGCCAACTGCCCATTTGACATTTCATACTAGAGGCATTCAAATTCAGTTTATCCTTCCCTCTTTCAGAACTTTCCAGTTTCTGTGGAAAGAACTGCCAGCCTTCTTGTCTCCCAGGTTTGTATTGTTGCTGTCATCCTGGACGCCTCATTGTCTCTCACCCCACAACATCTCTCAAATCTATCTTCTCTCAACTCCTACAGCTTCCACCTTAGTTCAGGCCTCATCCTCTCTCATCTGTATTTTTCCACCCTCCTAATTGATCTCCCTGCCTCAAGTCTCTCCACATTTACATCCTTCACAGTTGCCAAAGTAATTATGTGTAGGCACAGATTTGACTGTTCCCAATTTGATAAAACTCAAATTTTCTTTTACCTCTAGAATCAATATCAATTTCTGTTTAGTTTCTAAAGTACCAGCTTATCTCTGCAGCCTCATTGTACATTGTTCCCCCTCCTGTATTCTGCAGTCCAGCTAAACTGGCCTTTTCTATGTTCTTTACACATGATACCCGCTTTCTCATTGTCATGCGTCAGCACCACTGTCATCTGTTTGTGTGAATGTTGTACTTCCTTTCTCTTCTGCTTTATAGAATTTTTCTTATTTCGGTATCTAGTTCATGTACCACTTTCTACATGAAGCATTTCTTAATCCCTTCATTGGCTAGTGTCCCCTCTCTCAGATTATGCTGTATTTAACTACATTGTATACCCTTTATACAGATTATTCTGTTCATTCTTAAATATGTCTGTGTTATTTCTCCCATTGCAATGTAAGTTTATTGTGACTGGTGGCTGCTTCACTCATTGTCTTTTTTTACCTAGTGCCTAACGCCGTTCCTGGTCCTTAGTAGGTGCTTAATAAATACCTTTTATTGGTTGGTTGGAGAGAAGGATACTGATCAGAAATACTATGGAAGCTAAACTCTGTAAGACTTAGCAACTAACTTGATATGTAGGGTGGGGGTGAATGAGGACTGCTCCCAAATTTTGAACCTTGGTAGAAGTACTCTCCATAGAAATAGGGAAGTTCAAAAGAGGGGAAGACTTGGGGTGAAGGCTTATGTGTTCTTTTTTAGACACAGAATTTCAGGTGCCTATGGGACATCCATTTTGAAATGTCCAGTATAGGCAGTTTGTGTTAAAATTGTATCTTGGTCTGGTCTCCCTGGCTACCCTCCTTCCCTTTCTAGTCAGTATGTTAAATAAGTTTATAAGAGCCAATAGAAAGTAGCAGTAACAGGAAGTAACATTGCAAAGGGGCACCTAGAAGTCACTTACAAACTGTCTCAAAGGTCAAAAGAGCATAATTTATCACTTATATCATATATTTACCAAAAATTACATCCTGGTAATATATGCTGAATCAGGGGAAGCTATCTAAGCTTAAGCCTTTTGGTCCTGTGATGTGTAAATCTCAGACAAGTTCTGGACATCCACTGTAAGACCATTAGAACATCAGATATTTCTGATAACTTTAAGATGATGTGGATATGTTAGCTTTAAAGTTTTGTCAACAGCTTTTGAGATAATTTGGATATATTAATGAACTAATCCCATAATGGCACAGATAAAAGTTAATCTGTTGCCTTCTAAAACCTCATAAAAATGAGACTTATTCTCTCCTTCCCTTCCCCTTGCCCCCAAACATTCTTCCATCTCCATTGAGTCCATGCTGATGAGTGCTCCTACCTCCATAGTTACATGATTGATACTCTGTGCCTTTCCCCTTCCCCACCCTGTTCCCCACACTGCCAGCCTTCCTTCACTACCCCATTCCTTCTCCTCATGCCATCTGTCTCTGTTCCCCTTTTTGTCACTTCTCTCTCTACTTACCGTGCCTTTTGCCCCTACACCCTCTGTGCATTGTTAGAGTGTGATTACATCCCTGTTTCCTGTTCCCATCATGGTCTTTCCTGATGGGTATCCAAAGAAGCAGGTGTGCCTGTTCTGTTTCATAAATTAACAATGACTTCATAGTTGATGACTAGGGAATGGAGCTCAGGAGAGGGACCAGGACTATATGTGTGTGTGTAGTATTGTCAGAGAAACTGAAAAGTCATCCAGCATAGGTCTGGCGTGACATGCACAGTTACTTCAGGTGATGCAGGATCTTATCAGTATGGACATTCGTAAAGAAAGATCTTCAGTGAAGTGAAGCAGTAGGGAAGAGTGCTGAACTTGGAGCCAGGAAGACCTGAGTTCAAATACTACCTCAGATAAGTCACCTAACCTCTCTCAGCCTCAGTTTCCTTATCTGTAAAATGAGGATAGTAATAGCAACTGACCTTACAGGATTGTTGTGAGGATCTAAAAAAAATGTGTGTAGTGCTTTGCAAACCTGTAAACACCGTATAAATGCAGACTGTTATTATTATTGTTGTTATAGTATTTTCTTTATATGATAAATTTAGAGTTAGAAGGAACTTAAGGAATAGAGTCTAGCCCCCTTAATTTACAGATAAGGAAACTAAGGGAGGCCCAGGGTCACACATCTAGCAGATGTCTGAGGTAGGATTTGAAACCAGGTTTTAGGGCCTGGGATTGACTCCAACTGGTCATCCGGTAACCCACAGTCAACAAAAAGGTGGTTCCTTCACCATAGCGTGAAATGGATCTTCCACAAGGACGTAGCACTTAGCTCACTTCCCAGAGAGGTGGGGTGCGGCTCCTCTGATGGCCGTCAGACATCTGCCCAGTCGGAAGGGCCCGCCTTCTCGCCATGTGTCCCCTCCATGGGGACCACCAGGAAGCTGCGTCAAACACTAAGCAGCTCAAACCTTAGCTCCCTGGCCGAGTCAGATCTTGGGGACAGCTTCTTGGCAGTTTATTTTATTTTTCTCCATTTATTTATTTGTTTTAAAATTTTTAACCACTTACACATAAAAATAATTTTTAACATTCGTTTTTAAAACTTTGAGTTTCAAATTCTCTCTCTTCTCCGTCCCCACCGCACCTCATTGTTATACGCGTGTGGTCACGCCAAACATCCATGATAGTCATGATGTAAAAGAAAACATAGACAAAACAATCATCTCAAGAAAAGAAAGAAGATTTTTAAAAAGTATGCTGAGATCTGTATTCAGAAACCATGATTTCTTTCTCTAAGGATGGGCAGCGTTTTTCATCACGAGTCCTTCAGAGTTGTGTTAGATCGTCGTATTTTCGAGAATAGCTGCTCCTCTTACAATTTTGCTATTACTTTGTATACAGTATTTTTCACTTTTCATCATCTCATTCAGATCTTTTCAGGTTTTTCTGAGAGCATCCTGCTCATCATTTCTTATAGTACAATAGTATTCCATCATAATCACATGCTATAACTTGCTTAGGCATTCCCCAATTAATAGTTATCCCCTCAATTTCTAATTTTTTGCCCCCAGAAATGAACTTCTGTAAATATTTTTGTACATATAGGTCCTTTTCCTTTTTGTTTTTTTAAAATCTCTTTTGGGATATAGACCTAGGAGTGGCATTGCTAGGTCAAAGGGTATGCATGGTTTTATAGCCTTTTGAGCATAGTTCCAAATTGCTCTATAGAATGGTTGAATCAGTTCACAACTCCACTAACAGTGCATTAATGTCTCATTTCTCCCACATCCCATCCAACATTTGTCATTTGCCTTTTCTGTCCTATTAGGTATGAGGTAGTATCTCAGAATTGGTTTAATTTTCATTTCTTCAATGACTAGTGAGTTAGAGTATTTTTTCATATGGCTATAGATAGCTTTGATTATTTCACCTGAAAACTAATCATATCTTTTGATCATTTCTCAATTGGGGAATGGCTCTTAATTTGACTCAGTTCTCTATATGTTAGAGAAATGAGTCCTTTACCAGAGAAACTTCCTTAAAAATTTTTTTCACAGTTACTATTGCTAACTGTATTTCTCTCTATCCTATTCCCTGCCATCCCCTCCCCTCTCCTGGTTTCTTCTATTCTTGCTCTCTCTCTTGTCACCCCCCTCTCCCACCTTCCCCTCCTACTTTCCTATGGAGTAAGATAGATTTCTATAGCCTTAATTGTGTGTGTTATTCCCTCTTTGAGCCAATTCTGAGGAGAGTAAGATTCACTCACTCCCCTTCACCTCCCCCGCTTGCATTGTAGATAAGAACTAGTTCAACCCAATGATGGGGGAGAGATGGAAGCATAATAGATATTGATCCTATCATGTCTGCTCTTGCTGACTCTCAAGTCCAGTGCTTTCTTTCACCTTCGTCATGTTGCCTCTTCTTTGTAGCACATCTAACTATAAAACTTTACTGTGACTTTGGTTAGTATATTTATACTAGATAAATATTAGCAGACACTAGTTTCAAGTACTAAACATTTCACCAAAATATTTGCACTTTAAATAGCAAAACTAAACTTATATTAACATTCACTTACATAGAAAGTTATTACCATTTTTGAAGATGATTGCATGAGGGCCAGGAACATACATAGTGTCAAGGCATATGGAAGATTATCTCCCTGGGAATTTTGATTTCATTATATAATATCAGCATAAAGTACTTAATGAATGGGTTTGGTATAAAAGTTTTAGGAAATTTAGAGAATTTGGAGTTGAAAGGGACCTCATAGATCATATAGTACAGGGCTTCTTAAACTTTTTCACTCACAACCTTTTCAGTGCTTCTTAAACTGTGGGTTGTGACCTCATATGGGAATAGACCTATTCTTGAATAGAATTCCCCTCTACAGTGATACAATTATGATATGAGCTTTAACAATTCTTAGCATTTTAAAAATAACACTTAATTATATATTTCATATTAAGTGGAACAACCCCAGCTTTTGACTACTAGTCTTATATTTGCCCTCATTAGGATCCTAAAATGTTAGGTCAAATGTAGGCCACCTCTAAATACACATTTTCTTGCCCTCTTAAAATAAAAGGAAAAAATGTTATACACTGAAAAACCTCAAATTATCTCATTACAAATAAATTTATTCAGTGTTTTTACATTTCTTTCAAGTACTCGACTTTGATGTCGGTACATATCGCAGCTGATCTATGCCTGCCCATTTTGTGCCAGTCTTGGCCATGTCTTTCAGTAAATCCTTCACAAGGGGTCCATTAGTATGTAGGGGGTCGGGGAATTTCCTCTGAAGCTCTTGACGTGGCTTGGTATCAGCCTGTGGACATTCCCACAGCCGTCTCTTGTCCTTCCTACCTGACCAGTCTATCTTTTTCACAGCCTCGCTCCATCCCACCTTCCTAGTCATGCTATTAGTTTTGTTCGTTGTGTGCCCAGCACTTAGCGCAGTACCTGGCAACGTAGTGGGTGAGTGATAAACACTTGTTCACTTATTACCACAAGGGCCAGCCAGAATCATTTCATTACGAGTTCTCCATGTTCTGTTCCATCTCTCATCTCTCCACCTTTGTGAAGGTTGTCCCTTATGTTTGGAATGTGTTCTCTTCTCACCTCTTCCTCTTCTAATACCTTCCAGGTTTAGCGCAGACATCATAGGCTGCTCTTAGGTTTTGTGCAAGTTAAATGAAAGGAGAAATATGCCAACTCTATATTAACTGTTATGGAATGGATTTCATATCCACTTTTCCACCACTCTCTTGGGTTTCATAATAATGGGGTGTTATTATGTTCACTGTACAATTATTTATTGCTTTTTCTCATGGCCCCTATATGAGTTTTAAAATGAAGATTATTTATTATATTAGTGAACAAATTGGCTTTAAAATTCTATACCTGATTGAGGAAGAATTGAAGATATAAGTGGGGCTATTGTGGTAAGGGGGTTAAAATGTTTTTTCGTGATATTCATCAACAAAGACAACCAAATATATGAAATATGGAGTAAAATATTATATGAATCCCTATAGAATAAACATTAACAATCTCAATTCTTCAGATAATTAAAAAAATAAAAACTGTGTATGGTCATTGTCCTAAGTCTGTCTGAAGTTCCACTACCTTTAAGAGAAGTTAAAACCAAATATTTTTTAAGTTGATAGTGGACTAGTGGGAGAGGGGAGGAGGGAAGGGGCAGGAAATAAGCATTTCTATAGTGTCAGTTGTGTGCCGGTCAGCGTGCCAGACGCTTCACAAATATTCTCTCGTTTGATCATCACAATAAATACTGTTATCCCCATTTTTACAGTAGAGGAACGTGAGGCAAACAAGGTAAGTGACTTGCCCAGGGTCACATAGCTATTAAGTGTCCAGAGTCTGGATTTGAACTCAGGTCTTTCTGACTCCAGGCAGTTGTGCCCCCTAGCTTCTTTTAGGGGAGACATTGCTGTATTATACCTTTAACTTCATTAGACTGGAGAAAATCTATAAATAATCTTTATTCATTTTACCTTTGCAGATCCCAATTTTGTGCGTACTTTTCTTACAACCTATCGTTCATTTTGTAAGCCACAAGAGTTGTTGAAGCTATTGATTGAACGGTAAGAAAAATACATATATATTTCATTTACGACAACCACTGAAAAAAGTTCATTCCCATTATGTATATTTTTAGATCCATATTTCCTAGGAGCTTAGATTTAGAATTAGACAGGACTTCACAGGTTCTTTCATTCAACCTCCAAGTGTTATATTATTTTACCTGTATATACTAATTTAATATTAAATATACAGTTAAGTAACAAACAGTTCATTTTAAGGGATAGAACTTGCCTTTTGTCCTTTCCTTGCCCCAAGTATTCCTTATAACAAATGTGTATAATTAGGCAAAACAAACCAAGACACTGCTCTCATCTGAAACGGACGCCGTCCTCTGTAGCTCCAGTTCATCGTCTCTCCACCCAGAGGCGGAAGGTGTGCTTTATCATCTGTCTTTTGAAGTCGTGATAAATCAGTGCTTTATTCAGAGTTTTGAGTTCTTTCAGAATTTTTATTTCATTTATTTATTTATTTTTATTTCATTTTTAATTTATGGAATAAAAGAAACATTTACATAACATAGTACAACGAAAAAGATGATTGCACATGAGACTGCAAGTTTGCAATGCACGTGCTATTCCTTTCAAATATACAATATTAGCATATATTTTTCTTCTCCAACCCATCTTAAATGAATAAAGAATCTAATTTATTGTTTGTTTCAATAATTTAGATAATTTTAGTTTGCCCTTGTCTTAATATTCAGAGGTATTTATTCTTTCAGAATTTTTTACCTTTAAATTATTATTGTGGTCATGGGGCAATTGATTGCCTGTTTCTGGTCACTTTACTCGGCATCATTTTATACAAATTTTTCCATGCTTCTTTTGTTCTAGGATGTTCCTCATCTCTTATGACCCTACACAATGCTGTTGCATTCCACGCTTTGTTTGCTGTTCCCCAGTTAATGGATACTTGTTTTGTCTCTAATTTTTTGCTCTCATTGATATATTTCTGTAGAGCCATCCTTAAAGTGCTATAGAGCCATCAGTTATTTTATTAGTTTTGATATGTTTTTTATTATTTTTACCAGATGGAAGAGGGTGGAAGATAAGGCATACCTAGTTGCCTAGATTTTTCTCTCTAGCACAGTATTTGGAGTACAAGTGCACTTTTAAATCCATGTTGCAAACACTCTCTACTCATTTCTATTAAGTTTGTAAATATGTCTTCTAAGGAAGAAAGAGCCCTTCTGGCCAGAATGTTGAATTAGTCAAATAATTATCTAACTGCTTACTCTGTATCTGTTTGATTTTTTTTTAAAGTTAATTGTGTTTACATGGGTGGGGGGATAAAGAGGTTATGCTTGGCAGATTAGGAAGTATTTACCTGAACTTTCCCCATCCATGGTAATTCCTGCCTGCATAAATAACTAAGCATTTGTCTTTAATTTTGCTCTGTTCGTAGGTTTGAAATCCCTGAGCCAGAACCTACTGAAGCCGATAAATTGGCAGTGGAGAAAGGAGAACAACCAATCAGTGCAGATCTGAAACGATTTCGCAAAGAATACGTTCAACCAGTGCAGCTGAGGTTCGAGCCCAGGGTTCTGTTTCTCGTGCTCCACCCGATTGTTCTTCTCCGTAGAGCACACAGCTTGTCCCTGCTCATCTCAGATACAGATGCTGCTCTTGTCTTTCTTTATGCCTTATTTATACATGAATGTTGCAGGTGGCAAAGTGTGCCCTGGTTATTTCCGCGTATGTGATAGATACCCTACAAATGACTTCTTCTTCCCATAGACTAGTAGCCTGGAATTTATTGTCAAGTATAATTAAGCTCTATATCTGTGCCTACATCTCTCTGTCGGTCTGTCTGTATCAATTCCTCCATCAACTTTTTGAGATTATGTTGCAGAATAGTTGCCTATATTTGAGGCAGGCTCCTCACCAGAAATTTCCTATGACACTGAAATCTTAAGTCCAGGACAAAAAAGTCGACTTAAAATGACTGTTGTGGAACTTAACTTTTCTTTTTTTTTCCTGTCTAGTTTTCTTGAGCTGTTCTATAACTTTGTTTTTAGAGGAGCTCTAGATCTTTCCACAAAAAAGGAAAATCTACAGAGATTAGTTTTTTAACCAGAAAGTTATCTTACTAATTGGTAGAAATTAGTTTGAGAGAAATAAGATAAACATGTATAGAAAAAACAATTCCAGTTACCCTTTGGCTAAACCTCTTGTGCTATTTATAATAAATAACTAACTTTTATGTAGCATTTACTGTGTGAAGTGCTGTGCTAAGTGCTTTACCAGCATTGTCTCGTTTGATCATCACCACGTTGGGAGGGAGGTGCTATTACATACGGAAGCTTGAGGTTTCTGTGGTGTGTTTTGTGAATTCCAAAATACCTTTTCCACTTAAGAACTTAAAAGTAGTTTTTCCACTCTAGATTAATAACAAACTTAGGGAGTGCTTTGCTAGTTATAAGAATGTTATGTCTATTAATACTCACAACTAACTACTAGGTACATAATGAAAGTATCTTTTAAAAGTTTTTACTGATGTCTTGTCTTTTATATCATCGTAGTTACCTCCAGTATCCTTCCTTCCCTTCCCAGAGAGCCAAAAACAGGTTTTTTAAGTAAAAAAAAAGGGAAAAAAATCAGTACACTGATGAATACATTGAAAAGTATGAAACCTTGTTCATTATTTCATACCTGTGAACCTCTCACCCCCCTGAAGGGATGGTTTGAGGATGTCTTCTCATAAGTCTTCTTTTGCATCACACTTGATCTTTATAATTTTTTCAAATTCACCTTTGATTTTTTGTATGTAGTTCTTTCTAGTTACATTATTGTTGTCATCATGTTTGTAATTTTCTTGCCTCTACTTCTGTTTTTATCAATTCATGTATATTTTTCTGTGTTTCTCCGTACTCATTAGATACATCATTTCTTACATCACAGGAATGTTCTGTTACATTCATGTGCCACAGTTTTTTCTAGTCATTCCTCAACTGATGGGTATTTACTTTGTTTCCAGTTCTTTGCTGTTAGTGAAAATATTTTAAAATCCCTATTTAAACACTAGTGAGGAAATTGAAGTTTAAGGAGTTTTGATTTTTCATTTACCCACGGTCTACTGAATTTCACTATCCCTAGAGTTGAAATCTAGTTCTTCTGAGGTCACATCCAGTGTTTTCACTAGATTCATATGAATAAGGAAAATTTTCTTCTTAAGATAACTAGCTAATTAATCATAAGAACGATAATATATTTTTGTTTTGCAGTAAAATGATTTTAAATGTTTTTTAAAAAATATTAAGCACTTTGAGGTTATTTTTAAAATTTTGTCTTGATATTGTCAAAATTTTAAAGATGTTATACAAATACTAATTTTATTGGGAGTAACTATTTTTTCCCCTTTATTTTATATTGACCTTTGCATTTAGGGCTAACACTATGGTACTAGAGATGTAAAAAATAGTGTCTTAGTGCCTGGGTTACACTAAAATGTGTTCTTTATTATCTTTCATTTTATTAGGATACTAAATGTATTTCGGCATTGGGTAGAACATCATTTTTATGATTTTGAGAGAGATCTGGAGTTACTTGAAAAATTAGAATCCTTTATTTCAAGTGTAAAAGGTATGTTATTTCAAGGTCTGATTGTAACTTAAATTTGCATTGGTTACTTTCAAAATCTGTGTGATTTCTAAAAAAGATATGTTTTAAAAATTGTTTTCCCCAAACATCCAATTGGATGGAACAACGTTTAGAACAACATAGCATTGTATAATCTTTGTCACATGACTCATATTTAAAATCACCTGGTGTCATTTCAAAATTATTTTAAACTTGGTATTTGGGCTTCTGAGTCCACGTGGTCGTTCTATATTTAAAGGAATTAGGGGGCTTGTTCAGACAGTCCTACATATTTTATCAATTTCAGCTATCATACTTTTAACTTGAAGAAAATACGTGAAAAATATCTGTTACTGCCCATTCCCTAAGTTATTGGATGACTTTTTCTTCCTTCTGTGGTGAACAGAAAGCACACTTCCAGGCATATGAAGATAAGAGAAGGAAATATCGATAGGGTTTACTCCTTGATATTTCAGCACACAGCATTGCATCATTAAATCAGAAGAATACAAGTTTAGACAAAAGGACGATTTCTTTGCTTCACTGAGAGAGTCATTGACTTTGGCCCAAAGACATTACTTACTAGGCATTGATTAAACACACCACATTTAAGACTGGCTTAATTTTCCTGTCCTTTGTTCCTAAAAGATTTTGGGTAAAGTAGTCATTTTGAAGTGTTTTTTCCACTTTTAAAACATGCCATTTTTGTTAGTTTACCTTTTTTACTTTCATGAGAACAGATTAATATAAAATCTAAACTTAGACATTTTAAAATTTCTGCCTATCATCTAGAATGCTGTATATTCTGTGATCTGAGTAGCTTCTAAAAGAGCATAAACTAAATGTTTTGACAAAAAAAATTATTTGACCAGTACATTAATATACTTGCATATGAGGTCTTCCTACAGATCTTTTTTTATTTTTCAGGAAAAACCATGAAGAAGTGGGTAGAGTCAATTGTTAAAATCATCAAGAGGAAAAAACAAGCTCAGGCAAATGGAATTAGCCATAATATTACTTTTGAAAGTCCACCACCACCCATTGAGTGGCATATTAGCAGACCAGGACAGTATGAAACATTTGATCTCATGACCCTTCATCCAATAGAAATTGCTCGTCAGCTAACACTTTTGGAATCTGACCTCTACAGGTAATTCAATGCCACCACAGGTAGAGAATTTAAAATGATCTATTACTCAGTTTTCAAGGGTCTGTAGGCATATTAGCATTTTAAATGTTCTACAAATCATATATAAGCTATTTATGCTTATATTACAGTTATAACTCACATTTATATCTCACTTTAAGGTTAATGGAGTACTTTCTTTTTAAAAAAACTAAAGGCAGAGTAATTATTGTCTCTCTTTTACAGATTAGGAAACAGGCTCAGAGGGATGATTTGACTCTGTGGTCATGTAGTTTATAAGCTGGGCTCTGAATCTTCAAAGTAAAATTTCACGTGACATATCATGTAGACTTTCAGAATTATATTGTCACCATAGATTTTTATTAAAATGAAATCGTATTACCAGATTCCGTGACCTAGAGAGAAAACAAAGCTGATACTCACTCTCTTTGCGTGAGGAAGCGGTTTAGTTTGATTAATTTCACTACTCAGATAGATCAAGCTCCCATTATTTTCATTGTGGGTGATGAGAGAGATGAAAAGCTTTAGCGAGTGAAGAGAGAACTTAGGCTCTTGCTTCCGTGGACTGGAAGGCATGAGCATTAGCGAGCTGCTCATGTGTAGGCACCCCTCTCTCCCCCCTCAAAAAAGCCCCTTTCAAGCCTAGCTGAACCTGTAAGTAGGATATTTGTAAATATTTATTGATTTGGTCTAAATAGTTGGTTTGTGGGCATGTAGTTGGACAAAATTAATGTATTATATTTTCTTCTGTTTTTATATTTTAACATTTTCTTCTGTCTTTTCAATCTTTTCACTTTATTCTGCTATTTCTCACTATCGAGTGAGTTGTTTGCTCCATTCTAATTTTCCACAAAGTACACTATTTAAATGGGTTTTTAATCTTTTCTAAGCTGTTGATTACCCTTTTGGTCTCATTTTATAATATTGTCCGTATATATTTATGTATTTATATTTTTTCTTTCCTTTCAACACATTGCATTATGTGTCCAGTAGGCAGTTTTTAGGCTTTGAGAAAAACCTCTTTAGAATGGCCTTTTTTTTTTCTTCCCAGGTTCCTAGTTCATTCCTAGTTTGATCTTGGAGTTGTTGTCCAGGGACTGATTTGATTCTGTCTCCTACTGTAGCTCCAGAAATGTATGGCTGTATCCTATCTCCCCTCAGTAACCTCTCAGTGCTTGCCTCCATTTCTGGTCTTCCAGGCCAAGGCTGGGATCTGGCTTCAGATGCTTGGTTATTTGAACTGACACTCCCTTCCTATGACACTTTTCAGATCACTGGTTTGCTTCAGGTTCACTTGAGCAAATTTTCCCTGATTTCCTCTCTTCCTCTTTCCCCAGAGTCACAAAGTCAGTGTATGTCAGAGGTCGGGCTTGAACAATGCCACCTATCTACTGTGCCAAACTGTTTTTCGCTTTTTTTGTTAGTCCTATGAAAATGTTGTTATTACTGCTATTTTATTTTTATTAAAAAGATGAATTTGTGTAATTTTTTCCACATAGGTGAGAAAAAAGTAAATTAAAATTTTATAGCAGAACAAGATAGATCCCCCATTCCCTTCTTTCTCTACATGTCAGAATCCTTATTTCCCTTCAAGACTCACTTTCGGTACTATATCTTCCCTAGTTTCCCATCTTGTTCACTCTCATAGTTTACCTGGTATTATATTTTTGTACGTGCACATTGCGTCTGCTAAGCAAGATATAAACTGATTGGAGGCAAGACGCTTTCCTTTTTGTCTTTGTTTCTGGTGTGTACTAGTAGATGTTAAATTTTTAAAAATTGAATTGGAAAAAGCACGATGACACCATATTGTGGAGATCCCCAAATGCCAAGATGAAATGTTGGCAGTTTTGTAGTCTTGTGAAAACATGACCAATGCAGACAATTAATAATACAATGAATTATGTAATAAAGTGCAACTTGTTTTATAGAAATTTATAGGAGAAAGCAAGATCATATTGAAGTAGTCAAGGAAAACTTCATGGAGAAGGTAGGATTTAGACATTAATTGACTAGTTTATGGATAAGTAGCAAGGAGAAAGTGTAAAAGTATCATTAAAAATAGATTTTAGACTGTATTAAAAGTGACATCTTCATTTACTAGAGGGGTTTTCCTCCCCAGCAGTTCCCTCCATGGATATGGGGCAAGGGTGGGGGTAAACCTGGTAGCTTCATGTGGGAGGGAGTGCTTTGCAGTGAGCTATGAATTCTTTAAGATGATGGTAAAAAAAAAATCCGTTTTAGACGCAGCAGGGTGGTATTTGGGGGAACCTGTGCAAAGTCATAGAGATGAAATTTAGAATCTTTTATATGAGAAATAGCTAGTAAGTCAAAGTGACGCAGTCTGTTATATACTGTTAAGCATATATACTAAATTCTGAGAATTCAAAGAAAGGCAGAAAACTCCCTGCTCTCAAGGATCTCAGAGTATAATGACAGATATAACACAAAAACATCTACGTACAAACAAGGAAAAATTGAAGAGAATCAACAGAGGCAAGGCAGTAACATTACGGAAGACTGGGAAATGCTTCTCATAGAAGGTGGGATTTTAACTGGAACTTGAAGGAGTCCAGGAAAGGCAGGACACACATGTGAGGAGAAAGAGAATTTCAATCTTAAGAGACCATAAATAAAAATGCATGGAGTCAGGAAATGGAATGTCTTATGTGAGGAATAGCAAGGAGCCAGTGTCACTGAATCGAGGTTGTGAAGCCTGGTTATAAAAGGTTTTGAATGCCGCACATAGGATTTTATAGTTGAACTCAGAGGTGATAGCCATTGCAGTTTATTGGATAGAGAAGTGACATGGTGTAGCACCAACACAATATTCACAGCTCCAATGGCGACTGTAAATATGCTGGCATAGTTCTCAATTGCAAAATATAACAGATTCTCCATATAGAAGACAGGAGCAAAACATTTATTCAGACACCAGAAAACCAAATCCCAATGTCAGAAAGTCAAATCCATCATAGTAGCAAAGAAGTTAATACACCATAGCACAGCATGAAGCCACACCATCCTTTGGCCTTCCCACAGACAAACACTCACAAGCCTGTCGTAGCAGGGAGCAAACACTCGCAAGCCTGGCTGTCTCCCTGGGTGCATCCTCTCTCTCCCACCTTCTGCTGCTATGACTCCCAGCTTCCTGTGGGCTCTGCTCTACCCTTTAGCAAACTCCTCCCACCACAGGCTCCATGTGATTACATTCAGCCTATTAGGGGGCAAGGAAGATCTTCAAATTCCCCTTACCATTACACAGGGTTAGACCTGAACTCTAGGAAGATTAATTTGACAGCTGAATGGAGAGTGGACTGGAGTAACAGAGACTTCAGGCAGGGAGACCAACCAACAGACTCTTAAAATAGTTCAGACAAGAAGTGAGGAGGACCTGGACCAGGGTCATGGCAGAGTCAGGCTAGAGAAGAGGGTGTACGTAAGAGCCGTTAAGAAGGTAAAATTAACAGGACTTAGCAACAGACTGGGTATGAGGGCCAGTGAGAGGGTGTGAAGATTTGAGGATGACACCCAGGTGTGAGCCTGGGTGCCTAGGAGGATGGTGGTAGCCTTGGTAGTAACAGGGAAATCCAGAAAGGGAAGGGTTTAGGGAACAGATAGTAATTTCAGTTTTTGACGTGTTTAGTTTAAGATGTCTACTAGAATTTAAGTGAAAATGTCTGAGAGGCAATTGGAGATATGTGGCTAAAGGTTGGAGAAACAGTAGGGCTCGTCAGGTAGATAAAGGGTCGTTTTCATGGAGATGATAATTGAAAGCATGGGAACTGATGAAATGCCAGGGGAAATAGTGTAGAGGAAAAAGAGAAGAGGTCCCAGGACAGAACCTTAGGGGACCAACCTCTCCATGCTCACTGTGTATAACATGAATGAATATCCAGAAAAAGAAACAGGAGTGGTCAGGCATGGAGGAAGAGAACCACAGGAAAGCAGTGTCACAATAGCCTAGAGAGAAGAGTTACTGATGATGTCAGAGGCTGCAGAGAGATCACGAAGAATGAGGTTTGAGAAAAGGCCGTTGGATTTGGCAATTATGAGGTCATTCCTGACATTGGAGAGAGCAGTTTTGATTGAATGATAAGGTCAGAAGCCAGAATACAGAGAGGTAAAGAGAGTGAGGAAAGGAAGTGGAGGCACCAATCCTCTCAAGGAGTTTAGCCAGAAAATGTAGAAGAGATACAGAACAATAGTTAACAGGGATGGATGGTTCAAGTGAAACATATTTCACTGGGGGGACTGATAAGACAGACTAGACAGGTAACTAGGAGACATATTATGGAGGGCCTTAAGGGTTAAGTCGAAAATTTTCTATTTTATCTTAGAGGTGGTAGGGAACTATTAAAGATCTTAGTAGGAGAGGGATAGGATCCAGTCTGTTTTAGGAATATCATTTTAGTAGCTACATAACAGTGCATTAGTGAAAGATTGAAAATGGGAAGAGATCTTACAAGATCTTATCACACAAGAGATGATAAAGGTATAAACTAGATGCAGTGTAAATGGAGAAAAGCGGGCTGGGTGATACGTTGTTGAGGTAGAACTGACCATGACGTGGTGACTGATTCAGCATAGAACCAAATGTCTATGGAAATTCTTGTTCTTGTTGCCTTTGTGCATGTGAAATGTAATCTGCTCTACCAACTTCTTCATTTTCTTCTCCAGAGAGAACTTGTGAACCTTCCTTCTGTCTGTTCTAGATGTGGTTACTGAGAATAATTTCTATGTAACCAAAAGCCCTGAGGGATCAGTACTATTAGTTGCATTCTGTGTGTGTGTTTATTTTTTAAATTCACAGTTCAGAATTTACTAATGCTGACTATCTTTGCTTCTACTTATTATAAATAGTAACTTAATCTTTTCTTCCTTCTCATTGACCTTTGGCTCAACAGGGCAGTGCAGCCTTCTGAACTTGTGGGAAGTGTATGGACTAAGGAAGATAAGGAAATAAATTCCCCAAATTTATTGAAAATGATTCGGCATACTACAAATCTTACTCTCTGGTTTGAAAAGTAAGTATATGTGTGGTATCTAATGTCAAAACTGAAGTTAAGTAATTTTTAAAAATTCTTAAAACTCATTTAGATTTTCTAAGCACTATTTTGTTGTATCTCTTTTTGACCAGGTGCATAGTAGAAGCAGAAAACTTTGAAGAACGAGTGGCAATATTAAGTAGGATTATAGAAATTCTGCAAGTTTTTCAAGACTTGAACAATTTCAATGGTGTATTAGAGATAGTCAGTGCAGTGAATTCAGTGCCTGTGTACAGATTGGACCACACATTTGAAGTAAGTCTTAGATCATAAATATTTCCTTCTTTTGGAGGAAGAAACAATGTGTATATAGAAAGATCTAAATCTATATATGTGTGTGTATGTCTGTTTATATATGTGTATTATATACATGCATTAAATATTGTAAGGAGGTAGCATAGCATTGATGGAGAGTCCAACTCAAGCCAAGAAGACTTGTATTCAAGTCCCATCTCTGATATATGGAAGCTGTGTGACCTTGAGGGAATCACTTACCCTCTCAGTGTTGTAGACACAATCATTAAGCACCTACTGTGCCTCAGGCTCTGTATTTAAGTGTTAGGGATAAAAATTTAAAAAAAAGAAAGAACCTGCCCTCAAGGACCTTACATTCTAATAAAGGAAGCTCCAGAAGTGGGAGGAGCAGGAGAGAAAAGGTACTTTATGAGCCGGGCTTGGTGAGAAGTTAGTCTTAGAAGTCTCAAAGTAGTTAATCCAGTGAGAAATGGGTTATAGAAAAGGTGCCAACCTACCTTGTTATAGGGAATGTCCACACCTAAGAGTTTCCTATACCTATGAAGTCATGGATACGTTATATATTATATAGTGTATCATGTGTCATATATAAAATACATAATCACATTTTTAGAAAGTCTTCTTTAGTATGATAGATGTTATTGCAGATAAAAATAGAAAATTGATACTAGACTATTTAAAGTCATTAGAAGGAATAATGTAGGGAAATTTGTATTGCTGTTTTCTGGACTACGAAAGCAACTATAAAAGATTTCAGTCCAGGGCCCTTTTTAAATTTTAAATTCACTTTAAAAATTTTATTTAAGGATGAGTTAAAAAAAATAACAGAAATTTGCACAGGTGCTTTGGAATAGTACTTGACTAGAACTGATTGATTTTTGAGACTTTTAGGTTGGCTCAGTTATCTCAAGGTGTTATAAAAACTTTAGTTTCAGAAAAAGTTAAATATATTTAACACTTAGGAGCAGGGTGACCTGATGCAAAATCAGATATGAAAGATGGCAAAGTTTCAAAAACAATGCAATCTTTAGGTTTCATCTTTTAATTTATCATAAAAATGTTGGGGAAAAGAGGGGTGTGTGTGTCTGTGAGTATATGAAATGTGTTTCAGCTTTGTTATTCCTTGTTTTATATAGTATGTGTTTCTGAAAAGTGTATGAATCAGATTCTTACAGGTCATTTAGAATGTATTAATGGAATTGTTTTGATAAGTGAAAAACCCTTTTTGATATTGTCATTGGCTTTTCATAAAAGGAGTTATATTGGAATTAAAAAAAAATATGCATGGCATCAACAGGAAATTTAATCAGATATGATCCATTTCTAGCGACAAGTTTGAAAAGGAATGGCAGCCTGTATCTTTGACAGAATTTATACTTGTTTTAAGGCATTGCAGGAAAGAAAACGGAAGATTTTAGATGAAGCTGTAGAACTAAGCCAAGATCACTTTAAAAAATACCTAGCAAAGCTTAAATCAATCAACCCGCCTTGTGTGCCTTTTTTTGGTAAGTTGCCAGATGCCTCATTTTATAATATTGTCACACAGATTTATATTTTTTTCTTTCCTTTCAACATATGGTATTATATGTCTAGTAGGCAGAGTTTTAGGCTTTGAAAAAAATCTCTTTTCTTCAGTGCTATTAATAAATGATTTACATAAACTGATATTTGAGCAGCTACAAACTACTACTGTGCACCTGCATGGAAACAAAGAAGAATAATTTATTTTGAAATCTGAATTGTATAGGTTTTGAGAGAAAAGTTCAAATAAATTGTGGTCTGGTAAATTTATTAGTTCCAGGAAAGCACAACATCAGGCAAATAATTTATAGCGACAGTTCTTTAAGAGTAGTGTGTATTGGGGACCTGGAACCCAGCAGCATTCATGTGAATGACAAGCTCTGGCTGAACTGGATGATTTCCCAGACCCCACATTTTCTGGACTCTGAACCAGTCCAGCTTCCCCAGGAGTCAGTCCTTCCTTGATTCCCACTTGCCAGCATTGACTCTTTTCCTTCTTGAATTTCACATGGGACTTTGTACTTCTCAAGCAGCCTCTGTTGTTGTTATGGTTGTCAGTGTAGGTGGGTATCCCCAGGGATTTGCTGGTAAATGTTTAATAACCAGTTCTCTGGGGGGAAGGGAGAAAAGGTTCACACATCATAATTTTAAGTTTAATCTGCTTTATTAACATTTTCCCATCACTTTTTAAAGTCTAGACAGTCCAGAAAACCACTTAATCCCTGATTTGTAGTGTTTGCTGATTTCTAGGATATAAAATCTCACTATGAAAATTTAACAAATCATCTCACAAGCCAATTTGAGCAGGCTCTAGTACATCCTTGCATGTCTTCCTGCTCCACTCTTAAGTTCTCATTTCTGTCTTTCTGTCAGCACCTGCCACAATAGGTGCTTAATAAAAATTTGTTGAATTGAATGAGTTTGAAGTGTGACCAAGTGGAAAGAACACTGGATTTGAAGGGAGCAGACCTGGCAATGATCCCTCGTCTACCTTGGGCAAGTCACTTAACTTCCCTGGGCCTCAGATTCATCATATATAAAAATTAGTGGTTTAGACTATATGATTTTTAACATTTCTTCCAGTGACAAATCCTTTGATTGTATGAATTATTACAAAACTGTTGATCAGGAGTAGAAAAAATAAGTTTCTTAATCTAGAATGTAGAATTTGTAAGTTCTTCCCTTTTTGCTCTTGTCTTTTTATTCAGATAAAGTTTAAAAAGGTGAAATTTCTTATTTTTAAAATCTTTTTTTATGATAAGACTCTTTAGTGGCATACTCACCATTAAATAAATTAGGATTTACCTCTTGAATTGCCAGCACAATATATTTAAAACATTGTTGTAGAGTCCCATAGTTAATCCTTGATTATTCTTATGTATTATATACCTTACAATGCTCGTTCCTTCTCGAGGCAAAAACATGTAATTAATAACATTTAGCGTAAGGGGGCATGGCGCAGTGGGTAGAGAGCCCCCCTAAGGGCCATCAGAGAAGGCTTGCCTCTCACAGGCTGACTATGTTTCCCTGGGCAAATCACTTATCCTATTAGGAATCTGGGCAGCTGTCTAAGACTGTAAGTCACAGAGAGGGTGCCAACTTAACACTGGTACAAGGAGGTCTCTCTCCAAGGAATTCCCTATATCAGTTAAATTTCAGATCTAGTTCTAGGCTCTATCCTTCTCTCCTAATAATATTGAATATAAGGTAAAATGAGAATGGATAACAAAATTTTTCTCTTTTTTTCCATAGGAATATATTTAACAAATATTCTGAAGACTGAAGAAGGGAATAATGATTTCCTTAAAAAGCAAGGGAAAGAATTAATCAATTTTAGTAAAAGAAGGAAAGTAGCTGAAATTACTGGAGAGATTCAGCAGTATCAGAATCAGCCTTATTGTTTACGGATAGAATCAGAAATAAGGGTAACATTTTTCTTTTACTAAATTTTAAGGAGAACATTTCAAATGTTGATATGTCATAACTAATTCTAATAGTATTTATTTTGCCATAATATTATTTTGAGAGGTCATGTGGAAGAGAACCAGCCTTGTTCAAGTCCTGCTTCTGATACCTACTAGCTGTGTGATAAATAATTTAATCTCTCAGTACTTCATGAAGTTCTCTAAAGACAGACTGTCTTCATGAGTCAAGGGAGTTTACACATTGGGCACTGATGAATTATAAATTCAGATCTTTCCCACCAAAAAGTAACAATTTATGTGAGATCACAAAAATCAGTGTTTAACAGTTTCAAAGGGTTATAGAATCTTAGGGAGAGACCCTAGGGCAGCGGTTCTCAACCTTCCTAATGCCGTGACCCGCCTGGAGATGAAAAGAGAAGTGGTATCTTGATTCCTAAGACTATCAGAAATATGGGTTTTCTGATGATCTTAGGCGACCCCTGTGACCTCTGTGAAAGGGTTGTTCGACCCCCAAAGGAGTTGCGACCCACAGGTTGAGAACTGCTGCCCTAGAGGGATCATGTAATCCAGTCTCCTCATTTTACAGGTGAGGAAACTAAGGCCTAGAAAGAGGAGGCTGATTTACCCAGTGTTGTGTGGTATAGTAAATAGCTGAACTTAGGGTATGGAAGATGTGGGTTCATGATGCTAAGTGAAGTGAGCAGAACCAGGAGAGCATTATGCACAGTGACAGCAGCATTGTGTGATGACCAACTTCGATAGACTGAACTCTTCTCAGAAATACAAAGCTCTAAGACAATTCCAAAGGACTCCTGATGCTTGCTGTCCACATCCAGAAAAAGAACTATGGAGTCTGAATGAAGATTAAAGCTTACTATTTTCTCTCTTTTTTTTCCTTCTTTTTCTTGGTTTTTCCCTTTGATTCTAATTCTTCTTTACAACATGACTAATGTGGAAATCTGTTTAATATGATTGTGTAAAAAAAAAAAGATGGGTTCAAATTTCAACTCTTCACAGTGCTTAGTAGAGTGACCCTGGACAAGTCATTTAACTTATGTGCCTTGAGCAGTTCATAGTAGTGATGTGCTTGTTATCCTGATAAAATCAGAGATCCTTTGCAGATTCACACATAATAGTTCTAAACAGTATTATAATTTTTATATTACCCCAATGGATAAGTAGTCAAAAGATAAGAAGAAACAGTTCTCAAAAGAATCAGAATCTTATATAAAAGATATATGAGAGATTGTTGTGCTAGTGAGAATGGCTAGTGAGAAAATTGCAAGTGAAAACAATTTTAAAGTTTAACCTCATATCCAGAAAATGGACAAGGATGACAACAAATGAAATCGTTTCTTCTCGGAGGGATTTCAGGGAGGGAGGCACAAGGCATTAAGAGCCTGCTGGAAGAACTGTGAGTTGGTCCAGCCCTCCTTGAAAGTGATTTGGAATTCTGCTTAAAAATATCAAGGAAGAAAAGGTGGTCTGCTTCTTAGAGTTTGTGTTTACTGATCTTTTTTACATACTTCCAGATCAGACTCATAGTGCTAACCATGTTGGATGCTTTACGTTACATAAACATAATTAGGTAGCGAGGTGTCATGGAGATAATGTTGGGACTGGAGTCAGGAAGTCCGAGCTCAGCTCTGCCCATGACCTATGACCAAAGGCATGTTACTTAACTTCTCAAAGCCCCAGTCTCCTCATCTGTAAAGTAAAGATAACTTTTGCCCTGTGTAACTCATTAGGTTATTTTCAATGAAAGCATTAAAACATGGTATAAATGAATTATTGTCATTGTTAATTTGCTTATTTTTAATAGGAGTAAAATTTTGTGTTATAGGAAGGTAATGTGTATATATACACACACAGTAAAAACTGGTTTATTTAGAATTCTGTCAGCTAGAACTTTTAACTAGCATTTCTCTAAAATGTGATAATGTTGATTGACTTTGATAATTATCCTATAGATACCCATAATTATCTGAATCAAAATTTGAATGTATAATTTTATTGTTAAGTAGATTTTATTGCATTCTAATTTTTCTTTTGAAAAGTAGTAACATGTACAGCAGATGTGTTAACTTTCCACTAACCAGAACACTTACATTCTGACTCACTCATACCAGGGACATCATAAATTATAGTTGTAGAGCTAGGAGAAGCTTAGAGATCACTTAGTTTAACACTGTTGTTTTACGATTGAGAAAACTGAGACCTAAGTAGGTTGATGAGTTGTTTTTCAGTTATATCTTACTCTTCATGACTCCATTTGGTGGTTTCCTGGCAAAGATAGAGGAGTGATTTGCCATTTCCTTCTCCAGCGCATTTTATAGATGAGGAAACTGAGGCAAACAGCATTTAAAGATCTGCTCAGGGTCACACAGCTAATAACATCTGAGGCTAGATTTGAACTCACGAAGATGAGTCTTCCTGATTCCAAACCCAGTGCTCTGTCTACTTTGTCACTTAGCTGCTGCTTCTTCACAGAAGTACAGACCTTAAACCAAAGAGGCCATCTGTTATGACCTCTCTCTTTTTCTTAACCTTCCACCTCAAGATTCCCTCAACAAGAATCTCCAGCTTTATCTTCTTTTGCTCCAGTATCTGAGAGGTGACTTTTCTTCTTACTAAGGCTAGGTCTCTCACTTGTGTCCTTGGCCCCCAAATTTTAAATCTAGTGACCATTAACCCACTACCTACAGACATATCCAGGTCTCTCTCATCATTAAAAAACTTTCACTTGACCTTGTCATCCCTTCAAACTATCCTCATATTTCCTTTCTTTAGAGGTTAAAATCCTTGAATGAGTAGTCTATACTCCACTTCCCTACATTCTGTTTATTTCTCATCTTGAGACCCCACCATCAACTTATACTGCTCTTCTCAAGGTTAGCAGTGATCTGTAATTAATTCATGGCTTTTCTTTAGTCCTCATGCTTCTTGACTTCTGTATCTTTTGACACCAGTCTTGCAAGTTCTAAGTTTGCAGCCTTGGTGTACTCTTTGGCTCTTCATTCACTCGACATATCCAGCCAATGACCAAGTTTTGTCAGTTATGTTTCTTCAACATTTCTCACATTTATTCCCTTCTCTGTACTTACATGGCCACCACCTTGGTTCAGACCCTCATCTCTCTTCAGGCTCTCTATTCTAGTAGCCTTCTTATTAGACTTACTGATTTGTGACTTTCCTTCCCTAATCCATCCTTCACACGTCTTCAGTAGCTTCTTTTTATTTCTTGTTTAAAACTCTCTGGCCTTGAATTTTTCATTTTCTTTATATCCTTAGCAGCTAGGGCAGTGTCTTGTACATAAGAGGGACTTCATAAATTCTTATTGAAGAAGGTTAGATTCTTGATCATTTTCCCACTACTGGCATGAGGTGCTTTTCACATTTTAAACTGGCAGCTGGAATGTATTTTCTCTTAGAAATAATGTTAACTAGTGGTAAGAAATATAATTATTAATTTTTAAAGTACATTTTGAGCCAAGTAGGTATTCATAAGTTATTCTGAAAACTTTTAACTACCTCTTATAACATTTTTTTCTGTGGGTCAATACATTGGGTCAATACATTGTGAATTCCAAACAGTGATGCTAACAAGTCTCTGGGACACAAACTACCTGTAATCTCTTTTAAAAAAACGAGAAGACTTAGGTTTGTACCCTGGCTCTACCATTTACTTGTGCGGCCTTATACAAGTTACATAACTATTCTTTGGGCTAGATACCAATTAAGATCTCTTCTAAGTCTAAATCTACGATCCAGTGATCCTAATTTATTGCTGATTACTGAGAGACTTAAGCTGTGGTATCAGTGTTGCTTATTAGAGATAATAGTAGTTTTGCCACTAGCTTTGTTACCTTGAACAAGTCATAGTTTCTATTAGTCTCAATTTCATTCACCTGCCAAATGAAAAAATAAACCAAAAACACCTTACTGACAGGGTCATCTTGAGGATCAAATGAGAATAATGTAAATTAAAGTACTTTGAAAACTGTAAAGTGCTGTAAGATATATTTGTATGTATACATACATACAAACGTGTCTATACACAATATGTATTTCTTAGTCTAACACATGTGTATATACATATAGACCTACATATACATGCTTAGTAGGTGTTTATATACATATAACATAGTTGTATACCTACGTATATAAACTCTTAATGCCTGCCATTGAGGTAGTTTTTAATCTATTTCAAACAATGCCTTGTTTAAAAGATATGGCTAACAGTAACAAAGCTGATTTTTATTTTTATTAGGTATAAAATTAGTCAAGTTGTTTTATAATTTGTAGAACATTGAATAGTATTTTTGCCATCTTTATCATGGGTTAGCTTTGGAAAATGATGTTTGCTGGATTTGGCCAAATGAGCTTTGATCTTGAGACTCCTTCTTGGTTATCAAGACTGTGTTTGTTCAACCAAATACTTGTTTGCTATTAGTTGCCACTTTTGCTTGAGAGTTAGGCAGTTACTTGAAAAATAAAAGACATGAAAAGAAAAAGGAAAACAAATGAGCAAAGAAAAGAGAATCTTGGATATGGCTTCATTTCAGGATTTTTCTTGAAAGAACGAATGAAATTTGTACTCATGTTGAAGATCATAAACATTACTCCTATCGACATTTTATTTCAGAGGTTCTTTGAAAATCTCAACCCTATGGGAAATGCATCAGACAAAGAATTTACGGACTATTTATTCAATAAATCACAAGAAATTGAACCCCGAAACTGTAGACAACCACCTCGATTTGTAAGTACTTTTACTTGTGTCTTATGACTGATAAAAATAGATGGCTAGGTTTCATAAGAAAATAGAGGAAATCTGCAAGAAAAAAAAGGAATTTTCCATTTCCAAAAATGTTAATCTCTTCAGTAGTTTGCAGCTTAGGACAAAGTAGAATAATTAAATATATTGACTTATATATTTTTCAAATTTGTATGTCTTTATAATATTATTAATATGCAGTTATTTGCCACGATCACTTGTATGTATTTTAGCATTGAGTTCACAAGGATTATTTCATTCTTTAGTTTCTTTAGTTCTTTTAAATTGACACAAATTCTTTAGTTCATTATGAAACCATGCTTTTATCATTTGGGACACTTTTGGATATATTAAGCATACGTTTGAAGAATAGACCATATTTCTTAGTCTAGTCTTTGATAATAAGACATACATTTTCAATAGAGTTTAAATCAGGTAAGTTCTCAGGCTACTGAAGTTTATCTCTTGTAAGTTTTAGACAGTTTCGCTTTTTGGTATATTAATGTATTTATCAGAGTTCATCATTCACTCATTGGGGACAAGACTTTCTACTGGAGTAAAAAATCCTCCAAAAGTTTTTGAGAAGTAGATACTTTATACATTTGATGAAGAAACTCCAGATCTTACAGGCTCGCTTGAATTTCTTTTACTAATAGTTTTGAATTACAAAGTGAATTTCATTAGTAAAAATTACTTTTTCCAATCATTAATATTCCAGTCTTTTTATTGACTTACTGATGACAAGTGTTTTTTCTTCATAGCGATGGTTATCAGCTATTTTTGGTTTCGGTGGTGGTGGCATAGTGAAGTTTTTTAAAATTGACCTTCCCACTATTTTTCCAGTGCCCCAGTACAGAGGGAATCAAAACAGTCCCTCTATCTTCCAGGTCCCTTGGAAGGTCCGTGATTACCATCTGAGGATTAATTAGGCTGTCTTGGAGCAATCACTTCTTAGTTCCTGGTTTTGTTATTTCTGGTTGACCACACTTTTCTTTGGGCTTTGGTGCAGCCGGTTTTTTTGCATTGTTAGCTTAAAGGATCCTTGAAATGTTTTATGTCTCCATGTCAACAATCAGTGCAACGTCTCTAAAAGTCATTGAAGTGTGCCATTTAGGAGCTACAACTTTTGCACATTTCCTCGGGGTTAGTATCCATATAAAACAATATTGCTCGTCACAAGTACTTAGTACCATGTGCCGCATTATTGGGTTTTTTTATGTTACATTTACATTTTATTTTTGAGTATAAAAGTAGTCAAGTTATTTTATAACTTGTAGAACATTGAGTAGTGCTTTTGCCATCTTTATCATGGGTTAGCTTTGGAAAATGATGTTGTTGGATTTTGCAAAATGGTCTTTGATCCTGAGACTCCTTCTTGTTTATCAAGACTGTGTTTGTTCAACCAAATACTTGTTTGTTGTTAGTTACCACTTTGTTTTACATTACATTTTTACGTCACATTTACATTTTATTTCCACAACTTTCCTTAGTTATCTGAGTAAGTTCAGTTATCTCAGCATTACATATTAATTACTCTCTTTCCTAAATAATTGTTCAATTAAATTACTAT
This sequence comes from Pseudochirops cupreus, assembly GCA_028627135.1. Lineage (NCBI taxonomy): Eukaryota > Metazoa > Chordata > Mammalia > Diprotodontia > Pseudocheiridae > Pseudochirops > Pseudochirops cupreus. The sequence continues at coordinate 371,382,910 of CM053582.1, read as the reverse complement.
TCTTTATGTTCTACACAAGTACAATACTGTATTTTCAAAACTGTTTCTTTATTATGAGGAAAATAAAATTCTTCATCCTTGTGATAAAATCCAGTCCATGTTATTTAATTCAGTAAACTTTTAAGTGCCTATTTTGTGCAAGATACTTTGACAGGGAAAATGTAAAGTTGAAATCAGTCAAGAGTGAGGAGATGGAACGAAAATGATGAGAAAGATGAACAGATTGAAACTAGGAAGACAAGCGGTAATACAAGGGAATAGAATGAATAAAATTGCAGGGATTTCAGTGGTTCTGTTTCTCCTTATCTCCTGCATGAAATAGGCACAGTGACTCTGGGATGCCATTAGAGCCTCTCTGTAACTGGTTGTAACAAGACGACATATTTTCCCCATTGTATCTGCTATAAATCCCATTGATTATTTCGTTTTGTGATTATAAATCTCTTTTACAGTATTCCTGACAAGTGGTTACCTTGTTCCTTCTATTCAAAGACCGTCCGTGATGAAGAATTCAGTGTTCCTTTAAATTCCCTGTGGGGCAGTCCATTATATTTGTAGTCAGTTCTAATTGTTTATGTTAGATCAGTGTGGATAAAGGCCTGTTGTCAGAGTATGAAGCCTGAGTTCAAGTCTTGCCGCTGACTGCGTGACCTAGGCAAGTCATTTAAGTAGTCTGGACTCATGGTGATAGCCTCTTCAGCAGAGATCTCTTCTACATATACTTTGTCCAACTTCTTTTCCTGTCTTTTTTTCTCTAGCTCCTTGATGTTAGGGTCTACTTGTGAAGATTCCACTCCACTTTATGGAGAAAACAACTTATTGGAATGTTTTTTTGCAAATCTCTTCTATGTTTATTCTGTTTGTAGTTCTCTTTCCATTTTCATCATGGAATGTCTTTGGGACAGATTTACTTAGATATCTTGCCCAGGTTTCTTTAAATTTGGTTCCTCACAAATACCAGCAGTGATGGTGAAATAGGCAGAAGCAGTTCGGTCTAGCAGTAACGATCAAGGAGAGGAGGAAGGTGTGCGGGAGCTGTCTGGCACCAACCCTGAGAGCCTCGCGTTAAATTTCCAGTGTGAACATTTACACCTCAGAGTGCCAATGGGCAGGTCAGGATTTGATTTAGGGTTTTGTTTATTGTCTAGACTTAAGAGAATGATGGAGAAAATACAGATTAAACTTAAAAGTTCATTTTTCATACTTTTTTTTTCCCGAGAGATGTGTTAAACACTAGCACACTGCTGGGTAAAGGGAACCTATTATCTCACAGAATCAGGATGTTCAAGAAGATGATCACACAGACAATGAGGAAGGAGGGAAATGGGTGTCATTTGAACCTCATTTTCATCTAAAGTAAAGGTTGATAAAATACACACACACACAGTTTGGCATAGAAATACATTCAACATAATGGGAAAACCAGAAGTAATTGGGAAAAGGGAGAGAGGAATAGGAAGGAGTGTAGACTCAGGAAGGAAAAAATACCTCCCCAAAAACCCTTCCAAGAGGATTATGAGAGAGATTTAAAAAGAAAGGTTAAGAATCTGTGATTAGTGTCTAGGTGAGGAGGAGAAAGGAGGAGAGGGGAGTAGAAATCGATGGCATCTAGAATATAACACTAGTGCTGTGCATAGTCCTGTATCACCACCCTCTTCTTTGTAGAAAGAGAGAAGGGGAGCAAAGAGAGGAAAATGTATAAGAGAAGAAAATGCAAGGAAATCAATAATTATTACTGTGAATATAATGAATGCCCCCGCAAACGGAAGTGTAGCAGACTGAAATAGAAGGCATAACTGAACAATAGATTGTTTAGAAGAAACATACTTAAAACAGAAAGTTTCACACAGAGTTAAAACCAGGGATTGAAGTTAAACCTGTTATGCTTCAGCTGAATTCAAAAAATTGTGGGTAGTAATCAAGATCTCGGGCAAGACAAATGCAAAAATAGACTTTGTTAAAAGAGATAAATAGGAAATTACATTATGGTGAAAAGCATTGTAGAAAAATTAGTTCATATCAATACTTACATGTACCAATAGGCATAGCATCTACTTTATTAGAGGAAAAGTTAAATTACAGATAGAATTAGACAGTTGGGAACCCTATGTGTACACCCTTTCATTCCTTAGTGTAACAGACATAAAATAAAGAAACAAAGAACTTGAATGGAATTTTAGAAAAATGAGATACTTTTGGATCTAATGATAGATGTTTGGTGATTGATTACTGAATGAGAATAGAAAGGAATTTTATATATCTTAGGTGTACATGGTGCCCTCTTTGTCCATATATTAAAACCTCACAAACATATGCAGAAAAACTGAAATATTCGATCCATCCTTTACTAATCACAATTCAAAAAAATTATTTTCAGTAAATGATTGGAGAAAGGAGTAAAAACTAATTGGAGGCTTAACTTAATCCTGAAAACTGATGAGGCAGAAATGAAATCATAATTTCATCAAAGGATGACATATATCTGAATCTCAGAGGCTGTTGAGTTCAACCCTGAACTAGGATCCTTTGATTCTAGAGCCTACATTCCTTCCTCTGTACCACTACCAGCTGTTCCTTAGGAAATTGGGGGAATAAGCATTGGCAAAAAAGAAAGGAAGTGATCATTTTGGGAGATCATTTACTAGGAGAACCCTTAGGATTTGACTAAAAAGTTAGTGAAACAACATTGTCAGTAAAGGAAGCAGCATATGAAACAAATCTACACAAATCTCTGCACTTTATGTATTTTACTAAAAAATTCAGAAGGAAGAGAGAAAAAGGAAATCTTTTCAGGTATCTAGAGAATGTTTAAAATAACAGGGATGCTACCCATAAAGACACATAATGGGAGCGTATATATGAGTACAGTTCCAAAACACTTTACTTAATTTTTTTTTATGTAAACACTTTCCAGCAAATAATTGGAAAATTTTCCATTTCTGGTATTTGGGTTGTGCTGGTAAAATAAAATTGCAAGGCTATCTACATTAATTTACAAAGTCAGTGCCATAAAGAAGGCCAAATTACATTATAGAGAAGTAACTACCTAAGGTATCTGACACTGATTTTTAAAAAATAGACATATTGGTCAGTGGAGCAGGTTAGGGGCAGAAGCAGTTGAATATGGAAGCACAGTATTTGATAAACCAAGGGACTCTAATTACTTAGGTAAGGATTCAGAATTCAAGAAAAACTTCTGGGAAAACTGGAAGACAATCTGACAGAAATTAGGTTTAGACCACCATCTCACCATATACTATACTATTCAAAGGGATATAAAAAATCATGTCATAAACAGAAGAATAGAGGAGGACATAAACTTTTAGATAGGAGAAGAACTTTAACCAATCAAGGCATAGAAAGAGGATTACAGGAGATAAAATTGATCATTTTGATTACATAAAATTGAAAAGTTTAAAACCAGTGTAGTTAGAATTAAATGGGTAAATGGGGGAAAATATTTGCAGCAAACTTTTCTGATGTAGCTCTGTTATCCAAAATATCTTGGATATAAAGAATTTAAAAACAGTAACCATTAACCAATCATTAAATGGACATAGGATATGAACATGTAGTTCTCAAGTTAGGAGAAGCTTGATCAACAATTATAAGAAGAAATATTCCAAATCACTGATGCAAATTAAAAAACATCTTTGAGTTTCAGCCTCAGTGCCATCAAATTGACAAGGAGAACCAGAGAAGATGGTGACAGTTGATGGATGGACTATGGAAGGAACAGCACACTGATAAATATACTGCTGGTGGAGCAGTGATCTGGTCCAGTCATTTCTGGAAAGCAGTTTTGTACAACACTCAAAAATCACTCAACTCTGAAAACTTTCTGATCCAGCAATATTATTCCTAGACATATACTCCAAAGAGATTCTTCCAAAAAAAGGAAGGACTCATTTGGTTTTTTTAATTATAGTAACAATTTTCCCTTCTCTAAACAGACACAGCCACTACCCCAGTTCAACGAGTTAAGTGCAACTAGTGAATGGCTGAACAATTGATAATATATTAATGTAATAGAATATGATTAAAATAGCTAATTTTCATGTAACACTGAGGTTTTCAAAGTTCTTTACAAATGACCCATTTGATCCTTATAACAACTTTGGGAGGTAGGTGCTCTTATTATCATCCCCATTTTATAACCTGAAGCAGACAGGAGTTAAGTGACTTACTCAGGGTCATACAGCTAGTAGATGTCTGAGGCTGGATTAGAACTTGGGTTTTCCTGACTCCCTGCCTAACAAACACCCTTTCCACTCTGCCACATCCTTCACTCTCACCTAACTCATTTTATATCAATACCTTTCTTCCATGTTAGCTTCACTTTTAGTGAATCAGCAAATATTCTCTCTAACTTTGTACTCTAGCGATTCCCTTGCCATCTGCTGCTCCTACTCCCATTCCTCTTGCCCTCTACTAAGTATTTAAGTATTTCTGGAAAGGGCACATCAATTAATTCACCATCCCTGGGACTTCTCAAACCAAAACGCTGTTCCTTGGCCACCATGACTTTGTATGTGTTGTCTCCCTCAGCCAAAATGTCAGTTCTTTGATTGTGAGAACTACCTTGTCTTGGTCATCTCAGGGGTGCTTGATAGTGGTTGGCAGTGCTTGATAAGTGCTTAATAAGTTCATTCCATCAGATTTTTTTCCACATGAACTACTATAAAACTATGTTTCACCCATCTTGCGCTTGTACATTTAGATGATGTCAAGGAGAATCTTAGGTTCAAGAGCTAATATTGTGAGAGCAAAACCTGAGAGGATTTTACTTTGCTGGTGTGAAAAGTATGATAGCCTTGTATTCAGTCCCACGTTGAATTTGAACTAAGGACATTGAGAGAAATTTCAAATGTAGTATTGCATTGTCTTCAAGTTAGGATGGTAGTATTCTCTCAACTTGTTTTTTAATGCTGTTTGGTTTTTTTTAAAGTGCTTAGTAATGTTAATTATGTTTGTTTTTCCTAGCCTAGGAAAACAACTTTCTCCTTAAAGTCTCCTGGTATAAGGCCACATGCTGGCAGACATGGCTCTACTTCGGGCACTTTACGAGGTCACCCGACACCATTAGAAAGAGAACCATGTAAAATCAGCTTCAGTCGGATAAATGAAGCTGAGCATGAATCAGCAGCATCAGCACCCACCTCTCCAAACACACCGTCTACTCCTCCAGTGTCTGCTTCTTCAGACCTTAGTGTATTTTTAGAGATGGATTTGAACAGTTCTTGTGGTGAGTATTGTTAAAGACACTTGGAAAAAGATTCTTTTACGAGTGATTCGACATATTCCATTTTATTTAGAAACTAAAAGATGAATATAGTATTTTGAAAAGTAGAATCAAAATGTTAAAAGTTAGTGTTTATTACAGGAGCGGAAAACTTGTTTTATAATTAAGTTTGTGCGTTTTAGAAAATTTAAATCAAGGAAATTGAATGTTTACAAAAATATCTTATAAAATTTCAATGCACTTTGAACTAATCTTAAAATTCAGTACGTTGTTTGTCTACTTTGCATAAACTACCACATGCATAATATAAAAGTGAAGTGTCTATTTTACACTGCTTAACTGTGGTTATGCACCAGAGCACTATCTTGGGTCCTGTTCTCTTCTCCACTTGGTAATCTCATCACCTTCAATGAGTTGAATTACCTACTCCTAGATCTATATATCCTGCCCTGTGGTCTCTCCTGAACTTTAATCCCACATCGCCAGTTGCTTAGTGAACATTATAAACTGAACATACCCTAAGCATCTCAAACTCAACATGTCCAGATTTCATTGTCTCTCCCCAAAATAAACCCATTCCTGTACTGAGTTTCCCTATTACTGTTTAAGGATTAACCATTATCCCAGCTATCCAGGTTGACAACTCCATTGCCACACTGAACTCCGCACTCTCACTCACCCCACATATCCAGTCACTTGACAGATTTTGCTACTTCTTGCCTTCACACAATCTCTCAAATAATTTACTTTCTCTATACAGATAGCCACTGCCTTAGCTCAATCAGTTAATTAACAATTTATTTAGCGGTTACTATGCCATGCACTCTACTAAATGTTGGGGATATAAATAAAAAGCAAAAATGATTCCTACAAGAAATTAAAATTACAAAGACAACAGATACATGTAAAATACCTACAGAGTACATGGAAGGTAAGGGAGGCACTCTGTGACACTGGGGACATTGACCTCCTGCAGAAGGTTACATTTGAGCTGAGTCCTAAAGGAAGCTTTGCAGAAGTGAGCAAAGAATGCATTCCAGGAATGAGGGACAGCCAGTGTGAAGACACAGAGGTAGGGTGTCACAGGTGAAGAACCACAAGGAGGCAAGTATGGCTACACTGTAGAGTGTATAAACAGGAATAAGGCATGCGGACTACAAAGGCAGGAAAGGACCAGGTGGTGAAGGGCTTTACAAGCAAAACACAGGACTTTATATTTGATCTTGGGAGTAATAGGGAGACACTGAAGTTTATCAGGTAGGGAGTAGCATGATGAGATCTAGGCTTCAGGAAAATTCTGTGACACCTTTGTGGTAGATAGGTTAGAGTGGAGAGAGAATTGGGAAAGGCAACCAATTAGATATTTATTACAATGTGCCGATTTAAAAGTAAAAAGAACTAGAACTAGGGTGGTTGTTGTGTGAGTGGGAAGAATGAGGCATATATGAGAGATATGGAAAAAGAAAGGACAAGATTTGGCAACTGATTGGATGTGTGGGATAAGAGAAAGTGAGGAGGTCAAGGAAGACACTGAGGTGGTGAACCGAGGCCAGGAGCACAGTGGGGCCCTGAGCAGTAGAAAGGAAGGCCAGCAGAAGGGTAGGGTGGAAAGTGTTTCTCAATGATGTTGAGTTTGGAATGCCTATATGACATCCAGTTTATAATGCTGTCAGTTGGTTAGTGAGACTTGATTAACTTTAGAAAACAGTGTTTACTAAGATGGTAATTGTAAAAACGGTTGGTATAAAATGTCCCCAAAGTGAGAAATACTTTCTCACAAGTGTAGATAAAGTCCAGGGGGATTTAATCTCAAACGTAGAGCACATGGAAAATGGGAAAACCCAGAGCTCCTGGAAGTCCTTTTCTGTCCTTCAGTTGTTCTCCTTGGGTATGGTAGAGAGAGTGAAAAGAAAGGGAGTGGAGACATCAGACATATATATGACTTTTTCAAAGCCTTTAGCTGAGAAGGAGAGGACAGACATAGGATGATAGATAGTGGAAATGATAGGTTCTGGTGAGACTTTTTTAAAGGAAAGGGGAAACGAACATGATTGTCAGCAGCAGGGAAGAAACTAGTGGCTAGGGAAATACAGAAGATTAGAGAATGAAGAGGATAGTCGGGTCAGTGTGCTCAAGGAGGGGATGGGATCAAGGGTACATATGGGAGGGCTGGTCTTGGCCTAGAGGAGGGCTACCTCTTATTCAGAGGCTGAAGTGAAGCAGGAGTTAATTGGGCATTAATATTAGAGCAGAGGTTCTTAACTGCTCTTTGGCAGTCTGGTGAAGCCTATGGATCCCTTCTCAAAATATTATTTTAAAATGCATAAAACAGATATATAGCAATTATGTTCCAGTTCACTCTCCCAGAGCTAAACAGGTCACATCTGCCCCATAGGGTTCTCAGATACCTTGGGTACTTTCCAGGAAGAGGGGTGCTGCTTCTGTAACGCCATTGGCTCAAGTTCCCACTGCCTACATTGCCCCTATTTTTAGGTACCATTGAGTAGCACCCTAGTTCCATTCAGCCATCAATTAACTTTTAGAGAGGAATATTTATTTTGAAGATACAACAAGAACAAGTTTGTCTCCGGCATCTCGGGGACATATTCTCCTCTGTACCATTTTGGGAAGAGTAAACTTCTTTTTTTTTTTTTTTGCGCTTAATACTATTTTTTTTTCCAATTACATGTAAAGATAGTTTTCAGCATTCGTTTTTGTAAGATTTTGAGATCCAGATTTTTTTCTCCCTCCCTTTCCTCCTCCCTCCCCAAGACAGCAAGCAGTCTGATATGGGTTATACATGTACAGTCATGTTAAACATACTTCCACATTAGTCATGTAAAAGAACAGAAGAAAAGGGAAAAAAACATGAGAAAGAAAAAACAAAAAAAAGTGAAAATAGTCTGCTTCAATCTGCATTCAGACTCTATAATTCTTTCTCTGGAAGTGGATGGCATTTTCCATCACGAGTCTTTTGGAATTGCCTTGGATCATTGTATAGCTGAGAAGAGCTTAGTCAGTCATAATTGATGATTGCACAATGTTGCTATTACTGTGTATAATGTTTTCCTGGTTCAGCTCACTTCACTCAGCATCAGTTCATGTAAGTCTTTCCAGGTTTTCTGAAATCTGCTGAGAAGACTTACTCTTAATGTAGTTCTTCTGTAACTTTGGTTCCACCAAGTTCACATTCGTATGTGGCATAAATTGCCAGCTGATTCCTTATCTCAGTCCCCCAGGGGCTGGGTCTCTCCATGTTCCTTAGAACATCAAAGCTGCAAACCCAAACTGGAGTGCTCTCCTGACCTTTCAAAACTCACCAAATCAGAAACTCCAATTCCTTTACCTTAAATGGAAACACAGAGCCTGAGAACTGAGGCCTTTTCACAGGGCTATACTATAAGACCTCAGAAAGAAGAAAAGCCCAAGGTCTCTCTCTTTACAACATTTTCTTTCATTAGATAGCATGAGTGAAGGAGTCATAGAGATTCCCCAAGAATGCAGCTGAAAAAAATGTGTGAAGAAAAGTGACAGACGGCAGCTAAGACCTTTTGAATGCCTCCACAGCCAGAGTTTCCCATTCACCACATAGTAAGCCTACCAGAACTAGTTTCTGTGCATACGTCATTCCCCTTACACATCTTCATGACTCTTCCACAAGCCAGCTCCCTTACCTCTTCATTTGGAGAGGCCACAAAGGCACTCAGTGCCTGTGCCAGACCCTCATAACAAATAAATAGAACTACAAAGAAAACTATTAAAATATAATTATCAAAACATTTAAAAACATTCACAGACCCCAGGATAAGAAGGATATAAAATGGGGATGAGGAGAGAAGAGGGAGCTAGCAATGAATGACCTCAGTGTTTTCGGTGAAATACAACACAAGGTCCAAAGCTGAGAGAGTGGGAGAAGGATCGCCCCAGAATGTCTGAGGAGAGAAGAAGTGGAACAGTTACACCTCTCGCCTGGACTGTTGAAACAGTGTCCTAATTAATTGATTTCTCTGCCTCAGGTCTTTCCACACTAAGCTGTCCTCCACACACCAAGTTATTTTCCTAAATTACAGGTCTGACCATGTCTCTCCTACTTGGCAAACTCCCCGTCACCTCTAGATCAAATAAATCTCTTTTGTCATTCGAAGCCTTCCACATAAGGCACATTACTTCCCTTTAGACTCTTTAGGCTCTGACCATCCTAGAATTTTTACTGTTGATCATATACAAATTCTTATCTCTGCACCTGTGCACTTTTCTGTCTCCTGGATGCCCGGGATGACTCCCTTTCCGCTCCCTGCCACCTTATCTCCTTTGTTGTTTCCTCCAGGCCCAGCTAAAGCACCACCTTCTATTTGATGCCTCTCTTGATTCCCCCACAACAATTGCCTCGTCCTTATTTGTGTGTGTGTATATAACCATATACACATGTGTATGTGGGCATATGCATGTGTGTACTCACATCTATGCATGTATGTAAGCATATGGATGTGCTGTGTACATGCATATATATTATCTACCCATGTATGTACATGGGCATATACACATTTGTGTAGCTTGTCTTTCCAGTAGAATGTGAACTCACTTTTATTTTCATGTCTTCAGTGCTCAGCTTAGTGTCTACCATATTATATGTCCTGAATAAATGCTTTTTATGTCTGTTGTTCATTTGTTATATTAAACTCATTAAAGATATATTGATTTTTCTATTTTCAATTTTTTTTCTCATTGTAACAGGAAGCAACAGCATCTTTGCCCCAGTGGTCTTACCACATTCAAGTGAGTATAGACATGCTCTCACCTCTACCATATCCTTGAATAATCTAAAGATTTTCATATTTTAAATATGGTATTATATACCCTAAAAAGTTAGATCAGTGTGGTTATTGAAATAAATCTGTTCATTTGGATTATAATATTTGTATTCAAAAGTTTTTTTTAAAAAATGTAGTTCAAAGTGTACATAGAAAAACAAGTAAAAAATGAATAAAAACTCATTGCATACAGCTAACTGTACCCCATTTATGTACTGACAGATGTTCATGGTAAATTTATGTTCATGGCAAATTTTCCTGGGATTATACCAAGTATGAGTTACATAAAAATGGAATCAAATATATTCACAAAGAAATATAAGATTAGAAAGGAAAATGGGCCAGGTGGTTAGCCAGTGAGAAGAAAAACAGATGGCCAACCAGAATTTTGTACTGGTACCAATAAAATGTGTCCTAGAGGTACCACATCAGGTATATCCTCTTTAGAACACTTATAGAAGGACATAGACAAGAATTTTACAGAATGTGAAGGAATGGATGGATTGTAGTCTGCACTAGTGAAGATAGTATGAAGAAAACTGTCAAAGTACCAACATACGCCTAATTCATAAATTCATTGTAGGATTTATTTATAAATTGATTGTTTTGGAATTCAGAATACATTTATCCACAGGAGAAACAACATTTTAAATGGTGGTTAAGTTTTATCCTGGGTGTCCCCAAATGCTTATTACCTGGGATCATATAATTGTAACTGAAATGGAGTAACAATTTTTCATTGATAACCTCACCACCATTTATGACATTATTTCTGTGGGGAAATCTCTTCTGAGGCCAGTTTGGTGTATTTGGAAACTCACTGTCTTCCAAATATTTCATGGGTACTTGTGCAGTACCACTGCCCCCTGCCCAGTGGTAGTGACTGACAAGCAAAAAAGGAGCCGAAGAACCCTGGAAATAATACTTGTTCTCTAGCAAGAGTCTGGTCCTCATTATTGAAGGGCTTTTTGGATATAACATTATGAGAAAAAGACAATCTCTTAAATTTATAATCAGTGTTACGTAGCACTATTTTGAATTGAGTAAATATGTGCTAAATTTTTTATATCATGGTAATTAAAAGTTTTGTTATATCTTCATTAACAAATAACAGTAATATATTTCAAGTTTTTTAAATTTAAAATTAACGTTTCAAGAAGATAATTTCCTTCTTTTATTATTTGTGGCTAAGTTGATACTTTCCTTTTTTTTTAGAAACTTTCTTCAGTTCATGTGGTAGTTTACATAAATTAGCTGAAGAGCCACTGGTTCCTCCTCCTCTTCCTCCTCGTAAAAAGTTTGATCAAGATGTTTCAGCTTCTAAGGTATTCAATATCATTTTGGTTTTCAACACGCTGCCAATATAAAGAGCTAATGAGGGAAAACAGCAATGCAAACCTGTGCTAGGCCGTTCTGCACCCTTAAGCTACTCTCTTCTATTTCTCTTCCCTATCTGAGACAGAAGGCTTCAAAAAGCTGTCTATACCTGTATCTGGTTTTCACATCCTTTCCTCTCCCCTCAGATGGCCAGCTCCGATAAGAACTCCTCCCTCCAGAGTTACCAGTGGTTTCTTGCTTGTCAGGTGTGATGGCCTTTTTTCACTTCTAATCCTTTTGACACCTCTGCACCATCTGGCACAGTTGACCACCTTTTCCTGTATAACTTTTTCCTCTCTGGATGTCCATGCTCTCTTGGCTTTCTTTCTATCTTTCTCTGTCTTCTTTTTTTTTTAAACTTGTTTTATTTTTTTTTCTCAGCTCTTTTACTGGTTCACCATCAATTTCATGCCCCAAATTGAGAGTATAGCCACAAACTCTGTTCTGGATCCTATTCTGTTCTTTCTCTTTATTCTTATACTTTGTGCCAGTTTGGCTGTAGAGTGTGGAAAGGATGGGGGGTATTGTATAAAATTGAAAAGGGTCGGTTTGGCCTAGCTTCTGGAAGACTTTTGAAGCTAAAGTGATAAGTATATATTTGGTGGCCACTGATAGCATCAACTCCTGTGGATTCAGTTATCATCTCTATGAAAGTGACTCTGAAATCTATATATCTAGCCCTTGCCTATCTCCTGAGTCTTACGTCTCCACTTGCCCACTGGATAGTGCAAACTGGATATGCCAAGAGAAGAGAGGTTCAACAGCACTGATAATCTCAAACTCAACAAGTCCAAGTTGTTGTCCAACAGAACCTCGGTACCATCTTCAGTTTCTCATTTTTATTGACCCACAGATTCATCCAGTCTCCAGATTTGATTGGCATTTCCTCCATAATATCTCTTGCATCTTTTCCCTTCTTCCTACTAACATGGCCAAGTGGCTCCATGCCTCCTCACTGTTGGACTCCTGAGCTATTGCAGTGGCTTCCTTACCGTTCTCCCTGCCGCAGGTCTCTCACCTCTCCTAGAGTGTAAGGCTGACCATAGCACTCCTCCATTTCCATAAACTCCGTAATTAAATGTCAGCTTAGCACTTTAGTTTCTAAGGCGCTTTGTAACTTAACCCCACATGACCTTTGCTGTTTCCTGGATAGCCAAGCGAGGCTTCTGGCTGTTTTCCTTCTGTTTCCTGAGTCTGCTTTTGCACAGACAGTCCCCTTATTGTTATCATTTACTCTATTAGAGGTGTTAGATGCCGGGCTCATGGGCCACATATGGCCCCCCCATAGTACTCCCTGATGCTGCATGAACCAGATTCAAGTATAATTGGGAAATATGTAACAAAATAAATAAAAATACAATAAAGGTAACATTAAATTTCAAAACTAAGTCAACATGTGACCACAGGAGTGCTTATGCGTGGATTAGTGGCGCCCATTTGTACATGAGTGTGACACCACTGTTGTGTGAGCTGATCCCTGCTCGCTTCAGCCAGTGTAAGAACTCTGCTTCAGAAATATTTACTTTATATAGATACATTTACATTTTGTGATCATAGTTATTTATGTACAAGTTATCTTCTCAATAAGACATAAGCTCCTCAAGATTTCCTGTTTGTCTTTGTACCTTTTCTCTGTCCCTCACACCTAGAATCCTCTCTGTCCTTGTCTCTGGCTTCCTTTGAGAATGAGCTCAAATGCCACCTTCTGCAAGAGGGCTTTTCTCCCTCCCCACTACTAGTGCCTTCCCTTTGAAACTGCCTCCAATTTATCCTATATCTATCTTGTATGTACATGACTGTGTGCATATTTCCTCCCCCCTCCCCCCAGATATGAGCTCCTTAAGGGCAAGGGCCATGTTTTTACCTTGGTACCCCCAGTACTTAGCACAGTGCCTTACGTATAATTAAGTGCTTGATAAATGTCTGTTGACTGACTGCCTAACTCTTTGCATATTGTCAGTTATGATTTTGAACTTTTTTTTTAACCCTTAGGATCTGTTGGTTATAGCCCTAAATTCTGGTTATAGTTGGTTATAACCCTAAGAAATCCACTATTCATAGGTGCCCCTCCTCACCCTCCACCAGAACCTGCCAACCACAGCCCAGCTCCCTTCCCAGAAATATTTGAAGACCTACTCACTTTTGCAGAATTCATTGGCCATAACTTGGTGGTCCCAGCTGACAGTCTCCTGACTCCCAAAAGGATGTTACTCCTATAGATTAGAGAGATAAAGAGGGCTTGAACTATAAATTATAAAAATTTCAAAATCATAAATCACAATAACAGGAGATAACTAGTAGCAGGACCTTGGACGTTGTTATCTCTTAAGACTCTTTCCTTTTCTTGAATTCTGTGTGTTATTTTTATTCATGTGCTGGTTCTGTGAGAATAGTTACTTAGAATTAAGTTCACAGCAATTCACTGTCTTCATACATAAGTTAAAATAGTTGGACATAAGGTTATATATTCTAAGATTTGTAATGATTTCATTTAATTTCTGAGACAGAAATTATCTTCTGAAAGTTTTTTTTTCCTCTATAGTAAAGATATTGCAAATACTCTGATCAGCGAGTATAATGACTTTACATGTGATTGGTATGGTTTATCTTTTTTTTTTAACTTTTGAGGGAAACTTGAAATATGATGATGATCCTCCTGCTATTCCACCAAGGCAGCCACCACCTCCAAAGATAAAGCCTCGAGTTCCTGCTTACAGTGGTCCATTTGAAGGGCCTTTGCCTAGCCCGCCACCACCACCTCCACGAGACCCTCTTCCTGAGACTCCTCCACCAGTACCGCTTCGGCCTCCCGAACATTTCATAAACTATCCGTTTAATCTTCAGCCACCACCGATGGGACATACTCACAGAGATCCGGATTGGTTCCGGGAAGCCAGTACATGTCCCAGCTCACCAAATACTCCTCCAGGCACCCCCTCTCCAAGGGTGCCCCGTCGCTGCGCGTTCAGTTCTGGTCAGAATAATCTTGCTCATTCTCAAGCTCCCCCTGTCCCACCGAGACAGAATTCAAGCCCTCACTTACCAAAACTGCCACCAAAGACTTACAAAAGGGATCTTTGTCAGCCTCCCGTGTACAGATTGTCACTGTTAGAAAATGCGGAAACTCCTCGGTGACCTCAGCCATATCTAGTCACTGACACTGGAATAGTATTTGTGAAGTTCCTTTTTTATTTATTCAAAACAAGGCAAGGTATTTTAGTAGTTTTGCAAATAACTCTCTCACGTGATTTCTTACTGATGAAATAAGCTTTTAAAAATTGGGAAAAGAAAATTGTTTTAAAGCACACAAGTCCCTCAGCGTTGCCCTCGGGTGGTTAGTAGGATTACTGTGTCTCGGATCCTCAGCGCTACCAGTGATTAGGCCCGTTATAAAAAAATGTGCATTTTGCAATGTATTTACATTAAATTAGTTTAACCATTGTTTGCACTGGAGAAAAAGAGATGGTGCATTTATGGAATTTTTCAAATTTGACTTCTCTAGAGGCCTTTTTAAGAAAATGAATTTACACAAGTACAGGGATGTAGTATTATGCCTTTTTAAACTTTTTGGCTACTCACTTTCTAGTTTTATCTGTATCTAGGAAAGTTGTGAATAACACCTATGTGTTCTCAAACTCTTGAATGTCATGTCTTAAATGCCATTTTTACTGTTGATGACTAAAAGGAAAAATGCAATGAAAATCAAAACAAAGATATCTGAATGTGCTGTTTTTATTGTTTTGGCAGAGTGTAAACAAAGATTACCCAGCCCATTGTGGAGGGTGGGAAGGGAGGGTACAAAACTGTATATCTTTTAGCATGAATCTTTTTCAGATGTGCCTTTTTGTTTTGTCAGGCAGATGTCTTTAGATAATGAGTTGCCTGCTGTTTTGCAGAACAGAGCTAATATGCCATGTATGTACAATTTTGTTTATATTGTATATTTACAGACAATGCTAATAACCTATATAAATTTAAGTGACTCAAGGCCTATAATTCAGTCTGCTACTTTGCAAATTCATACCATTCAAAGGAAAGTTTTCAGTGGAATAGCAACCATGTCTTGCTTTCAAAACCTAATGACCTATTCTCTGAATCTCATTGCATTTATTGTAATTTTTAAAAATCCTTTTTGAAGATTGGTAGTATTTAAGTCACATTTATTAAACTTTTAAAACAGAAAAGTAAATAAAACTGTTCTTTTAATGTTTTGACTACCTTGTTCAAATTGGTGAATGAATCTGTTTTAATGGTAATACTACTGTAGCAGCACTTGTAAAGTGGCTAAAAGCCACATTTTATTTACTGATCTGTGGTCTTTTACTGTGCTTTGTATCAGAGTTCTTAACAAGATTAATAAATCACCTCAGTCTTAATTTTTCGGAGATTTTTAAAATGTCTTTTCTTCATAAAGATGAGTGAGACAAAAGGGAAAATGGTTATATATGTAAGAAGTTGTCATCAGTAAATTTGTTATTCAGATTACATAAAATTGGTGAAATTATGTGATATTTTTGAAAGTTCCAATATCTAGGTTTGTTTTTGTTTTACCAAACAGATGCACTGTTTGGCAAGGTATAGACCAAAGGTGATGGGTGGATGATTATCAATTTCCTTGGGCAGGACAATGATGATAAAACAGGAGGTTTAGGCTTGGAGTCAGTGCACTTCAGATGAAGTTGCAGTTTCTTCCCCATCTGTATAATCCTGAGTGTATCACTTAACTTCTCTGGGCCTCAGTTTCCTCACCTGTCAAAATGAGAAAGCTATACTACATGGTCTCCCTTTTTATGCTGTACATATAATCTTGGAAATTTTGAAGTTAGAGAAAATTATTTCTGTACTATCTTAGATCTCAGTCAAGTCAGCCCTTGCCTATCAATCAGTCAGTATTTATTAAGCTACCTACTGTGTTAAGTGATAGAGATATAAAGCAGTCTCCGCCCTGAAGGAGCTCATATTCTGTCAAGGAAGACAACACGTACATATGTAAGTATAAACAAAAGAAATACCTAAATACAAGGTAATTTTTGGAGGGAGAGATACTAGGAGTTGGGATCAGAAAAGGCCTTAGATGGTAAGTGGTATTTAAACTGAACTTGGAAAGAAACTAGGGGTTCTAGGAAGTGGAAGTGAGGAGGGTGTGCATTCCAGAAACAGGAAAGTCTCATACAAAACCATAGAAATGTATGTGAATAATAGCAAGAAGACCAGTTTGGCTAGACTGTAGAATGTGGAAAGGTGAGGAGTGTATAAGAAGACTATACCATTACATTGGAGTGATATTGTGAAGGGGGTTTTAAATGTCCAAGAAGTTTTATTTAATAAGATGCCACTGGAGTTTATTGAATATGGGAGTGAACTTGGCAGCTGTTTGGAAGAAGAAATGTGAAAGACATGAGTCAGGGACCAATTAGGAGGCTATTGGAATAGTTCAAGGAGAGAAGTGATGAGGTTCTGAACTAAAGTAGTGGCCATGAAAGCAAGGAGGAAGGAAGAGATGAAAGGGATGTTGTGGAGATAGAAATGACAATATTTACCAACTAGAAATGCTTAACAAAAATCTTAGCAAATTCAAGCCAAGAAAATATTAGCTTTATACCATGTACTCATTTTCAGGTTGTGATCCCATCTTTTTCAATGACTCTAGTATATGGTTCCTGGTCCTCCTCTTCTCACCCTATAGTCTGTTACCTTCTTAGGGGATTTTAGTAGGTAAGTTGATGACCTGACTACATAATTCTGAAACTTATCTCCAGGGACATCTTTTTTTATTACACATTAGCTACATACCACCATGATCATACTTTATACCTGGACTATCTCTTCTTTTGATCATAGCATTCAGGTAGTCCAATAATTCTTAAATTATCTCTCCTTGATCCATTTTATAGGGTCAGTTGCTTTTTTGATAAGCTATTTCACATTTTCTTTTATTTTTTCATTGTTTCAATTTTGTTTTATTATTTCTTGATGTCTCATTGAGTCATTAGCTTCCAACTGACCAGTTCTAATTATTAAGGAATTTTTTTCTTCAGTGAGGTTTTGTACCTCTTTTCCCACTTGGCTAATTGTACTTTTTAAGGAGTTATTCAGTATTTTTTGTGCTTCATTTACCAAGCTGTTCATCTTTTTTTTTCTTAATTTTTTTGCATATTTTTTCACTTTTCCGTAATTCCTCCCTACTTCTCTTGTTTGATTTTTCATATCTTTTTTTTTCTCTTTTAAAAAGCTCTTTCTCTAGCACTTCCAGGAATTCTTTTTGGGCTTGTGTTCAATCTGCATTTTTTCTGTGAGACTTTGCTTATAGATGTTTTTTTACATCATTATTGTTGTCTAATGAGTTTACGTCCTGAGCGACCCTGTTACTAATTGTAGCTTTTTATGGTCAGATTTTTTTGTTGTTATTTGCTCATTTAAAAAAAAAATTTTTTTTTTTGCTTTTTGGAGGGGGAAGGGCAGGGCAATTGGGGTTAAGTAACTTGCTTAGGTCACACAGCTAGTAAGTGTTAACTGTCTGAGGCCAGGTTTGAACTCAGGTCCTCCTGACTCCAGGGCTGGTGTTCTATTCACTGCGCCACTTAGCTGCCCCTGTTATTTGCTCCTTTTTCCAGCCTATTCCTTGACTTTGAACTTTACATTAGAGTTGGGGTCTACTCATTTCTGATAGGGGAAGGGTCACTGACCCAAGCCTTTTCACCCTTCTGTTTTCACAGCTAGTTCTGGGGGTCTGTCGATTCTTAGTGCTTCTAAGGTAGTGTGATCTGGGAGAGGTGGTATCACTGCTCTCCTGATCCTCACCCAAAAGGGCCCCTGCTCACTTGTGACCATAGTCAACTAGCACTCCTAGAACTGCTGCCAGAAGATAGGGCCCCTCCTTTCTCTGTGCCCTGAAACTGGGTAATGGGCAATGGAGTTGCCACACAACATTTGGTTCTGTATCCAGTACCCACCCAGGAGGTCCCCCATATTCTCTTTCCAACCAGTTGTCTAATCCCCTATCTCCGAGAAGAGCTTTTGGAAGTGTTGCTGCTGCTTCTTGTTACCACAATCTGCAAGATTCATAGTTGGTGTTGCCAGCTATGCTGTGCTCTGGGCCAGTCCTGACCCCAATGTCACAGACCTCTCCTTCTGACCTTCTAAGTTGTCTTGGGTCGGACAACTGACTTACCTTGACCTTTTGTTAGCTATGCTGCTCCAGAATTTGATTTTACGTGTTATTTTAAAGTTGTTTGGAGGGGAATGCTGGAAGAATTTGGTTGGAATGCTCCCTCTTCTGCTATATTGGCTTCTGTACTATCTTACAATAATTATAAAACTTCCAAAATTAGAACTTTGAAATTCTACTCTCTAACCACATACTTCTGCTCAGTCACATTTAACCCATTTCTTTCTCTCATCGTGATGTTCAATCCCTTGTCCCATATCCATTCTCCCATTCAACCTACCTTCACTTGCCTGCCAGGCCTTTTAAAAATGAAATTTTGGGCAGATAGGTGGCACAGTGAATAGAGCACTGGTCTTGGAGTCAGAAGGACCCGAGTTCAATTCCAGTCTCAGACACGTAACACTTACTAACCATGTGACCTTGCGCAAGTCACTTAACCCCAATTGCCCTGCCTTCCCCCTCCAAAAAGCAAAAAATAATAATAATTTTTTGTTATTCCCAATGTAATAAAAAAGCAAACATGGGCATTTCCATATACAAAAATAAGAACTATTCCTCTTTAATCTTTAGATCTCTCATATCTAACTTTTCTAACATTCTACCCAGGTCCTTAACTTCTTGTTTTATACCTGTATATGAATGTGTATGTCTGTATGTCTATATGATATTTTGTTCATTTATTGCACATAGTATGTTTCAGCATAATGCAATGTCCCTTTTTATCTCTCTTAATCAAGTCTGTTTTTACTGTTGCTTTGTCTGAGATCTTGATTGCTACCTCTGCTCTTTTAAGTGTGCCTGAAACATAATAGATTTCACTCCAGCCCCTTCTTTTAATTCTGTGAATCTTTGTTTCAGGAGAGTTTTTTGTAAATAACATATTGTTGGTTTCTGCTTCTTAATCCATTCTTCTATCCTCTTCCATTCTGTGGGTGAGTTCATCCCATTCACAATTATGATCATTAATTGTGTATATCCCTATATCCTATTCTCCTACACTTTTTTCTGTCCTTAGTACTTTTGCCCCAGTTTTACAAAGAAAAAAGTGAATAGCTTTGCAAAACCAGTATTCCATGTTTAATGCAATCAGCTTTCACTCCCCTGTTCTTTCCCTCACCTTGACCCAGCTATAAGTTCTTATTCTTTTTTCTTTCCTTTTATACTTCTTTTCACAATCCACCCTCCTATTTCAATTTGTTTTGCTTATAACTAATCCCTCTATGAATCTACCTTTCCTCTTATTTAACCTTTCTTCCCATTCTTTCTGTTTCTGTATGATGGAATGTATTCGTTCATATAAAGTGAGTTCAAATGATGCCCACTCCTCCTACCTCTTTCATCTTGTTTATATGACTTCTCCTTGCCCATCTTGATTACATGCAATAAAATGTTCCCCATCCTTACTCATCCTTTCTTCCCCAGTGTGTTAATTTTCCCCTCTTGTCATAATACCATTCCCAAGCTCACTTGCTGTCTTATTTAACTCCCTCTACGAGTCCTGAAGACATCAGAGTTTGAGGACACACTTAGGTCATCTCCCCATATTAGGATTTAAATACTTCATCCCTCTATATTCCTTTCTTATTGGTCACATGTATTTACCTTGTTATGTTTCTTTTGACTTCAGTATATTTAAAAGTTTCTTCTCAGCTGTGGTCTTTTCATCAGGAATGCTTAGAAGTTCTCAATTTCATTTTTCCCCTGTAGGATTATACTCAGTTTTGGGGGTTATTCTTGGATATAAGCCTTTGTCTTTTGCTTTTTAGAATATCATATTTCACATTCCACACTCCTCACTCTTTTATAATGGTAGCTGCTAATTCATGTGTGTCCTTACTTAGGCTCTTTGGTATTTGAACCTTTCTGGCTGCAGTACTTTTGGCCTGACTTGAAGTCTCTGCATTTTGCCCATTTTGTCAATTCCTGGGAGTTTTCATTTTGGAGTTTTTTCAGGATCCTGAAAGAAAGTGGATTCTTTCTATTTTCATATTTGCTCCCTAGGCAGTTTTCTTGAATGATTTATTGAATTATAATATCTAGGCTATTTTTGGTTTTCAGGTAGTCCAATGATTATTAAATTAACTCTCCTTGATCTGTTTCCAAGGTCACTTGGGGTTTTTTATTTTTGTTTTTTTTTATGAGAAACCTTGTATTTTCTTCTATTTTTTCAGTCTTTCAACTTTGTTTTAATATTTATTGCTTTCTAATGGAATCATTAACTTCTGTTTGGTTCGTTCTAATTTTCAAGGAGTCTTACTTAGGTAAAGTTTTGTATCTCTTCTAAATTGTCAATTCTCCTTCTAAGTTTTTCTTCCAAAGCTCTTATTTTCTTTTCCTATTTTTAATTATTTCTTCTAGCATTCTCATTTTGTTTATAAACTCATCTTAAGCTCTTTTTTTTAAAAGCTCTTCATTTCTTCTAGGAATACTATTGACCTTAAGGGTAAGTTGCTTTGCTTTTTTTTTTTTTTTAGGTTTTGCTTATAGGTGTATTGGAGCTATTCTTCTTTTCTAGATTTGTATCTTCCATGTTCTTGGTTCCATAATAGTTCTTTATCATGCAAGTCTTTTCTTTTTTTTTTAACTCATTCTTCCAGTCATTATTTCCAGATTGGGATTTTGTGTTAGAACAAAGTTCTGTGTACTTCTGGAGAGAATATTGGGCTTTGTGTGGCCCTACCCTGTATTATCTGGAGTCTTGCTACCATGTTCACTTGTATTGTGTTTTATTTTTGTTCTATTTTGTATTGTATTTTTCAAAGATCACGGGCATTTCAGGCCAGAGAGCAGCAGACTTTCAGTAGGAGGTCCTATGGCAGCGGTTCTCAACTTGTAGGTCGCAATCTTTTGGGGGTTGAATGACCCTTTCACAGGGGTAACAGGTTGCCTAAGACCATTGGAAAACACATATTTCCGATGGTCTTAGGAACCAAGACACCGCTCCTCTATCCGTCTCCAGGAGGGTCTGCCCACATGCAGACACACCCACAGACGAGTATTAAAGGCTTGCAGCATTAGAAAGGTTGAGAACCACTGTCCTATGGGATTTGAACTAGGGTCTGACCTTATTGCTTCGCTTCTGGACTTTTTTGGTTACAAACTCCAGTTATGAGTAGTATAAGTTGGCTCCAGCCCCTGCCGTTCAAGTTAAACCCTTGTCTCACAGCTCCTTTTTTTGGTCGTTCACCCCTGGGCCAAGTCCTAGATCTTGAGAGGAATAGAGCTGCTGGCCCACTCCTTATCCAAGTCTGGGGGCCAAAATTACAACCCCACTCTGAGATTATTACACAGTTCCTTCCTTGGTTACTTGCCTGGGCCAAATTTGTAATCTTGAGAAAATAACCCACTGTGGTTTCTCCTTAGATTTTCCCACAACCCCTTGGTCTAGCACTCTGCTTGGATCTTTGTTGGATTGGCTGTGAGTAGAACTGAATTGAGCTATGTAGTTTTTCCTATTCTGCCTTCTTTACTGTTCCTCTGCAAGTTCCATTGTTAGAGAGGACAGTTTCAGTCGAATGATGAGGTCAGTACTTCTCCTCCCATCCCAGTCCCTCTACTGCTTTTATGCCATTCTCTGAAAGTTCTCACCCATATTGGGAGATTACAGAAAAATGACTCTCCTTCATTTATGGACAGGGTAGGAGTTATTCATCTATCTCTCTTTCTCTCTCTCTGTTCCTCTCTCCCTGTGTTACCCATCCCACAAAAGATGTTGACTCCCTTACAGGGGAACATGGGATTTAGTACATGGACAAATAATTCAGCTCTTCTTCCTTCCCTTCTTTTGATTCTTTAAATTCCCCATAAATCTTTAGTCTAAGGGTCCTTTTTTATCTCTTGATGATCCCTCTTTGATTTTTTATGTTTTGGTTCAATTTCTTTCTTTTTCTTTTAACAGTAAGCTATAAGCATGAAAGAATGTCATTACTTAGTCTTTTCTGAGGTATGGCAGGAGATGGAGCCTGATCAGCACCCAGGCAGCACAGTAGTCAATGTCCTAGTGGTCCAGTGTCCAAGTAGCTTAGTACCCAGGGAATCCAGAAGCCCGGCAGTCCAAGACTGAGCCACAACAAGAGAAGTATTCAGGGTGTCACTTGGGAAGCAAAGCAACTAGAGTTTCCCAGGAAGCCTACTACCAGCACCATTAACAGCTGGGTGGGAACTGTTACACTAACAAGGGACCAAGCCCAAATCCAGCTTCAGAATTGTGTACGGAAACAGGGAAGGGGCCAAGGATAAACCTAAATTGAGCCACCAGGAGAACTGAGTCAAATCTAGTCATTCCTGTGGAAGACAGGCCAAGCAGGCTCTTCCCACACTACCTAAGAGTACAGGAGGAAACAGGATCTGACCCAATTACAAATCCCCAATCCAGAACTGAGCTTGGAAATATGAATAAAAAGAAGGAAATGCTGAACACAATGAAGAAATACCCAGGGCTGAGAAAATCCCAGGAGGTAAATCTAGAAGAAAAGATAACTCCACAATAATTTGACATACAGCCTCAAGAGAAAAAAATGTCCTGACCATGAGAACTAGAAGAGTACCTGGAAGAAATGAAACAAGATTTAAAATGCAATGTTAAATGACAGCTTGGGCAGCTAAGTGTTGCAATGAATATAGTGCCAACCCTGTAGTCAGGAAGACTTACCTGGCCTCAGACACTTAACTGGCTTATGACCCTGGGCAAGTCACTTGACCCTCTTTGCCTCAGTTTCCTCATCTGTAAAATGAACTGGAGAAGGAAATGGCAAACCACTTCAGTATCTTTGCCAAGAAAACCCCAAATGGGGTCACAAAAAGTCAGACACAACTGAAAAATGACAACATACACAGAGGAAAAAAAATTAATAGCTTAGAACAGATGGTGGTAAGCTTTAACCAAGAATTGAACTTCCTGAGACTCAAAATGACACGAAATAAAAATCAAAACCTCCATGAGACAACATGAAATATTAAAGCAAAATTTCTTCAGAAATTTGTCAAAACAGAAGAAATGGAACTGAAGAAAATCAAGAGATCATAGGTATTATGGTCAGCTACAAATTGGTGTTACATAATCTCAATTGGGTCTTCACTACAGGAGGACAATACTTCCCTAATTGATTTACAATTTCACTCACAACAGTGACTTTTCTAAAACTACTCATTCATCCATTACCTCTTTCTCCCACGCTCTTGACTAAAGACTTCTCACACTTCACTGAAAAAAAATTGAGCCTGTTGGCCAAGAATTCCCTCTTCTCTCTTTTTCATCTCATGTGACTCAAAATGCCAACCCCCACTATCTTCCCCTTTACTCATCTCTCCTTGCCAAGGCAGACCCCTCTACATGTACAAGAATTTCCAGCAGATTGTCCCTTATATCATCCCCACTCTCACTTATCTTTAATCTCTCATCTCTACTGGCTACTTCTCTTTTGCCTACAAATGCATCTGTATCTTATCTTTAGAGTCCTCAGTTGGTCCAGCTGTTCTCTCTAGCTATTGTCCTATATCTCTCCCTCCCTTTCAAGGTGAAACCTGAGGCATCTACAATGGGTGCCTCCACTTCCTGTCCTCTGGCTCTCTTGTAAAATGTCTACTATCTGATTTCTAGCATCATCATTCAACCGCAGCTATTCCTCTTCAAAGTTACGAAGGATCTTTTAATTGCTAAATGTAATGTTCTTTTCTCATTCTTCAACTTTCTTGTCCTTTCTACAGCCTTTGATATTATCAATCACCTTCTCCTGAATACTCTCTCCTCTGGGTTTTGGTGAATTTGCTCTTGCCTGGTTTATCTCCTGCCAAATTATTCCTCAGTCTTTCTTGCTGGATCTTCAGTGTTACTACCACTAAATATGGGCCCTCTTCTCCTTTCCCCCTGTACTGTCTTCATTTGGTGATCTCATCAGCTCCTGTGGATTCCATTATTATCTCTCTGCAGATTATCCCATCTGTTTGTCCAGCATTAACCTCGCTCCTGACTTCCAGTCTCACATTGCCAAACATTTAATGGATTTAATGGATGTCTGGTCTTGGCAGGCTCATCTGTCCATGTGCTGGAAAATAGGTGGTGTGGAGTGGGGCATTCCTTCTTCCCTTTGTGGAGAAGAATGGCTTTCTTTCAGTTTATTCTTCCCTCAGGAGCAGAACGTCCTTTTAAAACCCTGGCTACACATAATGGTAGCCACCAGTGTTTGGAGGAAAGTAAGATTACCTAGATTTGCCTTTTTGGGGCATGGGGTGTATTTACACATCTGGGGAGGAATCCAGAAGGCTGTTGTTCTCTTTCCCCTTCTAATATACTGTAATTTCCGCTAAAATACAGCTTAACTTTGTACCTCTTTCCTCCCCCTTCTCCCCCAGTCACTTTGCTATGACAAAAATCCAAATTTTATGAATTTTTAAATCTGGTTAAAATATTACATTGGTGTTCTATGCCTTCTTATGTAAAGAAGGAGGCTAAAATGCCTAGCCCCATGAATAGCCTTGCATGGGGAGCTCTAAAAGCTATAGCACAGTAAGAAATGATTGGGCAGGCGATATCAGAAGTGCCTGGGAAAACTTATACACATGCAAAGTAAAGTGAGCAGAACCAGGAGAACATTGTACACAGTAACAGCAATATTTTACAGTGATCAAATGTGAAAGACTAAACTACTCTGATCAAGACCACAATGCAAGACAATTTCAAAAGGACCCATGACAAAAAAATACCATCCACCTCCAAAGAGAGAACTGAAGAACTTTGCATGAAGACTGAAGCATACTTTTTTAAAATGTTTACTTTTCTTGGATTTTTTGTCTGTTTTTTTTTTTGCAACATAACTAATACGGAAATAATGTTTTGCAAAACATGCAAAACTTCACATGTATAATTGAGATCAGATTGTTTGCCTTGTCAAGGAGGGGAGAAGAGTGGGACAGGTGGAAAGAATTTGGAAAACAGAATTTTTTTAAAAAACAATTTTTTTACATGTAATTGTGAAATAGCAACGAAATAAAAATATATTGAATAAAAGAAAAACCATAGAATAGCAGGAGGAGTGTATTCATAGGAAAGGCAAAGAGGGAATCTAACCCTGTGTTGTACCACTTTAGAATGGGAGTCCCAACTCAAGTAGCCATTCAAAGGGGAGAAGAGAAACCAGGCCCCAGGGTAATGAGACCCAGTGCTATGATCTCTCCTCTCATTGTCTTCCTGTACTTACAATATCAGGCTTATGTTATGTCCAAGGATTTATGATTAGGTTGTGTGCGGGGAGTGAAAACTTCTCAGGATGGCTGACTTCCCTTTACCCCCTTCATTGCTGTTGTCAATCAGCACTTCTTCACTTTGGTGTTTGCCAAATAAAGATAGGTACATTTGAATTGGCTATCCCCCATTTCCCTGGTCTTTGTAAGCCCACCTCCCAGCCACTGAGGGATAGCGGCAGGTTTCTCTGTTATTTGCCACTGGGGAAGATTTTTGCACCAAGAGTTGAAGTCACTTCTCAGCCATTGGGAGAAAGGACAGCTGGGAGGAGGGGGCTTGACTGCATTAGGGTATAAATTCTTGTTCTGTCTTTTGTAACACACCTCCTCTTCTTGATCAGTCATGGGGAGGACCACCCTCATCTCCTGGGGGAAGAGAATAAAATTTCCTGTTATTATCCTGAGAAATCTCTGTGTTCTTGATTGTATTTTGAATGGGGTTTTTCATCTCAATCAGGCTGTATGCTAAGTCATATCACTGATCTTTATGTCTTCCATTTATAAACTTGGATTAGGAAAGGACTCCCTGTTTAAATGCTGGAGGGGGCAGTTCAACTGCAATTCCCACTCTAATCTGAGCCACAGGGAGAGAAGTGTCTCTAAGGAAACCTTTTCACCCAAACCAGATTAAGTCCCCAGAATATTAGAATAACTAATATGGCCACTACAGGAAGTTCTCATAGTTAAAATCCAAGAACACACATGATCTTTCTCCCCTTTTGAGTAAAGAGAAATCATGTTAACTTTTGGGCATCATATATCCATTATATATGGATAAGGCAGTAGGTGCCGTAGCACTCCACTTGGGCTGCCATGTGGTTATGAACACATGGCTGCTTCTGTTTTGTTTTTTCTTCCTGTACTTGCTGTCTTTATTCTTTCTTGATCTTAGGTGAATAATTATCATAGACTTTGTGAACTTCAAAAGGTTGAAGAGCCATGAGACCTCTCAGAATTGAAATCCATATAGCAGAGTCTACTGATAGAGCAGTCAGGTTTGATGGGGATGTGTTTTGGTGCAAGGGAATATTTTTAAATTCTGTCCTCTTACTTTCTTAGTAAATATCCTTTTGCTAATGCTAATTGGTATTGACTGGTTAATTGATATTAAGGAGGGGACTAATTGGTTAAATGATACTGAAGAGATGGTAACTGTCCATCAACACTGGGGGCATACACAGGAAAGGGACTTGTGAGCAACAGTATCAACCAATACCCTAAGCTCACAAGGTTACCTAGAATTTTGAGGGGAGCAATAGACTTGAGTGACCTGCTTTGCTAGTCATTTTGTGAAGTGGGAGATAAGCCCAAAGCCTACACATGCAAAGAAAACACTTAAAACAATATAGTTTATAAAGATAGTAGTTTAAAAAGTAACTGTAGCCAGCAGCTCCATGACAAGGGTGGGTAGAAGCAGCATAACTGGATTCGTCTCCATCAAGCTCCCCATTAGGGAAGAGAAAGCAAGAAAGTAAACAAGACATATAACTCAAAAATTGTCTCAACACCCCCTTCTACTCTCTGCCCCCCAATACACACACTAAAGCCCTGGGAAAGTTTCCAATACTGTCTCACTAAAAACCCCACAACAAGCATTTACTAAATGCTTACCAAGTGCCAGACACTGTGCTAAGCACTGGACATAAATAGAAAGGCAAAAACATACTCCCTGCCCTCAAGGAGCTTACATTCCAATGGGGGAGACCATGTGAAAACCATAACAAACATACAAGTGTAAATAGGAGGTAATCTGAATAAAGGCACTAGCTTTAACAGTGACTGGGAAAAATCCCTTGGATTTGTGCTGAGATATGAAGAAAGCCAGGCAATCTCTGAGATGGAGATGAGGAAGAAAAACCTTTCAGGTATAGAGGACAGCCACTGAAAAGGCATGGAGTCAGGAAATGGAGTATCACTATATGGCAAAATATATGGAGGGGATAGGAAGGGTCAAGGTTAATACATAAATATGATACAGTATCAAAGAAGGACTTGTCACCTAGACATCATCTGAAGCTCTCTTCAAAAGCAGACAATCTAATAAAGTCAACTTGCTATAATGATAACTTCACAATAAGAAATCATATTCTGGATCTGATTCTCACCCATAAAGAGAACCCGGTTACTTGGATGGAAATGACAGGAATTTTAGGAAGAAGCGACCACCCAAACTGGAGTTTGGCATAGAGAGGAAATCCGGATACAGTCTGACAGGCAGACTGAATTTTGGAAGAACATATTTTTAAAAGTTCAGAGGAAGGATATATAGGATCCCCTGGACTCAAATTGTCCAGAGAAGTCAGCTCAAGAGGGATGGGAAACTTAAGGATGAAATTCTGATGACCCAGTGGGAAATGATGAGGATAAATGGCAGTTGTCTGAAGAAGCCATTGTTGATGCAGAGAATTCACCTGTCACCTTTGATTTTGGGAGCAAGGACAGGTAACAGGATGAATATGTTAAGAATAATGTTAGGAGTGAGCTAAAGCTAGTGAGAATAGCTTAGAACAAAAAGGGGTTGTGGTTTTAGCTATACTGAGGGAATAGGACCGAAGAGGTTATAGAACTACTGCCCGAGGTGGATGGGAGGACAAAAAGAGAGAAAGCAGATTTGCTTCTTTTCTATTTTCCTTGTCAGGAAGAATGACCTTTGAACTGGAAAAGTCAGGACTAAAATGGCTAACAGTTGATACCCAAAGTAAGAGCACCGAAGAGCACTTATCCAACAAAAAGCACCAAAAAACACCCGTTTTGTGTTAGGCACCAGGAATACAAAGACAAAATACAAGCTGCTGCCCTTGAGGAGCTTATAATCTTGTTGGGAGATACACGTATATGTATAGGTATGTAGAAAATACAACGTAATGGTAGGGCAAGCATCAGGAAGGAAGGTAAGGGACTCTACGAAGCAGAAGTAAGGAAGGAGTACATTTCAGGCATTGGGGATAGCCAAAGCCAGAGACAGGAGATGAGACATCGTATTTGAGGAACAGTAAGGTGTTAGGCTAGATAGATTGTACAAAGCACAAAGAATAATCTAGAATGATGAAAAGGCAAATTGGGCTAGGTTGTGAATTTCTTTAAATTGCAAAAAGTTTTCATTTGTTCTTTAAACTAATTCAGAGCCCTGAAGTTTACAAAATGGGAGACGTGGTTAGGCCTGCATTTTAGGAAAATTACTTTGACAGTGAGGAAGATGCAGAAGAGAGAGACTTGAGGCAGGGAGGTCATTTAAGAGGCCATTACAATAGTTCCCAAGAGCTGATGAGGTCCTAAACTAGGGTGATGGCTATCATCCCAGTGTCGAGGAGAGAAAAGGAGACAGATTTGAAAGATGTGAATTATCACAAGGTAACAATTGGCTGGATATGCAAGATGAGGGAGTTAGCTGAGGATGACATCAAGTTTGTGAACCTGAGTGACTAGAAGTTTGGTGGAACCCATTTGCCGTAGCTGAAGTCACCTGCTCAACTTATTTGTATTCAAATAATTGGCAAATATGGCCACGGAACTCACTGTCAATGTTATTGGAAAGATCACGAAGAAAAGGGTAGGTACCACATGATTGGAGAAGGGCAAATATTCTGATTTTTTTTAAAAAGGGGAGGTATAAGAACATAAAACCCAGACTATCGGCCAATGAATTCTGCCTTCAATTCCCAAGAGAAATTTAGAATGTATGATTCAATGTATGGTCAGTGACCAACTAGAAGAGGAAGCAGCGATCACAAGCCAACAAAGTTTCCAGAATAAGTCGTGCCAGAACATCTTACGTTTTCGGAGGACAAGGTTACTCATCTCATCAGGCGTGTGCTGTAGACATTATTTCTTTAGGTATTAGCAAAGTATTTAATACTTTGTTATGGCATTCCTATGGGAAATATGAGGAAATATGGGCCAGGTAATAATGCAGGCAGATCCATAACTGTTTGAACGAACAGTCGTCATTAATGGTTCTATACTAACTTGGAAGGGGATCCAGTGGAGCGTCCTAGGGCCCTGTACTTGGTACTATAATGCTTACCATTTTTATCAATCACTTGGCTATAGGGAATGGCAGCATACATATCAGAGAGCAGGTACCATAATTTAAGGATCAGGATCTAGTAAAAAAAATTGACAGGCTAGAGAATGTGACATAATTAAAAGATAAAAATGAATGAAGATAAATGGTCAAAGAAGTCAACTTTACAATTACAAGATGGGAGGCATGGCAAATGAACATAACAGTTCATCTGAAAAAGATTTGGGGATTTTAGTGAACTCCAAGTTTAACATGACAGCAGTGTGATAATACATTTTAGTCTCTTGCATTTTAGGAAGGACATATGTTGGAGTGTCCAAGGCAATTGGAATGGTGAAGAATCTTGAGTCCACATCCTACAAGGGTTGTTGAAATGCAGACGCTTATCCTAAAAGGCTAGAAGCAAATGACATTGTCTTCCAAGAACAGGAACAGGTACCTTAAGGAAGAGGAAGAAATGGGCACAAGATGTAAAAAGACACATTTAGACCTAAGACAAGGAGAAAGATCATGCCAACTTCTCTACATCTTTAAATACATACAAGTCTCCTCCATTAGAATGTAAGGCAGGGTAGGAACTGTTTTCAGTTTTGTCTTTGGACACTGAGGGCTTAGCACACGTAGAAATCTGTTGACTGATTGGCCGGGGATGTCATAGACAGGTGGCCTGTTATAAACCCCTCTGGCAATCTAGTTTCAATTAATCAATAAGCGTGCCAAATGCTGAGGATGCAAAAAGTAGCAAAGGGCAGTCCTTACCCTCAAGGTGAAGCCTGTGGACCCCTTCTTGGAACAATGTTTTTAAATATACAAAGTAAAAAACTGGTTTAGGAAGGAAACCAATTATATCGTCAGTCAACACGCTTTATTTAAGCAGCCAGCAGGCTCAGCGGTAAGAGTCCTAGCCCTGCAGCCTCAAACGTGACCTCCAACATTTTACTGCCTCTGAGAAGTCACTTAACTTTTGCCTGCCTCAGTTTCCTCATCTGTAAAATGGGATAACAGCACCACCTACCTCCCAAAGCTGTTGTAGGCTCAAACAAGACACTATTTGCAAAAAGCGCCGGCGCATAAGAAACGCTACAGAAAATGCCAGCTAGCTATTATTATTACCGCTACGTGCCAGGCACCAAGATAAACAGGGAGGAAGAAAAGCAGAAAAGAACGATAGGCCCTGCCCTCAAGGAGCTTGCATTCTAAGGGGAGAAGTCAACGCAATTTTTTTCATCCACGTTCAATAGGCGATCCCTCCGCCCACCCGAAGGGTAAGGCCTCCCTGGGGCCCGCCTTCGTTGCTCCGGTAACAAGTCCTTCCCCCGGGGGGAGGGCACGCACACGACGCGCATGCGTAGAGGCAGGGCGGCAGGCGTCTCGGCCGGGGGCGGGGCCTGTTTGCCGGCCTCAGCCCAGCCGCAGGCAGAGCCATGGCCGCGGCGGCAGAGACGGAGGAGGCGCTGTGTAGCTTCGTGCGCCCGCTGGAAAAGCGGGACGGCACGGTGCTGCGGATCCAGCAGTACGGCTCAGGCGGCGTGGGCTGTGTGGTGTGGGACGCCGCCATCGTCCTGGCCAAGTACCTGGAGACGCAGCATTTCTCGGGCGCCGCCGCGGGGACACACGCGTTGCGCCAGAGATCCGTGCTGGAGCTCGGAGCCGGCACCGGCGCCGTGGGGCTCATGGCGGCCACGCTCGGGTACGGGCTGGGTTACCGTAGAGCGAGGAAAGGTGGGTGGGCGGGGGCGAGAGAGAGGCTGAGGCTGCAGCGCCTCTGAGCTGGGAACCCGCGCCCGCCCGTACAGTCCCGAGATATTCAGAGCGGACGCGGCGTCCCGCCCCCTAGATGCGGTTACTCTCTCTGGGCGCGGCGTCCCGCCCCCGACGCTTACGCACGCACGCGCACTCGCTCGCGCCTTCTCCCTGGACTGGGCGTCTCGTGCAGCCCTCGACCCGCCCCCTCTTGCGGGGGAGGGGAGCCGCGCGAGGCGGGGCTGGCGGAGGGCTGCGCCCCTGCCTCCGCCCCTCCCCCTCCCGCCTTCCGTACACGCACGTATACTCCCCCACGCGCGTCTCTGCTCCCTTTGTAGGGCAGACGTCATAGTCACAGACCTGGAGGAACTGCAGGACTTGCTTAAGTTGAATATTAAAATGAACGAGCATCTCATCACGGGTTCTGTGCAGGCCAAGGTACTGAAATGGTTTGTATGCTCTTTTCCCTTGAGTTTAAGAATTGTGCAAATGCAGCTTTACATAAATTGTTTTTGGGCTGGAATGTATTTATTTCCTGAGGAAATTGTCTCGTTTTCTAAACGTGAACTTTTTCAAATGAGAAAAATAAATCTTGATAAACGTGTGTCTCTTTCAGGGGGGAAGAAAGAAAAGACTCCTTCTCTCCACCCGATTACATATTGATGGCCGACTGTATATACTACGAAGAGGTAACTTATTCAGTGGCCAGGAACCTGTTAACAATTAACCAGAGCTTTTTTTAATGGCTTTTTAATTTAATTTAATTTTATTTTTTTGCTTTTTTTTTTTGGAGGGCAGTTGGAGTTAAGTGACTTGCCCAAGGTCACATGGCTAGTTTTTGTGTTAAGTGCCTGAGGCTGGATTTGAACTCAGGTCCTCCTAACTCCAGGGTTGGTGCTCTGTTCACTGCACCACCTAGCCGCCCCAATGACTTTTTAAATTTTTTTTTAATGGCTTTTTTTAAAAAGTAAATTTCAGGTGTGTGCGGCATGTATTTAGATACCCTCTTCCCAGAAACAAATATTTGTTTATTTATCTTAAATTTTGTTTTTTATTTTCCCCCAATTACACATAAAAACAATTTTCAACATCTGTTTTTAAAATTGAGTTCCAAATTCTACACCTCCCTCACTGAAAAGGCAGGCAATTTGATAACAGTTATACACGTGGAAGCAAGTATTTATCGATCCTCTCTTGTCCCTCATGGAGTCAGCGGATTAGTGGGGGAAACAAAACCATTTGTTCAGCACAAACTATAGAAAAGTTCAGGGAAAAGAAGGATTGTGGGAGTTGTAAGATAGTGAAATACACAACTGTGTAGCAAGGCTAAATAAGTGGTAGATCTGTTTGGAAGCATTAAGAACGGAATTGGCTTTGAAAATGTGATTTATGAAGTTTTGGCCATTCAGAAGGAATTATTTAGATTTTTTTAAAAAATGGCACTTAAAGAGCTAAATGTTTATGAAAAGATGATAAATTAGTTTTTTCCAGCCTAGCCTGTCATTTAGTGTTTTTCTTTAAATGGTAGCATAAGGTTTTGTGAGATGCTTATCCTTCATTTATCCACTAAACGTAACTTGTGATTAAAGTTAGGGAAATGCTTAAATTTGGTACTATTTTTTATGTCAAGAGAAACATGAGCAGACCAAGTTTTTATTTATTTTTTAGTCATTTGCTTCTTTCGGTATAAAGAAAAACTTTCTTTAATTTTTCATTCTTTCCATTTTGACCCCCTAACTAGAGTCATTTAGAATTCCATTTTATAAGCAGTGAAACTGAGGCCGGTTCACTGATCAGTGAAGTTTGGAACTTTAACATACGTTATTTACAAAGCATCACAGTAAGTGGTTGGGGGAATACAACGAAGAGGACCCATCTCAGTTATAATTATTTCCGGTTGTAACATTATTTCCTTTTAAACAGTCTTTGGAGCCGTTGCTGAAGACTTTAAAGGATCTCAGTGGGCCTAAGACCTGCATCATATGTTGTTATGAACAACGCACCATGGGGAAAAATCCAGAAATAGAAAGAAAGTATTTTGAAGTAAGTACCTCGTTAAACCTGAGAACCGTAGACTATTTTATCATTTATTTTCAGAGCTTGATATTATCTGAAAAAAGTGGACAGAATTGTTCTTTTCTGAAAGAGTGAACAGTTAGATCTTTATTCTCAGTATTCATGAATGGTTTGTGGCAGCCAGGCTTAATGGTTAGAGCTTGGAATTAAGAAGACCTAATTCAGATTCTACCTTAGACTCTTAGTCGTTGTCTCATCATGGGAAGTGACTTAACCTGAGCTTTTAATTTTCTTATCCATAAAACAAGAGTAATAAAAGCACTTATGTATGAGTTGTTGAGAGGTTGAAATGACATAATTTATGTAAGGCACCTTGTCAGTCTTAAATGTACTATTATTATTTTGAATGTCCTTAAAATCTGTCTTGGATTCTTTGATTTAAAAAATGGCGCTACTTTTTTTCATTTCTTGATAGCCTTCGCTTGTAAAAAAAAAATGATTATTCAAATTTGTCTAATGCTTGCTTAGTAAATATAATGATATCCTTAAAATGAACTTAATTTTCTAGGAAGCAAATTTATTGGTGGGAAATTGTTTAGATTGTTGCTGAAAAATAAAAGGAAAGAGAAAAATCTATTTAAGTAGTCGACTCAATTTATATTTTGTCTCACTCACAAGACAGTATTAAATCTAGATTTAGTTTCACCTGAACAGGAAATAAAAAAATTGTGTAAGACATGTAGTATATTTCTCCTTTTATCCTCTGGGGGGCATATGTGACATGTCTGCTGGTTTTGAAAAGTTTTTTAGATTCTGTGTTCAAAACAGGTAAGTTTTAAGGGAGCTTTTTACCTCATATCTGGAGCAGGTTTCTGCAGCTGTTTAAACAAATTTTTCTTACACTGCTCTAAAAGTAGTACTAAACTTTTATAATGGAGTCTGTGTATATGCTGAGTAAACACTCTGAAGTTGTTATATGATCAAAAAATAATTCAGTGATTTATAAGTTCGTTCTTCTGTTTTTCCTCCACAAACAAATTGTAATCCCCTCAATACCTTGCTAGATAGTTTAGTGAATTGCTGTTGCAGAAAAGAAAGAAAAATTATCTGGGCCCCGTGCTCTGTGCTGGGTCTTAGAAGACAGATTTATAGGACATTACCAGCCTTTCTGGCTCAGTAGGACCTGCCAAAGCTCATAACCATTTTGCATAGTGTTCGAGAACTTAGGGTCACCTCCATGCCACAATGAAGCTTTGGAACAGGGTTTTTTATAGGTGACCAGAAAATATCTGATGGTCAGACGTGTTCCCTGACTCTCTCTGTTACACCATACATTAGCTTAAGAAATGGGAAATTTTGCTCAGTGGTTCCGAAGTTTGAGGACTCTAAAGTTTCATTACCCAAATACACAATACCAAATACCATTTGGACCTGTGATCTCAACGTTCAGAAGTTTTTTCCAGTGAGGCTTGTCACAGCCCATGTATCCCTGCCCATCCTGTGTGAGTCTATCTGTGTTTTCTCGGAAGTTTGCCATGGGGGGGGGCACACAGCACTGCTGAAGATCAGCAGCAATACCAGGGTAGACACTCCCCATATGCATCTGCATTGACTTCTGTGTAATGTTCGTCTTTAGTTTTTCAGAGGTATAATGTTCATAAGCAAACATTGACAGAATGATTTAAACAAACGTTGGTATTAACTACTGTTTTACTCCCTGGGGAAGTTGAGACTTAAATATCAGGACATGAAGCTGCTTATGGGACTGCTCACTAAATAGGCATTTTACATTTAATCTTGCTTTGTACTTGGCCTTATTCTCTATTGGGTGGTTATCTTCTTTAAATCATAAATTCCCAAACAGTGAAACTAGGATATCTAACATCTCAAATTCAGGAGGTTGCCTCCAAGGTTGAACCTCTGTTTCTCATGATCACTGTTTGGTCAGTTGTAATAAGGCAAAGAAACATAAAGCAGAAGAGGCGACTTTCTCAAGCTTGGCTATTTGAGTGTCCCCTGCTTTAGCAGCCATGTGGGAGTGGTTGGCGTGTTGTCAGAGGCAGGGCAGGGCAAAGCTGATCTTCCCCTATACTGTCATGGATAGATTGGAATAGCCCCGATGCCGTCTTAGGCTTGGGAGAGAAGGGAGCGGCTGAGGGTTGGTTATTTCATTTTAAGGGTGCCCAGTAAGTCAATGGCTGTTCCTGCTGAATAGTCAGTAAGAGAATTGTTTCATCATTCCCTAAATCTCTGTGTCCTTAAGTCCTCAGTGACACACAGCCTGTTGGAAGCATTTAAAGCCTTATCTCACTCAGGTGTGGGGCTGGTAAACGCGGTTGTCTGGAAGCGACCAGGGCGGTTCTAGTCAGGCTTTGATAGACCGTTACAGAGGAAGACCAGGCAGATAGGTCGGTGTTACTGATGTACTCTTGGCTACTTTTTTCACTGTTGATAAGGGCCAAGATTTTTTTCCCCCACCCCTTCATATTTTCTTCTCCTTCACATACCTTGTTTATCAGTCCCCTAGCGTCCCTCTAGTCTTCTGCCCCAAATCTGCTCTCTATTTGACCTCATCACCTTTTCTGACTCTTCTTTAGTACCTTTTCTATCACTACTAATAGGCACCTCAGGGAGTGATTCTTTAAAGTCCAAATGGGGTGGTTCCATTATGCTTGTTGGAGAATGCAGTTTATTAAAATGGATTTTACAAATCTTGCATTTTTCTTCTCTTTGTATACTCTGTTTTCATCTTTGAATTCCTTCATGATGACCTTGCTTAGTTGGATATCTTAGCAAGCTTTCTTCAAACTGGTTTTACCCTCTGTCTTACTGGATGATACTGTTCCTAATCATCTATCATTCTTCTTCACGCAGTTTTACAAAAGTGCTTAAATTTTAAGCTGGTGTTGCCTTTGGCCACCATCTCAGCATTTGGCAAGTAAGTTAGAGATTAGCTGACTAAGGTACTTTTGGGATTCTTGTGGTCTCCTGGTTTTGGCAGTTAATTTTTGGGTGCAATTATTACAATAGGTGTTTTATAATTACATAATTTTATAATTATAATTTCTGTTGCCCATTTCCCATTTTTAGTTTTCAGTAACTTGAATGATTCGGGGTTAAAACGTTTTAATTGTATGCAGTGTCTTTTTTCTTATTGTTGTAGTTTACCAGTTCTGATTTTAACTCTGACAAGTTGATGATCTGACTGTACACGGATGGCTGATTCGGGAGTGATTCTGGGTCAATAAGACATCTTGTCTAATGATCGTTTGCTTTCTGCGTGTTACTCCATTTGATCACGCTTTATGATGTATTTGGTCCATACCGTGTTTAAGCTCCGTCCGTTATTTTTTTAAAGAAAGTCTTGGTGCTGTGGAGGCGTGAGGCTGTGTAATTTACAAGTAGTTGTCAGGTCTTTGCTGTGATTGCTCTTCCCCTGAACCTCGCGTTATCTTTGCATCGAAGTTGACAAGCATCAGTGCGTGTGTTAGTTTGGTTTGGAAGGCCTTAATAGCCTCTTCTAAGCATTTCTCCACTGCTCAGTTTTTGAAAATTGGTGTTGGTGAACAGCAGATGCGTTTATGGTGGTGTTTTTGCAAATTTTGGTCACTTACAGTGTTAGCGATAAGTATAACACAAATAGTGATCCCTCATTGGAGAGAGGCTTTTATGACTATTTCCTTTAGTTCTGTATTTGCTTAGGGTTTGGTTAAGGAGACTGTCCTCCCGCACAGACTAAAGGAGTGCGTATCCCCCTTCTTCGGTTTTATATAGTAGATGAGAATGAAGTACAATGTAACTAGGAACTCTTGAGGAATCTGTGTGTTTGTGGCATATAACTAAAGGGTCAGGCTCTGTTTATGAAACCAGTGCTTTAGACTGCCTTAAATTAGGACATATGGTCACACTTTTTGATCCTCATGTTTTTCTGTGATGTTAATATGAAAGTTAATTGGCTTTTTTGAAGTCACTGTTTTTAAAGTAAATATATGTATTTGTAATTCTATAATAGCTCCTCCAGTTGGATTTTGACTTGGAAAAGATTCCTTTGGAGAAACATGATGAAGAATACCGGAGTGAAGATATTCATATTTTATACATCAGAAAGAAAAAATGGTAACTTTAAAAGAGGCTCACAATTATTTGCAAAGCTCGCCTTTTATAGAGTAGTTTTTGTTTCCAGGGGAATATTTTTGCCACATTTCTGACATTCGCATAAGTGAGGTGGTATTGTACTTAATTTTGTTTCTTACATATTTTAACTTAGTTGACTGAATTAGGCTAAATAAACCTCGTTTGCTTGATAGTTAAGATAACTATTTTACATAGAATATTTTGAGAAATTGTCCAACAGCCATTTTCTCATGTAACACGCAAAATGCTATAAATAAAGCAGTATAATAAATAGGGAGATAACCTGTTGCTATTGCTTTCAAAGCCTGAGGAAAGAAAATCTCCTCCTATTTCTGTCCCAGGATTCTTGGTCTTTGGAGGTGATGGTACTTCCTGGCTAGTAAATCTTTTTTTAAACTTTTGTTATTGGCCAGTATGTTGTTCTGAACCATTTATTAGCATGTGTTCACACAATGTCTAGATGTCAGCTAAATTTTTTTTGTAAATATTGTTGAACACTTGCTCTTTGTAAAAACCATGTGGATGTGGATAACTTGAACCATTTGTAAAATTTCCCCATAAGCAATAGTCTTTGAAAAACTAGTTTGATTGAAGCGACTTTGGGGTTTTTTTTCCACTTTATTTTTCTTGAGTTATTTTATCCATGTTTTCTTTTACAACATGACTATTATGGATAATTTTTGCATCACTGCACGTTTATAACCTATATGGCATTGCTTACCTTCTCAGTGAGGGGAGTAGGGAGGGAGGAAGGGAGAGAATGTGGAACTCAAAAGTTTTAAAAACAAATGTTACAAATTGTTATTTACATGTAACCAGGAGAAAATGAAATACTAAATAAATGCAAAACAAAGCAGAAATAGTTTTCTGGCAAAAACAAAGAAAATGTCAGCCTTTCTCTGTAACCTTTTTCCATCTGAAAGCTTGAGAAAGTTTTGATGACTAACTGCCACCTTTATCTTTTCTATCCTAAGTGATGGATTTAAGATTAAGCGGTTTATGGTACCAAAGGGAATATCTGGACTCGACTATCAAAAGGACCTTTTTCTTTGATGTGCCCTCAGGTTTCTTCTTTAGGTCTTAGTGACATTCACTATCATTATTTAGTCCCACTTGTACTACTCAGGATAAAGAGTTTGGTAATCCCTGGTCAAGGGATTTGAAGTGAAGATCAAACCATTTTTTTAAACGATGTTTTCAAATATGGTCAGCTCTTGCCTTCTACCCATGAGTTATTCTTGGAAAGTTTTTAATCCTGAATTAATTGACCTCTGTCATGTGTCTACTCCTTAGCTGCCACCTTCAGTTGGTTTATGGACAATTCAGCAAATAAATCACCTGCTGCAGTCAGGGCACTATGCCAATGAATTTAAATAGGCTAATAAGTAAAACATAATTCAGAAGGCATTCTTCCCAAAAATGCTTTATAAAATCAAATATAAAATGCTCAGATTATCTCATCATATTATCTGCAAGTTGTCTGTAAGGTATATGAAGCACTTAGACCAAATAAAATCGTTTTCTTATTTGGAAGCAGCTAGGTGACTCAGTAGATAGAGCACTGAACCTGGAGTCAGGAAGACCTGAGTTCAGATCTGTCCGAACACTTACTAGCTGTTACTAAGAACCAGATAGTTACTAGCTGTTAGCTTTAATCCACTGGAGAAGGAAATGGCAAACTACTCCAGTATCTTTGTCAAGAAAACTCCATGGACAGCATTGCATGCTACAGTCCATGGAGCCTCAAAGAACTGGGCATGATTGAACAACAACATGATAGAATATTGGTCGATATTAATGTTGCCATAATTTAAATGTTTTTTTCCTTCTTAGTAAGATATCATTTATTAATACAGATGTTAACAGATAATAAAGGGTCAATGGCTTGCCTTAATTTATGTCAAAGACCCAGAATTGCAGATGCAACTCACTTTGATAGTCATAGAACAAAGAACAGAGCGAATGTATAATTAGCTAGCATCATGGGGGTAAAGGATCACGATTGGTTACATTGCTGAGGTGAGGGGAACAACATGATTTGTTGGAGGTTTGGTAATGAGGGACTATGTAGCTTAATGTTTTAAGGAGTATGTGGTATGTAAGTATGGAATATGTAAGGTATGTGGAAAATGGCTGCTCAGAAAAGGAGATGACATTAGTAAATGGGAGTTTGGACAGTATTTTTTCATGTTTTGAAGCTAAAGGCTTGCAACCTAAAGTTTCTTACCTCTTTCTTTTCTTACAGACATTACAACATTGAAACCTTTCATCATTTTGTCAAAGTTTGTAACAACTAGATAAGCTTAAACATGTGAATTGGGCTTAGAAGAATAGCATGAAAAAGTTTTCATCACATATTTTCATGGCTTGACAGTGACACTGGATGTGAATGATAGCAGTAGAACTATGGGTGCTAATTTGAATTCGTAGAAGAATTCTACTAAAAGTCAACCAGTGTGACTGGCCAGCGTTTCTGAAGATGGTGCATTCCCTACATGTTGGATGAGACTGAATTGTAACCAGAGTTTTTGTTTGATCCATCATGAAATTCTGTTTTAAAGACCATTTAGTGGTGAATCATGTGTTGGAAAAAATTATATGCTAAAAGAATAACTTGTGCTTTCAAGAAACTGAAGAGCATTGATTTTACTTCTTGAAGGGACAACTTTTGAGCCACACATCTATACTTCAAATAGTATTTAATCTAGATAAATGTAAAAGAGGATCTAATGTGTTTGAGTTTTGTCCCTTACAAAGTCGGCAGTCTTTGTTTTACATATATTCTCTTTTTAATTACATTTTAAGATATATTTAATACTTTAAAATGTTTCCTTGCTTCAAAGACAAACTAAGGTTCACATTTGTTTTTTAAAAGAAAATTTTGGGGGTGGCTAGGTGGCGCAGAGAATAGAGCACTGGTGTTGGAGTCAGGAGGACCTGAGTTTGAATCTGGTCGCAGACACTTGACACGCTTACTAGCTGTGGTGACTTTGGGCAAGTCACTTAATCCCAATTGCCTTGCCTTCCTCCTCAAAAAAAATTTTTTTTGTTATTATAAATTTGAGAAATAATATTTCCTTGTACAAAGAAGTATAGAAAAAGAGGATTGTCTATGACACTGTGAAACTTGGTTATGTTGATAGTTATTTTTAAATATAAAACATGGTAGGGTAGTTCCAGCAGTGTCATGCATGTCTGTGTCTGCTTCTGAAGTTTTTTCTCTATTTTGTGTATTTTTTTTTCAGTGTTTCATTAATGCTTTTTTTCAGTTTTTTTATATCACTACCTCTCCATCCCCCCGCTAATTAAAGTAATTACATAAATTCAGTGTTTCATTGACTCTTTATTTACATTTTTGTTATTACTGTACTACTCTCTCCAAAATTAATTAATTTTTAAAATCTTTGTAACAAGAACTAAAAACAAATTTGTACGCTGTGTCTAATAACATGTCCCATTCCATGCCTCTAGTTCCTTTGCCAGGAAGACTGAAGCATTGTCTTCTGGATTGGTCTTTGCATTGATAATAATTCTTAATTCTTCCAAAAATGTTTTCCTTTGCAGCGTCGTGGTTGTATATTTTGTTTTGATGCTGCTCATTTCACGACGTGAGTCTTAGTTTTCTCTGAATCCGTCCCTTTAAAAACTTTTTACAGCATAATATTCCATTGCCTTCACATGTTCATTTTCTGATGTATGACTACTTCACTTTGTTTCTAGTTCTTTGTTATAAGGAAGTTTTGCTAAAAATTATTTTAGTCTTATATGCATCCTTTTTTCTTTATTCTCTTTCCAGGTATATCCTAATACTGCTATCACCAAGTTAAAGCGCGGGCATAGATTAGTGAGTTCTGATGTGCGTTACTAATTTTTTTCCAGAATGGATGGACCGTTTTATAGCTCCACTAGCAGTGCGTTAGTGTGCCCATTTTCCCATAACCCCTACAGCAATTGTTACTTTTGTTCTGGGTCAGTTTTGCCAGTCTAATAAATGTGAAGTGGAACCTCCGTTGTTTTCGTTAGCTCTTCTTTCACTGACGAGTTGCACCTTTTTTTCACGTGATTGATAGGTTGCCTTTCTTCTCGTGAGAACTGCCTGTTCATAGCTGACCGTTGTTCTGTTGGAGAGTAACTCTTACATATTTGAATTAGCTCCATATGTGTGTGATGGATATCGGCTCTCCTTGGGGGGATTTGCCACAAAGATTTTTTCCCAGTTAGCAATGCTCTCTTAATTCTAACTGTTTTGGTTTTGTTTGTATAAAAACTTTAAATTTATGTGGTCACATCAACCCTACTCTTCCCTTCCCTGTTCCCGGTCGTTTCTTTGTTGCGTTTAATGCAGTTCTGTACCAGATTCTGTATGTATGTGTTTTTCCAGTCTTCTTTTTGTTCAGTTCATATAAGAGTGAGGGATCATGAGGTGCCTTTCCCCCATCCCTCCCTCCATTTGTGTATTTTGTGGGCTTTCCCCCATTCTTCATTTCTTCCCCATTATGTTATTTTCTCTCACCTTTTTCTTTCCTCTCTTAAACAATAAGACAAGCTAGTTTTTTTTAAAAAACACATCCCCTAGGTCGTTTTTATTAAATTTCAGTGGTTTTTTCCTTTCAAGTTTAAAATTACTTCTTAGATTTTCAGAATTTCTGATTTGGTGTTCAGTTTAATTTTTTAAATTGTTTTTCTGTGTTGTGTTGTTATTGTTTGCCAAATTCAATGATAATTTTTTTTTTTGCTTTTTGGAGTGGGGTGGGCAGAGCAGTTGAGGTTAAGTGGCTTGCCCAAGGTCACACGGCTAGTAAATGTTAAGTGTCTGAGGTTACATTTGAACTCAGGTCCTCCTGACTCCAGGGCCAGTGCTGTATTCACTGCGCCATCTAGCTGCCCTGATAATTCTTTTATCTATTTTGCTGATGGAAATGTTTAGAAATATACATTTTCTCGTAAGAAATATTCTGAATGCATCCCAAAAGTTTTAGATGTGATTTCATCATTTTAGTTCATATTATTTCTACTACTTCATCTTTTATGTACCAAGTCCTTAAGATTCAGTAATTTAGTCTCCTTTTTAATCCTTTCTTCAAAGAACCTTTATTGAATATAATTTTTATTGTCTTAATTCACCAAAAGCTGTGTTTAACATTTCTGCTTTAGTGCATTTGCGAGATTTTTATGTTCTAGTAGGAGGCTAATTTTTATATAGCTATCATACACTGCTCAGAAATATGTGTACTCCTTTCTGTTCCTATTCAGGATTCAAATCCATCATATCTAACTTAAAAATTTATATTCAGGTCTTTAACTTCTTTCTTATTTTATCTTTTTTTAAATTGCATTTGTCTCTGAAATTGGTGCTTTGAGATCTATTTTAATTTTGCTATTCCTGAAATCCAATTAACTTCTCCTTTGTGTACTTAGATATTAAGTTGCAGAGAAGGTGCTGACTTGCACTGATAGACTGTTTCTTCATCTCATATATCAAGGAGATCACAAGTCACATATACATATTATGTCATTACATGTGTAATTATTAAGAATTGATACTGATTTGCTACCTCTGGAACTTTTAAGCATAATGTAGTTTCTGTTTATATAATTTGATTTTGTTTATTTTTATTCTTACATTGTCTAAGATCATGATTGCTGCCCCTACTTTTTTAAATTCACCTGAAAGATAATAGATTTTACCCCTTCATTTCAATTCTATGTGAATCATTAAGTTCCAAGTGTGTTTCTTATAAACAACATATTGTTGAATTGCAGTCCATTTCTAGTCCATTCTGCTAGTCTCTCTTCATGGGTGAGTTTATCCCATTTGTCTTCATGCTTATGAGTGATAATTGTGTATTTCCTTCCATCCTATCCTCTTGTACTTCTTCCTTTCTTTACCTCATGCCACTCCTTTTACAAAGAAGGTGATGAAAGAGGAGTTTAATTAACACTAGTGGTCTGTAGCAGAAGGAATCTGTTCCTATTTCTCTGACCCTCTTCTCTTCCCCTTGCTGTGCAGATTTTTGTACTTATTTCCTTTTAAGCCCACTTGATAGACTGCCATCTGACAGTGTAGTTTATTTAGCTTTTGACTGATCTCTTACTAGTTCTACCCTTCCTCTTAAACTTTTACTTTTTCTTCTATTTTCCCCAGAAGTTTTATTTATTTCTACACCAAACTCTTTGTGTGTGTGTGTGTGTGTGTGTGTGTGTGTGTGTGTGTGCATATTTTTGTGTTTAAGGCCCATTTGTCTTGTTCAGATGAAAGTGACACTCATTTCATATGATGCCCGTTCCCTCCTCCATCTTTGTGTACTATTTATCTTCTGCACTATCATGTGAAATAGTCAATTCCCACCTCTTTCTCTTTCTTTATGTCCTAGCATATTTCATTTTTTTTTCCTTAATCTTTTAAGATCACAAAAAAAAGGAAAAAAATAACTCTAAGGTCCCCTGTTTCTCTTTAATTCTATGATGATTGAAGACATTAAGATTCTGCAGTTCATGTTTGGGGAGAGGAGGGAAGGAATATTAGAAAACTTGAAAAATAGGAAGGGAATGATTATGGAAGGCTTTAAAAGCCAAATAGAGGATTTTATGTTTGCTCCTGGAGGCAGTAGGGTGCCACTGGAGTTGATTTAATAATGGGGGGGAAGGTAACATGGTCAGACTTTCACTTTAGGATTTCACAGCATAGCG
Organism: Pseudochirops cupreus; assembly: GCA_028627135.1. Classification (NCBI taxonomy): domain Eukaryota; kingdom Metazoa; phylum Chordata; class Mammalia; order Diprotodontia; family Pseudocheiridae; genus Pseudochirops; species Pseudochirops cupreus. The sequence continues at coordinate 371,338,466 of CM053582.1, read as the reverse complement.
GAAGATGGTCCAGATTGGGGAAAAAAGAGTCCAGGAGACCAAAAATGAGGCTTCTTCACTAGTCTAGGTGTGTGGTGATGAGGATTTGCACCAAGGTGGTAGCAATGTCATAGGAGAAGAAGAGGTATACACAAGAAATATTACAAAGGTAGAAATAAGAGGACTTGGCAACTTAACTCTGTGACTGGGAGGATAGTGGAACCCTTAACAATATTCTGTTCTATGCTCTTTTTTTTTTTTTTGACATGGAGGCTTCTTAGTTTTAGCTTCCAAGTCTTAGGTTCCTTTGTTACTCAAACCTTTTTTTCTAAGAGCTTGAAGTATTTTTAATTTGATCTAAAAGCACTGGATTTTGGCTATGATCTTCCTAGGAGTTTCCATGTGGGGTTTCTTTTGGGAGATGATTGATAGATTCTTCCTATTTTCACTTTGCCCTCTGGTTCTAATAGAACTGGACAGTTTTCATTTATGATTCCATGAAATATAATATCCATGATTTTCAGGTGGTCTGATGATTTTTTTTTTTGCTTTTTTTGGAGGGGCATTTGGGGTTAGGTGACTTGCCTAAAGTCATGTGGCTAGTAAGTGTTAAGTATCTGAGGCTAGATTTGCACCCATGTCTTTCTGACTCCAGGGCTGGTTCTCTATTCACTGCCACCTAGCCACCCCCATTGGTCTGATGATTCTTAAATTCTCTCTCCCTTACCTGTTTTCCAGGTTAGTTAATTATTTCTTTTCTTGTTTAATATTTATTATTTTCCCAATTACATGTAAAAACAATTTTAACAATTTTTTTTTCAATTTTAAGTTCCAAATTCTCTCCTTCCCTCACTCATCTTTTATTAAATTATTTATTTTGAGTTTCCAACATTCACTTCCATAAGTTTTAAGTTTTCTCCCCCTTCCTCTCCTCTCCTTCCCCAAGATAGCTTGCAATCTGATATGGGCTCTGTACATACATTCCTATTAAACACATTGTCACAGTTAATTTTTTTAAAGTAGCATATACCTTTTTTATTTTCTAATATTTTGATTTTATTTTACTATTTCTTGTCTTATAGAGTCATTGCTTTCTGTTTGGCCCATTCTAATTTTTCAGAGAATACAGTTCTTAGGATACTTTCTGTCCTTAATTAATTAATTAATTCTCATTCATGTTCTTTCCTCCCTAGTTCTCATTTCATTTAACATTGCACTTTGTCTTGCTTCATTTCTTCTGGTTACTCTTACTATTTTTCTGAGTTTACCCTCTTGGGTTTCTCATAGGCTGTGGTATTTCTTTATTGTACTTTATATGTTATGTCGACAGCTTAATTTCTAGATTGGAGCTTTCTTTGTGTTTATATCAGACTGTTCATTGCCATATTCTTGGATAGTGTGTGTAGGTTCTGTTTAGTCTTGTGTGTGGGTATTTAGACCGATCAATGTTTTATAAAGCACCTACCTTGGGTTGGTTACTGTGCTAAGTGCTGGGGGTACAAAAGAGACAGTCTCTGCCTTCAAGGAGCTCACAACCTAACAGCAAAGAAATCCACACACCAGCTCTATACAAGATAAACAGGAAATAACAGAGAGAAAGCATTATAACTAAGAGGTGTTGGGAAAGACTTCCTGTAGGTGGAAGATGGAAGTTAGTTGGGACTTTAGAAAAGCTGGGAGGCAGAGGTGAGGAGGGAGAACATTCCAGGCCTGCAGGGCAGTCAGAATGCATCGTACTTGGAACATCCAGGAGGCCAGTGTCACAGGACAGAAGAGTATGTGCTGGTTACTAAGGTGTAAAAAGACTAGAAAGGTAGAAGAACCAGGAGAGAGGTGCCCTGAAAACCTATAGAGAAGGGAGTATGGAGGAGAATAGAGTGAACAAGAGTGTCAAAAGCTGCAGAGTTGAGGGAGAGAACTGAGAAAAGGCCATTGGATTTGATAACTAAGTGATCATGAGTAACTTCAGGGAGCAATTTTGGTAGAAAGAAGGTTGGAAAACCAGACCCTGACGACTTTAGGAATCTGGGTTTTTGACTCAGTCTCCTGTTGACTCTGCTTAGACCTCTGCCCCTTCTCAGTACTTACTAAGCCGTTACTATGTTCCAGCAGTTGGGTTAAGTCTCCTTCTTCCTCAGTCTCTTGTAATTATGAGAGATCTCAACCAGGTGTGCTCATCTGGCTGATTATAGGCCTCCTTCAAGACCCCAGACGTTGGCTTGGCCCTGCCTTTTACTGTTGCTCAGGTATGAGTTGCCTTGGTTCTTCATTGGGCCTGGAGTTGCCTGGACTTTGATCTGGCCCTGGCTTCCAGTGTGGCTTAGACACAGGATTCCTGAACGGTTTCTTGGGTGTAGTTACGCCGTCTTCTCTTGTGGTTCCCTTGGAGTTTCCTTGGGATTTAGCTGCACCTGTCTTTCTCTGTCTCCAGCTGTGGCACCAGGGGGACACCTCTCAAATCCTCTTCTAAGAGGGCTAAGTAGCTATTTCCAGGCACAGCTCAGGTGAGGTGATCTGGGTACCTTTTGCCTGGATGTAGCCTGCCTCCTTCTTTGGGTCTGGGTTGCTTGAGCTCTGTACCTTCTGCATATTCTGACTTGTTTATTCTTAGCTTCCACAGGTTTCTGGTAGATTTTTTTGTACAATCCTGGACTGGATGGAGGAGCTTGTTGACATTCCTCTTTGGTCTTATCTTTGGTCCTTCTGGTGCATTTTTAGGGGTTTATCGAGGCATTTGTCGGGGATCTGAGCTCAACTAGGCCCTGACACATTACCATTTTAGCCAGAACTATTAACAGGAAGCACATCTAGGGTTGGTGAGCTGTAGTTTTGGGGGCACTGAGGTGGCACAGAGCATAGCACTGGGCTTGGAGTCAGGAAGCCCTGAATTCAAATGTGATCTCAGTCACTTGTTCGCTGTGTGAATCTGGAAAAGCCACTGAACCTCAGTGTCCTTATCTGTAAAAATGGAACTAATAATAGCACGGCTCAGGGTTGTTATGAGAATCAAATGAGATACCTGTAAAGCATTCAGCACTGTGCCGGGCACATAGTAACTGCTGTATAACTGCTAGCCATTGTTATTATTATTAAAAGGTTGGCTCTATGGAGATAAAACCTGAAGGCATGAGCTGAAGTTGGGAGGGAAGTCCAGGGGTAGTACCACATGTTCAGTAATTGTGACACATGAAAATGCGTAACACGGCTGACTGGTCCCATGGGGCAGGCCTGTTACAGCTCCCCCTCAGGATTCTCAGCCTCAGTGGTGGGGCTCATAACTTAGCTCAGTTCCCATTTAACTTTAATTCTGCCAAGTTCAAATCCAAAGCTGGCATCCCCATCAACTTCTGCCTGGCCCAAAGGTCACTCTAGATGATCTATCTATGTTCCTTGAGGCCTCGGTGATCAAGATTGACTGTGTCAGCAGCTTAGATCTTCTTAGACGTCTCGATCTTCATGGTTTATGTTCCTGATCTAGATTGAACATTCTGCTCCTTATACCTAGAAAGAATAAAAGAAGAGGCTGGGGGAGGAGGGAGAGGGGAGAAAACAAGCCTCTTGGCAGGCTTTCTCCTCAAACAGAAATCCTGTGAAAGGCCTGATCACTGCTCACATGGGTTATTTTATTTTTTGGTTTTTTTGCTTTTTTTTTTGGAAGGGGGGAAGGCAGGGAAATAGGGGTTAGTGACTTGCCCAAGGTCACATTTGGCCAGTACATGTTAAGTGTCTGAGGCAGGATTTGAACTCCGATTCACCTGACTCCAAGGCCAGTGCTTTATTTGCTGCACCACCTGGCCACCCCCACATGGGTCATTTTAAAGGTACCGCCTTCCTCTTACTATGCAGCCAATAGAAAAAGGCTTCTCCCAATTAAGTAGTAAATCAACACGGAATGTTCATTCCTGCTCCAGTGCTCCCAGAAGCAGCTCCGTGGTATCTTCCATGTGGGTAATATCATCTTATCAAATTGATAGTGTCTGTACATGTGCCAGACCCTCCCCCATTACAAAAGAAAGTCCCACTGAAAGCAAGTTGGTCTCTGAATAATAAGGCAGAACAACCAGAACAAAAGCCTCCGAGAAAAGATAACGAACCACATATCCTTCGTCACTGCCTGTGTTTTTGTCCTTCGCTTTCAAAGAGGGCAGTGGCATCCAGGAGGTGATGACACGACTCGCAACTGACTTTGATTTGAGTGAGGGAGGGCTGTCAGTGCAGAGATATGGGGGACTATGTGTACAGAATATAGTGTTGGACATAATCTCTATATTCAGTGTTTTTTCTTTGTCACCAGGGAGGCTTCAAGGTAGAAAGGGGTGACAGAAAATGACTAATGTAATTATAAAAATAAAATAAGAATCTATATTAATATATAATATAATATAATAATGATCAAATTTTTGAAAGTCATCATTTATATTTTTCTTTTCTTAGTCCTTAAATTTTTTTCCTTGGTGGTAGATTTTTAAAATAAATTTACTTCCTATGCATTTATACTTTATCCCTCCTATTATGTCCCTTCTACTGCACAAAAAAAGAAGAGGAAAAACAAGCCCGCTATAATTAGTTTGCCTAATCCAGCAAAACAAATTTCTACATTAGCTATGCTCCAAAATGCGTGTCTCTCTATTTGCATTTTAAAGTCATCACCTCTCTAGAAGGAGGTGACATCTTTAGTCATCTGGTCTGGTTTATCATTGCCTTGATCAGAGTTCTTTCAAAGTTGCTTTCTAATGTTATTATTGAATAAATTGTTCTGGTTCTGTTCACTTTGTTCTGTGTCAGTTCATAAGGATCTTCCCAGCTTCCTCTGACATGGTGTATTTCATCATTTCTTATGTCAATAATATTCCACCAGATTCATATGCCATAATGTGTTTAGCCATTCCCTGATAGGACAGCCCCTGAGTTTCCAGTTTGGGGCTACTAACAGAGCTGCTATAAATATTTGTGCATATACAGAACCTTTTCCTCTTTCTTTGATCTCTTTGAGGTACAGGCCTTATAGTGTTTACCTGGGTCAAAGGGACACGCACAGTTTAGCAACTGTGAGGGCATAGTTCCAAATTGCTTTTGAAAATAACTGGACCAGTTCAGAGTTCCACCACCAGCACACTAATGGACCTAGTTTTCCTACAACTCCTGTACGCATATACATTTTCCTCTTTTGCTTGCCTTGCTCGGCAGTATTGGGTAGAGCCTCAAAGTTGCCTTCATTTGCTTTTTTCTATCAGTGATTTAGAGAATTTTTTAATATGATTGTTGCCGGTTTCTTCCTTTGAATACTGCCTGCCTTTGATTTATCTAGCAGGGAATAGATGTTAGTTTCAATAAAACACTTTTTTAAAGGGAGTTGTCAGAGTTGACATTTACCCATAACAACCGATCTCACTGTAAGAGCTGAAGTACACCAATAATGTCAAAGCCTTTGTAGTGTGCCTTGTATGGATGGAAGAGGCTTCTCTTTTCATCTGTTCCTCTGGTTGATCTTAGCAGCCTCATTTTACAAGTGAGGTATGGAAGCAAAGGGATTTATTAGCTTTTTCTAACGTAAGTCTGAGCCAAAACTAGGGCTTCCAGTGAGAGTAACTTGCAGAGCCAAGTGTTAAGCAACCTAATCTCTTTTTTTCCCCCCGGGGGTGGGCCAGTACCTGTTTGTAGAAACAGAATTCTATTCAATAGCATGGGAAAGTGAAGAAAACCGTGGGCTTGAATCAGAGGATGTGACTTTGAATCCTTATGCTGCTACTTGTTATCTGTGTGACCTTGGGCTTGGTTTTACCCCTATGGGCCTTGTTTTATTTATCTGTAAAATGCGGAGATTGGACTAGATGAACTTGAAGGTTCCATCCATCTCTTAAATCTTATGAACTATGTACACATTTCCAAAAGTGTTAAGTGAAGTTCAACTCTAGCCCCAGAGTTTCCTTCCTCAAGAGAAAATGCAGCTGCCTTGGTTGGCTGAGCTGAGCAAAAGTAGGCTGGGCTGGGCTGAGCTGAGCTGTGATGAGTCCCACAGGAAACGAGAAGTCACCTTCCCCCAGATTTGTTTGCTTTTTCTTTCGTTAAGGGTGGGGAGAGCTTGAACTTGAATTTCCACTTGGTAGGGGCATGTCTCAGCACTGCTTTCACATTTCTGTAGTGCCTCCTCTTGTGACTGACTCATTACTGACTGCCTGTTCACCCAGGAAAACTTGGGCTGGGTCTCATCTCCCTCTCAGTCCCTAGTTTTATATGATCCCTTAAGGCTTAACTGCAGTGGTTCTCAACCTTCCTAATGCCGTGACCCTTTAATATAGTTCCTCATGTTGTGGTGACCCTCCAACCATAAAATTATTTTCGTTGCTACTTCATAAGTGTAATTTTGCTACTGTTATGAATCTGATATGCAGGATGTATTTTCATTGTTACAAACTGAACATAACCCAGAGGTTTAGAACCTCTGCTAGAGCTTGGAAAAAGAGAGAAGACCTCAATAGATATTTATCATTATTTAAACTGGTCTCAATGTACATGTTTCCTAAATTCTCTCATAGACTTACCTTACTAGGGCTAGCAGGGTGTGTAAACAGCTGGCTGCAGAGAAAATAAAAGAAATTTGAGTTGTGCACTCTCTAGCCTCCAGAGGTTTTCTGCTCGGGGAGGGAGCATTTGTCCTCAGGGCAGAAAAGGAAATGAGGGGGATCTCGGGTCATGTATTTACCACAGACATTACTCTATGTCAGGGCTGGCAGTCCTGTGGGCTGGACAAGACTTCTTCTAGAGGTGCTGATATCTGCACGAGGGGTGCTTTCTCCCTGGTATAGCTTTTCTTTGTGACATTATTATTACATTGTGTATAACATTATTACATTGTGACAACCTTTCTTGATAGTATGGTGTCTTACTACAACGCTCTTCTTACGGGCTCTGCGGGGGAGTGGAGTAAAGGATTCTGTTCTCTGGGAGATGAGTCAACCCCACACAAGGGCAATGTTACCTACCTCCAGACTGTTTTCTGTGTTGCTACAACTACCACAATGAATTTTCCCAGGTGCAAGAATTCCTAAGTATAGCTTTGCTCCCAACCCTCAGTCCCATGGATCTCATATAGTTGGAAATAGCTAAAATGTTTATTTACTGAGTCCGTCTAATATGGAAAAAGAGAATTCATCTTGACAATTGCTCTTCAGATCACTAATGCATGACCATTCTTTATTAATATATTTATGTTACAGTGTCCTGAGGAAGTAAATCCGTGTGTTTTTATTCTCTTTACTTGGTGTACATGAGTGGCAATGTGTATCTCCTTCTCTAATGAATTATTGAATTCTTTTAATAAAATTATACTAATGCTGGGGATATAAAAACAAAAGTGAAATACTTTTGGACCTTAAGGAATTTACCTTCTATCAAGGGAGGCAATATGTACATATAGATGAGTGGCAAGTAGATAGAGTCGACCGTATTCACTTTTTTATCATCCCTCAGCCTCCACTTGTTCTCATATTTAATTTCATCTGCAGTTATCCAGGGGTATGTTTGGAAGTTTTCTTTCTAATGAATAAAATTAAATCCTCTTTTTCATTAGTTAGCTTAAGCCCCTCCACTCCATCTTAACAAATGTTAAATAAACTGGAGAAATTTCTTTTCCCAATGGCAGTTGCTTACATATAATTTATTGACAAAAATGACAAATGATAAAAACAAAGAACTAGATTGTTATTTATCAATATTTACTTATGAGGAAAACCACAGAGTTATCTCAAACCAGAATTATAAAGACCCATTACTTCTGGACATTTGTGAAATCAATCCAGCAAGCGATTGTTTCTGAAGCATCTACTAAAATGTTAGGCACTGTGCTAAGTGTTGGGGATACAAACAGAAGCAAATGAGGACACTGGCCTTCAAGGACCTTGCAATCTAATGAAGTCCGTTTCTCTCAAGATAGCAGGTATCCATTTCTCACAAATCTTCGCAAGTGTAGCACAGGTTCTTTGTGGTCCCACAGTCAGAGGGCCTGGTCGGTTATATTCCCTGTCCCTCAGGGTGTTGGGAGATCCTCCCTTCTTTTCCATTGGATGTAGAAAGTGAAGAAGGAAACAAGCATTTATTAAGCACTGTTCGAAGAGCTTTACAAATGCTATTTCATTTGATTCTCACAACAACCCAGGTGCTATTATTATTCTCATTTTACAATTAAAGAAACTGAGGCAGGCAGATTAAATGACTTGCCCAGGGTCATGCAACTAGTAAGTGAATGAGGCTGGATTTGAACTCAGGTCCTCCTCACTCTAGACCCCTCATAACTCTAGTGGTGTCTCAACGGCAGCTCAGTGAGATAGCGGATGGAGTCAGGAAGACTCATCTTCCTGAGTTCTAGCTGTGTGTCCTTGGGCAAGTCATTTCATCCTGGTGATCTCAGTTTCCTCTTCTGTCAAATGATCTGGAGAAGGAAATGGCAAACCACTCTAGTACCTTTGCCAAGAAAACCCCAAATGGGATGACGAAGAGTTGGGCACGCCTGAAAACAACTGAACAATAAAAAGCCAATAGAAAAAGATCGCCAGGGCAACTAGGTAGCGCAGTGACTAGAGCATCGGCCCTGGAATCAGGAGGACCTGAGTTCAAATCCAGCCTCAGACACTTAACACAAAAACTAGCTGTGTGACCTCGGGCAAGTCACTTAACCCCCATTGCCCTACCTTCCCCCTCCAAAAAAAAAAGCAAAAAAAAAGATTGCCAATACAGAATGTTCACATGTGTAGGTTTCAAGCCTCTCTCATGCGAATGAAGCTGTCTTAACTGTCTGCACAGTCACACAAGATAAGGGTGAACAAAGTTTCTTCTTAAAAGACAATCTCTGCCTCTCGTTTTTCTTTGTTGTTTCTGTCCACGACAGGAAAACAATCTCTTCACTAGACTCACTCATCATAGATTCGCATGGATCAAAGTTCAAAAGGTCAAAAATATACTCTCTCTGATTGAAAAGGGAGAAGCAAGACGTTTATTTTTTATTTTCTCAACTGTAGCTCCATGACTGCCAGGAAAAACTGCCTTTTTTTTTTAACAACATTCCAGTTGGCTCTTAAAGATATTGTAATAACAATTATAGTCTCTGTGGCAGAGCCAAGTTAAACAGGAATTACATCTATACGAAATATAAATAAAATAAATACAAGGTAATTTGGGAATAAAAGCTCCAGCAGCCGATAGAGTTGGGCGGCTATTCAAAAAGAGAGTGGTCCCTAAGTTTAGTTTTGAGGGGAGCAAGGAATTCTAAGAGATAGGACGCATTCCCAACATGGAGCACAGTTAACACAAAGGAACAAAGATGAGAGCTGGCGTGTAATGAATGAGGAGAAACAAAAAGGCTGGTTGGGCTGGACCACATAATTTGGAAGAGTTGGAAAGGTAAGTTGGGACCAGGTAATGAAGGAATTTAAAAGCCAGAGTTTATAGTTGATCCTGGGAGAAATATGGAATCATTGAGAAGAGAGCTAAGTGGCACAGTGGCTAGGGCATTGGACTTCAAGTCAGGAAGACTTGAGTTCAAATCCTGCCTCAGACATTTACTAGCAAATCTCTTTGCCTTAATTTTCTCATTCCTAAAGTAGGTGAGAATAAAATTAAATATTTGTAAAGTACTTTGCAAAGCTTAAAGCACTATGTAAATACTAGCTTTCTGTTTATTAATTAGGGAGTGACATAGACCTGCATTTTAGGAAATTCATTTCAGCAACAGTGCAAAGGATGGATTGGAGTGGAGAGAGACCAATTAGGAAGCCATTGCAGTAGTTCAGGGGAAAGGTGATGAGAGCCTGATCTGGGGTGGGTGGCCACATGAAAAGAAAGAAGGGGATGGATATGAAGTGTTATGGAAATTTGGCATTTGTAGACTAAAGGAGAGTGAAGAGGCAAGGTTAACCAAGGCTGTAAATCTAGGGGACTGGAAAGAGGGTGATGCCCTTGACAGAAATAAGGAAGTTCAGAAGAGGTATGGATTGTGAGGAAAAGATAATGAGCTTTGTTTTGAACATGGGACCATAGCTTTTGAACTAGATGGCACTTGAGAAGTCCCTGAATCTTCATTCCTCTTCAGGCTCCACTTCTGATTCTCTGGCCTTTTTCTGCCATGCTACAGAAACTGCCTCAGCCTGGAAGTTCAGTCTATTCCTGGACTTCTCCCATTGGAAGTACACTCTGCCCCTGTGGTCCTTTCTTTTGATTGGCTGGTTCTTCCTGGAACCTCCATTTTAAGGAAAGTTCCCAGGCCAGGGTGCCTTCATTTCTCTGCTCTCCAGGCTCTACTCCTGACTCTCTGGACTTTCTCTACCATGACCATGTTTTCCCAACCCTCCCACCCCTGTAACAGCAAGCACCCTAGCATACCCAGTGCTGCTAGCACAAGTTCTTTGATCTGCTTTTCTAAAGGAAAGCAACTCAAAAGGGATTAACAATCTTATTTTAATCAAACATGTATCATTCACTTAGTTCAGGGGAAAAAGTCAGCACCCCGAACTTCAGAAAATACAAACAGAAATTACAAGCAGGTAACTCAGCTCAATCATGAGAGAGTGTCTTAGATCTCACCCAAATGAAAACTCCCCAAAGTCTCTAGTATAGCAAACTGGGCATACAGACATGATGGAGACTGACTGTTCTCATATCTTCCCAGAGTCTTTTCCTTCAACAACCTGACATGAGGTTGGCTTTGTCTGTCTTCCCTCTGGAAGGCATGTAGTGCCAATGCAATATTTACAGCACCCACAATCACGATAAATATACTGACCATGTCTATAAATATTCCCAGATAGTGCTTGATTACAAAATATAGCGGACTCTCCATATAGAGGACAGAACCAAAATATTTATTCAGATACCAAATCCCAACACTAGGAAACTGAATCCATCATAACAACATAGAAGTTAGTGTACCACAATGTAGCAGAAAACCATGCCATCCTTTAGCCTTTCCACAAACCAATATAAGATCAATATTTACTCACAAACCTATCTATCTCCTTGCCTAAGCATCATCTCTCTCCCACCGTCTTTCTGGCTCTGACTCCCACCTTCCTGTGGGCTCTGCTCCACCTTTCAGCAAACTCCTCCCACTACAGGCTCCATATGACTCCATTCAGCCTATTAGGAGGCAGAGTTTATTTTCAAAGGAGGGAAGGTTTTCAAATTCCCCCTAGGCTTATTAAGGGGCAGGGAAGATCTTCAAATTCCCATTACCATTACAAGCCAGAAGCCAGAAGAACTTGAAACCACTTGAAGCTTGATGGGAACTGAAGAGCTCTCCTTTCTCCCACTCTCAACATCTCATAAAATCTTTTACATATTTCATCAGTCCAATTAGCTATAAAACAGGTCAATACCTAATATATTGGAGTAGTTGTACATGAGAGAAAGTGTGTAGGAATAGTTCAAAATACCTAGAAATGTAAATTGCTTTTTTGTAAGACCATAGCTTTTTTTTTTTCACCTAAGGTAGGTGTTACCAACATATAATTGCCACATACATCCCCCTTGCAGGTTCCAAAATACTTGACTTGATGAAAGAGGATAATGGCTGCTCATGGAAAACCATCTTTCATTAAATGACTCACAAGAGTGAATTGTTAAAATAAGAGTATGAACTCAGTTAAAGCTTTTTCCTTCATGTAAGATACACAATAAATAAAACTAATATTCAAAACACTAAGCTTAGAGTTTGGTAGAGTAGAGGGAGGAAGAATGTTGTAGGAATAGTACTGTACTTTTTGTAGTAAAGAATTATAAAGAAAGTAGATGCCCATTGAAGAAACTTTTTTAGGTTTTCCTTAATGCCAGTGCCTTTTTTCTGAGATTACTGCATCCAGGGCCATCTCCAGTCATCCTGATCTGTATCTCACTGCTGGACCCAGATGGCTCCAGATGAAAAAGTAAGGCTAGTGACTTTGCACAGCCCTCCTTCTCTTAAGTCCAATTCACTTGCATGTCATAGCATCACCTCCCTGATGTCATGGTCCTCTTTGAGAATGAAGGACAAACAACAACTTTCAACAACTCAACCCTCCCCCTCTTCTCCTCCCCCCCCTTACACAGGGCAAGGCATTCATTTCCGCCATTAAGGAGAAAGTCCCATACCAAAGGGCTTTGGGACAGAGGGGACACTATAGTTTCAAATACAAAGGGCCTCTCAAAGATATAAAGAATAACTTAAATAGCTAGAAGAATATTCAATGCTTATGGTTGGACCATGCCAACATAATAAAAATGACAATGCTACCAAAGTTGATTTACATTTTTAATGTTATACCAATCAAATTATTAAAGAGGAATTTTACAGAATTACATAAAATAATAAAACTTATTTGGGAAATAAAGTCTTAGTGCTATTAAAACTTATTGATAATGGGTGAAAAGAGATGAAGAGGAGATACAAGTCCTCTGGTAGAAGGCTAGGGACATCTAGAGGCTACTACAGGTCTAGACAAATGGTTTGGGGTACCCTCTGTTGTAAATTGTCACCCACATGTAAGTTGGAGAGTGCCCTAAGGTATTACTGCTTATTATAATGGTGAGAGATAGTAATCCATTACCAGAGAGTATATTAGGAAAGTGGAAATTCTCATATAAACACAGAAGAATTTTAAAAAGACACCCACAGGATAAGGAAACCCCTCCCTTTCATTATCTCCCTCCATTCTCTCCCTCCTCCCCCTACCATAAGGCTGGCTAGTTTATTTATTTTACTCTGTCTAGGAGCTTTTGATTCACTTTAGGTGATCAGTCTTTTTCTATTTTCAATTTCTCCTGCTCCTCAATTTAAGGGGATTGGGAATATTATCACAAGTGCCTCCCCAATATTTGCTATTTCCAGTGGGAATCACTACTAACGCCAAGACTTTCTGGCCCATGCTGTGGTGGGGTGTGCCTCTGCTTTCTATCCAGACTCATACATTTCTCCGAACCTCGGTCTGTCCTGCTATGAAGCCAACCAGGAGCAGCTTTCCAGGAGAATGTTACTGTGAACAGCTTTTAATATTCTGATTACACAGTAAAGTGATCACACTGTTTATTCCATAACAAATCAGAGCAAAACATTCACAGAAAATCAAGGTGTAGCATTCACAATGTTACAACTTATCACTGATATGGCTACATAGTTTTCACCACAGTGGTCACACAGTTTTCTTTTTTTTATTTTATTTTTATTTTTTTATTTTTTTATTTTTTTTAAATTTTTTAAAAAATTTTATTTTAGTTTGCATCATTCATTTCCACAAGATTTTGAGTTACATATTTTCTCCCCGTCTTTCCCCCACCCACCACCCCAAAACAG